>OY728123.1:174005864-175255864 GCA_963277665.1 Viscum album
TATAAGACCTAAACTTGATGAGTTTCACATCACCCTCATAAATTATGAAATTAAGAAATTACCTATGTTTAAAATGAAAGAAATATAGGAGATAACATTAAAATCCAATAAAGAACACAAGGTCAAGGGAAAAAAGATTTAGTCTGATTTTGACTCAAAAAGTGACAATGAAAGAAGTGAGGAGCAAAAATAATCCATGGACATTATATCCAAGAACATAATAAGAGTAAAATTAAAATTAAAAGGTATGATACCCCTTACTTTCTTCAATTGTCATGGTATTGGGAATTTTGGTTATACCATAGTCCCATAATTAACCCTAATAGTGGGGTGGATTATAGTGAAAAAACTTCTTCCTCTCTTCAGATTAAATTAGATATTATCTTCATGTTGGAAAAAAACAAGAATATTATTTTTAATAAAAAACACACTCGTGAATATAAAGAGAATGAGAACACTAATTTTACTTGGTTCGCCTAAAATAGGTTACTCTAAAGAGAATATATCAATGATTTTTTAATAGTTAATTAAACACTACTTCACTAGTATGTGATTACAGCTTTAGGAATAGATCATTGATCAGAAAATTCATAAAATGAGTATTCAATAAGACGTAAAATAACACAAAATAAATGAACAACATAGTAAGGAATAAAAAAATCATATCAAATACTTCACAATTATGAATTAACCACATATAAGGTGCAACATGGCAGGGAACACACATGAAATACCAAAATATGGTGTCACGAGCTACCCAAACACACAAAAATATCATATAATTCAAGGTTTTATACACTAGAAACATACACACAATCCAATCATCTCAAAAAAACTCCATAAAAGGGTTTAAAATAGGTAGAACTTCCTACCTTTAACTCATTGATTCTAAAATTCCATGATATGCTGATAGATGGCACCTAGATCATGATAGCGTACCAAAGTTCACTAGAAGAAGATCCAATCCATAATTATAGAGTCTCTATAATTTTAATTCCAGTAATAGATAATGAAAATATATTAAATCCATGTCAACTTACCAAAAGAGACTCATCACTAATGGAATATCTAAGATCGATCAAAGAGAGGTCATCAATTCTCGTGGTCCAATATTGATATATCAATCAAGGATGAATTCTCTATTATATATGGGTGGATATTCATAGATCTATCCAATATGGATTGGATATATTTTTAATTATATATAAATAATAATAAATTGATTTAGAATGGATATACTTTACATTGAAGGATGCCTCCATATCAACCTATAATTCAAGCATCCAAGAAGAGAGGAGGAGGAATCTTAGAGAACCAAGGGAGAGATATCCTAGATGTTTTGGTCACATTATGGTCTGATTAGGGTGAGGGTTAGTCTAAAAATTTAATTGGAATAAAAATATGAAAATTACTTCAATGTTGCCATAATTTAGGCACCATTGGCTAGCCAGTATATGGCCATTGGCTAGCCGGTTCACCCTACTTTCTTGTTGGTGGCCTTGGTTTAGTCACCATGTATCCCAATAAGCCTAATACCTCTACATCACTAACTTTGAGATCCCTTTAACTATAAAACACACCTCTAAGGGAGAAAACAAGTAAATATACATCATAATCCAAAATAAAACATACCTTTAAATTCAAGGATGCTACAATTATCCCCCTATAATATTTTCTCATCCTTGATAAGTGTCTCTAAAGATCTTAATCAAACAACTTAGCCCATTATTTCCAAATATCCAATTCAAACTCCCAAGTATCCTCTATAAGTATATGATATTTCAAGATAACTCTGAAAAGTGGCACCATATTACCTCACAACACTTTCTCACTCCAATCTATGATCACCACTGAGCACCCTACACAAGTTGTGCTAGGATCCATATCAACATCCTTGTAGTTGATCACATTCATAGGATCAGGCATGTATCTGTGCAGCCAATACATATGGAACACATCATTTATACCTTCATATCATGGAATAAGAGAGATATTGTAGGATATCTTCCCAAGAAACTTAGTAATATCAAATGTTCCAACAAATATTAGTGATAGATTCCCTTTATTCTATAAACATCGATTCCCTAATTTAGGAGTCACCTATAAGAAAAATCGGCCACCAATAGTGAAATCCAAGGCCCACCTCCTCCTATCAGCATGTGATATTTGTCTGTACTGAGTGATGACTAACAACTTTTAGATTAACTTCAAAATCTCAAAGATCTCATGTACCATACTCAACCCCACAAATGCTGCCTCACCATCCCCATGTAAATATAGTGGTGAGAAACATGGACAACCATAAAGATCCTCAAAAGGTTCCATGTGAATTGAATCCTAGAATTTTGTTTTGTACACAAACTTAACCAAGTCTAGGTGATCATCCGAAGATCCATAAAATTCCAGAACCCATACCAGTAACATATCCTCTAATATCTAGATCATCCTCTATTACTATCCATTGGTCTATGTATAATACCCTCTAATCAGTTTCAGTTGGGTACCTAAATCCTTTCATAATCCCTAAAAACCCATGACTTTAAAAATGCATCTCTATTTGGTAAAATTCTCAAAGGATATCCATACAGGCATACAATCTCATGTATATATAGATTTATCAACTCATCTAATGAAAAGGTCTCTCAAATAGGTAAGAAATAATCCACTTCCCTCAGTTGATCAACTATCACCCAAAGAACATCATGAATCCTCGGGGTCCTTGGTTAACCCATCATTAAGTCCGTAGTCACATCATCCCACTTCCACATAGGAATTGAAATTTATTGAAGAAAACCAATAGGAAATTGATTCTTGACCTTTACCCACTAGTAGGTAAGTCATCACAAAAAAACTGGTGATATCCCTTTTCATACCTAGATACCAAAACTGACGTCAGATATCATGGTATATCATCACCAATCCTAGATGCATAGCTTATTTCAATTCATGAGAGACTCTCATTATCTCCTCCCTCAATGAATTCTTCACTACTACCCTCCCATGAATTTAAATCATGTCATCATTATCTAAGGACCACCCTGGGATTGAATCTCCCCCCATAATGTGCTCTTGCATCACTATATAGGTTTCGAGCATAGTGAAAGTATGTAGGGGGTCTTGCCCTTTTTTTTGTCATGATAAATTATCAATCTAATATAAACATGATGATAACTGAATTGATCAACATAATGGACTCAAAGAAAACATAAAATGTATAAGATGTCAGAACTAGAGAGAGGATCACCACATATTATTTATAATTAATTTAATCAATTAAAGAGTTTCCATTTGAAAATCATTTCTCCATTGTTGGATTTAAAAATAGAAATACATTGTATCATATTTGAGTTATAGGAATCAATATCAGATTCCATTTAGCAGTGATCCACATGTGTTCCACAAATCTCTGAACGTCTTCATAGGAACCTCTAGGTGATAGCATGGTAGATCCTAATGCATGTGTCATTCACTATTGATCTCCATGAGAATCACTCCCAAAGAATTATATTTGATATCTCTTTTCTCAATAGTAGGTGGTGGAGGAAGATTTCTCTCTATTCTTGGGTATGTTCTTGGAGAGGGTTCTCTCTAGGGATTGAGAGGATTATTTCTACCTATTTTTGTGCACAAAACAAATGAATTGGATATCTAGAAAAATAATATAATTGGGATTAAATACCATTATGGTTTAGAAATAAATATTTTCACAAGTTCCCTTTAATATTTATTTAATCCCTATATAACCCCATGTTAATAATATTATTATTATTATTATTTCCTGATATGCTGTTAACTTGTGAATTAAAATTAAATACTATTTATTCAAATAATATTCAATATATATTATTTCTCAGCAAACCATTAAAATTGGTCTATCATTCTTCCAAAATATTTTTCGAGCCCTGAATAATTTCTATTTATTTATTAAATAAATATTACTACAGTATTCTCTAATAAATAAGTAAATATTATATTCACTAAATAGAAAATTGAATATTTATTAAATATTCCTATCATTTAATATTATATCAAATAACTGGAAAAAGAATATATGGAATCAAGAAAAAATAAATAATTATTAAGCCATGTGTGGGAATAATATTTATTCAACTTTCTAAATAATAATGTATTATTTAACTGAGATTCTGGATACACTGTGTGTGACCCTCTAAGCCTCTTTCTCAGTGGCATTAGGCGAAGTAGCCTAAATTCAAAGGTTATCATATAGAAACTTGACAAGGAACCCATAAAGAAACAAGTTAATACCTAAATGATATATTAACTCATATGGATGCTCACTATTTAATATAATACTTTTATCGTTATATCTCTAAACAATAATGTTTCATGCTGGTTCTATCAGCATATGTGATTAATGTCTCATTATTTGAATTTTTGGAAATAAAAATTTCCCATAGAACACTATGGCCAGGGATTTATTTAGGCTATATCATTTCTATCATAGGGCTTAAGATATAAACTTGTACTGAAGACTAGAAGGGTAAAATCCTTTCCCACATTTTTCATTAACTAAATATTACTTGTGATGTAGAAAACATTTCTTACCTTATTGAAAACATATGTTGTCATAGTTTTCATCAATACATCAAATTACATGACTCATAATACTCATTAATAATAATATTAAAGTCTAAATATCAATACACATGTCCTCAGATAAGAACATCCAACAACACATATAAATGTGGATTTACAACTGGTGGGTCTCGTTCCCATAATATCCTATAGTGGATATTACCAAGGGCATACACTAATAGAATATGCCTCAAATTACAATGAGTCTCCACCCTAGATAGCATGTATCATTTTTGTCCCTCAAATGATATCATCCGAATATAGAATGTATACTTAAGAATAGTGTCATAGAACTTCTAGGTTATCATCATAGTGGGGAACTACTATGACATTTTAGTATGATAGCTACTCTTAGGACATTATCACTTAATATGTTACACAGAAAAACAATCATTATATGATAATGAGTTTTTTAATATCCAAAACTATGAATACAAGTTATAATAAAGTACACATAAGTTGGTTCTAGGGCACCAACTCCAACAAACTCCAACTTACACTAGATACGAATACTAACAACCTTCAGTACGCTAGCTCTTTCATACACTCATGCTTATTCTGATAAAGTATTTTAGTCAAAGGGTCCTCCATGTTTTCCTATATGGGAACTTTGCTTACTTCAACTTCACCCCTCTAAGAAAAATTCCTCAAGATGTGATACTTTCAGATTATATGCTTTGTTTGTTGGTGTGACCTTGGATATTTTTTAAGAGTCACCATTGTAGTATTATCACATTAAAATATGATATTATATTTAATTCTACGTACCAAATAAAGATCCTAGAAAAAGTTTTGTATCTAAATAGATTACTTGGTTGCATCATAAGACACTATATACTCAAACTCCATTGTAGAATCACTGATAACTTGATGCTTGGAACTCTCCCATCTCATAGATCCTCTATTGAGATAGAAATCATATCCTAATAGCAACATCAGGTCATTCTGATATATTTGGAAACTCAAATCAGTATAACCCCTGATGACCAGCTTCTCATCTTCTCCATACACCCAGAACATATCCTTATTTCTCTCAAATACTTGAGGATAACCTTAACAGTAGGCCAATGTTATTCTCATATATATTCATGATATCTTCCTACAATTCTTAATTTATATGAAATATAAAGTTGAGTATACAACATGGAATTCATGATTGATCCTATCTCTGAAGCATATGGGATCTTACTCATTCTCTCTTTCTCATATTGTGTATCAGGAAAAATTTTCTTAGAAAGATGTAAACTATGTGACCTTGGAACCAATCCCCTATTTAATTATTCCATACTAATTCTCTTTATTATCTAGTCAATATATGTACTTTAACTTAGTCCAAGAAGCCTCTTGGATCTATCACGAATGATCTTGATCCCTATAATATAGGCTTCTTCACCTAAGTCATTCATTTAGAAACACTTGTTTAACCAATACTTAACAAAATATAAGAGTGGTATGTAATTTCCAATAAGTAATATGTCATTAACATATACAACTAAGATAATGAGCACATTCTCACTAAACCTCTTGTAAAAAATGTCTTACATTAATTCTTAATAAAAACAAATTATTTTATAGATTCATCAAATCGAATGTCCCATGAACTATATGCTTTTTTCAATCCATAAATGGATCTCTCCAACTTGAAGATCCTTTTGGGATCACTTGGAGTCACAAACCCTTCTTATTGTGTCATATAAACACCTTCCTAAAGGTTCCCATTAAGGAAAGTAGTTTTTTTTATCCATCTACCAAAGTTCATATTCATGGTAAGGTACTATATAAAGTAGAATTATGATGGATTTAAACATGGAAACTAGTGAAAATGATTTATCATAGTCAATTACTTTATATTGTTTAAATTATGTAGCCACTATCCTTAATTTATAGGTATTTACTTTACATTCCATGTCCAGTTTTCTCTTGAATACCCATTTCCATCCTATGTACTTTTCATCAAATAGTGCATCAACCAGAACCCAAAATTTGTTCTGATACATGGAATCCATTTAATAATTCATGGATTCTTTCAATATTTCATCTTCTATGCTCTCTACAACCTCTTTATAGGATAGGGGTTCATCATTGTCAACCAATAATAAGACACCATCTTCAGTGACTATAAAAAAAGATCTCTCTAGTTCTCTTACCTCTCTTGTGCTCCTATATAGTACTTGTGTTTTAGGAACTAATTATTCTATGGGGACCTATGGATTCTATACCTCTACCAACTCTTGTGTATCTTGAGCTTCAACTTCATATAAGTCAATATTTCTCCTAGTATCCTTTTTTGAGGATGTGCTCCCTCTAAGTAAATATGACTTGTTTGGGGGTTTTCACTTTATTGTCTAAGGGATTTTATAGGTAGTATCCCTTTGTTTCCTTAGAATACCCTAAAAAGATACAAATTGTTCCTCATGGTTCTAGTTTTGTTGCCTGATAATTCCTTAACAAACTCTGCATATCTCTATACATGTGTATGTGAAAAAATATGTTTATTTCTACTTCATAATTCAATGGGAATTATACTTTACACTTTAGTTAGTACTCAGTTTAATGTGTATACCATAGTTTGTAATGAATATCCCCAAAATAATAATGAATAATCTGCATGGCTCATCATCTACCTTACGATGTCTAACAAGGTATGGTTCCCCCATTCACTAACACCATTCCACTATGATTTTTAAGGTAGAGTGAGTTGAGATAGATTCCCAAACTCATGTAGAAAGTTGATAAAATCTTTGTTAATATATTCACCACCTCAATCAGATCGAATATTATTTATCTTCTTTCCAATTTTATTCTCTACTTAATTCTTAAATTCCTTGGATTTCTCAAAGGAATCTGACTTATACCTCATCAAGTATACATAACCATGTCTACTCAAATCATCAGTAAAAGTTATAAAGTAAGAATACCCACCTCTAGATTCTACTAGAAAGGGTCTAAACACATTATTGTGCACCGGTCCTAAAAGCTCTGTGGCCCTTTCAACCAATCCCCTCAAATGGTGGTTTGGTCATTTTTACTTGTAAACAAGCATGAGATATTTCAAGTGTTTTTTTAAAGGTTGGGGCCGAAGCCTTATTTATTATTAAATCCAAGAAAATAAATCTTTAACTGGGTAGAGGGAGACCCATTACATAGCCCAAATGCCCAGTGGGAATTTAGCCAATTATATGGCTTGTAGGCCTAATGTTTTGGCCCAAGGCCCATTCTGTGAATAGTACTGGTGCAGTACCTGTGCTTCTATAGTCCTGCATAGTACCTGCCACCGCTACTGTGTTCTACTGCCGCTATAGTGACATGTCACCACTATAGTTCTCGTCGTTGCTACAGTATCGCCACTACCACAGTGCCTGTGCCCAATGGGTTTTGAACCCCCAATGTTTCATGTAAGATTATGGGGTGATTACCACTAAGCCAAACTCCAACTACGTTCAAGTGTTTTTTTCTTAGAAAAATCAAAATAACCATCTTGTTAGAGATTTATCAAATGCATTTTGTTTACATGACTAAGATAGTGATTATCACGACCCATCCTTGGGGCCCGTGCCGTGACTACCCCAATCCCGTCTTCCATAGGCCAGGGGCTGGCGACTAGCACCAAAGGCGTAAATCCGGATAACTAGGAAGAAATTTCCTTTATAAAAGAAAACAAGCACCATAGAATAAGCAAGAAGAAAAAGTAAAAACTAATTACAAGAGAAGTGATGAAAAGTAAATGGGCCAGAATACAAACTCAAAAGAAAGTACAACTACAACTGAACAAGTACAACAGAAAAGATAACAGCTGGAAGGACGGAAGCGGCTCCTGGGTCGTCCTCCTCGGATCCTACCTGAAGGGTAGGTACAGATAGCCTCCTCCACGCTCTCGTCTGTCAACCTCCTCTAGGTACTGACTCTTCATGTAGTCCACCTCCAGGTACCATCTAGTCCTCAAACACTCGTCCTCCGTCAGCACTGCCCGTCATCGGCAACCAACACAACGAGGTACGGGCATAGCCCGTGCAGGGGTGAGTATAACGATACTCAGTAGGGACCCCGAGACCCTCAAGGTCTCACTAAAACCAACAAGGATAACCACAAAGAAGATCTCAACAGATAACCTCTACTTAGGTATATGCCCATACAAATACCTAAGTTATCAAGTAACCCATCTCAATCATGAGGAAACACAAGGATTGTGAAATCAACGGATAACCACTACCCAGGTATATGCCCATACATATACCTAAGTTATCAAGTGACCCATCTCAATCATGTGGTAAACACAAAGGTCAAAAGTCTCAGCTCAAACCAGGATTTTCATTATCGAAACCATAACTCCTGAAGAGCTCTGTCTCTGGAGTGTACAGTGGTCCTGTCACGACTCTGAGGTACTGCTCACTAACCTAAGACTGCTGAGGTACTCCTCCTGTCGAGTACCGCGGGTCAGCCACCCAAACACAGTAGTGCTTCCCACCGAGGTATGTCACCCAAACACAGTAGTGCACACCCCCTAGTAGCCTGCTGAGGTACTCTCCGGATGAGTACTGCGGGTCTGCACTGTCACACAGGTAGTGCTCCGTCCGCCATGGGTCTGCAACTCACAAAGTAGTGCTCCGTCCACTGGGCTAGTCGACTCACTCCAAGTCGAGTCGGTCAAGCAGTCTTCAGGTCTCAGTCGGATACACGGCCTCCGTACTCTGCATTCTCATATCCGGGAGGGTCCGCTCTACGAGCTACAGGTCGATACTCCAAGTACCTCAAAGTCCCATGAAGAAATATCTCAAAGGACCGCCTCGTCATAGGGGTCTCAACGCAATAGAGGGCGCGTCAATTGGACGCACGGTCTGTGAGTTACTAGCCTTTTCATCCCAGGGGCCCGGTTGGTTTCATGAGCGAACCAATCCTGGTTGTATCTCAACTATACCCCGAACTCTCATAGGGTATGTCACGACCCGCCCTCGGGGCACGTGCCGTGACTACCCCAAGCCTGCCTTCCATAGGCCAGGGGCTGGAGACTAGCACCAAGGCGTAAATCCCAGTAAAAAGGGAAGGCATTGCCTTTGTAAAGTAAACAAGCACCACAGAGTAAGCAAGCGGAAAAGTAAACACTAAGTAAGAACACAGTACAACTGAAAGTGCGGAAAAGTAAATGGGCCAGTATACAAACCCAAACTGGAAGTAAAGTACAACTCGAAAGGGAAAACAGCAACTGTAAAGTAAAAGCCGCTACACTGAGCTGTCCACTGGAGATCTCACCTGAAGGGTGGGTACAGATAGCTCCACTGCTCCTCGGGTCCCGTCTTCCGCTCCGGGCTCGTCCCGCCCAGTGGTCCACCTCCAGGTACCGTTCTGCTCCGCAAGCCTCAGCCACGATCAACGCTGTCCGTCGTCTGCAACCAACACAACGTAGTGCGGGCATAGCCCGTGCAGGGGTGAGTATAAGCTACTCAGTAGGGACCCCGAGACCCCTGAAGGTCTCCCAAAATCCACTAAGGATAAACCACAAGGGAATATACAATCACGAAGTAACAACCGACACTACTTAGGTATATGCCCATACATATACCTAAGTCATAAATTCCAATACGCTCCAACCTCCGAGCCCAAGTACAACTCAGTTCACACATGAAAGTAAACGTATTCCACATAGGAAAGAAAAACGAAATCCACACAGGATAGCACAACACAATCCACACAGGAAAGCAACAGGATTCAGCTCACACGGGTATACTTCTTCAATGGACGATAAAGATGATATCTGATCCATCTAAGTCGTCGGACCCACGAAGGATCGATAGGTAACTAACCCCCGCAAAGACCCACACAGGATCGGGCCCACACAGGACCTGTAGGCGCTGGTTCACACAGGACCGCTGAGCGCAATGACCCACACAGGATCGGACCCACACAGGATCGGGCCCACACAGGACCTGTAGCACTGATCCACGTAGGATCGCTGAGTGCTGTAGTCGTCGTCGAATCCACCAAGGTTCTCTGTACTATCGTCGTCACAGTCACAGTAGCAGTAGTAGTAGCAGTAGCAGTCGCAGTCGCAGCCAGCACTAGGGTTCCCGCACACAGCAAGCTCGTTCAGGAGGGTCCGCTCCACGAGCCGAGAGGCTGATACATCAACTGTCACTTAGTCCAGAGTTGATGTATCCAAAAGTTCCGTATCATCAACAGGAACTCAACGCAATAGACGACACGTCGATCGGACGCCCGGTCTGAGAGTTATTGGCTTTTTCGTCCCTGGGGCCCAGTTGATTTTTAAGGCAAAACCGACCCGACTGTACTCCACCTGCGTCCAAACCTCGGGCGGAGTATGCCAAAAGATCCGTCTCACTAAGAGGAACTCAACAAAGCTGACGGCACGTTAATCGGACGTCCGTAGCTCAAGATATGAGCGTTTCCGCTCCGAGGGCCCGGTTGGTTTCGTGTACGAACCAACCAGGCCGAACTCAAAGTATTCCAAAACTTTGACTGCGATATACCAAAACGACCGTCTTGATCCAAGGATCGCATCACCACTGATGGTTCATCAATCGGAGGTACGTATCTCAAGTTATGAGCAAAAGACCGAAGTCGATTTGAAAAAGGGGGGTCCGGGTCCGGGCCGACCCGGCCCGACCCCCCCCCCCCCCCTGGGTCGGTCAGACCCGGCCCGGCCGGCGGCGGCGCGGCCTAGCGCCGCTCGGGTGCCACGCGCGGGGGGCAAGGCCCCCGCCTCTTGCTGGCGGCGCGGCTGAAAGCCGCGCCTTGATCAACGGCCCCCCTCACGTGGGGGCCTTCCTTAAAAAAAACGGGGGGGCGCTGCCCCCCCCCCCTTGGTGTAACCGCGGACCCCCCTTTATGGGGGGCCGGTTTTTTTGGCCAGCCGGGGGAATTTATTCCCCCGGTCCCTCTTCCTTCCGGCCGGCCCAACATGGCCGGCCGGTTCTTCCTCAATGGGACCGGCAAAGCCGGTCCCCCTTCCGGCTTCCGACACCGGCGGCCCGGCTAGCCGCCGGTCTTCTCGTTCCGCCGCGGCCTGGAACCGGCCGCGGTCTTCGTCGTCCGGCGCGGTGCGACGGCACCGCGGCCCCACTCCGGCCGTTGTGCCTTCGGTTTCCTTTGACGCGGCGTGACGACGTCGCGTTCTTGATAATCTTTCCGTGGCGTGGCGCGACTGCGCCGCACAATTTATAGTCTTGCGATTTCCGCGTGGTGCGACGGCACCACGCCAACTCGTTTCATCCGTAAGAAAAATAATATTCAAGAACAGAGGAGGGGGGATTCGGCCGTGTTTGTGCGGTCCGTCCCCCCTCTCGTTAGTCGATAACACTTAACAATAATCCTCAAGATTGTCATGCTAGAACCAAGAATGAGAATAAACAAATAAACAACAACAACCCCTACCTCGGTTCAAGAATGATGATCGTCAACGACCCGCGAAAGACAAGCGTCGCGGTGGTCGGCGTCACGGAAGAAGGACGTCGATGTTGTGAAGCGAGGATTCGGAGTTCTTTGACGACGATTTCGTCGCGGGAAATCGTCGCGGAAGAGATGTCGCGGAAGAAGTACATCGTCGGTATCGCGGGTATGACGTCGTGGAAGACGGTTCCCGAGAACGTGGCGTTCTTCGTCGATGTTCGAAGGTTCTTCGCGTTCTTCGTCAAAGCTTGAAGAAGAAGAAGAAGAAGTAGGTTCCAAATTCTCTCAAGATTGTCTAGAGAATTCTAACCCAAATAAAATAAGCTAAGGTCTTATTTTATTTACTCAACCAAACCATTTGAAATTCAAAGGTTTGAAAATAAACAACTCAACCCATTTAATAACCTAAGTTGTCAAGTTCATTAAAAAGGGGAGTTTAAGGGAGTTTAAAAAAAAGAGGTGAAGAGTTATGCTTCGTGTGGGCCCCACCACACTTAATCCTCCCAAGGGAGGTTAAGTGGATGTGGGTCCCACCTTTAACTCCCTTTGGGAGAAGTTAACCAACAAAATAAAAATAAAAAGTGTTTCCACATTTTTATTTAACTTCTTATAATTTCTCCAAAAACTAACTTTTGTCCCGCATAAAATGCAACCTCGGAAAAGGTCTCTTTAAGCGAATATCGGCGTTGCGAGTTCATCGGTGCCCTCGAAATTTGATTCCGGGCACCGGTTCAAAAGTTAGAAATTCCCGCTCATTCGTTCACTGAACGTACCCGAGCCAAACTTCGGAAATTGATTCCGGGCACTCCGGGCCTCGGAATCAGGTGCCGTCAGAAACCGCGCTCTTGTAAAATTCCAAAGAAAATTAAGAAAAAATTTCCCTTGAATTTTACGGGTCTTTACATTACTCCCACCTCAGGGCTTTACGTCCCCGTAAAGATACATCAAAAACTAGGGAAACAAATGAGGGTACTGAGCACGCATCTGAGCCTCCCGCTCCCATGTGCTCTCCTGGAGGTTCTCGTGCTGCCATCTGATGCGCACAAGAGGAATCGATCGCCCACGTAGGACCTGCTCTTGTCTATCCTCTATCTCCTCCGGGACCTCCGTAAAAGTCGCCCCATCGTCAACGTCAAGCTCCCCATGGTCAATGATGTGTGTCGGGTCGTGCACGTATCTCCTCAGCTGAGACACGTGGAAGACGTCGTGCACCCGGTGCAACTGAGGAGGTAGAGCCAGGCGATAAGCCACCTCGCCAATCCTGCTGAGGACCTGGAAGGGTCCGATGAAGCGTGGAGATAACTTGTCGCCTCGTCCAAATCTCTGTATACCACGTCGAGGTGAGACCCGCAAGAAGACGTGGTCGCCATCCTCGAACTCTAGTGGCCTCCGCCTCCTGTCAGCGTATGACTTCTGCCAGCTCTGAGCTGTCCTCATCTACTCTTGGATGACCTGGACCTTCTCTGTCGTGGCCTGGACTATCTCCGGTCCCACAAGTGCTGACTCCCCAGGGTCTGTCCAGCATAAAGGAGATCTACAAGGTCGATCGTACAACGCCTCGTACGGTGCCATCCCGATGGTGGAGTGGTAGTTGTTGTTGTACGCAAACTCCACCAAGGGTAGGTGGTTCTCCCAGCTACGACCAAAGTCAAGAACAAATGCGCGGAGCATGTCCTCGAGAGTCTGAATGGTCCTCTCCGTCTGACCATCCGTCTGAGGGTGAAAGGCTGTGCTCAGACGTAGCTGCGTCCCAAACGCCTCCTGTAACCCCTTCCAAAGTCGGGAAGTAAAGCGAGCATCTCGATCGAAGACGATAGATGATGGAACGCCGTGGAGCCGCACAATCTCCTGAACGTAGAGACGTCCCAAGCTCTCCACTGAGCCCTGCTCTCTGATGGGTAAGAAGTGTGCCGACTTGGCGAGTCGGTCAACAATCACCCAAATGGAGTCGTGACCTCTGGAAGTGCGTGGAAGTCCAGTCACGAAGTCCATAGATATCCCGTCCCACTTTCACTCCGGGACCTCCAAGGGCTGTACCAAGCCTGCTGGTACCTGATGCTCAGCCTTCACCTGCTGGCAGGTGAGGCATCGAGAAACGAACTCTGCTACAACCTTCTTCATGCCCGGCCACCAGTACTGTCGTATGAGATCCTGGTACATCTTCACCACTCCTGGATGTACCGCCAAAGGAGAAGTGTGAAATTCTCTCAGCACCTCCTCTCGCAAAGAAACTGGTACCATGGTACGTCCTATGAAAAGGATGTCGTGCTCTGCTCTAAGGGAGAAACCATCAGGTGCCTGTCCTGAGGATATCTGTGCACGCCGTGTCTCACAGTCAGCGTCCTCACGCTGTGCCTCTCTGACCTGCTGTAGTAGTGGAGGGGTGACTGTGAGAGACTGGAGGAAGGCTTCTCCATCTCTATCCACGAAGGATATCTGCAAAGAGACTAGCTGCTCTGTCGCCTCCTCAAGTAGCCGAATGCCCGTCCTCCTGCTGAGGGCATCGGCTACTACGTTTCCCTTCCCAGGAGTATAGACTATCTCAAAGTCATAGTCCTGGAGGAACTCGAGCCATCGCCGCTGTCTCAGGTTCAGGTCCTTCTGCGAGAAGATATGCCTGAGACTCTGATGATCAGAAAAGACTGTAAAGCGCTCGCCCATCAGGTAGTGTCACCAAGTCTTCAGAGCGAAGACCACTGCTGCTAGCTCCAGGTCATGCGTAGCGTAGTTCTGCTCATGCGGCCTCAACTGTCATGGGTAGCGTAGTTCTGCTCACTCCTTGCTCCTGCATCAGAACACACTCCCTGCTCCTGCATCAGAACACATCCGAGTCCGGTCCCTAATGCATCGCAGTAGACTACGTACCCTACTCCCTCCTCAGGAAACCTTAAGATAGGTGCGCTGGTCAATCTCTGTCTCAGCTCCTGAAAGCTCTGCTGACATCTGTCTGACCACACGAAGGGTTTCCCCTTCTTCGTCAAAGCTGTGAGTGGTTCCGCAACTCTAGAGAAGTCTGGCACGAATCTCCGATAGTATCCAGCTAGTCCCAAGAAACTCTGAACCTCTGTCACGCTCCTGGGTATGCACCGCACAAAGGGTGGATGGGACGAACTCCGAGCGGAAGAGGCTCTCAAAGTCCGTCCAAAGTAGAGATGCCTCATCGTGCACCTGGAGCATCAAGCTCCACCATCGTCCTGCTGCTGCGTGTAGTAGGCTCGTAGCGAGGATCACCATGAGGTCTGCTGGTGTCCTCACTAGACTAAACACATGTACCACTGCCTCCAGCCAGTCCTCCGCTGCCTGGGGGTCCGTCTCCCCACGGAACCTAGGCGGTCGATGGCGCTGGAACTCGTGCAGAGCTCCAAGGCGTCGTGCATCGTCAGCGGCTGGTGCTGGAAGCATCGGTGGCTCGGCGGGTAGAGCTACCGCCGGTGCCACTGCTGACAAAGGGCCCTGCACCGAGGCCTCTTCGCTCGGTGGGTTGTCGTCACGCTCGACTCTCGGAACCCTAGCTGGCTGCCGCCGTGGGGCCATCCTGAAAAGGAAACAGGTGCGCCACAGTCAGAACAGTATACCTGGTGATCTGATATATTAAGTAATCACAAAGAAAACTTTGAAACACACACGCAATCAATGTTTTCGTGCATTAAGTCGGAAATCAGTAGTCAGGATCCTGGTGTACGGATACGTCGGCCGCCGCACAAACACTGGACTCCATGGACTGATAACCACACTCAATACACTAAACATTATTGCTTCAAATAGAAAAGATCAGAGTTTGCGGTAGAACTGAACTCCTCTGATACCAATTTGTCACGACCCGCCCTCGGGGCCCGTGCCGTGACTACCCCAAGCCTGCCTTCCATAGGCCAGGGGCTGGCGACTAGCACCAAGGCGTAAATCCCAGTAAAAAGGGAAGGCATTTCCTTTGTAAAGTAAACAAGCACCACAGAGTAAGCAAGCGGAAAAGTAAACACTAAGTAAGAACACAGTACAACTGAAAGTGCGGAAAAGCAAATGGGCCAGTATACAAACCCAAACTGAAAGTAAAGTACAACTCGAAAGGGAAAACAGCAACTGTAAAGTAAAAGTCGCTACATTGAGCTGTCCACTGGAGATCTCACCTGAAGGGTGGGTACAGATAGCTCCACTGCTCCTCGGGTCCTGTCGTCCGCTCCGGGCTCATCCCGCCCAGTGGTCCACCTCCAGGTACCGTTCTGCTCCGCAAGCCTCAGCCACGATCAACGCTGTCCGTCGTCTGCAACCAACACAACGTAGTGCGGGCATAGCCCGTGTAGGGGTGAGTATAAGCTACTCAGTAGGGACCCCGAGACCCCTGAAGGTCTCCCAAAATCCACTAAGGATAAACCACAAGGGAATATACAATCACGAAGTAACAACCGACACTGCTTAGGTATATGCCCATACATATACCTAAGTCATCAATTCCAATACGCTTCAACCTCCGAGCCCAAGTACAACTCAGTTCACACATGAAAGTAAACGTATTCCACACAGGAAAGCAAAACGAAATCCACACAGGATAGCACAACACAATCCACACAGGAAAGCAACAGGATTCAACTCACACGGGTATACTTCTTCAAAGGACGATAAAGATGATCTCTGATCCATCTAAGTCGTCGGACCCACGAAGGATCGATAGGTAACTAACCCCCGCAAAGACCCACACAGGATCGGGCCCACACAGGACCTGTAGGCGCTGGTTCACACAGGACCGCTGAGCGCAATGACCCACACAGGATCGGACCCACACAGGATCGGGCTCACACAGGACCTGTAGCACTGATCCACGTAGGATCGCTGAGTGCTGTAGTCGTCGTCGAATCCACCAAGGATCTCTGTACTGTCGTCGTCGCAGTCACAGTAGCAGTAGCAGTAGCAGTAGCAGTCGCAGTCGCAGCCAGCACTAGGGTTCCCGCACACAGCAAGCTCGTTCAGGAGGGTCCGCTCCACGAGCCGAGAGGCTGATACATCAACTGTCACTTAGTCCAGAGTTGATGTATCCAAAAGTTCCGTATCGTCAACAGGAACTCAACGCAACAGACGGCGCGTCGATCGGACGCCCGGTCTGAGAGTTATTGGCTTTTTCGTCCCAGGGGCCCAGTTGATTTTTAAGGCAAAACTGACCCGACCGTACTCCACCTGCGTCCAAACCTCGGGCGGAGTATGCCAAAATATCCGTCTCACTAAGAGGAACTCAACAAAGCTGACGGCACGTTAATCGGACGTCCGTAGCTCAAGATATGAGCGTTTCCGCTCCGAGGGCCCGGTTGGTTTCGTGTACGAACCAACCCGGCCGAACTCAAAGTATTCCAAAACTTTGACTGCGATATACCGAAAAGACCGTCTCGATCCAAGAATCGCATCGCCACTGACGGTTCATCAATCGGAGGTACGTATGTCAAGTTATGAGCAAAAGACCGAAGTCGATTTGAAAACGGGGGGTCCGGGTCCGGGCCGACCCGGCCCGACCCCCCCCCCCCCCCTGGGTCGGTCCGACCCGGCCCGGCCAGTGGCGGCGCGGCCTAGCGCCGCTCGGGTTCCACGCGCGGGGGGCAAGGCCCCCGCCTCTTGCTGGCGGCGCGGCTGAAAGCCGCGCCTTGATCAACGGCCCCCCTCACGTGGGGGCCTTCCTTAAAAAAAACGGGGGGGCGCTGCCCCCCCCCCCCTTGGTGTAACCGCGGCCCCCCCTTTATGGGAGTCGGTTTTTTTGGCCAGCCGGGGGAATTTATTCCCCCGGTCCCTCTTCCTTCCGGCCGGCCCAACATGGCCGGCCGGTTCTTCCTCAACGGGACCGGCAAAGCCGGTCCCCCTTCCGGCTTCCGACACCGGCGGCCCGGCTAGCCGCCGGTCTTCTCGTTCCGCCGCGGCCCGGAACCGGTCGCGGCCTTCGTCGTCTGGCGCGGTGCGACGGCACCGCGGCCCCGCTCCGGCCGCGGCGCCTTCGGTTTCCTTTGACACGGCGCGACAGCGTCGCGTTCTTGATAATCTTTCCACGGCGCGGCACGACGGCGCCGCACAATTTATAGTCTTGCGATTTCCGCGTGGTGCGACGGCACCACGCCAACTCGTTTCATCCGCAAGAAAAATAATATTCAAGAACAGAGGAGGGGGGATTCGGCCGTGTTTGTGCGGTCCAGCCCCCCTCTCGTTAGTCGATAACACTTAACAATAATCCTCAAGATTGTCATGCTAGAACCAAGAATGAGAATAAACAAATAAACAACAACAACCCCTACCTCAGTTCAAGAACGATGATCGTCAACGACCCGCGGAAGACGAGCGTCGCGGTGGTCGGCGTCACGGAAGAAGGACGTCGATGTTGTGAAGCGAGGATTCGGAGTTCTTTGACGACGATTTCGTCGCGGGAAATCATCGTGGAAGAGATGCCGCGGAAGAAGTACGTCGTCGGTATCGCGGGTATGACGTCGCGGAAGACGGTTCCCGAGAACGTGGCGTTCTTCGTCGATGTTCGAAGGTTCTTCGCGTTCTTCATCAAAGCTTGAAGAAGAAGAAGAAGAAGTAGGTTCCAAATTCTCTCAAGATTGTCTAGAGAATTCTAACCCAAATAAAATAAGATAAGGTCTTATTTTATTTACTCAACCAAACCATTTGAAATTCAAAGGTTTGAAAATAAACAACTCAACCCATTTAATAACCTAAGTTGTCAAGTTCATTAAAAAGGGGAGTTTAAGGGAGTTTAAAAAAAAGAGGTGAAGAGTTATGCTTCGTGTGGGCCCCACCACACTTAATCCTCCCAAGGGAGGTTAAGTGGATGTGGGTCCCACCTTTAACTCCCTTTGGGAGAAGTTAACCAACAAAATAAAAATAAAAAGTGTTTCCACATTTTTATTTAACTTCTTATAATTTCTCCAAAAACTAACTTTCGTCCCGCATAAAATGCAACCTTGGAAAAGGTCTCTTTAAGCGAATATCGGCGCTGCGAGTTCATCGGTGCCCTCTAAATTTGATTCCGGGCACCGGTTCAAAAGTTAGAAATTCCCGCTCATTCGTTCACGGAACGTACCCGAGCCAAACTTCGGAAATTGATTCCGGGCACTCCGGGCCTCGGAATCAGGTGCCGTCAGAAACCGCGCTCTTGTAAAATTCCAAAGAAATTTAAGAAAAAATTTCCCTTGAATTTTACGGGTCTTTACAGGGTATACTCATAGGGACCGTTTCTCAACAAGATCAACAACGTCGCTGACGGTTCGTCAAACGTACGCCCTCTCTGAAAGATATCAGCTTTCCCGATCCAGGGGCCCGGTTTGATTTCAGGTACAATCCAACCCGGCCACTATCCAACTTTATCCAAAACTCGGGTGAAGTATTCCAAAAGTTCCATCTCATCAAGAGGAAAACAACGAGGCAGACAGCTCGTCAATCGGACGCCCGGTCTGTGAGTTATTTGCTTTTTCGTTCCAGGGGCCCGATTGGTTTCATGATCGAACCAACCCGACCGCACTCCGACGACATCCAAACCTCGAGCGGAGTAATCCAAGAGATCCGTCTCACTTATAGGAATCCATCAAAATCGACAGCACGTCAATCGGACGTCCGGAGCTCAAGATATAAGTGTTTCCGCTCTGAGGGCCCGGTTGGTTTTGTATCCGAACCAACCCGGCCGAACCCAAAGTATTCAAAAACCTTGAGTGCGATATACCGAAACGACCGTCTCGTACCAAGGATCGCATCGCCGCTGACGGCGCTCCGTTAGGAGGCCTGTATCCCCAGTTATGAGCGTTTGAACAGAAAAGTCCGAGTACGGGGGGTCTGGGCCCGGCCCGGCCCGGCCCAGTACCCCCTGGGCCGACCCGAACTGGGTCGACCTGGCCCTACGGCCCCACCCATCTGGCGGCGTGGCCAGCACAGCGGCGCGTCCAACATGGCGGTGCGGCCCGGCCGGCGGTGCGGTGGTGCGGCCGTCGCGGCGGCGCGGCCAGCGCGGCGGCGCGGCCAGCGCGACCAGCACAGCCTTTTCGCCGCACATGCCCCAAGGGAGGGGTGTTACCCCTCCTTTATGAAAATGGCGGGGGCCATTAAGGGGGCCGCGCCTTGTAACACCGGGGGGTGTAACCCCCCGGATTTCTGCCAGTAACGGCCGGCCAGCGCGGGGCCAGTCGGTTTCTCGCTGCGGGACCCCGCGGTCCTGCGTCTTCCGATGTCGGCGGCCGGGGTTCCGACCGCCTCCTTCGTGTTCTCTGGCAGCCGGTTTTTCTGGTCGCCACTTCCAAGATGGCCGTGAATCCGTCCGGCATGGCGTGACGGCGCTGTGCCCTTCTGCCGCGGCCCGACTCCGACCGCGGCCTTGTTCGCAATCCTCGGCGCGGCCCGACGGCACCGCGTTTCTTCATCGTGGCCCGCTCCTACCGTGTTTCCTCTCGTTCATGCGCGGTGCAACGGTACAATGTCGTCTTCGCTAATAAAAATGAAGAAAAGCAAAGGGGGAGGGGTATTGGCTGTGTTTGTGCGGACCGATTCCCTCCCTTTATTTCGATAGCAGTTGGCCGAAACGTAAAATGTTTAACCTTCACAATTTTTAATTTAAATAAAAATTCGAACATGGCCGACAGATTTATCTTTCATATTCGAAGGAAAGAATCACCAACTTAAAATAGTCGAACCCCTACCTTGGGTATAAGCCGATTGGAAGGAGGCGTTGTCGTTCGAGGTTCGTCGCGGTATGGCGTCGCGAGGATGACGACGTCGAAGGGGGACGCCGGCGTTCATCCGACTCGAGGGAAGGCGAAGCCGTCGTCGCTTGCTACCCGATTCCGTTTCCGATCTTGTTAGTCGATCCGTTGACGATGAAGGGGAGGAAGAAGATCCGTTGAAGAGTCTCACCGCGGAAGGGGAAAAAAATTCCGTGGAAGAAAACGAGTGTTCTTCGTCAGAGGTGGCGCGTTCTTCGCGTTCTTCGTGAAGGAGGAGGAGGAGAGGAAAACTCAGCGCAACGCTTCCCAACCCAAAAATAAAATGAGGCTAAGGCCTTATTTTATTGCTTTCCACCAACGATTTCAAATTTCAAACGATGTAACCCTCACAATTAATTTCAAAGAATTAATTGTAAAACTTAACTGCCCAATTAAATAGAGGCGTTAAGAAATTAAGGAAACGCTTCGGTTGACTTCGTTTAATAGGGGGTGCGGGTGCGTTACTTAAGAAGAAAAGAAACGGAGGGGCTCGTGTGGGTCCCACCTCACAAATATCCTACCAAGTGGGTAGGATATTTTGAATTGCACCATATCCGCTTTAACCCATATTAAGTATCTTAAAGTGGTCTTTAAGCGGCTTTAAGTGAAATGAAATAAAATTGTCGTTCAACTTTATTTTATTTCTTAACTTAAACCCCAAAAATTAAAAAGCACAACTAAGCAAACGCAACTCCTAAAGAGGCGTTTCTAAGCAAATATCGGTGTTTTGATTCCATCGGTGCCCTCAGAATTCGATTCCGAGCACCGGTTCAAAAGTTAGAAAAACCCGCTCGTTCGTTCACTGAACGTACCTGAGCCAAACTTCAGAACTTGATTTCGGGCACACCGGGCCTCGGAATCAGGCGTCGTCAGAAACTGTGTTCTTGTAAAATCCCAAAGAAAGTTAGAAAAAAAATTCCCTTGAATTTTACGAGTCTTTACATTACTCCCACCTCAGGGCTTTACGTCCTCGTAAAGCTTTAACATAAACTAGGGATACAAAAACGGTACTGAGCACGCATCTGAGCCTTCCGCTCCCGTGTGCTCACCCGGAGGTTCCTGTACTGCCCGTGAAAGCACACCTGAGGAATAGGCCGTCCTCGAAGGATCTGCTCCTGTCGATCCTCGATTCCCACTAGAACCTCCGTGAATGACACTCAATCGCCATCGTCCAGCTCCTCATGGTCGATGATATGCGAAGGGTCGAGCACGTATCTCCTCAGTTGAGATACGTGGAAGTCGTCGTGCACCTGGTGCAACTGAGGTGGATGGTTCAAGTGGTAAACCACCCCGCCTACCCAGCTGAGGACCTAGAAAGGTCCGTTGAACCTCAGAGATAACTTGTCGCCTTGGCCACATCTCTGTAAACCTCGTCGAGGTGAGACTCATATAAGGACGTGATCATCATCCTCGAACTCCAGAGGTCTCCATTTTCTGTTAGAACTGAAACTCAAAAGACTGCTGCCACGAGGGTATGGTTGACCGACTCAAGAGTGATCGGTCGCACCCTCCTGTGAAAGAGTTTATCCTGTGCTGCCTGGGGTTTCCTTTTCGCCGACCAAGGAAAACCCATCCCGACGTTTGCCTAAAACCGTCAATTTGAGTATGAACAGTTATTGCCCATTCCATACTTAAACTAATGTCGAAAGGCTTCGATGCTGCCACCAAGAGATTCCAACCAAAACTCTCGACTCGAGGGTCTGACCACACCGTCGGCGTAAGTGTGATTATCGATTCTCCTCCCAAGGTATCTCCAGACGTGAGGGTCAAGTCCACGGCTTACCGGAAACTCTAGGTCTGGAACAAGATTTGTGAAAGAGAGGAATGATTCATATCGACGTCTGTTACTACAGCAGCTAGTAGTGGACACAGATTTTCCCTTGAATCATTTTTAGAGCCATTGGGTCACACTCCTTGACCGTATGCAGCCACACTCTTCCACCGCCCTCCAGCTCCCTGAGCCTGGTGGGGATAACTAAGGCGGTTGGTTGTAGAATGTTAAGATGTACACCACCTCATACTGCTCTCCTAGCTCTGCCTCCATGTCTTCTAATTCGCAGACTCATATATCCTTAAAGCTTCCACTTCTTGAAACATATAACATGCTCGTGTCTCTAATACTGGTTCCAGTTTCCTATTTCTTACTACACCGTGCAGTCTTCATCCGCTCCTAGATGATCTGTACCTTCTTTGCCTACGATCTGAAGAGCTGCTAAAATTTCTCCTTTTCCGAAAAGAGAAACTCGGTCTCATCCCCTGGATGAACCACGCCCATTGTCTAATACAGTCAATCCTGACATGAATGACGCATTCATGCCATGGATGACGTCGTAAGGCCTCGACGTAACTACCAAGAGATCCAACTTTCACTCTCACCTCCAAGGGTCGAGTCACACTGTCGGCATCAGTGTGAGGTCACTAGGTCTCCTCCAGTAGAAATCTCGAAAGTGAGGGTCAAGTCAACAGTTTTAACCGGGACCACTCAGTATCAGCCAAACAAAAGTACAGGAAAGAAAACAAAGATAAGTGTCTTTTTTTATTTTTGCAGCTCATAGTACAAAGACACGAATACAACATCAACATGGAACTAGAAGTACAAGGGACGTATCCACTAGTTCCTCTCCTGTCCACCTACTCCCGGAGCTCTACTGCCTTGTCCACTGCTTGGCTGTTGCTCAAGCACCCGTCGCTTCTTCTGCCTCGGTGGCTCCTCCAAAGCCTGCAGATCAACTGTACGAGGAGTCGGACAGTCACGTGCCAGGTGACCCTTTCCACCGCATGAGTAACACAGCCTGTTTCTGGCACTCCTAGCTCTGTTCCCACCCTGGGTGCCCCACACCACCGGTCCTAAAACCCAAGATCGTCCAACTGCTGGTCTAGTCCTCTTGGACCTCTGCATCATCAGTCTACTGCCCACAGATGACTCGGCTACTGATCGAAAAACACGCAGCAAAGGCAGAAGCTCATGTACACACTCGGGGTGTAGAGCTACTAGCACAAACTCCACCCTGAATAAGGTCTCGAAGTCTTCCCATGCGAAGGTCATCCCGTCGCAAAACTGGAACAAGTGGCTCCACCACCTGCCTACTGCTACCTGAAGAAGGCTGGCAGCAAAGATCACCATGAGGTTTGCTGGCGTCCCCACTAGCCTGAAGACTCTCACCACAGCCTCTAGCCAATCCTCAGCCGCCTACGGGTCCATCTCTCCCCGGAACCTGGGTGGCCTCTTGCATTGGAACTCGTGCAGCGCACTCAAGTGGTGTGCATCGCCTACTGCTGGGGCTGGTGGCATCGGTGGCCCAAGGTATGGTAGTACCGCTGGTGCCTCCGCTGGTGCCTCAACTGCAAGAGGGCCCTGTACCGAAGCCTCGTCGCTCAGAAGGCTGTCAGTGCGCACATCCCTCAGGGCTGTAGCTAGTCGTCCGAGAAAAGGAATCCTGAAAGAAACAACGTAACACGGTCAAACAATTTTACCTAGTGAGCTGACCTGGTTTGAGTTGATATTTAAATAAAACTTCTGTAAAACACACATGAAATCAGTGTTTTCATGCACAAAGTCAGAATTCAGTTGTCAGGGTCCGGGTGTACGGATACGTCAGCCGCGCGCACCAACACTGGACTCCTTGAACTGAAAACCACACTTGGTACTCTTAACACTATTGCTTCACAGAAAGAAAATATCAGAGTTATAAGTTCTGTGGTAGAACTGACTCCTCTGATACCAATTTGTCACGACCCGTCCTCGGGGCCCGTGCCGTGACTACCCCAAGCCCGCCTTCCATAGGCCAGGGGCTGGCGACTAGCACCAAAGGCGTAAATCCCGATAACTGGGAAGGAATTGCCTTTATAAAAGAAAACAAGCACCACAGAATAAGCAAGCGGAAAAAGTAAACACTAAGTACAAGAGAAGTGCTGAAAAGTAAATGGGCCAGAATACAAACCCAAAAGAAAGTAAAACTACAACTGAACAAGTACAACAGAAAAGATAACAGCTGGAAGGACGGAAGCGGCTCCTGGGTCGTCCTCCTCGGATCCTACCTGAAGGGTAGGTACAGATGGCGCAGCTCCTGTTCGTCCACCACAGATCCTACCTGAATGGTAGGTACAGATAGCCTCCTCCACGCTCTCATCTGTCAACCTCCTCCGGGTACTGACTCGTCATGTAGTCCACCTCTGGGTACCGTCCAGTCCTCAAACACTCGGCCTCCGTCAGCACTGCCCGTCGTCTGCAACCAACACAACGAGGTGTGGGCATAGCCCGTGAAGGGGTGAGTATAACGATACTTAGTAGGGACCCCGAGACCCTCAAGGTCTCACTAAAACCAACAAGGATAACCACAAAGAAGATCTCAACAGATAACCTCTACTTAGGTATATGCCCATACATATACCTAAGTTATCAAGTAACCCATCTCAATGATGAGGAAACACAAGGATTGTGAAATCAACGGATAACCACTACCCAGGTATATGCCCATACATATACCTAAGTTATCAAGTGACCCATCTCAATCATGAGGTAAACACAAAAGTCAAAAGTCTCAGCTCAGACCAGGATTTTCATTATCGAAACCATAACTGCTGAAGAGCTCCGTCTCTGGAGTGTACAGTGGTCCTGTCACGACTCTGAGGTACTACTCAATAACCTAAGACTGCTGAGGTACTCCTCCTGTCGAGTACTGCTGGTCAGCCACCCAAACATAGTAGTGCTTCCCTCCGAGGTATGTCACCCAAACACAGTAGTGCACACCCCCTAGTAGCCTGCTGAGGTACACTCCGGACGAGTACCGTGGGTCTGCACTGTCACACAGGTAGTGCTCCGTCCTCCATGGGTCTGCAACTCACAAAGTAGTGCTCCGTCCACTGGGCTAGTCGACTCACTCCAAGTCAAGTTGGTCAAGCAGTCGTCAGGTCTGATTCGGCTACACGGTCTCCGTACTCCGCACGCTCGTCTCCGGGAGGGTCCTCTCCACGAGCTACAGGTCGATACTCCAAGTATCTCAAAGTCCCATGAAGAATTATCTCAAAGGACCAGCTCGTCATAGGGGTCTCAACGCAACAGACGGCGCGTCAATCGGACGCCCGGTCTGTGAGTTACTAGCCTTTTCGTCCCATGGGCCCGGTTGGTTTCGTGAGCTAACCAATCCCAGCTGTATCTCAACTGTACCCCGAACTCTCATAGGGTATACTCATAGGGACCGTTTCTCAACGAGATCAACAACGTCGCTGACGGTTCGTCAAACGGATGTCCTGTCTGAAAGATATCAGCATTCCCGATCCAGGGGCCCGGTTGGATTTCGGGTACAATCCAACCCGGCCACTATCCAACTGTATCCAAAACTTGGGCGAAGTATGCCAAAAGTTCCGTCTCATCAAGAGGAAAACAACGAGGCAGACGGCGCGTCAATCGGACGCCCGGTCTGTGAGTTATTGGCTTTTTCGTTCCAGGGGCCCGGTTGGTTTCGCGAGCGAACCAACCCGACCGCACTCCGATGTCATCCAAACCTCGATTGGAGTAAGCCAAAAGATCTGTCTCACTTAGAGTAATCCATCTAAATCGACGGCACGTCAATCGGACGTCCGGAGCTCAATATATAAGTGTTTCCGCTCCGAGGGCCCGGTTGGTTTCGTATCCGAACCAACCCGGCCGAACCCAAAGTTTTCCGAAACCTTGAGTACGATATACTGAAACGACCGTCTCGTTCCAAGGATCGCATCGCCGCTGACGGCACACCGTTCGGAGTCCCGTAGCCCCAGTTATGAGCGTTTGAACGGAAAAGTCCGAGTACGGGGGGTCTGGGCCCGGCCCGGCCCAGTACCCCCTGGGCCGACCCGAACCGGGTCGACCCGGCCCTACGGCCCGACCCAGCCGGCGGCGCGGCCAGCGCGGCGGCGCGGCCCGGACGGCGGCGCGGCCCGGTCGGCGGTGCGGCGGTGCGGCCAACGCGGCCAGCGCGGCCTTTGCACTGCACATGCGCCAAGGGAGGGGTGTTACCCCTCCTTTACGAAAACGGTGACCCCCATTAAGGGGGCCGCGCCTTGTAACACTGGGGGGTGTAACCCCCTGGATTTCTGCCAGTAACGGCCGGCCAGCGCGGGGCCGGTCGGTTTCTCACTGCGGGACCCCACGGTCCCGCGTCTTCCGATGCCGGTGGCCGGGGTTCCGGCCGCCTCCTTCGTGTTCTCCGGGGGCCGGTTTTTCCGGCCGCCACTTCCAAGATGGTCGTGAATCCGTCCGTCATGGCGTGACGGCGCCGTGCCCTTCCGCCGCGGCCTGACTCCGGCCGCGGCCTTGTTCGCAATCCTCGGCGCGGCGCGACGGCACCGCGTTTCTTCATTGTGGCCCTCTCCTACCGCGTTTCCTCTCGTTCATGCATGGTGCGACGGTACAATGTCGTCTTCGCTAATAAAAACGAATAAAATCAAAGGGGGGAGGGGTATCGGCCGTGTTTGTGCGGACCGATTCCCACCCGTTATTTCGATAGCAGTTGGTCGAAACGTAAAACGTTTAACCTTCACAATTTTTAATTTAAATAAAAATTGGAACATGGCCGACAGATTTATCTTTCATATTCGAAGGAAATAATCACCAACTTAAAATAGTCGAACCCCTACCTTGGGTATAAGCCGATTGGAAGGAGGCATCGTCGTTCGACGTTCATCGCGGTATGGCATCGCGAGGATGAAGACGTCGAAGGGGGACGTCGGCGTTTGTCTGACTCGAGGGAAGGCGAAGCCGTCGTCGCTTGCTACCCGATTCCGTTTCCGAGCTTGTTCGTCGATCCATTGACGGTTAAGGGGAATAAGAAGATCCGTTGAAGAGTCTCGCCGCAAAAGGGAAAAAAATTCCGTGGAAGGAAAACGAGCGTTCTTCATCAAAGGTGGCGCGTTCTTCGCGTTCTTCGCGAAGGAGGAGGAGGAGAGGAAAACTCAGCGCAACGCTTCCCAACCCAAAAATAAAATGAGGCTAAGGCCTTATTTTATTGCTTTCCTCCAATTATTTCAAATTTCAAATGACGTAACCCTCACAATTAATTTCAAAGAATTAATTGTAAAACTTAACTTCCCAATTAAATAGAGGCGTTAAGAAATTAAGGAAACGTGTCGGTTAAATTCGTTTAATAGGGGGGTGCGGGTGCGTTACTTAAGAAGAAAAGAAACGGTGGGGATCGTGTGGGTCCCACCTCACAAATATCCTACCAAGTGGGTAGGATATTTTGAATTGCACCATATCCGCTTCAACCCAGCTTAAGTATCTTAAAGTGGTCTTTAAGCGGCTTTAAGTGAAATGAAATAAAATTGTCGTACAACTTTATTTTATTTCTTAACTTAAACCCCAAAAATTAAAAAGCACAACCGAGCAAACGCAACTCCGAAAGAGGCATTTCTAAGCAAATACTGGTGTTTCGATTCCATCGGTGCCCTCGGAATTCGATTCCGAGCACCGGTTCAAAAGTTAGAAAAACCTGCTCGTTCTTTCACTGAACATACCCGAGCCAAACTTCGGAACTTGATTCCGGGCACACCGGGCCTCGGAATCAGGTGCCGTCAGAAATTGCGTTCTTGTAAAATCCCAAAGAAAATTAGAAAAAAATTTACCTTGAATTTTACGGGTCTTTATAGTGATTCCATAGTTGGGTGTTATATGAGTCATATGAACAAGATTCATTATTAGTTTACAATATCTTTTTTTAAAAATTTAATACATAAAGATCATTATTCAAATGTTCCATACCATAACATATATTGTCTTTATAAAAGAAAAAAACTTTTAGTTTCAAATCTGAAAATAAACACATCTGCATCTAGGAATGATACATAAATTATATTCTTGGTAATAGTTGGTACACAATAACAATATTTTAAAACTAATATCATTCCTTTTTTCAATGAAAGGTAGTAGTCAAAAATGGATAGAGCAGCTAGCCTCACACTATTGGTAGCTCGTTGATCCACCTATCCTCTAGAAATCTTTCAAAATCTATTTGGTTCCTAATTTTGAAATATTATACTCAATAATCAATGTAACTTTTTCTTCCCCTTACTTCTAAGTAAAGTACCTCTTCCCATGGCCTTACTTTGCACGTGAAAAACATATTTCCTCTATTTCCTTTCCCTATCTCTATATCTTCCTCTTCATGGAAGAATGGTGATCAGTAACTTTAGAATTTTTATGAGTCTTGGTCCCCTTCACCTTGTTCTTCCTTTTTCTTATTCACCATAAGGACAATAGGTTTTTCATGCCCCATGTAATTATCCACATGGAAAATTATGAATAGATTATGATATTTAATTTATTATTATTTGATGATGAGATATCATGGTTTGTAAAAATATTAATTTAATAATAATGATATATCATATATTAATAAGTCATTAAAATGTTAAATGTATTTAAAATTTACTAATGTCATTATCCTATAGTAATTGTTGGAAGGAAGTTATTTGGACTCGTTGGAATGATAAAATAAATACATGCTTAAAATAATATAATTTACATTTTATATTTTTATTTATAAAAAAGGTGGCCAACTAGGGATCCATAAGGGACATCCCTTCAACCCTAATGTTGGGAGAAAGATCAGCCCATAGGGGAGGTCCAGTTTGAAAAACCTACTAGCTAGTGGCTGGGTGCGAGTTGGAATAACACTTTTGGGACACGTTTGGGCATGCATAGAGCATAATAGTTTTCCCAGTTCCACACATGTAGTTTGGTACAATTTCGTGGTGGGAGAGTGTGTGAAGTGTTTCTGGGTGCCAATCCCCAGGTGATATGGCACTAACCAATGCCAAGAATGGTTGTAATATATAGAATCACTCATTTGAACAAATTTCTGATGTCAGATGGTGAGCATGAGTTATTATTAACCTACTTAAGAACAACTGCTTATAACATAGGCTATCTAATTCGATCTTTCTCAATCATCTGATCACCCAAGCATCATCTTCTTCTACAAGCTAGAATAAAACCTCATTGTCTCCTTCTTCATTGTATTCAACCTCTAATGCTAACTTTATCATCTTCCTCTTCTCTTTCTAAAGTAATACATTTCTCATGGTTATGCCCTACAATTGTTCACCCTACCTCCACTATAGATTTTACTTGGAAAAAAAATCATAGACTTTGGTCTATTAAACAAATATGATTCATAGGTATTCACCCATAGTGAACAAGAAACACCAGTATCCTCAATCAGGATTCCTCATTTTAAAAAACTTCTCAAGGAATCTTGGCGAATACAAATTAAACACACACACATATATATATATATATTTAAAATAAAATTTAAATTCCATTTATATCAAAGACATATGATGAAAATTTTATATGTAAATATATGTAAAACCATCAAATAATTGAATCCCCTAGCTTTCTTTTCAAGACTTCAACTCCTTGAATCATTGAGCCTTTTTGGATTTTGTTCATCATTGAAAAAATGGGTATACCCATTTATCATTTTCGAAATTCTATTGAAAAACCCTTCCTCATTCTTAAAAAAATGTATGAAATATATATATATATATTTGTAGTATCTGAACAACTATAAAACTAGAAACTCACTTCACTCATCAAAAACCCCCAACTTCACTACCCAGATCTTCTTTCTCTGGTTCCACACTTTCATTTTCTAATAAAGGAAATGGAGAGTACCTCTACCTAAGCTTGATCTAGTTTTTAGATTTCAAGTAAGGGGAATATTTTAAAATTTCTATTTTCATATTAGTAATGTTCTTTTAAATTTTTATGATTTCAAAAAATAATTATGATTTCAGGTTTTATTTCAAAACCCTCTTCATGCAAGGGGATTATTTTTATAAAAAATTAATTATGATTATATTTCAAAAACTGTTATTTTATGTAAAGTTAAATTATTTTTAATAAATTTATGCACTCCAAAAATCCTTATCATGAAAAGGAGTTATTTTAAAAATTATATTTTCAAGAACTTCTCAATTTTCAAGATTTTTGAAGCAATGCCAAATTTTATGGTTTTATTTTTTATTTCAAAAACCCTCATTGTATGTAAGTAAAAATTTATTTTTCAAAAATATGTTTTCAAAACCCTTTTTCATGTAAATAAATTATTTTAAAACTTTTATTTTCGTATTTTTAAATAGATAATATTCTTTTTAGAAGAAATACATTTTATGATTTTATTTATTATTTAAAAACACTTTTATATAATGGAATTACTATGATTTTATGTAAGGAATTATTACCTTAAAACTCTATTTTTCAAGAAAAGCGTTAATTTTATTTATACTATGATTTTATACAAGGGAAATTATATTTTCATAAATTTATGTATTCATGTATTAAAACCTCAACTATGGGAAAATGTTTTATTTAGTTTTCAAATCCTTATACTAAGAAGAATATATTTAAATAATTTTATTTACCAATTTCAAATGGGTTTTAAAAGGTATAATTTTATGTATGAAATATTATTTTAAATTTATGGTTGATATTGATGATAATATTTATGTCCATGCACTATAATTATCATTTACATTCAATATATATTAATAGAATTGTTTTTTTAATTCTAATTTCTAGAGTGTTTATGAATACTTATTTTGAAGTTATGATTTTCCTATAAAATTATGGATTTATCCTAACCCTTATGGTGTTTCTGAAAGATATATATTCTATATTTTAGAAGATGTAAACTTATTTTTTTGGAAACTAATTTATGAAAGTTTTGAAAGGTTTTTAATGGATTATAAATGATAAAATAAGGCTTTAAAAAGTGTTTTCTTAAAATAAAACTAACAACTTGAGTATAAAATGAGTTAATAAATAATAGGGAGTGAAACTACAAACTCAAGGGAATATTTTCCTAAAGGTTATGTTATTAGTTTATTCATATATTTATTAAGGTTTTCCAAGTATCATTTAAATCTATAAAATTTATTATTTTTAAAATATTTTAAAGGAGAAATCCATGTTTGACTCAAAGGATACTTGTTTTGTAATTAAATGGGTTTTCAAAATGTTATACCTTTTAAATGTTTTTGAAAATTATTTTCCTATATATTTTTTTTGATAACACTGATTTAATATTTGGGGAAAATTTAATTTAGTATTTAAAATGTTTATGTTTGACATAAAAGTTATTATTTTCAAAGAAAGGTTTTAAAACTTTATGGAGGAATCCAAGTATATATTTCAAATATTATTATATTTTTAAATGAAAATTGTGTTTTAAAAGATATATGTATCCTTAAAGGTTTTGAAAAGTATTTTCCATGGTTATATATTGTTAAAACTCTAGATTTATATTTTATAAAATTATTTATCAAATGTTCTATATTTGATATAATCAAAAAGGTTTTTGAAATATTTTTTGAATAATATTTATAAAAGGATTTTACTATTTGTTTTAAAACCCCTTACTGAGAAATTTTATATCCACCCTACATTTTAAAATGATTTTCGCAGGCTAAGTAGGATTTCCAAATGTTTTTGGTTTTATTTAAGGGGATAGTGCAAGTGAATCCAAATAGATATTATATATATATATATATATTGGGTAAAGTATGATATATTTGTAAGGATATTTTTTCATAATTATTCAAAACCTAGACCATAAAGAGTCTTGGATGTGTAAAGGACAATATATTTTTAGTTACTTTTCATAAAAAACATATACAATATTTGTAGCATCGGATCTGATAGAACGAGTCTCAAGATGTTATTATCAAATTAAAAAATAATTTAATTGAGATAAATGGAAACACTTTGTGTGTGACCCTCATAATTATTCATTGATATTAGGTGGTATTACTTAAAGTTCAATATTTCTTTCTAGGAATGGGTCAAGGAACTTAAGAGAAAGAAGTTAATTTAACAACATCAACAACCACATATGAGCACTTGAAATATAATATAACCCCTTTTTCACAATATCTTATCAAGCAGCTTACACACCTATGTCATCAACCTATATTCTTAATACATAATTCTTTGACTATGTGAAATAAACTTGTTGTTACACCATGACCATGAAATTTTATGTAATGATTCTAATTCAATCAATATGATGAGATATAAACTTCCATTAATATAGAAGGGATAAATCATTCCTTGACTTATTTATTAATAACATGTAATTCATGATGCACCCAACATACCCCACTTCCCATGAACACATCACATCACGATTTTAATTAGTAAATATAAGTGCATGTGTCATGACATGAATTGATAATAATATTAAAGTCTAAGGACCATTACACACATTTACATATAGAAATATCTGATAAAACATAAACATGTAGAATTCCTACCGACATGTCTGTTCTCATAGTCTCTCAATCTTGGATATTACCAAGTGTATACTTCATGTGATAAAGTCTCATCTACTTATGAGTACTCACACTTGACAGTCAACATACTATATGCCCCATCATAGAATGTTACATGACCATAGAACTAGTATTAAGAAAATATTCATTCAATTTGAAGGTTTTCATCATAGTGGGGAACATCCATGACCTTTTCAATATGACAAAAAACTATAGCACATTATTAAATTAAATTCATATTAAACAATGAAAAAAATATAATAATATTTTTAATTATCCACAATCCATTTTTTATTTTATTAAAATAACTTTCATGGTAAGTGGGACCCTATAGAACACCTCTAACAAAGACCGACCACTGCAAGACCAAAAAAATTTGTCCAAAGAGATTTTCACATTTAAGATTTCAAAATTCAAACACAGGCCATATACCAGCCCACTTCACTCACCCTATAACAGCCGACCACCATCTATCACCTTTTCTAAAACCAAAAAGTCACACCATCCCAAGACACATGTCACACCTTTTCCAAGACATCATCCATCAATCACTTCAACTACCATCATCAAGTCATCTGCCAATCACCATCACCATCAACAAACTCATTACCAAGGCCGTCGAACGCTTCTCCGACATCCAAAAACCTGACTCCATCAGAACCGAACTCCATCATCGTTGAAACAATTCTTCATCACCATTGATACCTCGATGCATCACCATTTCTCCACATACACTAACATCACAACATCTTGAGGAGTTGACATCATCAGCCACACACTGTTGATCACCACCTATATAAAAACATCACTGAATCCAATCCACCATCATCATTGTGAATACCCACCAGAATGATGAAAACCATATACAAAATTCACAAAAATACCATACCTTTAAAATACCTTCGATGAAAATAAAATAATCCATTGAGAAGGAAGACCAAAAAAGGGAACATGAAACTAAGGAAAACCCTGAAGAAGGTCAGGACTACAACCCTAAAGATATAAGGGGGTTAAACCCTAAAAGAAATCTCCACAACCGCAAACCGTAGACCCAAAACCATGTCTACCCATCGCTCCAACTCTGACCTGGAGAAGAACAGTGGAACCCTAGGTCAGAGTGCTTTTGGGCGGTTGAGGATGAAAAACTGACTCCGGTAGCAGATGGAAACTCAACTTCCACCAAATCACAATCCCAAAGCCTCAAGGATACCTCCATACCATCCCTGACCTGGAGAGGGACAAATGTACTTGAGGTCAGAGCATGTAAAGGTGACAGAATCCACCCAAATCACATACCTTTGTTGATCCCGTTGTAGAAAGCCATAGCAGCAAGCACCATAGGAGGGAATAAATCAAGAGCGTAGGAGAGAAACTAAGATCTGAGGGGAAGATACATGAGCTAAGGGGAAATTCTTGGAGGAACACTAAAACCCTATAGGAATGGAGAATATGAGAATAGAGAGTGCTCTCTATAAAGAGCACGAAGAGCAATAATATTTTTAATTAATATTCAATTCTTTTAATATAAATGTTATCCAAAGTACAAACATTTGGTTTTATGACACTAACTCCAATAGATTCTCACTTGGACTAGAGCTAACTACCAACAAATTTCAGTCTTCTTGACCTCACATAAAGATCACATTTCTACTGGGTTAAGGATTTAGTCAAGGTGTCTACCACATTGTCTTCCCTGGAGAATTTTCTCACTACAACTTCACCTCTCTAATAAAAATACCTCAAGATATGATACTTTTGAAGTATTTTCATCGCCCTATAATGTGATATTGGATCCTTTCTAAATTCCACCATTGTAGTATCATCATAATATATTATGATAGGGTCTTTACTACTGGGTATTATTTCCCACTCAAGGATGAAGTTTTGTATCCAAAATTCTCCTTTAACTACCCGAGATGTTGCAATATACTTAGACTCTACTATAGAATTTGCGACCATGGATTACTTTGAGTTATTCCATCTCACAAAACCTCTGTTGAAGTTAAATATGTATCTCAACTATGATTGTATATCATCTTTATCTATTTGGAAAGTAGAATCTACATATCATTTTATGACTAGTTCCTCATCTCCTCCATAGACTAGGAACATATCCTTAGTTCTTCCTCGATACTTAAGGATAGCCATGAATTCCATCCAATAGTGGTCACATGGATCAACTTGATATCTTCCTACCACACTTAAGGAGTAGGTGACATCTACCTATTACTTAGTATAACATGAATGACTAACCCAATCACTATGTGTATAGAATCCTTACCATCCTTTATCATTACTCATGTCTATGAGGACTCATTTTCTTGGAAATATAAATATCATGTGACACTGACAAAAATCACCTCTTGTATTGTTCCATACATAATCTCTTCATTATTTTTTCAATATATATACTTTGATTTATAACAAACTGTATCTTGGATCTATCATAGTAGATCTTGATCCCAAGAATATATGTTGCTTCACATAAGTCCTTCATGGATAAGCATGTATTTAAGTAAGATTTAAATAGTTTCATACCGGTATTTCATTTCCGATAAGTAGTATGTAATCAACATAAACTATTATGAAAACAAATTCACTCTCACTAATCCGATTATAAACACGAGGCTCACATTTTTCTTTATGAAACCAAATTTTATTATTCCTTCATCAAACGAATTTTTTTATTCCTTGGCTGATTTTTTTAATCCATGAATGGTTATTTTCAATTTACATACCTTTTTATTATCCTTTGATGTCAAAACCCCTTCAGTTTGTGTCATATAGACATCTTTCTGAAGGTTTTCATTAAGGAAGGTTATTTTGAAATCCATTTTCCAAATCTCATTGTCATGGAAAACTACTATGGATAGTATAATTTTTATGGATTTTAGTATAGAAACTAGTGAAAAAATTTCATTATAGTTAATGCCTTGATACTATTTGAACCCTTTTTCAACTAGTCGTTCCTTATAAGTACTAACTTATCTATACATGTATAGTTTCTTCTTGAATACCCATTTAAAAACAAAATTATTTACATCCATTAGATGATATACCAAAATACACACTTGGTTTTTGTACAAGGAATCTAATTTGTAATTCATAAATTCTTTCCACTTGGCAACATTTGTGACACTTACTATTTACTTGTAGTTTACATGATCATAATTTACTAATAATGAGCCACCATCCCCTATGACTAGAAAATCATATCTTTCATGTTCTATAACCTCTCTTATAATATTATATATTATGTGTGTCTCTAGAAATTCTTCTTCTATGGGGCTTTTTGGAATCTGTTCCTGTACCAAATCTTGCATACCTTGATCCTGGACATTATCAATGTCTATCTCACTCCTACTATCTCTTTTAAGCATATTCTCCCTCTCATGGAATATGGAATTTATTTCAACAATTTCCATTTTTTCAAGGGTTTTTATAGTCAATATCCCCTTATATCCTTAGGGAAACCTATAAAGGTACACTTTTTGCCTTACGGTATACGTTTCTTTCCTAAATAGGACTTAAAAAACGATTCACACCCTTACGCATGTAAGTGCAACAAAACACATTTTTCACTCCACTACTTGTATTAATATTATTTTCCACTTTAATTGGAACCTATTTTAGTATGTGTTTCATCATCTGTAATGTGTATCCCCAAAAGGATAATAAAAAAGTCACATGACTCATAATTTGTCTCTCCATCTGTAACAAGGTGTGGTAACTCCTTTCACTTACAACATTACAATGCGGTGTATTAGGAGGAGTAAGTTGGGATAGAATCTTAAAATCCTTTAAATAATAAATGAATACTTGATTAAGATATTCTCCATCCTATTCTGAGTAGTTTTTCTTAACCTTATTACCAATATGATTCTCAAATTAATTATTGTATTCTTCAAATTTATCAAAATAATCGGACTTATGCCTCATCAAGTAGACATATCCATATCTACTAAAACCATTAGTAAATGTTATGAAGTATGAGAACCCACCCCTTAGTTCAACTGGAAATGGTCCACACACATCGGCATAAACTAATTCAAGAAGATATTTGGCCCTTTCACCTTTTCTAATAAATAGATCTTTAGTAATTTTTCTTGTAAAGATGTGTGGAATATACTAAGTTGTTTTATTTATAATTATTCTAATGTTCATATTGGTATAATTTTTCCAAACTCGTTTCCATTTATATGAAAAAACTAATAATTATATAGTGAAGTGTGGTATTAGTTATTTGAACTAGTTTTGTTATCGATGATGATAACTTGGTTCGTGTAATCCAACACATAAAGACTATTATTTAAATACTCCATACTATAACATATATTTTCTTTATAAAAGATGAAACATTTAGTCTTAAATTTTAAAATAAATTCATCTATATCAAAACTATATATAGATATAATGTTTATGGTGACATAAGGAACATAATAAAAATATCTTAAAACCAATATCATTCTCTTGGGAAATGTGAAGTGGTAGTCCCCAATAGCCATGACTGCAAGCATGGCTCTATTGGCTTCCTATAGATCTATCTCACCCCAATAAATCTTTCAGAATCAACATGGTTCTTATATTTGAATATATATGTGAGAACCACATGTGGTATATAATACTCAATTTTTAGAAAAATATAAATTATACTCAATAATAAATGTACCTAAATCATCCCCCATGCTTCTTTTCCTAGGTGTAGTTTTTATTCTTGTGGACCTTCTTCCCATATACGAAACATGTAATATCTTGTTCCGTTGATTTCCCCTTGATCTAATTCTACTTATAAGGGCATTACAAAGAATATTTAGACTTAAAGCTCTTAATCTGGCCTTTCCTTTTATTCACCATAAGGACATAAGGATTTTTTCACTTCATATACTTTTATACTTGGAGAAGTATCATGATAATATCTTCGTGAAACTTCTTTGTGTTTTTTATATTGAAATTGAAAACAAAACTAGAGAATCTTTGAGGTAGTGATGAAATAATGAGATTATTGTGAATTTCATCAGACAAGTTAAACCATAGAACCTCAAGATTCTTAATATATCTAATGATTTTGACTATATGATGACCAAATAGTGCACTTCTCCAAGTTTACTCTAAAAAGGTTCCTTGGTTATCTCAAATCATCCCTATCTATCTCTCTCCAGATATAGACCACAAAGATGCTAGCGCATGGTATAGAAATCCATGTATTCATGTGACTTCATGAGTTAACTAGGCATGGATGAAAGAATTAAATAACAAACATTAATCAGGTCACTCAGGTGTTTATCATAGATAATGAACGCCTCATCACTCACCTCCTTAGTAGGCTGATCAAACAGTAAGGATTCTAGCATTTTATATTTCCATTCATGGTGCAACACTACATATTGGTGTTTGAACCATTCTTAGAAGTTACTTCCAGTAGGGAGATGGTATTTCTATAAAATTGATCATAAGGATAATGGGCTTGAAAAACATTTCATTATTATAAAATTATAAAATATTAGATTATTAATCTTTCATTTGATTACAATTCACATTTGGAAAAATAATATATTTTATTTTATTAAGACTCCCACTATTTTCTCAAGTCCCAATAGCCCCCACCATTGGACTCAAAATGTCTAGTTTCTTGGAAATTATAGTGGAAAGGATCCATATACCCCTTCCCATAACCCAAGTGATGAATCAGTCAATTACTTGAAGTTATTTAGGTAGGATGGTATTTTATAACTGTATGCTTAGCTCTTTGATCCATTGAGTGGACTCTCCAATCTATAAACCCTTTCTCATATTTCATCAACACTTGCCTCCAAGTTAATCAAGCTCAGTGAGGGATACTTCTATTGATTTAAATTGGTTAATTAAACCCAAAATATTAATACTAACTCCTTGATAAATGTAAGTGTCCCAATGAGGGTTGGTCAAGCACTTAGTTCTATGGTCTCATTCCTAATCAAGTAATAGAATATTTAGTCTGACTTAATATTATGTTGAGGGATTTTATTTATTATGCATAATTTTTTCTTGTTTTATCCATTATATGTATTATTAATATAAATTGGATTTCACTTTAGGTATTTATCATGTTATGATAAAATATTTATTCATAACCCATTCATTTTAATTCCATATTTTCAAATTAGTACATTTATTTATGTGATTATGGTCTTTCAACAATAAAATAAATCATACTTAAGATAGAAATAAAATAAATAAATAAATGACATGATCATGAGATTTATCTAATGGTTTATTTATTGAGTGGTTAATAAATCAACCTTTGACCCTATAGATAAATTCCTTGTGCCAATATTGGCATGAGTTGCATTATATCACCTATCCACTTGTGTATATTACATGTTGGTTTTGTCTCGGTTCCATCTTGAACTACCTCTACCTTGGTTCCACCTTGAATCAACTCCATATGCCTTTGGATACTCATTTTATTACACATGTTTCATAACTCACATGAAAGTGAGGGTAACCAAAGGATTGGTTAATGGGAATTATATAAAACAACCTTGGATATGTGGGTCCTATATAATAAAAGAGGGAAGGATGACATGCAGACCATCATATTTAATTTAATAATAAATAATTAAAAACCATGTAATAAATTAAATTAAATAAAACCAAAACATTCATTGGTTTTTTCAAATATCATGATTGATCATACACATGAAATGGCTACGCATTTATAATAAATATCTAGTATTCATTTCAATTCATTCTTTAATAAGACAAAACGTGCACAAATTAATCTAATTAATTATCTTATTAATCATTAATTTATTTTATATTATTTAATAAAATCATCATAAAATTCCCATATTCTATTATTTTAAGTAAAATAAATTATTTTATTTCATTTTAATATCAATAATATAGTAAAAAGATTTTTACTTGGAAGTAACTCCATGATTACCTATCTGAACTAATCAATATGGTTTTAATTGTAAAAAATGTACTCATATGACATATTATGTACATTGAATGTCTCATAATTGCATGGAATGTACTAATAATTTAATTTCACACAAAACACATGAAAATAAAATATCATGTACAATTTAATGCATTGATTCTTTAATATACATTATAGGTTCCAAGAACAGTAGAAGCACGTGATGGGATGTGACCAACTTTTAATTTTGTCATGATCAATGATTAATATGATATTTTACACAAATTTGAATACTATGATCAATGGAATTAAATCAATGAATATATATAAGGGATAAAATTCTATAACCAATCACATAATCATTAGATATTATTTTTAATTAATTTAAGTAATTAAACAATTACCATTTTTGAAATTATTTCTTTATAGATAGATTTGGAAATAGATCTATGTCATGTCATCATTGCACTAAAGGAATTAAGGACATATTCCCTCTAGTAGAAATCCACATGTGTTCCATGAATCTCCAAAAAATCACCATTGGAATCTTGGGGTGCCATCACGGTAGATCATATCACTTGTGTCATTCACCTTTGATCACCTCAAGAATCACATCCAAAATATTCTTCTTGATCTCTCTAGACTCGAGAGTGGATAGCGGAGGAATATTTCTCTCCATTATTGGGAGAGTTCTTGGAGAAAGGAGATCTTTAGGGATTCAATAGAATTATTCAGATTCATTATGCACTACAAAACAAATGAATTAGATCTCATGAAAAACTAATATAATTGGGTTTATATACCTCTAAGGTTTAGAAATAACTATTTTCACAAGTACCCTTTGATATTTATTTAATCCCTATAAAACCCCATGTCTATAATAATAATATTATTATTATTTCTCGACATGCACTTAACTTGTGAATTAAAATTAAATATTTTTTATTAAAATAATATTCAATATATATTATTTCTCAACAAACCATTAAACATGACAATCCATTACTCAAAAATATTTATCTGGTCTTGAATAATGTATATTTTTTTATTAAATAAATATCACTGTATTATTTTCTAATAAATAAATAAATATTATATTCATTAAACAAAAAATAAATATTTATTAAATATTATTCTCACATAATATTCTCTTGAATAACTAGTGCCAAAATATATGTGATAAATAAAACATGAATAATTATTAAACTGTGTGTGGGAATAATATTTTTCAACTTGTTAAATAATAAATAATAGTGTATTATTTAACATAGATTCTGGATACACTTAATGTGTGACCCTCTAAGCCTCTTTCTCAGTGGCATTAGACAAAGCATCCCAAAATATAAGGTCAACATCTAGAAACATATCAAGGAATCCATAAAGAAACAAGTTAATTATAAAATAACATAATACCTCATATAGACACTTTCTGTGTCATGTAATACTGTAACACCCCGAGATTTTATGAAAAAATATTATTTTTAATGTCTTGTGTTGTACGCTACACCAAAAGAAGCTTGCACAACACACATCCTTGACTTGCCTTGCATTACACGCAATCGCAACCTTCCTCGATAGCGTGTGTAGTACGAAACAATGATATGCTATTAAAATATTATTAAAACTAGCCGTTATGAATAGTAATAACCACTTTTTAAATTTTAGAAATTTTAGCTCTCAAAATGGACTTCATTTTTGGATTCTTAGTATCGAATTTAGCCTAAGGTGAAATTTTGGTACTTTTCGGATAACTTTCATATTCTGATGAATAGTGAAAATTACTAAATTATAATTAAAAACAACTTTTTTAATAGAAATAATTAATAGTGATAAATCATTAATTTGAGTGGTTTTAAAGTATATTTAGAATATATTTTTACAATTTAATACAATGTTGGTCATTGGATTAATTTCACATTTAAACCAGACATAATCAAGTGTCAATCTTTTGATAGATATTGTTTCTTAAAAACACGCTATTTGTTTTAACAGCGGGATTTAATTATAAAATTAATTAATGCAACTTTTATGTTATGAATTTGGTAAAATAGACATCATTTTTGAATTCGGAATATGAAATATAGCTTAGGATGAAATTTTGGCATTGTTCTGAAAAACATCAATTTTTGATGAATAGTGAAACTACTAAGTGGTAGGTTAAAAACTGAATTTTGCATAAAACTTAATTTTACCGCTTCTGTGAATGAAATTTCGAAAATCCGACAGACACGGTTGATATCAGTAAGTAAAATGTGGTTCAATGAGATAAAAATAATTTTTGGTGAATAGTAACTTTTTACTTTTTTTACCGCGGTTAATAGTAAATAGGGTAACTAAGGGTAAATATGATATTAATATTACCCTAACACATGTCCTAATTCTATTGGACAAGTGTAATTCGACCAAAAACAAACTTAGGAATACAATATGACCATTTAGGCCCACTTGGATTAGATTAGGACATTTATTATTATTTAATTCAAAGAAGAGTTAAAAGAGTTAAAATCAAAGTTTATTTACTAAAACATTTTTAATATAGGGTTATACATAAGATAAATTCGATTTTAAATATTCATTAGAAAGCTAAAAAGATTTCCTACATAATGGTATTTTATTTGTAATTTTGAGACATCAAATAATTTAATTTATTTATGACACAAAGATGATGCAGTAATTATCTTATTAATGAAATATTGACATAATTGATGTTATAAACACCAAAATAAATGTAATTTAAGACTTTTTATGAATTCCACTAATTTTCTAGGTTACTATGATATATTAGTGTTGATTTAATCAACTTGGTTCGAACATATAATTCTGTTATGACTTTCACAAAAATCATATATCAAATAGTGTCAAAATTGACACAAAATAGTTTTTAAATCAAATATTATATTATTAATTGTTATTTTATTCCTAAAAATCTAAGGTTCGGCCAAATGACTTAGATAAGGATATATATATTAATAATAAACAATTTGGGGTTCGTTTGGCATGTTATAGCAAGTTTATTAACCATATCGTGAAAGAAAACAAAAAGACATGGTAAAAGTTAAATTATTTAACTTAGAGTTAAATCTAATTGATAAGGTTAACATAATACCCTAAACTTGTCTAAATCCTATTGGTTGATAGGATTTCGACCCATCCCCACTTTAGCTTCGAAATAAGACCCTTTGGAACCATTATAAACCGATTTTGACTTTAATATAAAATAATATTTTGAGATATTCCTAAGGTGCCCCTCTCCTCCCTTATAAAAGGACACCTCCTCCCCCTCCTCCTCACACCAATTTGAGCACTCAAGCTCGGCCAACCCCTGCCAAAATCTCTTCTCCACTTCCCTAAAAACATCCTAGAGGTTCTGGTCTTCCTCAAAGACCAATTTTAGTGCCCTAAGAGGAGGTCTCAAAGAGGCACTTCAAAGAAGAGGTAATTACCGTTACCAATTCTTTCATCATTATTTCTTCTTCCACTTCTTCTTCTTAGGTTGTTTCATTATGAAGTAATAACATCAGTATCACTCATATACTGATATGTTATTATAATTATGAAACAACCCTATTTCACCATCTATCCATCCTACGGAAAAAGAAATCACCGCGCGTGCGTACGTACGGACTACCGTCTCCACGACGCGATGAGATTCATTCTTCATGATAACCATTTAAGAATGATTATAATGTATATATAAGAAATAATAATGAAATATATGACATTATAAAGCTACTGGATTTATGTATATATATACATATGTATGTCATCTACTTACTTCCATTTCAAGACAATAAGGAAAGGAAAACAGCATTCATGCGTACGTACGGACTACCGTCTCCATGAACGGTGTTTTTCATTTTATTTATCTACCTATTATATATATATATATATACTGAATATATATGATATATAAATCATATTTTATATTCTGTAAGTGAGTAAATCATGATATAAGTAATAATGATGTCAAGAACAACAAGTCAAAACACCTACGATAAATGAAACGATTTTACCCAAAACGCTTCTTTAACATGGAATTTACAAAAGAACGGGTAATATAATGTCATAAGTGAACCATATATGATATCATAACAATGAATATGATTCTTTAATAAGTCAATAACATGATTTAAATCATTATACAGGAGGTTCGGACACTTACAAAGCAAGTCGGACCTAAGGTAAGGGAAATATCACAATCTCATTTTTATCCGAGATTGTTTATTTGTAAGTATTTACTGGGGTGTATTTTATCATCCAAATCCATGTTTCATAAATATGTAATATTATTTCCATCCACCTACAATTGTTTAAATCCATTTTTACCCTTCGGTGAGTTTTTAGTAAAAGATATAAAAGGAATCTTTTGTCGTTTTTCGTACGAGGTACTTTTTGACTTTTCCGACAAAAGTACGAAGAATGTTTTTTTTAACTTATACGGCATGAATGGATTTTTAAAAAAATTATTTCAAAGAAGCTTCATTTACAAGTTTTCAAGTTTATCAACTTCTTTTATTTTAATGTTGTATGACATGTTATGAAAGGAAAAATGTTTTTGAAGAAGAAAGGATATTTTCCTCAAGAATGGAGTTCAAGTGATTTTCAAAATTATTTTCCATCTAAGATAATAAAGGGTTCTGTTTTTATCCCTATTATTACATTGATTTGATCATTTTGTGATGGAATTATTTTTATGAATTCCTTTATCTTATATGAATTGATTTATGATGTCATGATGTTTCAAGAATCCCATTTTTGTTACATGTGTTATGCGATGATGTATGTTTTATGATTATGTGGCACACATAAGAAAGGATTCATTATAAGATGGGTGGGACCTATATCTCCCTCCAATGCATTGGGTAAAGATTTTATATCTCATGAGATAGAAAGGGCTGAAACGGTAGGTTATACCGGTTCAGTGAAACAGGACTGAAACGAGGGTTACTCGATTCAGAAAGGGACTTTGTCCACTAAGATAGTCTTGGCAATGAGTCATGACTAACAAGAAATGATTTTCCATTATTATGTGTGCATGCCACAAAGTTTCAAGTTTCATGTTATGATTATGGGGATCTCATTTTCACTTCTATGATTTATCCCATGTTATGATATTATGAGCTCTTTTGCAGGTTAAGATTTCCAAAAGCTATGTTCTTATGTATATGATGTGATTGATATTTCTTTTGTTTACCCTTACTGAGCATTTGAGCTCACCCTTTTATGTTTTCTTTTCCCCAGGATATAAAGAAAGGTTTTAGGTAAAAAAAAGGGGAAGATCTTTATGGGAGATATTGAAGATCTTTCACCACGATTAGAAGATTACGTTCCGAGTTTCCAAAGACACTAAACTATTACGATCCTTGTGTGTGTGTTTCTGTTATGTACTAATTATTCCGCAAAAGTAATGTGATGTCCATGTACGTCAAGATACGGGTCTCTACAGTTGGTATCAGAGGAAAGGTTTAGTCAACCTTTGGAAACTAGGATGCGAAAACGTTAGTGAGATCCCTAGAGATATTTCTAAGGTATATCTAGGGATGTCCCTAAGGTTAAGTATACGTAAAGGTTATAGTACTAGAATTACGCTAACGATCATAGAATTAAACCTAAGATGTTAGATATCAAGGGTACTCCCCCTTTTACTATGTTGTTTTCCCTAGCATGATTTTTGCCTCTCACAAGATTCTTTTTGTGTTTTAGTTAATGGAGGGAACCAGAAGGAATTCGATTAACATTGAATCCAATGGACAAATTGGTGACTATGGGCAAAAAAAATTGTTTTGTGATTATGCCAAATCAGTCATCGTGATATATGATTAACAAGGTGAAATTTAGTGGTATGACTAATTCATCAAAGAAGAGGAAGATAAACTATTATGCATGTTCGCATGTTGAGGAGCATAAAGAAAGGAAGATTGAGATTTCTAAAGAAGGGAAGAAGAACCTTGAGGAATACCTCAAATGGAGGGACCGATGTTATCTATGTGGAGAAAAGGGTCATAGAGTGACAGACTGTTATGGAGTTCAATGTCTTATTTGTGGAGAACATGGGCATTACCCAACTCAATGCCCTGACCTAAAAAGTTACTTCTAAATCAAGGAAGGACTTCTTCCAGGACAATCATTGAAGTGGATGGACTGAAGTGTTTATGTATTGGTATTCAGGGATAATGTTGTTGAGGTAATTTTATGGTGTATTGAAATATTTATGTGTTGGTCTAATGTGGTATTAAAAGTTATTGAGATATTTTTTGGAAATAAGATGATATGCGCATAATGAAGACGAGAAAATGAAATGTTTAATAGTATTCATGAGCTCATGATTGATATAAGGACTAAGTGATATCATGGTGTTAGTATATAGAATTTTTAGGATTTTGGTATGTGGAAAGAGTTAACTTTTAATAGAATTCGTGTTTTCAATAAGGTTCAATGGGTATTCAAGAGAGTACAAGATTAAGGCCTTTGAATGTTTGGAATGTGACCAACAAGATATATCTTATGATATATGGGGATCAACGATGGTATTAAATCTCTGGTAATCGATTTCACTATGTTATGAGAGTGGACTGCAGTATTATGGATAAGCCTAAAGATTGAAATGGATTATGTTGGACATAAGTGAGTATTGTTTAAGTATAGAAGTTTTTTTCGATATTATTGATGGGATGTTATAGTAATGTAGTTTTAGAAAAAGGACAACCTGCAGGACGGGCGACAGCCCATCGCTTCGGACAAGGCTGTGGGAATCGAACCCACAACCGAAATGCGACTGGCCTTTATCACCTACCACTGGCCTACAGGAAGTCCCTGTTTAGTAGAAACTAGTTTTATTATATTAAGCAGTATGATATATGAAGTATAAGTCCATTTTAGGAACCATATATGATTAATCTCACTATAGAATGACTTATGTATATTTAATAACTTTTGCTAACCTTTTGTTTGAGACAGATGGAATGAATAGTCATTCTATCACATGATCTGCTAACACTTCACGAATAACAAATTCAACTTCATTTATTTAAGAGATGAAGTGGAAATTGTTCAAGGCACGAACAACAGTGAGATTGTACCAAAATAAAGTAAGTATTTATTCTAATTCAAATTTTCAACTTTAGGGAAATGATCTTGAAAACCAAAAATGTTGTCCTAGTGATCTTATACCTGATGAATCAGATGGTACCTTATATCATCACAAATCTATGGATTTGTGATTACTGGCTTTTCCATAGCCATGTTCTCTACCACTCGCCATCAGAACATGATGGTTAGATTTCTCTTTCATATCCATATTTTCACCTGTGTGGAAACCCAGTGATTAGTTTATTTGGGTAATCGTTACATTTCATACTTTAGTTTTTAAAGCCAAGTTTTGGTATTCCTTTTTACGATGTGGGTTTCTATTAAAGAAACTTTCGAATAGTAAACCATTTATAACCCCGACGAATTTCGAGGGCGAAATTCATTTTAAGGGGGGTAGAATGTAACACCCCGAGATTTTATGAAAAAATATTATTTTTAATGTCTTGTGTTGTACGCTACACCAAAAGAAGCTTGCACAACACACATCCTTGACTTGCCTTGCATTACACGCAATCGCAACCTTCCTCGATAGCGTGTGTAGTACGAAACAATGATATGCTATTAAAATATTATTAAAACTAGCCGTTATGAATAGTAATAACAACTTTTTAAATTTTAGAAATTTTAGCTCTCAAAATGGACTTCATTTTTGGATTCGGAGTATCGAATTTAGCCTAAGGTGAAATTTTGGTACTTTTCGGATAACTTTCATATTCTGATGAATAGTGAAAATTACTAAATTATAATTAAAAACAACTTTTTTAATAGAAATAATTAATAGTGATAAATCATTAATTTGAGTGGTTTTAAAGTATATTTAGAATATATTTTTACAATTTAATACAATGTTGGTCATTGGATGTAATTTCACATTTAAACCAGACATAATCAAGTGTCAATCTTTTGATAGATATTGTTTCTTAAAAACACGCTATTTGTTTTAACAGCGGGATTTAATTATAAAATTAATTAATGCAACTTTTATGTTATGAATTTGGTAAAATAGACTTCATTTTTGAATTCTGAATATGAAATATAGCTTAGGATGAAATTTTGGCATTGTTCTGAAAAACATCAATTTTTGATGAATAGTGAAACTACTAAGTGGTAGGTTAAAAACCTAATTTTTGCATAAAACTTAATTTTACCGCTTCTGTGAATGAAATTTCGAAAATCTGACAGACACGTTTGATATCAGTAAGTAAAATGTGGTTCAATGAGATAAAAATAATTTTTGGTGAATAGTAACTTTTTACTTTTTTTACCGCGGTTAATAGTAAATAGGGTAACTAAGGGTAAATATGATATTAATATTATCCTAACACATGTCCTAATTCTATTGGACAAGTGTAATTCGACCAAAAACAAACTTAGGAATAAAATATGACCATTTAGGCCCACTTGGATTAGATTAGGACATTTATTATTATTTAATTCAAAGAAGAGTTAAAAGAGTTAAAATCAAAGTTTATTTACTAAAACATTTTTAATATAGGGTTATACATAAGATAAATTCGATTGTAAATATTCATTAGAAAGCTAAAAAGAGTTCCTACATAATGGTATTTTATTTGTAATTTTTAGACATCAAATAATGTAATTTAATTATGACACAAAGATGATGCAGTAATTATCTTATTAATGAAATATTGACATAATTGATGTTATAAACACCAAAATAAATGTAATTTAAGACTTTTTATGAATTCCACTAATTTTCTAGGTTACTATGATATATTAGTGTTGATTTAATCAACTTGGTTCGAACATATAATTCTGTTATGACTTTCAAAAAAATCATATATCAAATAGTGTCAAAATTGACACAAAATAGTTTTTAAATAAAATATTATATTATTAATTGTTATTTTATTCCTAAAAATCTAAGGTTCGGCCAAATGACTTAGATAAGGATATATATATTAATAATAAACAATTTGGGGTTCGTTTGGCATGTTATAGTAAGTGTATTAACCATATAGTGAAAGAAAACAAAAAGACATGGTAAAAGTTAAATTATTTAACTTAGAGTTAAATCTAATTGATAAGGTTAAAATAATACCCTAAACTTGTCTAAATCCTATTGGTTGATAGGATTTCGACCCATCCCCACTTTAGCTTTGAAATAAGACCCTTTGGAACCATTATAAACCGATTTTTACTTTAATATAAAATAATATTTTGAGATATTCCTAAGGTGCCCCTCTCCTCCCTTATAAAAGGACACCTCCTCCCCCTCCTCCTCACACCAATTTGAGCACTCAAGCTCGGCCAACCCCTGCCAAAATCTCTTCTCCACTTCCCTAAAAACATCCTAGAGGTTCTGGTATTCCTCAAAGACCAATTTTAGTGCCCTAATAGGAGGTCTCAAAGAGGCACTTCAAAGAAGAGGTAATTACCGTTACCAATTCTTTCATCTTTATTTCTTCTTCCACTTCTTCTTCTTAGGTTGTTTCATTATGAAGTAATAACATCAGTATCACTCATATACTGATATGTTATTATAAGTATGAAACAACCCTATTTCACCATCTATCCATCCTACGGAAAAAGAAATCACCGCGCGTGCGCATGTACGGACTACCGTCTCCACGACGCGATGAGATTCATTCTCCATGTTAACCATTTAAGAATGATTATAATGTATATATAAGAAATAATAATGAAATATATGAAATTATAAAGCTACTGGATTTATGTATATATATACATATGTATGTCATCTACTTACTTCCATTTCAAAACAATAAGGAAAGGAAAACAGCGTTCATGCGTACGTACGGACTACCGTCTCCATGAACGGTGTTTTTCATTTTATTTATCTACCTATTATATATATATATACTGAATATATATGATATATAAATCATATTTTATATTCTGGAAGTGAGTAAATCATGATATAAGTAATAATGATGTCAAGAACAACAAGTCAAAACACCTACGATAAATGAAACGATTTTACCCAAAATGCTTCTTTAACATGGAATTTACAAAAGAACGGGTAATATAATGTCATAAGTGAACCATATATGATATCATAACAATTAATATGATTCTGTAATAAGTCAATAACATGATTTAAATCATTATACAGGAGGTTCGGACACTTACAAAGCAAGTCGGACCTAAGGTAAGGGAAATATCACAATCTCATTTTTATCCGAGATTGTTTATTCGTAAGTATTTACTGGGGTGTATTTTATCATCCAAATCCATGTTTCATAAATATGTAATATTATTTCCATCCACCTACAATTGTTTAAATCCATTTTTACCCTTCGATGAGTTTTTAGTAAAAGATATTAAAGGAATCTTTTTTCGTTTTTCGTACGAGGTACTTTTTGACTTTTCCGACAAAAGTACGAAGAATGTTTTTTTTAACTTATACGGCATGAATGGATTTTTAAAAAAATTATTTCCAAGAAGCTTCATTTACAAGTTTTCAAGTTTATCAACTTCTTTTATTTTAATGTTGTATGACATGTTATGAAAGGAAAAATGTTTTTGAAGAAGAAAGGATATTTTCCTCAAGAATGGAGTTCAAGTGATTTTCAAAATTATTTTCCATCTAAGATAATAAAGGGTTCTGTTTTTATCCCTATTATTACATTGATTTGATCATGTTGTGATGGAATTATTTTTATGAATTCCTTTATCTTATATGAATTGATTTATGATGTCATGATGTTTCAAGAATCCCATTTTCGTTACATGTGTTATGCGATGATGTATGTTTTATGATTATGTGGCACACATAAGAAAGGATTCATTATAAGATGGGTGGGACCTATATCTCCCTCCAATGCATTGGGTAAAGATTTTATATCTCATGAGATAGACAGGGCTGAAACGGTAGGTTATACCGGTTCAGTGAAACAGGACTGAAACGAGGGTTACTCGATTCAGAAAGGGACTTTGTCCACTAAGATAGTCTTGGCAATGAGTCATGACTAACAAGAAATGATTTTCCATTATTATGTGTGCATGCCACAAAGTTTCAAGTTTCATGTTATGATTATGGGGATCTCATTTTCACTTCTATGATTTATCCCATGTTATGATATTATGAGCTCTTTTGCAGGTTAAGATTTCCAAAAGCTATGTTCTTATGTATATGATGTGATTGATATTTCTTTTGTTTACCCTTACTGAGCATTTGAGCTCACCCTTTTATGTTTTCTTTTCCCCAGGATATAAAGAAAGGTTTTAGGTAAAAAAAAGGGGAAGATCTTTATGGGAGATATTGAAGATCTTTCACCACGATTAGAAGATTACGTTCCGAGTTTCCAAAGACACTAAACTATTACGATCCTTGTGTGTGTGTTTCTGTTATGTACTAAGTATTCCGCAAAAGTAATGTGATGTCCATGTACGTCAAGATACGGGTCTCTACAAATACCTTTATCAAGATATCTCTAATCAAGCAGGTTACATACAGGTGTCATCAACCTATGTGCATTATGTCTCTTTCTTTAAATTTTTGGAAATAAAACTTTCCTATAAAACACCATGGCTATGGATTTATTTAGGATATATCATTTCTATCAAAGGGATTGAGATATCAAATTTTATTAAATAAAATAAGGTGAAAATCCTTTCTCATGTTATTCATTAATAAAATATCACTCATGACGCACCCAGTGTATCCTACCTCACCGCGAACATATTTCATCATAGTTTTCATCAATACATCAAATAATGTGACTTATAATACTCATTAATAATAATCCTAATGTATAAGTATAAATACACACATCCTTAGATAAGAACATCTAGCGACACATATAAATGTGGATTTCCTACTGGCAGGTCTCGTTATTATAATATCCTAAACTGGATATTACCAAGGGAGTACACTATGAGAAGATGCCTCAAATTATGATGAGTCTCAACCTCTGATATCCTATATCATTTTTGTTCCTCAAATGATATTATCCAAATATAGAATATATTTTTAAGAATGTCATCATGGCACTTCTGGGTTCTCATCATAATGGGGAACTGCTATGGACTTTTTGTGCAACATCTACTCTTAGGACATTATCACATACTATATTATTAATAAGAATAATCATGATTTGATAATAAGTTTATTAATATTCAAAAACATGAATACAGGTTATCATAAAGTACACATAAGTTGGTTCAAGGGAACCAACTCTAATAGACTCCCACTTTCACTAGTGCCAACTGCTAACAGCCTTCACTCCACTAGCTCTCACATGATACTCATGATTATGCTGAGATTGGTCTTTTGTCAAGGGTTCCACAACATTTTCTTCTATGGGAAATCCACTTATTTCAACTTCGTTTCTTGGATAAAAATTCCTCAAGAAGTGATACTTTTGGAATATGTTCTTTTTTTATTAGTGTGATCTTAGCTCTTCTGCATGAGCCACCACTGCAGTATTATCACGATACATTGAGATATGTTATTTAATTATAGGTACCAAATAAAGCTCCTAGAAAAGTTTATATATCCAAATGGTTTCCTTATATTCATCAGAAGCCACTATATACTCAAAATCTATTGTAGAATCAATGACAATTGGCTACTTTGAACTCAACTGACTCACAACTCCTCCATTGAGATAGAAAACATATACTGACTATGAATTCAAATCACTCTAATATATTTTAAAAATAGAATTAATATAAACCCTAATGACCATATCCTCATCTTCTCTAGACATTAATAAAATATCCTTAATTCTACTCAGATACTTTAGGATAGCCTTAACAGTAGACCAATTTTGTTCTCTTGGATCTACTTAATATCTAACTACCTTGATCAATGAATTGGAAATATTAATTCTAGAACATAACATTACATACATGATTGATCATATCGCTGAATGATATGGTATCTTACTCATTATCTAATTCTATCATTGCCTCCAAGGACACATTTTCTTAGAAAGATGTATAACATGTGACACTGGAACCAATACCCTCTTGGATTGTTCCATAATAAATGCCTTTAATTTATGCTTAATTTATGTACTTTGACATAGTCCAATAAACCTATTATATCTATCATGAATGATCTTGATCCATAGAATATAGGCTAATTCACCTATGTCCTGGGAGACACACTTGTTTACCTAGTCCTCAAGAGGAAATAAAACTGGTATGTCATTTCCAATAAGTAATATGTCATCATCATATACTACTAGGATAATGGATTCATTCTCAGTAAACCTATCGTAAACACATGGATCATATTCAATATTTATGAAACTAAATTCTTTTATATCTTTATAGAATTAAATGTTTCATGACTTGGATTCTATATTCAATCCATAAATATATCTCTAAAACTTGAAAATATTTTTAGTATCACCTAGAGTCAAAAAACCTTCTTTTTGTGTCATATAGGAATTTTACTTAAGGTTACATTATGGAAAGTTATTTTAACATCCATGTGCCAAATTTCATATTCATGGGAAGATGTTATATTAAGTATAATTCTGATGGATTTAAACATGGAAACTGATGAAAATGTTTCATCATAGTCAATTAATTGATGCTATTTATACCTTTAGACACTATCCTTGCTTTATAGGTATTTAATTTACCTTCTATGTCTGGTTTCCTCTTGAATACCCATTTTCACCCTACGAGCCTTACATCAACTGGCGCATCAACCAGAACCCAAACTTGGTGATGATACTTAGAAAAACAATCATAATTCAAGGATTATTTCCATCTTGAATCATCTAATCTCTCTACTTCCTTTTTATAGGATATAGTTTCATCATTGTCAATCAAAAATTAGTCACCATCTTTAGTGACTAGAAAATCATATCTCTCTAGTTTTATTACCTCTCTTATGCTCCTATAAAGTGCTTGTGCTTCAAGAAATGATTTTTCCATGAGGAACAATGGAATATATTTTTCTACCAACTCCTGTGTATCTCGAGAATAAACTTCATCAAATTCAATCTTGCTCCCACTATACTTTTTGAGGATGTGATCCATATAAAGATAGATTACTTGTCTGGTGATAGTCACTTTCTTGTTTGAGGGAATGTATATATAGTATCCCTTTGTTACCTTAGAATACCCTATAAAGATACACTTTGTGCCTCATGGTTCTCGTTTGTTACCTAAAATGGCCTTAACAAATGCCTCACAACCCCATGTATATGTATGTTACAAAACAAGTTTCTTTCCACTCCATAACTCGAAGGGAATTACATTTTCCACTTTAGTTGGTACTCAATTTAGGGTATATGCTGCATTTTTTAATACATATCCCCAAAAGGGTAATGTAAGATATGCATGACTTGTTATCATCCTTACCATGTATGACAATTTATAGTCCCTCCTTTCACTAAATTTATTCTACTGTGTTGTGTAAGTTGGAGTGAGTTGAGAAAAAATCCAAAAATCCCATAGAAAGTCTATGAACTCTTGGTTAAGATATTCACCACCTAAATATGATCAAATCTTCTTTATCTTCTTTAAAAGTTTATTCTATACTTCATTCTAAAATTATTTGAATTTATCAATGGACTCAAAATTATACCTCATTAAGTAGACATAACATAACTACTTAAGTCATCATTAAAAGTTATGAAGTAAGAATGTACAACTTCTACTGGAAATGGTCCACACACATTAGTGTGCACCAATCCTAAAATATATGTATCCCTATCACCTTATCAATTGAATGACATTTTGATTATTTTTTCTTGTAAAAAATAATGGAATCTTTCAAGTGGTTTTAGCTTAGAAGAGTCTAAATAATTATCTTGATAAATATTTATCAAACTCTTCTCATTTACATGACCAAGATGAGGATTCCATAACTAGGTGTTATATGATTCATGTGAACATGATTTGTTATATATTTCTAATACTTGGTTTTCATAATTTAATATGTTAATACTATTATTTAAATTCACCATACCATAAAATATGTTGTATTTATAAAAGAAAAAACTTTTATTTCCAAACATGAAAATAAAACCATATTTATCTAGGAATGGCATAGAAATTATGTTTGTTGTAATAATTGTTACATAATAACAATCCCTTAAAACCAATATCATTCATGATTACAATGAAAGGTGGTCATCACCAATATCTAGAGCAACCAACATCGCACCATAGACATCTCACAAATCCACCTCTCCTCTATCAATCTTTCAGAATCTACTAGGTTCCTGCATTTGGATATATATGTGAGAACCAAAATCTATATCTAATACCTAATGTGTAGATATTTAAATATTATACTCGATAAAAATTTAGCTTTAACTTCCACTTTCTTCTAGGTGAAATTCCTTTTCTAGTGGCCTTACTTGCCACATGCAAAACATATTTCCTCATTTTCCTTACCTTCCCTATAGATCTTCCACTTCTTGGAAGGATAGTTCTTGGGAGATTTAGAATTATTATGAGTCTTGGGCCCCTTTTACTTGTTCTTAAATTTCATATTAATCATAAGGACTATGGTTTTTTCATTCCCCATATCCTTATCCATTTTTAGAATCTATGTAAGAAGTTTTGAAATACTCTTCTAATTATTTTTATTATTATTATTAACAATAAAACCAGAGAAGGTCTTCAGAATTGATGAATGTATGAGATATGTGCATGAATAATCTGGGAATTTAATCCTTAATATGTTTAAGCATTAAATTTATCCAATAATCTTGACTACATGAGCCCAGATGGCATAAAATCTCCAAGATTAGTTGTAAAAAATCATTGGAGATCTCATATCTCTATTGTCTTTCCTTCTCTTGATAGATATCGCGAAGGTGAAACATCATGTTATACGCATCCATTTCCTCATGTTACCTCAAAATATAATTGGTTATATATAATATCATGAAACACTAAACATTTCAAGCATCATTTAGATGTTTCTCATAGAGAGATAACTCTTCATCACTAGCCTCATTACTAGACTCATTAGGAATAGATTCTTACAGAACATAAAATTTCCTTTCACGGAGAAGGATAACATGTAAGATCCTTGTCCACTCTTGAAAAAAAAATTAGTGATAAGGTTATCCTTCTCAAGTATGGATCATATTGATAGTTTTGAAGTCATTTTTATTTTTTTTCTACAAATAACATGAGCATAATTTTAGTACTTTATCTGATAAAAATTAGACCTATAAATAAATATTGTATTTATCAATATCCAACTATTTTATCAAAAACCAATATCCCTCACCATTGGATTTGGTACATCATGTTTCTTGGATATTCTAGTGGAAAGGATCCATATTCTCCTTCTCATTACCCTAACATTGGTCTTCCAATCAACATGAATGGTTTTAGGTAGGCATTCCAAATTCCAGCTGCATTAACTCAAATTTCTTTGATCTATTGAGTGGACTCCCCAATCCTAAAATCCTTAAATTAGATTTACTCAACCCTTGAATCTTAGTTACACCAAGTCATGCTTTATTAATCAGCCCTTTATGTGAACTAGTTTAAGTCAACCTAAAAAATTAAGTTAGAATTCACCGATAATTGAAAGTACCCCAACATTGGTTGTTCAAGAACTTTGAACTATGGTTTGATTTTAACTTAAGTAGTGGAAGGATATACCAATTTAATATTTATAAATGAAGGATTTTATCATTTATGCACAAATTTACAATTATTATATTTATTACATGCTTTTTAATAATAAGTGGAATTACTTCAGTGATTAACCATATATTAGAGTAAATATTTACACATAGTCTAATTTATTTTAGTTCTATATTCCATGATTGTTAATTCATTAATTCATGTGATTGTGAAAAAAAATACACAATGAAATAAACATGAAACATGAATGAAATAAATAATAAAATGTTATAATCATGAGCTATTACTAATAGTTAGTTTATTTAGAGGTTGATAAAGTGACTATTGACCTAGGAGAAAAACAAATTAAACCAATTAAGGTTAGTATTATAGATTTACACCTGTCCACCTTTGGATCTCTCTTGGATTGGTTTCTCCCATGATCCAAACTTAATCTTCCTCCACTAGCTTGTGACCTCCATCCATTACATATGCTTTTAGTCATGCACATGTGAGGTGAAAAGGTATTACATAAAAGAAACAATGGGTATGTAGTCCCTTACATATTGAGATGAGGGAAGGAATGTAGGAAAAAATTTAATTTAATAATAAATTAAATGAAACCAATCATATAAAAATGTCTTGTCTATGCTCATGATCATCCACAGGCATGAAATTAATTACGCATTTAATAAAACTAGAATTCAATTCTTAATCATTATTTTTTTAATATAAATCATGCTCAAATCAACTAATTATATTCTTTAATTAAACAATTATTTTATCTTAATTAACATTTGAATTTGCTTCATATTCTCATCCATAATAATTTTCAACAAATTAAATAAATTTATTTAAAATTAAATGCGTACATAAATTTACCATGGAGGTAACACGGTGAATACCCATCTGAATCTACCCAACATTTATTATACTCATATATTGTTTACTATTGTGACATATGGAATATATGACCTATAATATACTTTTAAGACGTGTACTATCAAATTAATGATTACATGGATTGCGTGCTTTTTCTTTCATGAGTGATGCTTCAACGCACATAGATTAATAATTTTAATCCAACTCATACATCATATGAAAATATGAACATTACATAGAAATTAATTAAGAATTAATATTTATTTATATATATATATATATATATATATTAAAACCTGTCACATGGCATGTCCAATCAACTTAATGACCACATACGAGCACATGCTGATAAGTTTTACATGTTAAAATAAATTAATTTTAATTCTTTACAATTTGGTATAAGTACATGGCGTGTACAAGCCAGTTACACAATGTTTTCCCTTCTCACCATCTATCTTCGGCACATTCCTAGGGACTCAGCATGTAAACCATACCACAAAAATATTGTATTACACAATTTGTAGATGGACTACATAGTGTGTGGTCTCTGAGTAACACGATCACTAGTTAGGTATGACATATAAAAAAGATATAGGACTCATCTATGACTACAAGACTACACATTGTGTACATGGGCCACACGGCATGTACTCCAGATGACCATGTTTGAAGATAGACCATTCGATATGTGGTGTATAATTAAATGAGCTTCGTGTAATAAATGAACATGCCTTGAATTAATTATGAATTAATTCTTGGTGCATTGAACACTAGTACATGGTGTGTACCCCCGGGTACATGGCGTGTACTCTTTTGTTATCTGACCAGAATCCTTGACACCATTAGATATAATATTTGATTTTATTTCATTCATAAAATTAATTTATTTGATTATATCTATGATAAAAGAAAGATGAAGAACCAGATCTTGAAATTTGGTTTAAAGTATGATTAAACTTGAACGGAAAACTAAAATACAAATTTTTAAATCTATCAATGGTCTTTCAAATAATTACAAATAATTATATGACTACTCTCATACCACATGTAGGTTTCTGGAACAATGTAAGTGTGTGATGGGTTGTTCCAAACATTTCTTTTTATCATGATCGATGATAAATATTATATTTAAATGATGATAAACATCATGATCAATGGAAATAAATAAATAAAATATATAATGGATAAAATTATGGAATGAGAGAGAGGATCATCACATGTTATTTATAATTAATTTAATCAATTAAAGAATTACCTTACAAGAATTATTTCTTCATTCATGGATCTGAAAATAGATCTACAGTGTACCATCATTGTGTTGTAGGAATCAAGATCATATTCCATCTAGCGGTGATCCACATGAGTTCCAAAAATCTCCAAACATCACTGTAGGAATCTACATGTGCTAGCATGGAAGATCCTAATGATTGTGTCATTCGCTTTTTATCACCATGAGAATCACTTCCAAATAATTCTATTTGGTCTATATTGACTTGAGAGTGTATGGTGGAGGAAGATCGCTCTCCATTCTTGGGATCGTTCTTGGAGAGGGAACTCTCTAGGGTTTGAGAGGATTCTCTCCATCTATCATTGTGCACAACACAAATTAATTGTATCTCTAGAAAAATAATATAATTGGGATTAAATATTGTTAGGGTTTAGAAATTAATATTTTTAAAAGTGTCCTTTAATATTTTTTTAATCCCTATAAAACCCCATGTCAATAATAATAAGAATATTATTATTTCTCCACATTCTCTTAACTTGAGAATTAAAATTAAATATTATTTATTCAAATAATATTCAATATATATTATTTCTCACTAGATCATTAAACTTGGTATGTCATTCCTACAAAATATTTATTGGGACTTGAATAATTTATATTAATTTATTAAATAAATATCACTATATTATTTACTAATAAATAAATATTATATTCACTAAATTGAAAATAAATATTTATTAAATATTCCACTCATGTAATATTCTCTCGAATAACTGGTGACTGAATATATGAAATCAAGAAAGCATGGATAATTATTAAACCACATGCGGGAATAATATTTATTAAAATTATTAAATGATAAATGATAATATATTATTTAACTATGATTTTGGATACACTTAGTGTGTGACCCTCCGGACCTCTTTCTCAGTGGCATTAGGTGAAGTAGCCTAAAGTCCAAGGTTAGCATCTATCAACACGCCAAGGCACCAATATAGAAATAAGTTAATGTTTCAATGACATAATACCTCATACGAATACTCACTATGTAATATAATCCTTTTATCATGATATCTCTGATCAAGCAGGTTGCATGCTGGTACCATCAACCTGTTTTCTTGATGTCTCTTTCTTTGACTTTTTTGAAATAGAACATTCCCATAGAACACCATGTCTATGGAATTATTTAGGATATATTATTTCTATAAAAGGGATTGAGATATAAACTTCCATTAAATAACATAAGTGACAAATAATTTCTTTCATTATTCATTAATTCAATATTACCCATGATGCACCCAACGTATCCTACCTCACCACGAACATATGTCATCACGGTTTTCATCAATATATAAAAGTACTAGACTCATAATACTCATTAATAATAATCTTAAAGTCTAAGGATTACTACACAAATTCGTAGATAGGGACATCTAATGACACATATAAATGTGTATTTCCTACTGGCGGGTATCATTCTCATAATATCCTACACTTGATATTACTAAGGGCGTACACCATGAGACAGTGCCTCAAATTCCTATAAATCTCCATCCCTGAGAGCCTGTAACATTTGTGTCCCTAAAATGATATCATCTTTCTATATAACATATATTTAAGAATAGTGGCATAGCACTTCCGGGTTCTCATCATAGTGGGGAGCTTCTATAACCTTTTAGTGCGACAGCTACTCTTAGGACATTATCAAATACAATGTTACATAGAAGAAAAATATGATGTGATAAGGAGTTTATTAATATTAAAAACTATGAATATAGGTTATCATAATGTACACAAAAGTTGGTTTTAGGAAACCAACTCCAACACACTACACACTCAGGATCAGAATCCTAGTTGACCTTTATATGATCCACTAAAGTATACATGATAACCAAAGGTGCACATGTCATAACTATGTAAAACCTAGATATACCCACTATCCACTCATCCATAAAACTCATAAAATGTAATTCCTGTTGAAAATGAAACTCTCTAAGTTCCTATGTCTCATATGTTTTCCTTCTATGATCATTTGAAATGAAATTATATTTTCCCAGAGCATAGGTCGTCTCATAGTTGAATGTATATAGATACTCCACCCAACACATCTACCTCATATTTAGATCAAGACGAGAGAAGATGTATCACAATATCTTTTAGTCTATATATATGATAAAGTTATCACTAAATGGATAATGTCACTAAGGTTTCATAGCGTGAACCACAACTGAAAACTCTAATTCATGTATCAGGTAGTTCTACTCATGGGATTGTATCTTACATGACCCATAGGTGACTACATAATCTCTCTACATCAACACAACTCCCAAACCAACTCATGAGTCATCATAAGACATTGTGTATCCAATCTATGACTCTTGTAGAATCAAAAACTGGTGCTATCATCAATCTCTTCTTTATCTCTAGGAAGGCCTCTTCAAATGCATAAGACCACTCAAACCTTATCCTCTTTTTGGATAGATCTATCATCAGTGTTGCTAAATGGGATAAAAAACTGGATGAAATATAGATAATACCCCACAAAACCAAAGAAATATTTGTTCTAAAACACATTCTTGGGGTGTTCCCAAGACATCATATCTTCTACCTTCTCTAAGTCCACTGAAATCCTTGCCTCAAAAATTACATGTCCAAGGAACTACACCACCTAAATCTAGAAGAAAAACTTAGATAGTTTGGTATAAATCCAATGAACTTGATGTGTACTCAATACAATATCAAGGTGTCTTGCAAGAATATATGAAGTCATTCAATACATTAGGATATCAACCATGAATACAATGATGAATGAGTCAAGATATGGATAGAAAATCCTTTTCATGAGATCCATGAACATCACTGGATAATTTTCAACACAAAATATATAATAAGATACTCATACAGTCTATACCTACTCATAAATTCTATCTTGGGAATATCCTTCTCTCTAACCCATAAATAATGGTATCTTGAATGAAGATCAATATTATAAACCCACTTAGATCCTTGTAACTAATCAAAAAAATTATCAATCAAGGGTATCATGTACATATTATTCATTATTACCTAATTCAGTTTCTTATGGTCCACATAGAGTTGTAGACTATTATTTTCCTATTTGTAAAACAACACTGAATCACCCTAAGGAGATGATCTTAGTCTAATAAATCTCTTCGCCTCCAAATACTATAATTACATGTTCAACTCTCTCAACTCAGCTTGTGCTATATAATAAAAAGTTTATATCAATTGTACCTTAGGTATAATATCAATCTCAAAGGAAATTCTTCTATATAGAAGAATACCTAATAATTCATATAGGAAAACATCTTGATAATGATCCACAACTGGAGGGAAGATAGAGAGGTCTACTTTTGACTCTATAACAAGATCCAAACATACTACTTGCACCATTATAGATATAATATAGATTAGGTCTGGTAAAATCCCACCTTCTATAACATCCCACTCACCAGTCAATATAGACCTCTCAACTTTATGTGTGGTGAAAGACACATGTGTCAAAAACTAACCCAGATACCATGGTTTGTTGATACTCTAGTCGGTACTGATTTAGTTTGAAGGGAATTTCCAATACCCATGGGTTGGAGACTATCAATTGATATCAATAAGAAGTCAAAGGGACCAGTTTTTTCCACGAGAAAACCCTATAAAGATAGAAAATTCAAGAGAAAACAATACAAAATAAGTATTACAAACACTCCTTTTGGATAAAATTACAACACAAAATAGATGTAAATCCCAAATCAATTCATCATCCAAAGAAAATGGCATATCAACCATCAAGATAAGGTCTCAATATATCCATGTAATAAGTCACCATAGGTCCACCAATCACCACCATCACTCTAAGATCCCATGAATCAAGCACATCCTCCACCTATGAGTGGCACTTTCACTTTTCCAGTACCATACATAACATAATATACAAACACCAATAGAAAAATGTAGGGTGTGAGATCAAAAAACAAGTAGGATCTCACCAAATATTCTATAAGTAGTTCAAATACAAATAAAACTTTTTTTCTTCAATTTAAATAAATATAATGCATGACAAATAATTTTTTATTTATTATTAAAACATAATTTCAAGTCAAGAAGATGGTAGATATATCAAAAAATAGGATTTAATGGAAATTTTAAAAAATTATGGTAAAGAATAAAATAGTTCTAAAATCATTGTCTTGTAATAATCAACTCAAAACTAATCCACATGTTCATAAGTCCTGGGAATGTTACTTTATGGATCTAGAATACTCACATTACTAATTAAATCATCTTATTTAAAAGTGTTCTCACATGTCCCTATGGCTCAATCCTTTGGGATAATCAATCAATACCCCATCTAGTAAATAATGTCAAATTTGGTTTAGTTAGAGTTTTCATCGTCAATCCATTTATAGGGAGTTGGATTCCTAGAGCACTAGTTTCAATCAGCCACTAAAAACCCAAGATCACATGTGATTTCGATCAATTATTCAATTATGGTAAATTAATTCATTTCAATTAAATTAATTATTCATAGTTTAAATACCTGATCTTAGGTTTCAAAATTCCATTTTAATTTCAAAAACAATATATAGGTTTTCATCAAGTTCATGACTTTCAAAATCATCTCTTATTTAAACCCAATTTTCTCAATAATAAATATCTAATCATTTAATCTATTCAATTTTCATTATAATCCATATTTTTTCAAAATCCACCCAATAATTCCAAAATACTTTGAAAATGGGTTTTATTTCACAATACATGCCTTTTCAAAATCAAACATCAATCAACTCAATAAACAGAAAACAATTGAAAATACATTTCAAATCTAGAAAAAAATTAAGGTTTTAATTATAGGGAAAATAATTAAGGAACCACCTACCTTTTATCACATGATCAAATGATCAATCACAAAAAATGGTAATTTCCAATGGATAAATGAAGGTGAAGAATATCAAAGAGGAATTCCAAGAATCAAGATCCCCAAAATCAACATTTAGATTCACCAAGAACATGAGGATACATCACTCTCTAAGAATGTTAGATTATATTAAGGGATAATTTAAAATGAGAGTGGATTCACTTATCATTGGGAGATAAATCACTTCTATTGGAAGTTTTATCCAAGAAGAGATGTTGGATGACCCAAATTGCCTCTTGGGAGACTCAAAATGCCAAAGGATCAGATTAGGGTTGAATGGGATGATTTTGGAATATAAAATAGGGGTTAATGATTTTAACTCATAAGAGAAACAAAAAATGATGCAACCCACATCACTATAGTGTAGAAATGGTGGAAAGGTTACAAACCATAATGTAGTGAAAAATGCCATATTGTAGTCTCCTCAACCCAACTAGCACCTAGTATCCATGGTGTAGACCTCACTCAAATTAAATTTACCTAAGGTAAGACTATAGTGGATCCCACATTACCACAATATAGTTACCCCCAAAATAGAAAATACACCACAACTACCTCAATTTTGAAGCTCTCCTCCACGCAAAACCTATTTCAGAATTGTAAGAGGCATAAAAACGCACCTCGAGGCTCTATACCATAATCCTTTCATCCAAACCACAGAAAAACTCTCCACGCCACAACCCTTATCACCCACATTACATATCCTTATATAACTCCCAAATTACTCCAAAAAATTCTAGAAAAAACCCCGAACAATACCCAAATAAAAGGAGATCCAAGACAGGGGATCGAGAAGTACCTAAACAGTAACAGTTGGTATGTTCTTGATAACTGGTCAACCAGAACATTATAAATATCACATAGAAACTAGTAATATCTATGATCATGAATTCCCATATGTGTTCATATCTATTAAAAAATTTGGGTCACTCAGGACATCACTGGAGATGTCCTAATTTCTTTCCTAAAGGCATGTCAAGAGAGAGTAACTCAGAATATTACTTAACTAGTAAATCTAGGCCAGCAAAGAAATAAATTGATATGAAATAATGTGAATATATTATATATAAAAAAGTTGTAGATAACATATAAGTAATCAAAAAAATCCTATAATTGTATAAGGTCCCTCTCCACTGACGGTTATAGCCTCCTCTATTGTGTGCAACCTAACTGCCTCTAGAGCACGACCTTGCCTCTATGGTACATAACTTATTTGATTCATCAAGGTACATGGTGCTTAGGTCTACTTTTTAGGACCCCTAACTGCACAATAACCAAACTTCCTCAAATATTTATGTGTAACCTTATAATTAAAGTATTTTTTATGACCAATATTTCCACATCAGTGACATTCCATTAGTATCTTTACACATAATGTAATAAAATTTATCTTTTGTCCATAGTTTTTTCACGTAATAAAACATACTCCCATAGTGGGGATAGAAGGATCCCTACTCTTCTCTACCTGTTTTCCACCCTATTGTACATCCTTAGTATTCCTCTTCCTTCTACTCGAAGTGGCACTCAATGTAGCACTAGAAAGTCATGTTGTTAAGGAAATGTAAGATGGAACAAAACCCGTGTGATTTTCTTCCTCTAGCCCCTTCTCAAAGGTTAGGGCCTTGAATAGAACCTCTGCATAATTTTTCAGATCAAATCCCCTAACCTGACATCTAATATTTGGATGAAGGCTAATCTCAAACTTCTTAGCCTTTTGTACATTATTTTCATCCAATAGAGGATAAACTAGTACCACTCAATAAAAATAGTTAAGTATGTAGAAACCAACATCATACACTGTTGAAGCTCCATGAAATCCTATGATTAGTCTATATTTAGCGTATTGTGAAATAAATATTTTAATAATTACTCCTTTAAGGACTCCCATGTATGACCATAACACTTTATTACCTGGCCCATAATGCTCCACCACCTCCTGGTAGGTCCCTAAAGCATAAAGGAATCCATCTTCACCCTTCTATCTTTAGGGGTCTCTAATAGATAAATGATTCCCTCGATAATTTAAATCAAGTCCCTAACATCTTAGGGACCACCAATGACCCATAATGTTAGAGGATATTGGATTTGAAAGTATCAGGTATAGTAAATCATCATCCTTTACACCATTCCACCCATAGAAGATGCAATCTATAAGTCTTCAGGTTGGTGTCGATTTACCGCCTAAACCACTGAAGAAGGTGTGGGAGCACAATCAAATGAATACTCTTACATAGCATGTGTGGGACTAGTGAATTATCCCTAAAAATATCTTTATAGATTCTCCATGGTGTAATTTTTATAAAATTATAAATTAATTTTCAGAATTCCTATAACAACTTTATTATGAGCACAACTTAAGTAGTTATAAGTAACACATAGGGGATTTCTATGGGAAGTCCTTTCCTAGTAAATACCCACACATAAGGTATAACCTTATTAGTTCAACCCAAGACTTAATCCAAGTCCTCTATACCTACATTTTAGTCACAATCATATATATATTGTTGGTCGGAGTGGATACTCAAGAGGGGGTGAATTGAGTTCCATTCAAAATTTCTGTTTTTAAAAACTTTGTCTTAAAACCCCCAAATAAAATAATGAATTAAATTGTAGTGAATTTATATCAAAGTAAGGGTTCGGTTGGGTTCTCGAGGGATTGATTATTTCCCAGTTAATCAAAACAGAAAGGTTGATTAACTTTTGAAACCGACTTACTAATTTACAACTGATATAAACACTTGCGAGTTTAATTATCAAAGTGACTTTAAAATGGTTTTGGTTTTAAAGAGATTAGCAGCGGAATAAAAGAATAACTTTGAAAGATATAACACAGAAGATATAACCAAGAGGTTCAGTCTCAAGCCGAGACTTAGTCCTCTCAAAATCTTTTATAAAAAGATGATCCACACCCTGGATTGGGGATAACAACAGCAACCAGCTGTCCAGGTCCAAGACCTCTACCACAGTTATTCGTGGGAACAAACACAATAGAAACCAGCTGTCCAAGTCACACGACCTCTACCACTATCCCAGTGGGAAATAAAAGATGTAAGAGTATTGAGTGAGGATTTACAAATCCTCCAGTTAGAGTACAGGAGACAGTGTGTGTGTAAAACAGAACAGATAACACACACTGCTCAATATGTAAAAGGATAAATCACAGAGGAAATAGTTAGAGTTTAGAAATGGCTCTAGTGATTTGTCATGCAGTTCTGGACTCTTTTGATTGATCAGAATTCGCTCTGAGTCCTCTTCTGGTTTCTGTCTGGAAAATAGAGTATCGTCTATTTCCTTGACTTCCAGGTTCAGAGATAGAGAAGAAGTAGTCGATGAAGTTATTGTTTTATGATCTCGTTCTCAGCTCTTCATTTGTTAGCATTGATGAAAAAGTTCCTCGTGTAAGTTCAGTCGTCGCTTTGCATTCACGCTCTGTTCAGCACTCTGCATATTTGTCCTTGTGTTCAACACCTTTTTGCAACACACGCTCTCTCTCAACTTCAGCTTGAAAGAAGCTCTTATTTAATGCACGAGCTACGACAAAAGATATGATTTCTTTTTGCAGGTACGAGGTACGGTTTCCTGACAACCAACAACACACATTAAATAAATGACAGAGCATTTAAAATATTCCTAATATGACCGTTGGTTAGATTAAATAAAGATAAAGAAATTCAAATATCTGTTTATGACTATCAGTGTGTCAAGTGATCGGTGGGTCATCAGCATCGGTGAGACATCTTCGGTGACTCATTCAATCAGAATCGGTGAGACATCTTCGGTGACTCATTCGATTAGCATCGGTGAGACATCTTCGGTGACTCATTCAATCAGCATCGGTGAGACATCTTCGGTGAGACATTTGTCCTTTGATATGGATCGGTGCGACCGTTGTCCTTTGATATGGATCGGTGCGACCATTGTCCTTTGATATGGATCGGTACGACCGTTGTCCTTTGATATGGATCGGTGCGACCGTTGTCCTTTGATATGGATCGGTGCGACCGTTGTCCTTTGATATGGATCGGTGCGACCGTTGTCCTTTGATATGGATCGGTGCGACCGTTGTCCTTTGATATGGATGACTTCCAGAATACTTTTAAATCAATAACAAAGAGATAAAAACATGATCCAACCAATATACACAGATTCATTAAGAGATTGTGATTATGAGAAATCCAACCGAATTAAGTAATTGATGATTTGTTATTATTAAAACAGCAATCATAGGAAGAATTCAACAATCTTCCAGAGGGTTCAACAATCTCCCCCTTTTTGATAATCACAACTCTTAGCCAATCACAAAGCTTAGCCGTTGATAAATATAAGATATCATCAATAATAAGGCATAATAAGAATAAAAACACAATGAGATATAAATCTCCCCCTGAAATTATGCCTGTTAAATACTTATGCAAGCATTTCCATACAAGGATATAAATCTCCCCCATATCTCCCATAGATCCATAGATATACAGAGATATAGATTTCTCCCATCTCCCCCATATCTCCCGTGGATCCATAGATATACATAGATATACATATTTCTCCCCCTTTGGGATAATCAAAAAGGAGGGAAAACAAATAAAGAAGAGATTAAAAGACGGCAGTAGTGAGAATAAAAAGAAAAGAGAATAAAGTTCATAGGACATCATAGTACAATCACAACAGGGTTCACCCTATCAACAACAATGCACAACTATTACTAGGGGTGTAAAGGGGCTTTGCCCTTGTTGGACGGATCAATGGTGGGTAAGTTGGAAGGTTTGGAGGCAGGTTGAACTGGGCGAATTTAAAACGGTGGTAAAACGACTCTGGATGTTGGAGGAGAGGGTGCCACCGGAATTTGTTGTGGAGCTGTAGGAGCTGGTTGAGAATATTTCTGAGGAACTGGTCGAAGATGAGAGAGAGCACCATACTGCATAGCCTTCTCAAAATCATTCTTATTTTCCATGAACCGTTCCAAGGTTGGAGTAAAATCTTGCAACTGTCGAACTTGAGTTTTGAAAGCTTGAGTGACTGGAGGTAGTCTCAGATTTTCAGCGAGCACTTTGAAATTCGCAGTCATCTCATGCTTGGTATAGATTTTTGAAAAGTAGTGATCAACCTTTTCCTTGATTTCTCTCTGAGCTTTAGTGGCATCTGCTGAATATATTGTTACCATCTTATAAATGTGATCACTGTGCTCCTTCATTTTCCTCAACGAGTCCAAATCAAGAACTTGCCTAATGGCGGCAAATTCATCATGAAAAAATTGCTTCAGAGCCTCTAGATCACGAGTAGTGATCTTGGTTACTTTGGCTGTACTGGCTTGAGAAACTATCTGAGTTATCTCAGCCTTAAACTTTCTCAGATCAGACTTCTTAAGATGTTCAATCAGATTTCGCAACACTTCCATCATACCAGAGATGGTGGATCTAAATTCGTTGGATAAAGAAACTAACCCAGATTGTAGATCCTTTAGAATCTGATTTAGAGAGGCTATGTTTCTACCAATAAACTCACCATTATTGGCCAGGTCTGGTGTAATAGCCTTTGAAATATCTTCTCTGACTGTGTCTCTCATAGCAGTAAGCAACTCCCTTTTTAACTTGTCAAAATCGGACTAAGAGATAGTAGAACTAGGTAGATGAGAACCAGCAGCATCAACAACATGAGCAGACCTTTCCCCAACTGGTTGGCTTTCCATCATAACCGTAGTAGATTCTTATTCTTATTCTTCTTCCTCAGAATACTCTAAACCCAAAATAACAAAACTAGGGTAATCATCCCAGACAGCAGCACACAGAGTATATTTCGGTTTATCATAACTTTCTTTTCCACTGTTTTTAAGTGATTCTCTCTTGCCATTGGCATCTGTTTCTGGTACAGTTTGATGTGTTTCTGTTGTAGGTACAGAAAGACCATCCATCGGTCGGTTATCACCATCATCACCATTATCATCATCATCATCATCTCCATTCTCATTTCCATTCTTCACAGAAACGTCACTGTCAGATACTTCAGTGTCACTAGCTTCTTCATCACCAAGGACTGGTTCTGATTCAGGTAAGGGTAAAGGTGGACTAGCAGGTCCAAAGTCTATTCGTCTCTTAGGACTCACAGTATCAGGATCACTCCTATAATCAGGAGGTGAAATACTTCCTTCTTCTGTTTCAGCGTCTTCCATCCCTTGTTTACCAGACTCTTCAGTGTCTTTATTCCTTTCAACATTTACTTCTTCTTTGTCATCAGAATAAATTGGTTCCTCATCCGATTTCAAACCAGGGTCTCTCAAACCCTTCAGCCTCTTTCCATGATCAGTGTGATTGTAGGATTCATACAACTTGTCCTCATCAGCAACCCAGCATTTTTTCCATGGGTTCCAGTTTATTTTCATCCGTTTACAAATTTCTTTGGTAATACAAAAAGCACTATCAGATTCAGCTATCTCATTAGCTTCATCAACACATTCCAGACTTTTTAACATAGCAGAGATCATTTTGGGATAGAACAGAGCAGTGGCTTTCTTAGAAGGTTTCACCATTCTAGCTATGTGCACCATTAGATATATACACAAATTGATCTTCTCATGAGTCTTTAATAAAAACAACAGAAAAAAATCTTGGTATCTTACAGCAGCAAAATCTCCTTTCCTGGAGCAAATTTGGTGCTGAATAAACTTAAAGAGAAGTCTACATTCACCGTCCAACTCTGATGCTATGATTCTCCTTGACTCTCTGTTTCCAGTCAAAAGCTCTAATGCTAACTCATAAGAGAAATACTCGGTGGTTGGAGGAATGTTTCCAGCATAATCCTCATACCGACCCTTGTGGGGTACATTCAAACATTCAGCCCATTGTTTTGACGAAAAAGATATTTTCTTTCCTTTCACTACCGAAGACATTCTAGCAGCCTTGACACCATCTAAAGTAACTTGCAGATTTATATAAAACTCATGCACTAGCTTTGGGTAGTATACACGAGTGTTGTCTGAGAACCAGGCTTTCCATCCTTGCGAAACTAAAACTTGTAACAATAGCGACTTACTTGTCAAAAGCTAGGCGGAGCTGACTTCCTTTTCTACAGCAACAATCCGAGTTTCCAGGTTTGGATTTACTGATCTTTGAGTGGTACTACTCGACTCGCCTCGAGCACGCTTTGAAGGTTCAGGACTTTCTGATCCTTTTCTCGGTCTCTTCTGCTTAGCCATTTGATGATTCTGGGGAAAGCAGGAGTTCGAAGGTTCGAAGTGGAGGAGAAGAGAGAAAATAAGGTTTGGCGGGAAAGAAATGAAAGTTCGACAGTTTGGGGAATAGGAATAGTCATGTATCATTTATTTCATCATTTAGGGTTCCCATAATAAAGATAAAAGTAGTTAATTAATCACAAAATAAAAAGTAATATAAAGACAGATCAGTTTCACAGATCGGTTTCACAGATTGGTTTCACAGATCGGTTTCACAGATCAGTTTCACAGATCAGTTTCACAGATCTGTTTCATAGATCAGTTTCACAGATCGTTTCACAGATCAGTTTCATAGATCGGTTCACAGATCAGTTTCACAGATCAGTTTCACAGATCAGTCTCATAGATCGGTTTCACAGATCAGTTTCACAGATCAGTTTCACAGATCGGTTTCACATATCAGTTTCATAGATCAGTTTCACAGATCAGTTTCATAGATCAGTTTCACAGATTGATCATACACAATTCTTGTTTAATAAAATTAATTCTTTCATAGAATAAAGTCTTTGTAAAAATATCAGCTAATTGATGTTCAGAACTAATAAATTCTAGAGAAATATTAACTTTTTTATAATGATCTCTTAGAAAGTGATGTCTGATATCAATGTGCTTAGTTCTAGAGTGAGACACAGGGTTATTAGATATGTTGATCGCACTAGTATTGTCACAGTTAATTGAAACTTTTTTAAAATCAAATCTATAGTCTAATAAGGTGTGTTTCATCCACAGAATCTATGCACAGCAACTAACAGCAGCGATGTATTCTTCTTCAGCAGTAGATAATGAAACTGAGTTCTGTTTCTTACTACACCATGATACTAGCGATTTTCCAAGTAAATGACATGTTCCAGATGTGCGTTTCCTATATAACTTGCATCCAGCAAAGTCAGCATCTTAATAACTAGTCAGGTCAAATGATTGTCCTTTTGGATAAAACAAACTTAAATTCACGGTATACTTAAGATATTTAAAAATCCTTTTAACAGCCAGTAAATGTTATTCTTTAGGATTAGCTTGAAATCTAGCACACAAACACACACTAAACATAATATCCGGTCGACTAGCAGTAAGATAAAGTAAACTCCCAATCATACCTCTTTAATTATTTTGATCTACTGGTTTACCAGTTTCATCTATATCCAATTTACAGGTGGTACTCATAGGTATATCACTTTCCTTAATACTATCCAAACCAAAATGTTTTAATAAATCCTTAGTATATTTACTTTGATTTAGAATAATTCCATCTTTGGTTTGAAAAATTTGAAAACCAAGAAAATACTTAAGCTCTCCCATTAAGCTCATTTCAAACTCATTTTGCATAACCTGTGAAAATTCAGTACATAAAAAAGTTTTAGAAGATCCAAAAATAATATCATCAATATAGATTTGTACTATTAACACATCTTTTGAAATTCTTTTTATAAAAAGAGTGGGATCAGCTATTCCTTTTGTAAATCCTTTTGAAATAAGAAAGTTTGAGAGTCTTTCGTACCAAGCTCTTGGATCTTGTTTTAAACCATATAAAGCTTTAGAAATTTTAAAAACATGATTTTGAAAATGAGGATTTGAAAAACCAGGTGGTTTTTCTACAAAAACATCTTCAACAATAAAACCATTTAGAAAATAACTTTTCACATCCATTTGATATAACTTGAAATTAAGATGAGATGCATAAGCAAGTAAGATCCTAATAGCCTCTAATCTAGATACAGGTGAAAAAGTTTCCTCATAGTCAATTCCTTCTTCTTGATTGTAACCTTGTGCAACTAGCCTAGCTTTTTTTCTAATGATGTTTCTAGATTCATCAACTTTGTTTCTAAACACCCATTTTGTGCCTATGGTGATAGTGTCCTTAGGTCTTTCTACTAATTTCCAGACTTTGTTTCTTTCAAATTGATTTAGTTCTTCTTGCATAGCCATTACCCAAAATTCATCATTGATAGCATCGTTGACATTTTTAGGTTCTAACTGTGAAAGAAAAGATTGATGTTCAACCTAATTTCTTAGAGAAGCTCTAGTCTGTGTTCCTCTATCTAGATTTCCTACAACAGCATCTAAAGGATGGTTCTTTAGAATCCTAGTTGGTCTTGAAAAGGTAGGTCTAGAGATTTCAGGTTCATCTACAGGTTGAGGTTCAACAGAAGCAGGGTCTGGAAAATTTCCAGAACTGGATGTTTTAACTACAGGTCCACTATTTTTATCATTAAGGTTCAAACTAGAGAGATCATCTTCACGATTTTCAAGAGAGGTCTTAGGTTCATGTGGATCAGTTTCATCAAACTTGATGTGAACAGGTTCTACCACACATTTGGTTCTCTTATTGAAAAATCTATAGGTTTTACTAGAAGTTGAGTAACCTTGAAAAATTCCTTCATCACTCTTGGATTCAAACTTATCAAGATTATCTTTAGTGTTAAGAATAAAGACTTTGCAGCCAAAAACTTTGAAGTAGTTAACCTTAGGTTTCCTATGGTTCCATAACTCATAAGGGGTCCTCTTAAGAACAGGTCTGATCAAGACTCTATTAATAACATAACAAGATGTATTTACAGCTTCAGCCCAAAAGTAAACAGGTAGGTCATACTCATTAATCATAGTTATAGCAATTTCTTGCAGGGTTCTATTCCTCCTTTCTACTACACCATTCTACTGAGGTGTCCTAAGGGCAGAGAAATTGTGACTATAGCCACTGTGTGAGCAGTAAGATTCAAACTCATGATTTTCAAACTCATAACCATGATCACTTCTCAGGGTTTTAATCTTAATTTCACTAAGGTTCTCTACAGACTTGTAATATTTAACAAAGTAAGAACAAGCTTCACTTTTGTGAGCTATAAAGTATACCCAAGTATATCTAGAAAATTCATCTACAAGAACATAGACATAATGCTTCCCATTTAAACTAGAAACTCTAGAAGGTCCAAATAAATCCATGTGAACCAACTCGAGAGGTTGAGAAGTTGACACTTATTTCTTTGATTTAAAAGAAACTTTATGTTGATTTCCCTTTTGATAGGGATTACAAACTTTGTCTGCTGGAAATTCAAGTTTGGGTAGGTCTCTAACTAAGTTCTTCCTAGCAAGCTTTCTAAGTGAATTCACATTGCAGTGTCCTAATATTCTGTGCCAAAGCCAAGACTCTTTATGAAGATCATTTAAACAAGTAATATTTTGCTTATCTAAAGAATTTAAATCGACGGCATAAACGTTTTCACTTATTAAAGCAGAAAACACTAAAACATTTTTAGAGTTAAAAAAAATTGCAAGAATCATTTTTAAATTTAACATAAAAACCATCATCACATAACTGAGAAATACTTAACAAATTGTATTTAAGTCCATAAACAAATAAAACTTTAGAAATTATTACAGAGTCAGTGTTACCAATCTGGCCTAAGCCGATGATTTTCCCTTTAGAATTATCACCAAAGGTGACAAAACCTCCATCAACTCTAACTAAGCTTTTAAAGCATGAGAAGTCTCCTGACATATGTCTTGAACATCCACTGTCCAAGTACCAGGTCTTTTTACAGGAGCTCTTTAAGCAGGTTCCCTACAAAACATATTTAGATAGGAAATGATTTTGGTACCCAGATATTCTTGGGTCCCGACAGGTTTTCCAATAATACTTTAGGTACCCAGATTTGTCTAATGGGTCTCATAGAATTTCTAGAATCAATAGATTTGGAAAGATAAATCTTATTAGATCCATAACTATGAATATAACTCGTTGAATCATATAAAGTTCCAGAGCTAGCTACATTCTATCCAGATTTAGGGATGAATCTAGTTTTGGTAATCTTCCTTTGTCCAGGTTGGTATCCTATACCAGTAGTGTATCTAGGTGTTATTTGCTTACCTAGCATTTGAGTAAGAGTATCTTTACCATTTGTAAATTTCTCTAAGTCTTTCTTGAGTTGCTCATTGGATAATTTTAGTTCAGTGTTCTCTTTAAGCAACTGAGCATTCTTTTCCATTTCAATATCAAGATCAGATTTATGTTTAACAGTTAAAGCATATTGTTTCTTTAAACCTTTGTATTTTTCTTTCAGCTCATTACAGGTTTCTTCTAACTTATCAAAATATTCAAACAGTTCAGATTTAGACATGTTATCACATTCAGAATCATCTCCAGAATAATATGAATTAGAAGTAGGAGTTTCTGAAGTTACCTCAGAAGCGTTTGTCATAAAACACATGTTTGCCTTGTTTCTGTGTCCAGTTTCAGAAACATCAGATTCACTAGAACTATCCTCAGAAGCACTCCAAGTAGCCTTTATGGATTTCTTATACTTTTTATCCGTGTATTCATACTTCTTCTTGTATTTCATCTTTGTACAATCTTCTTTTATGTGTCCCTTACTTTTGCACTCATAACAGAAAACTTCATCTGATTTGTCAGATTTCTTCCAATCCTTTTTCCAATGTCCCTTGTTGTAATACTTACCATTGTAGTTTGACTTTCTAAAAAACTTCTTCTTCCTATAAAATTTCTTAAACCTTCTAGCAATGCGAGCCATCTCAGCATCACTGTCAGATTCACTCTCACTGTCTTCACAGCTTGAAATTTCATTGATAGCTTGAAGCTTTTCCTTATCCTTATTCTTTGAGGTTGTAGTTTTGAAGGCAACAGAATTCCTTCTAGGTTCATCATCTTCTTCTTTGTTAACTTTGAGTTCTTCTTCATACATCATCAACTTTCCAATTAGTTCCTTGACTGGTAGTTCACCAATGTCACATGATTCTCTAATGGAGACAGAGGTTCCTCTCCATCTTTCAGGTAGACATCTCAAAATTCTCATGATTTGTTCCTCTGCTGGAACATCCTTTCCCAGAGAAGTCATTGTGTTGACAATTTCATTGAACCTGAGATACATATCAGAAATGGGTTCATCAGGCTTCATCTTAAAATTATCATAATTAATAGTATAAGTGTTCAATCTCATCTCCTTAACATTAGTTGTTCCTTCATGAGAAACAGCTAAGGTATCCCAAATCTCATATGCAGTTTTACAGGCAGATATTCTATTAAATTCCTCATCTCCTAGAGCACAGTATAAAGCATTCATAGCTTTACAATTATTATTGTAGGCTGTCTTAGTAGCTTCATTCCAAGTAGTTCTAAAAGTAGTAGGAATTTTATATTCAGATTCTATAGCAGTCCAAATATCAAAACCCATGCTTTCTAAGTGAATTTTCATCTTAATTTTCCACTGATCATAGTTAGTGCCATTGAAAAATGGTGGTCTATTGGTAGAAACACCTTAAACTCTATTATCCATGATATCTTACTTAAGGAAAAGATTTTAAAGAGATAAAAATTTAGAATTAACCGAAATTTTAAGAACTTTAAGATACAACTAAAATCACAGTTGAAAAACAGAGTACTTTAGAATATATTTTAAATTAACCAAAACATTTGATACCAATTGTTGGTCGGAGTGGATACTCAAGAGGGGGGTGAATTGAGTTCCATTCAAAATTTCTGTTTTTAAAAACTTTGTCTTAAAACCCCCAAATAAAATACTGAATTAAACTGTAGTGAATTTATATCAAAGTAAGGGTTCGGTTGGGTTCTCGAGGGATTGATTATTTCCCAGTTAATCAAAACAGAAAGGTTGATTAACTTTTGAAACTGACTTACTAATTTAAAACTGATATAAACACTTGAGAATTTAATTATCAAAGTGACTTTAAAACAGTTTTGGTTTTAAAGAGATTAGCAGTGGAATAAAAGAATAACTTTGAAATATATAACACAACAGATATAACCAAGAGGTTCAGTCTCAAGACGAGACTTAGTCCTCTCAAAAGCTTTTATAAAAAGATGATCCACACCCTGGATCGGGGATAACAATAGCAACCAGTTTTCCAGGTCCAAGACCTCTACCACAGTTATTCGTGGGAACAAACACAACAGCAACCAGCTGTCCAGGTCACACGACCTCTACCACTATCCCAGTGGGAAATAAAAGATGTAAGAGTATTGAGTGAGGATTTAAAAATCCTCCAGTTAGAGTACAGGAGACAGTGTGTGTGTAAAACAGAACAGATAACACACACTACTCAATATGTAAAAGGATAAATCACAGATCAAATAGTTAGAGTTTAGAAATGTCTCTAGTGATTTTTCGTGCAGTTCTGGACTCCTTTGATTGATCAGAATTCTCTCTGAGTCCTCTTATGGTTTCTGTCTGGAAAACAGAGTATCGTCTGTTTCCTTGACTTCCAGGTTCATAGATAGAGAAGAAGTAGTCGATGAAGTTCTTGTTTTATGATCTCGTTCTCATCTCTTCATTTGTTAGCATTGATGAAAGAGTTCCTCGTGTAAGTTCAGTCGTCGCTTTTCATTCACACTCTGTTCAGCACTCTGTATATTCGTCCTTGTGTTTAACACCTTTTTGCAACACATGCGCTCTCTCAACTTCAGCTTGAAAGAAGCTCTTATTTAACGCACGAGCTCCGGCAAAAGATATGATTTCTTTTTGCAGGTACGAGGTACGGTTTCTTGAAAACCAACAACACACATTAAATAAATGACAGAGCATTTAAAATATTCCTAATATGACCGTTGGTTAGATTAAATAAAGATAAATAAATTCAAATAGATGTTTATGACTATCAGTGTGTCAAGTGATCGGTGGTTCATCAGCATCGGTGAGAGATCTTCGGTGACTCATTCGATCAGCATCGGTGAGACATCTTCGGTGACTCATTCGATCAGCATCGGTGATAAATCTTCAGTGAGACATTTGTCCTTTGATATGTATCGGTGCGACCGTTGTCCTTTGATATGGATCGGTGCGACCGTTGTCCTTGGATATGGATCGGTGCGACCGTTGTCCTTTGATATGGATCGGTGCGACCGTTGTCCTTTGATATGGATCGGTGCGACCATTGTCCTTTGATATGGATGACTTCAAGAATACTTGTAAATCAATAACAAAGTTACAAAAACATGATCCAACCAATATACACAGATTCATTAAGAGATTGTGATTATGAGAAATCCAATCGGATTAAGTAATTGATGATTTGTGATTATTAAAACAGCAATCATAGGAAGAATTCAACAATCTTCCAGAGGTTTCAACATATATCATAATATTATGCATAATTTAAACTAATTAATACTAACACATATATATTACAAAAGTAGAGAAAAAAGATATATCACCCAGTAGATAACACAAATCAAGACATTTTATTAAAGAACTACTATGAAGTAGCAGAAATATGTATATATATATATATATTACATATGATCATACATGCATATTCATGATACATGACCACACCAAATCCCATAAGCTATAATAGAAATACCATCACTAGTAACTCAGAGGTTCATTATGCATGAGTTTTCTAAGCATATGAAAACTTCCCTATCTGAGTTCTACATAACCTATCTATTTTATACCATAACCCAAAATAAGAGAAAGTAAATCTTGGGCCTTTGATTCCATTTTGTATCACCCCAAACTAAACCACTGGTTATGAACCAAAGTGCCACGTAACCTCATGCATGACTCTTCATACAAAAGACCCTCACTAATAGTCAGTAGCCTCTTGCATACGGGGAGGAGCACATGAGTTTATGTATTAATTTTGATCAAACTCGATGGTTTGGATATAGTTGTTACACCATACATCATGGTGTATCACTCAACTCTATATTGTAATGATTCAATTTTAACATAACCAATTTTCAACTGTTGTGAAGGCTATGATGTGTAACATGCCTTCACAGTGCAACCCTCTATAGACTTGGTGAGAACCCTGATGGTCATACTTCCAAATAAAGACCCTCTATGGTGCAATATCCTCCAACAAAATGGAATATTTTATATCCCTCCTGACATCAGTGTGGTATACATATCTATAGTGTGGAGTCCTATAGACTCCAAAAAACCAAATCCTTTCCACTTACAAAATTGCACCATTCATGTCGTAGGGAAAATGTTGTAATGTGGTCATCATCTATTCCTTTTTAACTTTAATCTTATTGTGGTTTAGTTTAGTATCTATGTCATGGGTACCCTGAAAATTCTAGTGACATCGAAAAATGATTGAACACTTTTGTGGCATGGCCTTTAGTAACAATTCCTTACTTATGAAAGAAAACATTTTGTATTATGTAGCATGGTCACATGACTAATGACATAACATATTTTAGATAAATTATAAATTCAAAATGGATTTGGGATGGAGATTCTTCTTTACCCTAAACTTGGAATCCATTAGCCAAAAAAATACTTATGCCCCACCCTAGTCAATGGGTCACCATGCCACCCAGTGCAGTGCTTTTCTCTACAGTGACACCCTAGTCCATGGTATTTCTTACCACCTAGAACTAACTTTAATTGTTATCTCTACTCCTTCACCACCCTCTTTTATGTTAAAGTTGAGATTTATTCTACCTCATGGCAGTCCCTTTCAATCGTGATGCTACAAGGGTTGTCCCTATTATTTCCTTCAATTTCTAAACACCACTATGGTATGGCCAGTGGTATTATAGAATGAAGAACCTCAAAACTCCATACTTTATTATTATTCTTACCATTTAAATATTATTCAAATTCCTTAATTATAATTACAAAAAAAATATTAATAATATTGAAAAAATATAATAATTCATAAAATACCTATGGTTCCAACATTCACCCCCTTTGGATTTTATTGGAAATACTCACTTAAATTTTTCAACCTATCATATCCTCAACATTTCTCACTTCTAATTCAGAGATCTTGGATACTCATTCTCCAATTTAAAATAAAATTCAATGGGTTTTTCAAAATTATACTTCTCAAAAAACTATGTAAAGTGCCTTTAATAATTTCTCTAAACCTACGTGAGACATAGCTCAGTGTAGGAAATAAGGAAAAAATATTAAATGTCATGATGTGGTATGTGATTTTAATATAGGACTTATTTATTTGTAAAATTCCCTTGGATATTATATCCTCCTATATTTTACAATAAATACAATATAATCTTGCAAGAACACACAATATTCCAGATATAACATTAAATTAAATGGGGAGAGGTAAAAATCTTAACCTCCTTATTTTGATGAGAATAGTAGAACTATGAGGTTTGACCATGCCCCTTAAATAAATGATCCTCTATGAGTTTTGTGAATATATCTACCACATTATATTTAGTTCCAATGAATTACAACTTCACTATATTGTTCTCTGATTTCTTCTTTATAAAATGGTATCATATCTCAATGTAATTAGTGTGAGAGTAATAAATCATATTTATAGACAACTCAATAACAATTTTTTATCACAATGAATCATAATTTATTATTGTAAAACATCACCAATTTATTCTAATTATTTATTAATCTAGATAAGTTATGTGCATTATTTTTTAACTAAAATATATTATTCTGCTTCTATGTTGTAATAGCCTGAAACCTTGTACCCCAGAGTCGGTACTTACTTATTACATTGGTACAAGATATAAGGGATCACTCCATGAAGGATAGATCAATTTAATAGTCTTGGAAAACTAGATACATACATGACTGACATATTACATTGGAAGTTAAGAAACATAACATGAAAAACTTTCTTAAATACATGAAAATAATTCATAGATTCCTTATTCATGTCATGGGGAAAGGAAAAAAATAAAGGGTGAGCTCATATTCTTAGTAAGGGTTATGTAAAATGGATTGTATCATGAGTAAATAATGAATAATTAATATCAAAGAGTGAATAATCAAAAAAAATCCATTCAATCAAAAACATTAGTTTAATTACATTCAAGGATAATATCAAAATAGAAACAGCATGGATGATGAAAACTAAATTATTAATAAATAAAATGCATAAATATAGACTTTCATGATCTTATCATCTATACCTCATCCAATATATCATGAATCTTACCATAAAGGCCTCAACCAATACATATTTCATGTTTTTATGGCATCTCAACCAATACGTCTTATATAAATAGGTAATACATACAACAAATACCAAACTATTATGACATGTTGTAATGGCCTCAGCCTATATATCATGCCAACATGTTTTTTCAAATGAGACATGTCAATGTTTTGAGTGGCTATCTGTAGTTGACCCACACTCGTCACTTTAAAATCCTATTAATTCATCATATATGGAATTATCAATACAATTCATTCTCAAAATTCCTTATAAATCAACATTTATCTGTATTGAATCAAGAATATGGAATATTTCCCCAATTAATGGAATAACTTTATTAACAAAATTATTTCAACAGATACCATATATAGAAATGGTATACGATTGGGAAATATAAAATTAGTGGAAATCATGCCATATAAACCCATGATACTTAAAATATGTACATGGAGAATAAAATAATGTCCTATGAAATTATGTAGATTGATAGGGATTGTAATCATGTGAAAGTTAATAACCACAAAACCATAAATCAATAAATGGTTAAAGGATACCATCAATTAATCAAGAATAAAAAAATTTTAGTAAAAAAAACCTTTCAAAAATAAAACATAAAATGGAAGAAAAAAATTAAAAATAACATCCTTTTAACTTTTTTTAAGAATTAAGTAATAAATCACTTTCAAAAAAATTCATTCCTTTATAAAAATAATACCAAATTCTTTTGATAAAATGTTAAACAAAAATTCAAAGAATATTGGGAAAAATATTTTATTTGAAAATAAACAAAGAAACTTGTAAAGTAATATTCAAAGAAAACAAATTTCATGATGGTGGTAAAATTCATTCATGTTGTATATGTTAAAATAGAACATTCTTTTCACACCTTTGTAAAAAGTCTATAAAATGACTTGTTTAGAAACTTCTACAAAGATTAATTTTAAACTATTTTAAATAAAATAAAAGTTAGTGAAAATATAATTTCAAAAAAAAATCATGTATATTTATAAACTTCTATATAACAATTTTAATAACTTTTATATCTAAGATTAATATTTCTAACCTAAATGAATAAATAATATTGATGTCCCTAATATGTAACTTAATTGTTTATTCTTGATCCAAAAAGGGAATAAATGGAATATAAAAAATGTAAAACCCAAAAATAAATAGACTGTAATAAAATATATGGGTTTTAATATATTAGGATCATATAATTTTCCCAAAGTAAATCTGAACATAATCAATCTTAAAATAAAATGATATTGTAATTGAAATTCCTTACCTCAAGTACAAATTGTTTTTTATGAACTCTTATCCTCCTATATAATAAATTTATATTTTTTATAAATATATAATATAACCACATTTATATTTATCATAAAATATATGATTCACTTATAGCATTATATCACTTGTTTATTAACAATTGTTTTTTAGCATCATCATCTCATGTATTGATTATTCATATTTTCATGTATGTTTTGGTTCAGTGGTTTCTGACCCTGAATCTTGGTCATGATTACATAATATATATAATATTAATAATGAAATAATTATAATTTTTATAAATTAAATAAAAATTTAGAATCATACATGAAGTGTGTTTAGGAAAAATTAATCACATCACTTCATGCGGGTGGTAGTCCACACGTATACACGAACGATGTTATAATTTTACAGTGGATGTAAAGGTAAGAAATTAAGTGATAAATTATCCATTAATAATTATTATTATTTCATGAATATAATATATATTAATTAAATATATCATAATAACCAACCTTTTTATGTGGTGATGAAAAATGACACACATCGCTTCGTGGAGGTGGTAGTCCACACGTACGCACGAGAGATGTTTTCATTTCATTGGGATGGAGAAGTATATGAATATGGGTTTTGAAATCAATATAATAACATTTAATTATATTTAAGATAATATTTTTATTATCTCATAATGTTTAGGATAGAATTTAAGGAGGTAGAAGAAGAAATAAAATGAAAGAACTCGGTTAAGAGTTATAGCTCTTCTTTGGAATCCTCCTTTGTCTTACATCTTATGCCTTATTAGGATGGTTTTAGGGAAATAAAAATGATATATTATGTGAGGAAGGAGTATATGAAGGTATTTTTTTTCATGTATTTGTCTATATAAGGGACTCAAACTTTGTGAATAAGAGTGGATAGAAGGTGCCCTTTTATAAGTGAGGTGAGTGGCAAACTTGAAAATACTTGAAATATTAAAATATAATATGTGTGTAACTCGTGTAAAATGGATCCGAAATTCCTTATATTATAATATAATAATGATAAGGTATAAATATAATCAAAAAATAAATTTTATTCAAGTTTAGGTTTCATTTTAAACCTTATCTTTTCATTTAACCCCCTCTTTGACCCTGTTTAACCATAACTGTTGTAATAAATGTTTCACACATTAAGAGTAAAAGTGGAACATAAATGAAAAAAAATGATATGTCATAAATTTTATCATATAATATATTAAATATAGTATTTTTATAATTTTATAATGATTTAAAAATAATTTTTAAACATTAAATACCATTTAAGGTCATTTTCAGGACTATTCACATATCTTGAATTTAAAGGAATCAAGATAACAATGAAATTTGAAAATAAAATATTTCAAAAATACTTATACATTTAAATTATCAAATAAATTATTGGGTAACCATAATTCATCTAAAATATATTACTTTTAATTTTTTTAAATCATTTATTTTATTTTTATACTTCTTTCACAAGTGTGGTGTCGGTGTTGCGTAACCATTCAAGGAAATTATATTATCTCTAAAAATTAAAAATAATTTATTCATATTCATAATAACCATTTATAACCATTCATATATTCTTTTTTATCCCTATGACAACATGTTAGAGATATAAAAAGAAAGAGAGTGGCATTTTGTACTTTTTCTTAACTTAAAATAATATAAAGATCATAATCACTGTAAAGTTTCACCAAAGTGAAATATTATTTAATTTAGGATGGTTAAGGTATAATTAATATCATAAAATGAAATAAATTAAACTTTGGGGTTGATTTTGAGACATTATCTCATTGTTTTGGCCTTAAATATTTTATTATAGCTGCCAAGGGTGACTCCACACATGCTACAAAGATGTTGTTCAGGGGCTCAACCCCACAATTGCCACCCCAAACCCCTAAATACCCTACCACCATAGTCTTCTATGAGGTTCATCTCAAATTTTTAACCTTAATTAACCTCTTTTTATCATCACCGTGCTAACAAAATTTTACCATAGTTACTATTCATTATGACCAAAATTAAATTGAAATATTTACCAAATTTGATCCTCATGGTTATAAATATGAAATATATTTTATAAGATTCAATTCCTATAATTTGAATAAATTTATTTTAATATAAGTATGAAAAACACATCAAAATAGTTTATAGAAAAATGTGTTTTAAGAATAAAAATAAAGTTACACCAAAATAAAATATAATATTGATTATTATAAAATTAAATAGATTATTTTTAATCAAATGGATATTATTTTACTTTATATCCAAAAATTAAACATCATGGGACTTTTAAATTACATGATTTAAAAAATGATAGTTTTGCAAAAATTTGAATTTTTCACTATCCAGTCAAAAATAAATCTTTTCAGAAAAATCAAAAAAAAATACTAAGACTATAATGACATACTTATTTAAAAACTTATATCCATTTTTTTAAATTCAATTTATAAAATTGGTAGAAATTAATTTAAATATCCACACAAAAAATGCAATTAAACCAATTTTGGAATAAAATGTATTTTTGAAACAAAAAATGACTTTATTCTCATTAATTTTCTAATAAACATAATTAAATGAATTTTAATTCATTAAATTGGATATATAATCTAATAATTTAATTATAATTATTTATCAATAGTAATTAATTCAATCTATTAAGATCAAAATATATTATACACATAAAAACAGTTTTTTGAAAAATATATCTTTTATCTTAAAATGTAAATATTTACTAAAATATCAGGGTATTACATATGATTAATGAAACAAAATCTTGGTTATTTACTAGAAAACCAACATAATTATTACCAATATAAAAAATATCTTATGCTTGTGGATTATCTATCCATAATATTTCCACTCTAATCAACCTCCAAATATTCCAATAAATCCATATTCTTTACATATTTGAACAAAAAATCATAATGTAAGTTACCTTGAACATACATCATTATTATTATCACGTCCATGACATATTCCTTTTTAGAAAAACTTTGAAACCTTTCGTCTAATAATTTATCCTATAAAAATATTTATCCTTGTCATAGTAATATATAGTAAACTTCCAATTATTCTTCTATATAAAACTGAATATACTCCCTCATTATCCTCATGCTTAACAAGTTTTTTTCAAATGGATATTGAAGTTGAAATAGGCTTTCACTGATCCATTTATAATTTCTTCAATACATCCTTTTCATGTTTTACATGAAAAAAAAATTCTTTTCACCTTGATGAACTTGGAACCCTAGAAAATATGTCAACTCTTAGATGATTAATATTTTAAACATTGAACACATTAATTTTATAAATGTATCAAGGAAATAATTCCTGATTCCACTTAATATGTTTTCTTCTAAATATATTGACACTATGAACTTCTCCTCTTATAAAATTTTCACAACAAGCTTGTGATCAACCTCTCCTCTTTTAAATTCAATATTCCTCAAGAAATTATCCAACCTTACATACCAAGCACAAGAAGATTTATTTAGACCATAAAAATATTTTATCAACCTATAAACTTTTGATTCATTATCACCAATAACAAATCCAACTGGTTGTTTGATATATATCACTTTATTCAAGAATCCATTCAAAAAAATTATCCTGACATCCATGTGAAATATCTTGAATTGTATTTGTACTCGCACTTCTAGAAAGATTTAAATAGTCTATATTATTGTAATTAGTTTAAATGTATCTTCAACATCAATGCCTTTAACATGTCCATATCCCTTACAAACTAGTCTTTTATTATTCTGAATTACCTTTCCATTTTCATCCAACTCGTTCTTAAAGACCCAAATTATACCAACCAAGTTATATCAATTTGGTCTTTTCAAAATCTCCCAATTCTACTTTTCATAAATTTGATATAGTAATTTATTCATATATTTCACATGTGATTAATTAATTTCCACGTCTTTAAATGAAATGGGTTCAATCTTATATTATAGAGTGGTGTACTCCACTATATTCATCCTCTATGTTAGAGTTGGAGAATATTTGACACCAATGATATTGCTTGGATCAACTTGAGTTCTTTTATTTCTATTTTGATCTATATTTTGACACACTTATTCACTTTTATCATATTATTATTCAATATTATAATATTTATAATCTTAAACATTTTGGGATTCTCCCAAATCTATATTTGTCTCTATAATTTCTTCAAACACTTATTTAGAAATAGAATTTATAGAATTTTCTTTGGATTTATTCTCAAAAACATTTAAATCACTAATATCAACAATATTCTTAAGAATTTTATTTTAAAATTTATAGGCTTTAATCTTTATTGAGTAGCCTAGGAATATTCCTTAATTTGCTGCATTTCCATGTTTTCCTTGATTTCCTTCATTATTTTGAGTGAAACACTATCTTCCAAAAACTATAGGATTCTTGAAAAGGGGTTTCCTTTCATGCCACATTTTTTATAGAATCTTATCTAATCCCATAATAGGTAATACTCTATTTCAAGTATAAATAGCCACTTGAACCACATATTTATAGTAGCGACATGATATTACACTATTTATAAGAAATATCTTTGTTGCAACAACTCAACTAGGGATCCACTAAATAGCTCCCTGAGTCAATGGATCACATGGCCTCAAGTGCACCTCCCCATATGCTAGAGGCTACCGACTAGCAGCAAGGTTCTGAGGTGGTATAGTGGTGAGAATATACCCTCATGATCAAAATGTAGAATAGTGGTATAATAATAATAATCAATAGTAGAATATAAATATAAATCAAGATGGAAAATAAACTTCCAAAAGACGGTAATAATAAATAATCCAATAGTTTTGTCACATACAATATGATGATCATATCATGATTTTTACAAAATTATAGGCAATACATAGAAATAGGAAATCAATACAATACATGTACCAAAATACAAAAGACTAAAAAGGAACTATCTCCCACTATAATATTGATTATATCTCAGTCTTGTGCTCCCCTTCTTCTAAGTAATGATCCGTTCAAGAATCATATAGTGTGTGATTGCCCCAGTCCCTACCTGTATCTATGAAGTTTTTCTGGCTACCCAATAGTGGCCCTAACTGGGTGTGAGATAACACTCAGTAGGCCACCAGAAATGGTGTCTATAAAATAACTAATCTATGTATAAACAATAAAGAAATGTGTTGTATATCAAAGTTATTATAGTAATAAAGGTAAAGTGTCAAGTGAGGAAGTGATATTGTCCAGTTTACTAATTGTTATCAAACACCCTGAACAAGGGCCAACTGTAATCAGGCCACTGTAGTCATGATCTATCTGTAAATAATAGAAAAAATATCCACAATGGACATTCCATGTAATCAAGTGTATAATATCCACATCATCCATATCGTGTAATATAGTGTCAGGCCTCGATGGGTAGGGTCCAAGGTATAAAAGACAAAGGAATCCTCATTGAGTTCATGGGGTATTTCGATGGAAACTTGGTAACGACATGGGTGGATGCCAAATGAGCATGTCTATAGAGCATGTCCAATACGAGTCCAAGTAATTTGTATCCAAGGGGTATAAATTCCCTTTGAATCCTATGGAATAGAGATATAAGGAGTATAAATTCCCTTGGAATTCACTACTATAATAAATATCTATGGAGTGTAAATGTCCATGGAATCCTATGGAATCAAGATCTGAGGATTAAAAATGTCCAAGACATCCACTACCATATTTGGGATCCATGGAGCATAAATTTCCATGGCATCCAATGGAATTAGGATCTGAGTATTATAAAAGTCCAATTCATCCAATACCATTATCACTTTTCCAATCTCAATTCATAAACCATTTCATAATCATTTACATTCCATTAGTTCATCAAACCCATTTCCACATTTTCCTTTTAAACAATTAAACCATTTAAACATCATGTAATCACATTTCAAAGAAAGCATAAATATTCTCCTAAAAAATCATTTAATTCATATTCAATTTAAAATGGCTCTCAAAACAAGTGGAAAGATCTCACTCACCCAACGGGATGGTATAACAGGGGTAAGATACAACAGAATACCGCATGGGTGGCCTAGGTTGGGGATGAAAAACTCCAATGATAAAATTGAACTACGTGGGAAACCTAATCAAGTTCCACAAATTTAATAGTGGAATTAAATTATTTTTAGGGTCAATGATGAAATCTCTAGAGTGTAGTATAATGTCAACAAGGTATATAAAACACAAAAATTCAAGGAAAATATATAGACCACCTAACATATACTCTTATTAGAACACTCATCCAGTATAGACTCCTAACACAAGCTATTATGGAATAAATTGGAAGAATATAAGACTACCCTGAAAATAGGGAATGTCATATTGCACAAAAATAACTCTTTTGATATGAAGGCAAATGAATAATGGCACAGTATGAATGAATAACTTAGTAGTGTAGATCCAACGAGACGAATAGCTCTCAATTTTGAGTCTGGATGAAGAAACCACACTAAATCCTAGGATAAGGCTTGAAGAAAGCTACAGGAGGAAAGGAAATACACTGGATAAGGAAAATAAAAATAGGGGTTTGAGTTATTAAAGTTCTAGGGAAAATGGATATTTCCCAATTTTTAAATGGTTTACATGGTTTGGCCATATGGTTGGACAACCTTCACGCCAATCATGCACCAACTACTTCCATTCCAAGGAATATGTATAGTTCATGTACATGATTTGTAAAAACATGTGAAAATTGTGTTCCAATCCTCTTCAAAAAACTACAAAGCCTCCCATATGGGTGTGCGGTCTTGGGTGCATGGTTAGGGTGAACCATGAACCCTTTTTTCTATCTTTCCAGCCCTAAACAAGCATGTGGCCCCTTCTTCATGGTTTCCCTCAAACTGTGTGACCTTGGAAAGAGGCTTGGACCACCTCACACAATTTTATCAAACTTTATGTCTTGAGTCACATGGTTTCTACTAACCATGTGGCCTAGATTCCTTTTCAAAAAACTGGGAATCTGAGCTTTGAACAGTCTATGGAAACCCCTTGAAACTCTCGTTACCTCATTTTAAATTCACATTAGGATAAAACCAATATAATAAACTAAAATTGAAAAGATCCATACCTTAAGGAAAAAACCCATGATCTTAAAATATTCTCCCCTTAAATAAATTCATCCTTGAATTTTCCTTCCAAGGGTGGTAAAGAATCATCCGAGAATGAATCTGGTAACAAAGAAAATAATTTATCTTCCCACACCTAAGTCTAATCCTATAAACTATCATTATACCATATCACTTTTACTAGAGTAACGGAACAGCCTTAGAGATCCTTTATGCTCCTTTCAATGAAATGAATGAGATTCTCCTCAAAGGAGGAATCTATGTGTAACTCAACCTCATAAAACTAAAGAGAATTAGATGGTTCTAAATGATAATAGCATATCAAAGATACATATAATATATTTTTCATGGATATGTAACTTTGAAGTAACTACAATCGATAGGCTACTAGCCTGAATCTCTCCAAAATCTCAAACGTCCTGATATATCACGGTGAAATCTTAACCTGTCTCCTAATCCATCTATGTCATAGCCTCATAGGGATACATAAAAATACATGATCCTAGAACTTGAAATATAGTTACCTTAAATGGAAATCGGCAAAATATTTATATCTAGACTTTTTAGTAGTCATCTACTTCCTGATCAACTGGACCTGCTCTAAATTCTCATACACGAGATGTTGTCAGAGTAGCGCTACCTCTCTTATATCTAACCAACATAGAGGTGATCGGCATGGAATACTATACAAAGCCTCATAAGGTGACATCAGTATAATCACTTTATTTCTATTAATATAAGTGAACTCAAAATGGGTATATATCGCCCCTAAGATCCCCTGAAATTAAGGACACGTGCTCTAATCATTGTCCTATAGAAACTGTATAGTGTGTTCTAACTAGACATTAGTCTGAGGGTGGTATGTCCTGATTATAAGAACCTATGTACCCAACACCCTCTATAATAGTTTCTAGAATCATGATGTAAGAAGGAATCCCTATCGGATATCATGGCCTAAGGAACCCCGTGAAGGCACACAATCTCACATATATAAAGTCTCCCAAGATCATCTCCTAAGAATGTCTCCCTGATTGGAAAAAAATGAGTGACCTTCATGATTATTTCCACAGAAACCCACATGGAATCACTACATCAAGGTGACCTTGGAAATACGGTCATGAAATACATCGCATCATCATCCCATTTCCACTTAGGAATGGGTAACTGCTATAAAATATCATCTAGTCATATGTGTTCTTCATTCACATATCAATAAGTGGAACACCTCGTGAAAAAAATATCTACCTCACATTTCATACATAGCCACCAATACTGGTGATGTAAATCATAATACATCTTAACAACACTGGGATAAACTGGACAAGCTATGGCATGAAACTCTTTTTTCATCTCCTCACATATGTCTACTAGAACCCAAATGCAACCATGTATATGCAGAATTTCATCCTCACTCCTGGTCTAACCAGGAGGTGGGTCCCCTCCTATCATTCACCTCCAAGTGAATCTTTTATAATAATTCCATAATTTTCTGCTCACTACTGGCCTCCTGAACTTCTTATATATGAATCATCTAGCTCAGTGCATTGACAACTTTATTTCCTTTATAGGGCATGTAGGAAACCTCGAAATCGAAAGACTGTAGGTATTCAAACCACCTTCATTTCCTCAAATTGAAGTCATACTATGTAAATATATACTTGAGGATTTTTTAGTCTATGTACACCAAACAATTCTATCCCAACAAGTAATGCCTTCAATAGTGAAAGGCATGTACAAGAGTGTCTAACTCAAGATCATGCATTGGGTAGTTCCTCTTGTGTGGTCTGAACTGATGTTACCTGTATTCCATGACTCACTCCTCCAACATCAGAACTTCTCCTAGCCTAATACCCGATACATCATAGTATATAGTATAGCATCTTCCTAGCTCTGGAAGAATCAGATCTGGCACTGAATTTAGTCTCCCTTTCTTCTCTTGAAAGGATGTCTCATACATATCTGACCATACAAACATTACACCCTTCTTAGTCAAACCCATAATATGTTCTTCTAAGAATGATAAGTCTTATATGAAATATTTGTAATATACAGCTGGCCCTAAGAAACTCTGTATTTCAAATATTTTATTAGGATTATCCCATGAAACCATATCTCTCACCATCTTTGGGTCAACTGATACTCTTATCTATGAGATATTATGACCTAGGAAATGAATATTATACATACATAAGTGGCACTTTTTGAGCTTATCATATAACTGATGCTCTTTTAGTGTATCCAAAATGATCTCAAGATTTTTGGCATGGTAGTGTATATTGTGAGAATACACGTGGATATCATCCAAAAATACCACCAAAAATAAATCCAGATAAGGATGTAAAACCCAATTCATCAGTTCCATGAAAACTTTTGGTGAATTTGTGAGACCAAACGGTATAAATAGATACTCATATAGACCATACCTACTATAAAAATTTGTATGTTTTATGTCTAAAGGTTAAATATTTACTCAGTGATAACCTGACCTCAAATCAATCTTTAGGTGTTAGGTCCACTAGGCTGAATACCCTGAGAGGGGGGGTGAATCAGGGTATGACTAATTAAAAATTAATGCTCGTTCTGATCTTGTTTCGCTGTTAAGAAAAACACTCTTCTCTCTCTTTCCTGCTACACAATATAAACAGAAAGTAAAGCAAGCGCAGGACACATCAATTTTACTTGGTTCACCGCTAAGGGCTACGTCCAAGGAGCATACGCCGACAGGTTGCCGGTCGTACCAAATTCCACTAATCTTCACTAGCTGTGGATTACAAGGTTCGGGCTAGATCACTTCTATGCCCAGGCTCACTGCCTTTACAATTTTTAGGGTCAGCTCACTGCTTTCCCAAGGGTCACTCCCTGTTTCTCTCTCTCTGGATCACTGCCGGTGGAGAGGATCACCTTCTTCCTCTTCCTAAGCTCACTGCTCTGTGAAGGGAATCCAATCACAGTTTATAGACCTGTAGGTCTCTTCATTTCCATTAAGGAATGCATCTTTCTCTGTATGTAGATGCTCTGTTGAAGTTCTACTTTCATCCGTAGATGAATACCTCTTTGCCTCTGTACACTGGGCAAAACAACCTTTGGAAAGACCTTAGCAAAGCACCCTACAATGCGAGGCTCCCAATTTCGCGAAGCTCAAACAAGCCTTCGCGAAGCTCCTGCCTTTTCGCGAATCTCACTCGCGAAGCTACCTCGCGAAGCACTCTCGCGATGCTCAAGCCGTCGCAAAGCAACGACCCTCGAGAAGCTAAGTAAGCCAACACGGAGCTCGCAGGTTTCGCGGAGCTACAATAGCCGCCGCGAAGCACCTCTTTCACGAATCACACTGGCTCCGCGAACCACCTTCGCAAATCGAGAGGAAAGTATTTTCTCTGAAAATTCTCTCTACTTCGCTCGAAGGGGTCGGCCTCTATTTATAGGCGATTCCACTGACCCTCGAACTTTCCGCGCGAAGTCAACGCCACGTCATCTCAAATCGCGAAGCTCCAAGGTCTCTGCCGGAATTCTGTCCAAATCGCGAAGCTCCACGGAAATCTTCCATTCGCGGAGCTTGACATAGTCGCGATGAATCACCGTCAACTTACCTTCATGGCTCGCACCTTCGCCGCAAAGCTCCCTTGCGAAGCCCAACATTCCTTCGCGCCTTCGCCGCGAAGCTCTCTCGCAAAGCCCTTCTCCGCCGCGATGCGCTTCAGCCTCTGCCGTTCGCGAAGCTTGACGTAATCGCGAAGCATCACCGCCTCCATTCTTCTGGTCTTCACAATTTCCAAACCATGCATCCTATATTCGCGAAATTCATTCCTTTTCCATATGAAATTATGCTCTTCATGGAAATCCTCTTTTCGCGATGCTCACCAAACTCCAAATTTTGGACCCCAAAAATTTGGCAAACACTGGGAAACGGTGCCACCTTGTACTGCTCTTTTTGTACCGCCTCCAGATCGTCCTTTCCTTTTTCATCGTTCTTTATCAACATGGATTGTCAACAACTTCTCGGGAACTCGAAAAATATCCCTAAAACACCTGCTTTGTCAACAAATACAATCAACCCAAAAATACTGCAATGTTACCTTGAGGGATTTTTGCCCAACATTAGGATAACTCAAAATACTAGAATCTAATCAAAGAGATCATTTATCTATGGAAAGGGATGCCAGTTCTTAACTATAAACTGGTTCAATTTTTGATAATCCACACATTTCCTGAGGGTTCCATCTACCTTTTTTTCTAAAAGGACTCACGAACCCCATAGATAAGTATTAGTTCATAGAAACCCCTTTTCTTCCAAGTCCTCTAGATGCCTCTTGAGCTTCAATAACATTATATTGTCCATCCTATAAGGATGAATGGATAACGGTGTATCTCCTAGAACAAGCTCAATAGATAAATCCACCTCTCTTAGGAGAAAAACTACAAAAAATAATCTAGGAAAAAATCCCTGAAATGATCAACCACTAGAGGGAAATCTTCCTGACACATTCCTTGATAATCTAGATATAAACTATCAATTTGGGTTGCCACCCCACCAATATCATGATTCTTGGGTCCATATCTACCTTCCTAGATATCTAATTCACACTTGTGAATAAAAACCCTAACCTATGGTTATGTGAAGGTCACCCTTCAATAATAAAAGTCGACATGGGCATGATAAGAATCTAGTCATTCCATCACGAGTATGATTTCAAACCCTGTCATCTCAAGGGGAAAAATACCATAAGAAGTGACACCCACCTACCTTAAGGGGAACTCCATATACTATCTTACACCCTCCATCATGATTCCTAATGGAGGTTCAAGCATCATAATGCCATCATAAAACTGGACAATAAGATTAAGGCCCCTAAAATAGGTACAGATATGAAAGAATGAGATGCACCTATATTGAAAAGAGAATATACTAGAGTTGAAACTGATAAGATCATACCTCTCACCCTAGACGTGTTGGAGTTCTTCTCCTTAGGTGTAATATGTACGAAACATATATGGCCAGAACCATGGCCCTGTGAAACAACATCACTACCTGGAGCAGGCCCAATCTGTTGCCCTAGTACAATTGGTGCCTAGTTGGCTCGACCATGACCACCACCTAAACCTAAATGATTGGCACTACTCCAACTTCTATCATGATGTGAATATGTTAATCCTAATCCTAAACCTATAGTTTAAGATAATTCTCTTCCACTAACTATTGGAGGGAAGGTCCTAGAAAATCATTATACATGGATCATCCTATTACATGCTCGGTACTCGAATAGGTCTCTACCACACTGAATCCCCATATTTCCCCATATCCCAAACTGATGATAGAAGACATAACTACGAAAAATCTCACTCTATATGGTATTACCCCCATGATAATTCTTAAAACGACACTTCCTACTAGCTATCATTGAACTACTGGGTTGAGAGGCTGAACTACCCTACTCTGCACCCCCAGGTTCCCTCATTTTCCATTTAGCAATAAGTTCTAGATTCACTTTCACTATAATAGTATTGAACCAAAACATATTGAAATATGATAAAATGGAATTATTGATACCACCTCAAAGTTTCTCTCCCTCTATGGATCATCAGTATGATAAATCAATGCCAAACCCTGAAGCTTTGAGAAGTGTTTTGAATACTCTATAATGGTCATCACTCCCTAATCTAGATTCATAAACTCATTGGACCTTTCATCTCTCAGGGTATCAAGAAATAATTAATCATAAAGCCTAGATTGGAAATCCCTCCAAAAAAAATCTCAAAGCGTGTCAGCCTAGTTCAAAACATCCTGTCATCTCTTAGTTTCTTTCCCAAAGAATATTTGTCACGATATTCACTCCCTTCTCAGGATGTGTCTCTAGATGATCAAAGATCAAAAATATAGTCTCTGGCCATAGCTCAGTAGCCTGTGGACCTCTATCTCTTAAAAACATGGGTGTATGATTTTTTTGGAACACACGTGTCGTCTCTTCCATAGATAAGGTATGATGCGAGGCTACCTGAACGGTCTTCATAAGTGTATGGAAATATCCCAGAACTAGTCATCATAACCCATATTAGGAATGATGGGTAGTGCCACAAGTGGTACTATTGGAGGTTCTACTCGTATCCTAGGGACCACCACCTTTGGTGAATGGTCTTCACTACCTTTGTGGTGAATTACTGGAGGTTTTATTGGTGGCATGTCTCTAAAATTCCAAACATACACCTTAGAAAATAAAAAAGTTGTGACCAATCCATAGATGTAAAAGTATAGGATATGTAAAATCCTTCCTATAAAAAATCCACACCCCTCTTCCTTCTCCTAAATCTAGGACTAGATAATAGGAATAATCTTATAAAGCACTGATGATGCAGTCTACTGCCCACTCTAAAGCTGAGTCAAGGTTAAGTTCCATGTTTCACAATTTAAGTCATTTTAAATTCATAATTATTTTCCAATTCTATTTAAATGGATGAACCAAATGTATCAAAAATTCTAACCTATATGGTCATATACACCTTATAAATCAAAGTGTAGCATCCAATCAATCCTGAACATAACACATTCTAGTCTATGTGACTAATGGTCCATGACTCATTATGCCATAATTAACTGCTTAGAGTGTATGTTCTATCCTATATAGAAAAACACTATTTAGGTTACAACAGACACTCTAAGTTTCAATTTATGTTTCCAAAATTCCATTAAGAATTTTTAGCCAATAACAATTCAATAAAACAAGGAACACATAATAAATGTCAGGTAGTCAAGAAATGCATCCTATATGGGATGGAATATGCATGGAATATGAATCTTTTTAGGTTCCTAAAATGATGCATGAGATGTAATACCCTCATCTCATTAGGAAATAGTAAAATCCATAATCTTACGGAACATGAAACATAAATTGATTCACCCAATGGTGGAATAAAATCAACTATAATAGGAAAAAACCAAAAAAAATTATTTTATTCCTAGTAATTTGGATTTTTCCTGTATGTGGGTTAGCTACTAATAGGTACAGCTCAATACCAAATTCCAATACCTTCCTAATCTCTTGACTATTATCTCAAAATAGTAAATTCAGAAAAGAAAATGCTTTGATACCACATTGTAATATCCTGACCCAGGATCCACTAAATGGTTCCCCGATTCGGTGGGTCACGTGGCCTCAAGAACGCCTCCCCATACACCAGAGGGTATCGACTAGTAGCGATCATCTGAGGTAATATGGTGGGGATACTATAACCTCATGATTAGAATATTGCACAGTGTTATAATAATAAAAATCAATAGCATAAGAAAAATATAAATCAAGATAGAAGATAAACAATGAGAAGGTTTTAATAATAAATAAGACAAAAGCAGTGTCATATACAATATGATGATCATTTCACATATCTATACAAAATGGAATTAAATAAATGTTAATAGGAAACTAATACAATACATGTATAAAAATACAAAAGACCAAAAAGGCACTATCTCCGGCTAGCATCACAAGCATAGCTTAGTCTTATACTCCCCTGCCCTTAAAAAATAATCAACTCAATCATCTTATAGTGGGCACTTACCTTAGATCCTGATTTCACCCATGAAGTCTATCTGGGTACCCAACAGAGGCCCGATCAAGGTGTGAGATAACACTCAGTAGGTTACCACCAATGGTGTCGATAATATATATAGTATGTGTATAAACAATAAAGCGGTGTCCATTATATCATAGGTATAATAGTAATAAAGGTAAATATTTAAATGCAGGAGTGATACTGTCCAGTCTACCAACTATAATAAAACACCCCGAACAAGGGTAAACTCTAATCAAGCCACTATAGTCATACGCTATCTGTAAATCATAGTAAAAATATCCACAATGTCCATGTTGTGTAAAAAATTTTATAACATCCACAACAGCCATGTTGTGTAATCTAGTGTTAGACCACAAAGGGACATATCCACGTTATAAAAGACCAAGTAATCCTCATTGAGTACATGGAGCATCATGATGGAATCTCGGTAGTTACTTGGGTCGATTCCAAGAAGAATGTTTATAGATAATTTAAAATTCAATTCCAAGAAAGCTAGATCTAAGGGTAGAACTTCCCTTGGAATCCTATGTAATTAGGATCCAAGGAGTAAAAATTTCCATGTAATCCGCTACCATAATCAATATCTATGGAGTATAAATATCCTTTTCATCCTATGGAATCAAGATCTAAGGAGTAGAAATGTCCAAGGCATCCACTACCATAATCGGGATCCATGGAGTAGAAATTTCAATGGAATCCAATGGAATCAAGATCCAAGGAGTAAAAACGTCCAAGGAATCCACTACCATGATCAATTCTTCAATATCAATTCATAATCCATTTCATAATCATTTACATTCCATCACTTCATCCAACCCATTTCCATATTTTCTATTTAAACAATTAATCCATTTAAACATCATGTAATCACATTTCAAATGAGGCATAAACTTTCTCTTAATCAATAATTTAATTCCCATTTAATTCAAAAAAGATTCCAAAACAAGTGGTGAGCTCTTACTCACCCAAATGGGTGGTATAACATAGTTTAGATACAAGGGCATGACCCTTGGGTGGCCTAGGTTGCAGCTAACAACATCCAATGATAAAATGTCACTACATGGGAAACCTAATCTAGTTCCAATAATTTAATCAAGACATTAAATTATTTTTAGGGGAAACTTTGGAAGGTATAGTTTGTGGAATAATAGAAAAAAGTTATATAAACACCAAACTTTAAGGGAAAGTTATATACCACCTACCATATACCCGTAGTAGAACACTTGTCCAGTATCGAATCCTAATTGAATCTATATTGGAAATAATTGGAAGAATGGATGATTACCCTAGAAATAGATCATATTATCTTGCACCAAAATAACTCTGTTGATACGAAGAAAAATGAATAATGTTCCAAGATGAATGAAGAACCTACCAGTTTGGATATAACGAGATAAACAGATCTTGAACATTATTCTGGATGAAAAAACCACACTAAATCCTAGGATAATTATTTAAGAAAGCTACTAGTGGAGGATAAATCCACTAGAAAATGAAAATATAAAGAGGGGTTTGAGTTATTAAATACCCAGGGGAAAAATGGTCATTTACCACTTTTTAACTAAGTTGTATAGTTTTTTTACATGGTTAGAAAAAACATGTTCCAATCGTGCACCCCTCACTTCCTCTCTTGGGAACCTACATGTTTCATGTTCATGATTTGGTAAATCATTCACAAACCTTGTTGCACACATCTGCTAAAAACTATAGAGCATCCTGCATTAGTGTGCGGTCCTGAGTGCATGGTTAGGGTGAATTATTTTCCCTTTTATACTCTCTATAAAACCTAGTATGGGTGTAAGGCCCCTTCTATTTTGTTTCCCTCATACCATGCATCCCTAGAAAGAGGTCTAGAACACCTCACACGCTTTCATCAAACTATGTGGATTGGGTCGCACAGTTTCTACTAACAGTGTGTCCCAGATTCCTTTTGTAAAAAATTGTTCTTCGAGATCCGAACAATCCCTAGACACCACTGAAACTCTAGTAACCTCATTAGGCATTCACATTAGGTCAAAACTATCCAAATAAACTGAAATTAAAAAGACTCTTACCTGAAGTAAAAACCTAGGATCTTTTATTTTCCATATTATTCACCTTGTAATTTCTTCTGTCCACAACCCCATTATATTGAGGTGTTCTCACTGAAGACACTTCATGTTTAATATCATACTTTTTTGGATAATTTTAAACATCATAAGATGTGTACATTGTTACATTATATGATCTTAAAAAAAATCATAGTTCTTCTAGTTTCATTTTTTCTATTCTTCAAAACCTTTTTTATAAAATATATCCCTTTAATTTTTGAACATATGAACATATCATACCCCATTATACTATAATAAATTACAAATATAATGAAATAATTCTTATTATAGGTTTTAACCTGACCAATTGGACCACACAAATCGATGTGAATCAAATTTGGAAAACCTAATGATCTATTCTTCTTTAGTGGATATGGATTTACAACAATATTTCCCCACATTTAATCTTTAAAAATATTTTACTAATCTCTCTTCAAGTTAGTAGTATCCAATACTGCTCTAAATCTTGAAAATTTCTCTATAATTTGTTAATTAGTGCGTCCAAGCCTCCAATAAAAAAATCTATTTTCTTCTTTCACTACAAATAGAAAAGTATTTTCCTTAATATCAACTTGATATAAATTACTATTAGATATACAAATTACATCAAATAATTCCCATATTTTTATTTGACGTAGTATCCCCTATGACTGAATTTTACCTCCAAAACAAATTAAAAAAACTGAATAATTCTCAATAAATTATGATTAAGAACATTGATATAAAGAACATTGATGTTATTAAATTCATCACTAGAGAGTTAAGTGTTTACACTTACTTTAATCTTTAATTCTACATCATTCTCGAATCACACGGATCCACCAATTATACCTTTAAAAATATTCAAAAAAATCATATTTCTTATCATATGATAGGAACACCCACTATCTAAAATCTCGGTGCTACTATTCTTTGTTTCTTTTAAAGTAATTTCCACCAAGTTTTCCTTGTAAATCTTCCATATTTACTTCCAATAAATTCTCAAATGAGTTGATATATTTTTTGGTCTCATCCAATCACTTTTAGAACAAGACATTAGGTCAAATTATTCTTCTTAAAGAGGATAAAACTTGTTCTTCACAGGTATTTAATTAGTTTTTGTTTCATCCAATTCATTTTTTCTTCCATAAAAATACATCCCTCTTCTCCACCTATAATCAAATGCTTTAAATCCAAATTTTGAATAATTAAAATAGTAACTATATAAATAATTTCTTTTTGAATATGAGTAGTATGTTCCAACTCTTATTTATTGACTTCCAATAGCTTATCCTCTCAGGTAACTTCAAAATTTACCACAATAAGACATATTGTTTCCAATAAAACCAAAAAATTGGCATTTCATTAGGGTAAATGTCTTATTGTTTTCACTTCTTCACATATATCCATATTTCATATAATTCCTTGATTTTTGAAAAATTATTATTAGTTGTGATATTTTTTCCTCTAATATAATTTTTATGTTCTTCATGATTATAGACATTGTATTTGATATTTCACTATTAAATACAATGCCATTTTTTTCCATACCATTTGATCTTAAAGAACTCAAAACTCATCATTTCTTCAAATGCTCATGTACCACATTAATCCCTCTCTTTCAAAACTTCATCTGAAAACTTACCAAATAGAATCTTCTTATTTGAACTATCTCTTTTGATTTTAGTTTCAACCATCTTTCTCAAAGAAAAAAATTCTTCTTAAAGTGTTTCAATCTTCTTCACTTTCTATTTGATAGATAAATTAAGATCATCAATGGATTTAATCTGTTATTTAATATTCAATATATAACTCACAACTTCTTCATATTTCACATGATTATTTCACAATATTCCACAACATTCTCAAGAATATAAACTATATCTTCAATTTCATCAACATAACTTGATTATTGTTTTAAATATATATATAATTTTTAATCTCTTATTTCTTTATATATCTAGCACTTAAAGATCTCATTCCAATTACACTTTAGGTCTATAACTACTTGTAGTTGATCATTGTATTATTATTTAATTTTTTTATTCTCCATTGAATTAATTATTAAATATTCTATATATGTGATAAAATTAACTTAAATACCCTCTAATGGGTCTTCCTCAGCATCTTATTCTTCTTTTCTATAAATCACTTTCCACTGAAAATTTTTCCACTTAAATTTCTAGAATTGAAATTCCTTAATAGAGGAAATTTAATTTTCTATTTTAATGGGAATTAAAACTCACCACCCTCTTCATAAAACCTATTTTGACACCTAGTAGTGATTTTTACAAACTTACCATAACAGAAACAAGTTATAGGTGTCTTAACCTAAAATATAAATTTCCCTATTTTAAGATTCATTATGATAGTGATAAGAAATCATCACTTTCATCATATTCATTTTCATCTACTTAAAACTATTTCTTCTCAATAGATTTTCATGAAATATATTTATATTAATGTACTAAATATTTTTTCGGTTTCACCTACATTTCATAAGAAACTAGTTTACTATGCAAGTCATCAAGAGAAAACTCACCAAGTTCCATCTCCTCCAGTGCTGATAATTTTGGATTGTAAATAGGAGGCTCTTCTAATGATATTATTTATAATATATGAATCCTTGATTTCCTGACCAATTCCATGATTGGAACAAATAACTTCAATAATAAGATTAATGAAAACATCTATATTTTTATTTGAGTTCATCTTTAAATCATCAAATATATTCAGTAAGACTTTAAGTTTTTCCTCGTTCACTTTGGTGTCATGTCCAAATATATTAGAAACTTTATCCCAAATAATTTTAGTCTTTTAGAAGTAAATAACCTTCATATATAGCGGATTAGAAATTTCTCTTGGTAAGTCATGATAATCCTTAACATCATCATTCATAAAAAATCAACTTTTATAATTGACCTTCCTATAGGATCACTTACTTGTAACCCATAAACTGATAAAGAATATATATAAAGTATAAGATATACTAGATGAGATCTCAAAATATTCTTCCACTTCTTATAAGTGCATCTATTGAATAAGGGTGATTCCTTTTCATCACTAACAATATCTATAACAACTGATTCCTTTCAAAAAATTCAAAAAACAATCAATGGATTTAATACCACTTATTATACCATGGTATCACTGTACACCCTAAGAGGTGGTGAATTAGGGTGATGAAACTTCTTCTCTTAATATTAAATTATATATTGTATTCTCATTGATAAACAAAACTTGAATCTAATTTTTAATAACAACCATATATTGAAAAATAAGGAGTATAAGCACACTAATTTTACATAGTTCACTAATAAAAGGCTACTCTAAGGAGTATATATAAATTATGTGTTGATATTATAATTAACCATTAATTCACCAGTATATATGTATAAGGAACCCATTTAAATATGGAGAGAATATTTTAGGAAGATAGATTTAACTGGTGGGATCTGGTATAAAGAACCCATCGGAGGTGACCAGTACATTCACTTATGATTAGGGATTTCGGGATATTGACTATAAAGTTTTAAAGAGATAGATTGTAATTATACTCATGATATTTACAAGTTTAAATATGGTTCTTGAAATAGTAATCAAACCCAGTAAGAAGTATGATTTCACATTGAGGTCGAAACCTATAAAAAATTGTGTATTATGCCATTATTTTTTATAACATTTGGGTAAGTATGAGTGACACAAGAATAGTGTATTGAGATCTTAATTAGTCATATTTATTGCTTAAAAAGGTAGAATCATAAAAATAAAAAACATAATTGATTCACCACCTACCTCTCTCAATGATCTAGTTGAACTTGGGATCTTCACAATGAAACAAAGACACGAAAATTTTAGTATGATTAATTTCTTATATATACTCAAAAAATAAAAAATATGTTGTGGATGTATAATTTAGTATCTAATTTTTCCACTTGAAAAATAAATTACTTTAGTGGGGAACATTACACTAATATTTTTAACAATACTCTTATTTTATTGTTTTTTTATGAAAAATGTATAATCATTTATAACAATATCAGACCATGTGATCAAATTAACACATGTTCATCTCAGTAACCTTTTAAAGGTTTCTGATATAGAAAAATTAGTGGTGAATTTCTCCTTAAACCATAAAACAAATGTATTTTATGTTCATTAATAAACCACTTTTAATTTTATTTCAGATAGTGTACCTTCAATCCAATAATTTGTGATGATATATATTATTAAACCTCACCTGTGTTTTTTAAAATTTATAAATGTTCCTACATCACTACATTGTAACGACCCGAAATTTTAAATAAATATTGTTTCCTAATTTTATGTGTTATTTTTATTACTCAAAAAAATGTTTTATTTGATAAACATGATTATAATTAGAATGAGACCATTGGTTTTGACTGTTATATGACCATCGGTCAATATGACCGCTAGGAACAAAATGTTTGGATTATTGTCTCTATATATAAGTAATCTTGGTTGATTATTATAGAAAGAAGATTTGATGGCCTCACCTAGTAGTCATGGACCGATCGAAGCCCATCTAACAGAGCTTGGGAAGGAGGTAGCACCATTGGCCTTTGCTCTGGACCAAACCCAAGCCGAACTTCATCATGTGAAGCTAGAACGGAATCGCCTTCGCGAGAAGTTCAAACTGATAGAAATTACTACTCGGGCAATGTTGACCGAGCCGCCCCAAGATTCTATCACCCTAGAACACCTTACTCTTAGGTCCTATGCTGGTATTATAAGGGGCTATGTAACGAGACCGTAACTACCTTGTGTAATCCTTGTTTTAAATAAAAATTGGGATTTCTGCTTATGATGAAGGTTATGAATTTTCAAATGACCGGATAAAAATAGTATGCATATTTTTGATGAATTTTCAAAAGAATATTTTGAAAAAAATGTTTATGTAAACCTTAAATAATTTAAAATGTGTAATGATTTTCAAAAAATGGTCTTCTACAATTATGTTCAGTACGAAATTTGGAGTCTAATAAGATCAACTTGATTTTTGATGAATAGTAAATTATGAATAGTGATTTTATGATTAGGATTAGTAATATGACCAAATGGATTAGTAATATCACTTAAATAAAGTTTTAAAATAACCTAGGCACCTTGATTAAGTAATGTGATTCAATAATATAGTTAAATAACGGTTTCATTAATTATTATTCAAGTATTAGTTTTTTCGGATGAATAGTGTTTTTTAATTAAAAATTTAATTAAAAATAATTAGAAAATTATTTTTATAAAAATGACTTTATTTTTGAACTCAGAGCATCGATATTATGTTATGGTAATTTTTGGGGATTTTTCTGAAAAAATAAATTTTCGATGAATAGTGTATTTATTTAAAAATAAAATTAAAAATATTTAGAAAATTATTTTTATAAAATGGAGTTCATTTTTGAAATCATAGCATTGATATTTGGTTAAGGTGAAATTTTGGGTTTATTCTGAGAAAGTTGAATTTTCGGTGAATAGTGAAAGTATAGTTTTTAAGTTACGGGTGTTTAATGACATCATTAAATGATGTATTAAGTATATATTCAATATGGTCGAATTATGAATAGTAAGATAAGGTGTGAGGTGTCCCAAGTGGCCAATACCATGGGCAAATACCATGGGCAAGCCCATGGTTTTGCCAAAACCACTAGTGAGGTGTCCCTTGGCCATTAATGCTTTGTCCCCTCACTTTCCCTATAAATACCCACCCTTTCCTCCTTTAGTTTTCACTCCCAACTCTCCCCCAACGAAGTTCTGGTATTCTTACCTTCCAAGGAGTCCTCCCAAGGTGCCCCCAAGCCCTCAAGGTCCAATCCTTTGAGTTTCAAGAGTCACGTTTTAAGGTAAGGGATCCGACCCCGCTCTTTCTTTTCAAGTAATCTCTTTTATGTCATTTCTTTTATACTCCATGTTCTTATGTTGGAGGATGTTCTTTTATATTCATCCTACTGCCTATTTCATGTTCATATTATGAGAGACCCCCCCTTGCTCTCATCAATTCGTTTTAAGAATGTTTAAGTGGCGCCGTTAGGCTGCCGAATTTTTAAGGGATTCTTTCACCTTCCTCGTTTTCAAGTTCTATTTTCATTCAAGTCTTTCATGTTCCTTTTTATTATGTTGGGGTATGATCTCTAAATTATCATACTGATCTTTTATGATCATATGATGAGAGACCCCATTTGATCGCTTCAATTCAGTATTTTGATGCTTTAAGTGGCGCCGTTAGGCTGCCGAATTTTTAAGTGGTTCTTCACCCTTCTCGTTTTGAAGTTCTACTTTCATGTCAACTATTTCAAGTCCCTTTTGTTATATTGGGGTATGATCTCTATATATATCATACTGGACTCTTATGTTCATATGATGAGAGACCCCATTTGATCTCTTCAATTCAGTATTTTGATGCTTTAAGTGGCGTCGTTAGGCTGCCGAATTTTTAAGTGGTTCTTCACCTTTCTCGTTTTGAAGTTCTACTTTCATGTCAACTATTTCAAGTTCCTTTTTGTTATATTGGGGTATGATCTCTATATATATCATACTGGACTCTTATGTTCATATGATTAGAGACCCCATTTGATCTCTTCAATTCAGTATTTTGATGTTTTTAAGTGGCGCCGTTAGGCTGCCGAATTTTTAAGTGGTTCTTCACCCTTCTCGTTTTGAAGTTCTACTTTCATGTCAATTATTTCAAGTTCCTTTTTGTTATGTTGGGGAACTATCTCTATATCCATCATACTGATCTCTTATGATCATATGATGAGGTACCCTATTTGATCTTGTCAAATCATTTTCTTTTGAAGTTAAGTGACGCCGTAAGGCTGCCGAATTTTTAATAAGAGAAATCTAATTTTTTTCTTCTTCCATGTTTTTCATTTCAAATGGTATGTCCCTAAAATTTCATTACCATGTCCATATGTCCTTATTATTCTTTCACCCTAGTGTTTTATGGATCATTTATGAGAGGTTGACCCATGTCCCCTCTCATTTCAATGTTTTCTAAAACCCCGAAACTTAGCCGTTATGCTGCAGAATTTTCCCCTCAAAATGCCTCTCTCTTTTCTCAAAAATTATTTTATTTTATAAAGTGAATAATCAAAGCTCTTATTTCTACAAGGTTATTCACATATATATCAAAATGTTCCATTTTAAATTCTGGGATTTACAGACATGAGACCCGCTTTCCCTTTCTGTGGGTTTAAAGTGACGTAAAGATCATGTCTCTAAAGCAGTTTTTAAAACGTTATGATTATGAAATGAAACCCATTATTTTATTCTATATGGGTTATTTATTAAATGTTTGATGATGATATATGTGGCTCACATGATAATAAAGTCAAATTTAAGGGTGCGCCCTGATAGCGCTCCAATGCATTGGGTAATGATGTAACCACTAGAGATTACAATTTTCACGATACCTTGGTGAATAACCTTGGTAATTTTAAAATGACACCTTGGGGATGGACCTTGGTGATATGTTCATGATTGTCTATGTTAAATGATGTAGCCACATCTTCAAGTTATGAAAAAGTTTTATTTTTATTATGATATGCCTCATGATTTCATTTTCATGCCTTAAAGTTCTTTTCATGGCTTTATTGATGTATCTCAAGTTCATATGTAAAATGTTTCACTTGTTTCCCTTGCTGGGCCTTCTGCTCACCCTTCCTTTTGATGTATGTCCCCAGGTTATGAGATGCAGTAATGAGCCTAGGGTGAACATGAGGAGAAGCCTTTCAAGTGTTTAAGAATAATGTTTTTTTGTTTTATGTTCCTTGTTTCCAAGACACTAAACCTTAAAGATCCTCAGTTCCGTGTAATGGAAGGAAAAGTTATGTTATAAATAGACGGGATGCTATAGTTGGTATCAAAGGATGGTTTAGTTATTTGTGGAAATTAGGATATGAAAACTATAGGAGGAACCTTATAGAAAAGTTTAATATAGGAAATCTTCCTGGTATTTTGGTGAGTATTGAGTAAGGGGTTGCCAAGCAAATACATCCCTGTCTGGATACGAGCAGGTAGAGGTGGCTCTGGCACAGATGTACATAGGGGTAAAACCCGAAAACACCGCTTTGAGCTAGACTCGAACGGGAACTGGTACACGACAACGGGCCTTGCTGCACTCTTGGTTACGACACTCCCGGGGGATATGCTTTGGTAAATTCATAAGCTTGGTATGAACCATTGTTAAAGGAACAAAGATAAAATAAAATAAAGGTTCACATAAGAATATATGATCATTCATAACCTAGATGGGAACCTAGGAGATCACAAGTTAGGGTATACCTTTCATATACAAGTTATCCTTATATGCTTTCAGTTCCTTTTCATGATTATTAGCTAAGTACTTAAGCCCCTAATTATGCTTCTCTTCTTAGTTAATGGTGGGAAATGGAAGAACATGTTCCGACAACCAATGTGATAGGAAATGCGACAATTTTCGTATTAATATGACAGGGATGATTAGGGGATTAAAATATGATTATTATTTTGGAAGACGTTCATTATTTTGGGAACCATATTTGATCGAGGTAAATAGATTACTACGGTATTTTCATTGAGGAGTAAGGTTGACTTATATTTTGAAGAATCGATGAATTTAAGGTGAACTTATAGTAATTTAGGTTACTTATGGGAATGACTAACCTATCTTGGGTAAAATATGTTTAGGTTAGCTACTTTTTATAATATGTTAGGAGTGGTTGATGTTGTCTGGAGATGAACAATGAAGTTGTTTTGGAAGACTATGTTATCAAATCCTTATTGTATTTGGGTTTCAATCTTAGTTTGGTTTGTTTTGAGGAATTTTAAGGACCGTTATTTATGGAATGGTCTATGATGAACTTTGGGTAGTACCATGGAACTTTGATGATTTAAAAGTAGTTTCCATTCCTATGGGATTCTTTCTTTTTGAAGAGTTGTTTTACCTTAACCCTTCTGTTTTTGGGATAATGTTTAAAGATAGAAGAAATAGATAGTTAATCTTTTGTAGATTATGTGATTCTATAGAAGATGATTCTTGTGCTTTTATGAGACCAAGTGTTTTTGAATTCTCATCATTTGGAGAAAAGATTGGTGTTTTTAGGGACTTGTTAAAGGATGAAAATCTACTTGAAGGTAGGTATATTTTCTTATGTTTTTGTTCTATGTAGTAAATGAAATCCTCAAAATTATGAAAAGAAACGTAAAACAAAAATGTTGTTGGTTTACGTTTCCTACTAGGTAATCAAAGACCGTTTACACACATCATAAGTTTGGGATTTTCTCATGGTTAACTTTCTCCTAATCATGTTCTCTATCACTCTCCCTCAGAACTTGACCCTTTGTTTTTTCCTCCATGTCCATGTTTTCCTACATGGAACCCTAGTGTGGGTTAACTCGGGTGACCTTTGTACTTCCCTTTCTTTCTTTTAAAGTAATAGTTTTACTGACTCCTTTTCAGATGTGGGACTTTCAATGAAATTTCAAAACCCAATTTTAAAAAAAATTGCGAGGGCGCAATTTCTTAAGGGGGGAAGATTGTAACGACCCGAAATTTTAAATAAATATTGTTTCCTAATTTTATGCGTTATTTTTATTACTCAAAAAAATGTTTTATTTGATAAACATGATTATAATTAGAATGAGACCATTGGTTTTGACTGTTATATGATCATCGGTCAATATGACCACTAGGAACAAAATGTTTGGATTATTGTCTCTATATATAAGTAATCTTGGTTGATTATTATAGAAAGAAGATTTGATGGCCTCACCTAGTAGTCATGGACCGATCGAAGCCCATCTAACAGAGCTTGGGAAGGAGGTAGCACCATTGGCCTTTGCTCTGGACCAAACCCAAGCCGAACTTCATCATGTGAAGCTAGAACGGAATCGCCTTCGCGAGAAGTTCAAACTGATAGAAATTACTACTCGGGCAATGTTGACCGAGCCGCCCCAAGATTCTATCACCCTAGAACACCTTACTCTTAGGTCCTATGCTGGTATTATAAGGGGCTATGTAACGAGACTGTAACTACCTTGTGTAATCCTTGTTTTAAATAAAAATTGGGATTTCTGCTTATGATGAAGGTTATGAATTTTCAAATGACCGGATAAAAATAGTATGCATATTTTTGATGAATTTTCAAAAGAATATTTTGAAAAAAATGTTTATGTAAACCTTAAATAACTTAAAATGTGTAATGATTTTCAAAAAATGGTCTTCTACAATTATGTTCAGTACGAAATTTGGAGTCTAATAAGATCAACTTGATTTTTGATGAATAGTAAATTATGAATAGTGATTTTATGATTAGGATTAGTAATATGACCAAATGGATTAGTAATCTCACTTAAATAAAGTTTTAAAATAACCTAGGCACCTTGATTAAGTAATGTGATTCAATAATATAGTTAAATAACGGTTTCATTAATTATTATTCAAGTATTAGTTTTTTCGGATGAATAGTGTTTTTTAATTAAAAATTTAATTAAAAATAATTAGAAAATTATTTTTATAAAAATGACTTTATTTTTGAACTCAGAGCATCGATATTATGTTATGGTAATTTTTGGGGATTTTTCTGAAAAAATAAATTTTCGATGAATAGTGTATTTATTTAAAAATAAAATTAAAAATATTTAGAAAATTATTTTTATAAAATGGAGTTCATTTTTGAAATCATAGCATTGATATTTGGTTAAGGTGAAATTTTGGGTTTATTCTGAGAAAGTTGAATTTTCGGTGAATAGTGAAAGTATAGTTTTTAAGTTACGGGTGTTTAATGACATCATTAAATGATGTATTAAGTATATATTCAATATGGTCGAATTATGAATAGTAAGATAAGGTGTGAGGTGTCCCAATTGGCCAATACCATGGGCAAATACCATGGGCAAGCCCATGGTTTTGCCAAAACCACTAGTAAGGTGTCCCTTGGCCATTAATGCTTTGTCCCCTCACTTTCCCTATAAATACCCACCCTTTCCTCCTTTAGTTTTCACTCCCAACTCTCCCCCAACGAAGTTCTGGTATTCTTACCTTCCAAGGAGTCCTCCCAAGGTGCCCCCAAGCCCTCAAGGTCCAATCCTTTGAGTTTCAAGAGTCACGTTTTAAGGTAAGGGATCCGACCCCGCTCTTTCTTTTCAAGTAATCTCTTTTATGTCATTTCTTTTATACTCCATGTTCTTATGTTGGAGGATGTTCTTTTATATTCATCCTACTGCCTATTTCATGTTCATATTATGAGAGACCCCCCCTTGCTCTCATCAATTCGTTTTAAGAATGTTTAAGTGGCGCCGTTAGGCTGCCGAATTTTTAAGGGATTCTTTCACCTTCCTCGTTTTCAAGTTCTATTTTCATTCAAGTATTTCATGTTCCTTTTTATTATGTTGGGGTATGATCTCTAAATTATCATACTGATCTTTTATGATCATATGATGAGAGACCCCATTTGATCGCTTCAATTCAGTATTTTGATGCTTTAAGTGGCGCCGTTAGGCTGCCGAATTTTTAAGTGGTTCTTCACCCTTCTCGTTTTGAAGTTCTACTTTCATGTCAACTATTTCAAGTCCCTTTTGTTATATTGGGGTATGATCTCTATATATATCATACTGGACTCTTATGTTCATATGATGAGATACCCCATTTGATCTCTTCAATTCAGTATTTTGATGCTTTAAGTGGCGCCGTTAGGCTGCCGAATTTTTAAGTGGTTCTTCACCTTTCTCGTTTTGAAGTTCTACTTTCATGTCAACTATTTCAAGTTCCTTTTTGTTATATTGGGGTATGATCTCTATATATATCATACTGGACTCTTATGTTCATATGATGAGAGACCCCATTTGATCTCTTCAATTCAGTATTTTGATGTTTTTAAGTGGCGCCGTTAGGCTGCCGAATTTTTAAGTGGTTCTTCACCCTTCTCGTTTTGAAGTTCTACTTTCATGTCAATTCTTTCAAGTTCCTTTTTGTTATGTTGGGGAACTATCTCTATATCCATCATACTGATCTCTTATGATCATATGATGAGGTACCCTATTTGATCTTGTCAAATCATTTTCTTTTGAAGTTAAGTGACGCCGTAAGGCTGCCGAATTTTTAATAAGAGAAATCTAATTTTTTTCTTCTTCCATGTTTTTCATTTCAAATGGTATGTCCCTAAAATTTCATTACCATGTCCATATGTCCTTCTTATTCTTTCACCCTAGTGTTTTATGGATCATTTATGAGAGGTTGACCCATGTCCCCTCTCATTTCAATGTTTTCTAAAACCCCGAAACTTAGCCGTTATGCTGCAGAATTTTCCCCTCAAAATGCCTCTCTCTTTTCTCAAAAATTATTTTATGTTATAAAGTGAATAATCAAAGCTCTTATTTCTACAAGGTTATTCACATATATATCAAAATGTTCCATTTTAAATTCTGGGATTTACATACATGAGACCCGCTTTCCCTTTCCGTGGGTTTAAAGTGACGTAAAGATCATGTCTCTAAAGCAGTTTTTAAAACGTTATGATTATGAAATGAAACCCATTATTTTATTCTATATGGGTTATTTATGAAATGTTTGATGATGATATATGTGGCCCACATGATAATAAAGGCAAATTTAAGGGTGCGCCCTGATAGCGCTCCAATGCATTGGGTAATGATGTAACCACTAGAGATTACAATTTTCACGATACCTTGGTGAATAACCTTGGTAATTTTAAAATGACACCTTGGGGATGGACCTTGGTGATATGTTCATGATTGTCTATGTTAAATGATGTAGCCACATCTTCATGTTATGAAAAAGTTTTATTTTTATTAGGATATGCCTCATGATTTCATTTTCATGCCTTAAAGTTCTTTTCATGGCTTTATTGATGTATCTCAAGTTCATATGTAAAATGTTTCACTTGTTTCCCTTGCTGGGCCTTCTGCTCACCCTTCCTTTTGATGTATGTCCCCAGGTTATGAGATGCAGTAATGAGCCTAGGGTGAACATGAGGAGAAGCCTTTCAAGTGTTTAAGAATAATGTTTTTTTGTTTTATGTTCCTTGTTTCCAAGACACTAAACCTTAAAGATCCTCAGTTCCGTGTAATGGAAGGAAAAGTTATGTTATAAATAGACGGGATGCTATATACATGACATATGATTAACATCAATTTTAATCCACGGATCCCCTTACCTTTATTATTGACTTCTATATACTGAGATATATGGAGACCAATGTGGTTTACTTTATACAAGTAATCAGTAAAAAAACTCAATTGAAGTTCCGTTGGAGTTGTTATTGGTTTGAATTTGTTGTAAATATTGATTTAGAATAATTTTAGGTTGATGAGGTGTTTTTTGAATTTGTGAAGAGTTTTTTTAGAGGTTTTGAGATGATATGAGGTCAATTTATGAAGTTTTTTGAGTGTTCTCCATGTTTTGGAATTCCTATATAGGATGTAGAATATTTGGCTAAGTAAATTATATGAAGGGCATCATATAAGATATCATACTCACCACTAATGAAATTTTGTTAATCAGAGAGGATATTTGTGCCACACATAAGAATATTGATCCACATGTAGGGGATTTTTTTCCACACATAGGAATATTGATCTATGCATAGGAAATTTGTTGACTTGCATGGGAGATTTGTATCGCACATAGGAATATAGTTCTATGAATAGAAAATTTGGAAACCCACAAAGGATATTTATATCATGAATAGGATAATTGATCAATATGTATAATATTTTTTCTAAAAAAATAGAATTGAGATATGCATAGGAAGTTTGAGTTAGACATAGAATATTTCTTGCATGACATTTTACTTTATGGATATCATGTTTCTATAATGTTGATATTCTAAAAAATTAAAACCTGATGATGTTAAAGTTTAAAACATGATTCAAGTGACATGAAAACAAAATTATCCCCACATCATGAATAACAATATTTTTTACATTTTAAAAAAATGAGGGAGATTTCAATGAAATTGAAAAAAAAAATCTATCTTCAAGAATAATGTTGATGTATTAATGGGAAAATGTTGTGATGGTATTCAAATATAAAAATTACTAGGAAATATTTTACTAATTCATGAAAAGTCTATTTTGAAATTCTGAGATATTATAAAGTTCATTTTTGAGAGGGGTTACTTCATAGGAAACTATTTCATATCACAAGTGTTATTGATGAGTTATTTTGAATGCATCAGTAAAAAAGTGATTTCTGTTGATATGTTTGAAGTTCAAATTAATTTTATATTTAGTAAGGTATGTTGTAAAGTTTGAAGTTGATGGTTTAAGAAGATGAAATGTAAATGGGTATTTTGGTAACTCAAAAGGATACACTATCTAAGATTGATATATTTTAATAATAGAATGTATAAAAGTGTGGTTTCTCAAAGTATTCTCTTAATTATCACTCCTTCTAATGAAAGGAAAAAACAGTTTCATCATCTTCTATTTGAGAATACTAATTACAAAGGGAGAAATTTAATTCTCTTAAATGATGTTATTTTTGGAAAAATAAAAGGTATTGAACATTATGAGAGTAGGAAAAATAAAATAAGAGTTTTTTTATAAAAAATAATAATATATGAGATTGATTTGAATAATAATAAATAGATAAAAGTAGTGAGTTCCTAGAACTGAGAGAGTTGTCATCTGATGATCTCTTTTTTTCTGATTTCACATTGCTGAGTTTTATAGAATAAGATAAGTATACCAAAAAAGGGTTTTGTATGCATTGAGTAGAGTAATCCAATCTATTAAAAGTTTAATCACCTGGTATACTCTAAAGTGGTTGTTTTTTAAGAAGGTAATATGTGTTCTTTTTCCTTTATCTTATTGGATCAAAGAATATTTTCACACATATTTTGATGAAGCAACTCATATTATAAAGAAAACATCACTCACATTTAATGCTTCTTATCTTTCATAGTACCTATTAGAAGATAGTGTAACCTATGGGAGTAGTGTATGTGATGGTAATCATGGGATCAGGATAATAAATAACCCATACTAATTGTATTTATAGTAATATATTTTTGTAAAATATAAATCTAGGGATAACAACCTGGTGTAGTAAGGAGTATGCTCACACAATGTGGCTGAACCTTATAAACACTATTTGTACCTTGTTATTCCTTTCTCTCATACTATTTGGGTGTGGCTTATCCTAATAAGTCAAAAAGTTTTCTTGAAGATAAATAAATTGTAATAAAATAAAGCTACACTGAGTCACCCCTCCTCTCTTAGTGTAGTCAGTCGATCCATTAGGAATTTCAAGTGGTATTAGAGAAAAAAGGTCCCTTTTTCAGACTCTATTTGTGAAGAATGGACAACATCTATAACACCCACGAATGATAAAGGGTTAAATGACTAAATGATATGACTCATGTCAATAAGGTGAACCTTTATTTTTGAAAACCTACTTGATTAGAACTCCACAGTTAAGCATGCTTGGCCTGGATTAGTGATCAGGATGGGTGACCTCCTAGGAAGTTTCTCAAGGTGTGTGTGAGTGAGGACAAAACACACTGGAAAGGACATGTGTTGGACTGTGGGGAAATTCATTAGTCAGATGACCCGTTCAGGCATGTGGGTGGACCCTACGGTGGGCCCCACATGTCTGTGGGGCCAACTGGTGGTACCTGGTGAGCCAGGACCCGACGGCCTTATTAATTCGGGGTGTCTTTACAATCACCGAGACCCGGTTGTCACATTTGGTATCAGAGCTGGTACCCAGCCTTAAGTGCAGCGCACTGCCTGGGTTGAGTTGTAGGGCCCACAACAAGGATGTTGTGCTCCAAATGTGGGGTGATTGTAACACCCCCAAATGATAAAGGGTTAAATGAATAAATGATATGACTCATGTCAACAAGGTGCACCTTCCTTTTTGGGAGCCTACCTGATTAGAACTCCACAGTTAAGCGTGTTTGGCCTAGAATAGTGATCAGGATGGGTGACCTCCTGAGAAATTTCTCCAGGTGTGTGTGAGTGGGGAAAAACACACTGGAAAGGACATATTTTGTCATGTGGGGATAGTCATTAGTCAGATGACTCGTTCGGGCACGTGGGTGGACCCTAGGGTGGGCCCCACCTATCTGCAGGGGCAACTGGTGGTACCTGGTGGGCCAGGACCGGACGACCATGTTAAGGCGGGGTGTCTGTGCAGTCATCGGGACCCGGTTGTCACAACATCACCTCTTTTAATAGTAGATCCATTCCTTCTTTTGATGTAAATAATTTCCCTAATTATAAAAATAGAATATTTTCTTTTTTTATTGTCCTAGGGTCTTGAAACTATTGATGCATCCATGGTGGGATTTCCACTCATTCAAAGAGGTGATTAAATGACATTTATTGATAAAAGGAACCATTAGGTTTATATTAAATCTAGGAATCCTATTTTTATTTCACTCTCTTAGAATTATTTTACCAAATTTATGTGTTTAAAAACTACTAAAGATATTTGGTATAAACTTGAAAATAGTTATGAAGGAAATTTCAAAGGAAAATAATCCATACTAAAAATTTGGAGAAGAAATTTTAAAGATATAATGATACTTGTCGATGAATCCATTTATTATTACTTTACTAGCGTGAATGATATAGTGAGTAACATTATAGGATTGGGAAAAAATATAGATGACTCCATTATTGTGAAGAAACTCATGAGAAATTTTCCTGAATGATTTGATCCAAAATTTTATGCTCTTAAAGCTAGTTAAGATTCCTCATTGGATGAGTTACACAATATCCACATTAACTATGAAATAAAAAATAACCTTCCTTCAAGAATAAAATGAAAGATGAAATGAATTTTTAATCTATAAGAAAGTTTAAGTTGAACAAAAAAATAACCTGAAATATCTGGTGATTTTGATGATGATGATGATATGTATAATGGCAAAAATAAAATCATATATCTTATCTCCTTAAATTCTAAAAAAGTTAAGGGATAGTATAAATTGAATATACCTTGTAAATTCTAAAAATTTGGAGGCATTAGACACTTCACAGTCAATTTTCCAAAGAAGAAACATTAGGAGTATAATATTGATGAATGAGAAGAAAGGCCTAAAAATAAAAATATTAAAAAGGATCTAAATCAGTGATACATATAGTAAATAATAAGAAAATATTACCAATAAAAATTATAAGAAACATGGTTATTAAAAGAAGAAGAGGAAGACTCCTCCTCTAATAGCTAATCAAAAGATGAATTTTCCAAAAAAAGTACTAACTATATGGATCATGTGGAAGACCAAAAAACCTCCTCAATTAGTGATGAGGAAGGTGGTGAAGATACTAACATGGACAATATGCTTGGATCTGAGTTGTAATCTTGTCTTGTGAAAAATTCAATGTTAAAGAATAAAATTAAAACATTTTAGAAATATTATATAAAGAAAATTTAAGTAAATAAATAATCTATTAAAAGGGATACTGAACTCATTTTAGTGCTCAATAAATTCAAGTTAGAGGATATTAAGAATAATAATATACAGAATTTTCTTAAAGGGAAGATCAAGTTTAAATAGGGACAAATGGGTAAGCTGGAATTAAAATATATTAGGGATGAAAAAGAGTTAAAAATAGTGAATGATGAATTAAAAATTTTAATTGAAGTAAAGGCCCAATCATCTACAATATATTAGATTAGTAGTACATTAATTTATGTTAAATCTATACCTAAATTTAATCAAAAAGATAAATATGTTTTTCTTAATAGTTTATGTCTTAATTAAAAATATATATAAGTTTGGGGAAGAAACTATGGTGAGAAACTCTATCAAAAAACAAGTGAAAAAATAAAAATTCAAGAAAAATCAACATACTTAAAGAACAATTAGAAATATAGAATGAAATTTTCTAGATAGCAGTATAGATTTAACAAAATAATTAGATTAAGTGGTTATTATTGGTGTTGTGGTATTTTTGTCTAAAATTATTAGACTTGTTGGTATAATATTTCCTTACCTATAATAATCAATGAATCAAGTGGAATCATATTTGAAGATTAAAAAATTATTTTCCAAAGAAAAAATCTATGAATAAAGTCTTTATAAGTATTCTTACTTAGAATGTGTTTGAAATATTGAAAGACATTTGTGGAATATGTGAGAGATCGGGGAATTGTGTTGATAAGTGAATGAAAAATATTTGTAGACGGTTCTCATATGACTAATAGGGGGAATAAGTTTATATGAAAAGTATTGAATAAAATCATTCATAATGGAAGTGGTACCAAAAGAAAGTAAGAATGGAATACCATGGATCTGTGACAATGGGTGTTCTTCCCACATGTCCAAAGACACCAAATCATGAAATAAATTTAACAACATAGAGGATGAGTTATTACATTATTCAATAATGGTTCTATGAGGATTAAAGGTGTGGGAACTACTTAAATTGATCTTAAAAGACTAAAATGAATGGTTTTTTTTAAAGAATGAAGAATAACTTTATCAGCATTAACCAAATTTGTATTGAGGGAAATGATGTCATTCTTTAGAATAACTCTTGTATCATAAGAAATTCAAGTAATGTAAAAAAACATTAGTATAGGATAAATAAAAAGTGGGGACTTTTTTCAAATTAGAGTCTCATCTAATTCATTCTACTTGAGCATCAAGGATGAGAATGATTTATGGCATAGAATAATGTTCCATCTTGGTTATAAAAAATGAGTAATATTTCCAAACATGATTTGGGGAGATTCGATACCAAATAAATAATATATATATATATATATATATATATTTAGTTTTTAAGTCATTCCATAAAGGGAAGATGGTTCAAGGGACACACAAAAAAGTGGATATTCAATCCACTAGATAATTGGAGCTCATATATTCAGATGTTTTTGTTACCATGACAAATAAGTTAACCAAGGGTGATCTTTACTTTGTTAAATTTATTATTGAACACACCCAGATAACAAATGTTCTCTTTTTGAAGAAAAAATTAGAATCAATTCAAATGTTTTAATTTTTCAAAAGATGAGTTGAAAAAGAACTTAGGTTCTATGTTAAGAATATCATGTCTAATAATGGAAAGGATCACACATCCAATGATTTTGAGAGTTATCTATAAAATAATATAATAAATCATCAATATATAACATCATGCACTCTTCAACAAAAAATTTTGGTTGAAAGAAATTATAGAATCATTGTGGACACATGAAGAACTATGCTATCTGAAAATACATGTTTGTATTTATTTTAGAGTGAAGTTGTGTGCACTTTTATGCATATTCAGAATCATTTTTTACTAAGTATTGAGACACAAAATACTCCATATAATATGTTGTGTCACAAAAAAAACTATAAAATACTTTAAGGTATTTGGAATCCCTTGTTACATGAATATAAAGAACAAAAATCTGGAAAAGTTTGATGAATGAGATGAATTAGGAACCCTTGTAAGATATCTATCTAATGTTATTGGCTAAATATTCTAGAGAAAACGTCAAAAAATGCTTTCATATTATTTAAATATCAACTTTATTGAAAAACATCACAAAAAATATGAGGTTATTAGGGATGAAGTTGAATTTTTTGGAGCTAGAAACATATAGATTCTAGAAGAACAAGTTCTGGAACAAGCTGAAAATTAGAAGATTGTGGTGGATTTTGACTTATATATAACCAGTTAGGAATAATAATCAAGGGATAAAAGTCACAATCATTAAATTCTAAACAAACAAATTTATTCTAAGAATATTATTATCCAATAATATGCACCTATTCAAACCAGAAGAAGTTTGAGGTTGGAAAACTAAACTGATCTTATTTCACATGTAAAACCTAAAAATGTTTATGAGGAAATTGAACATGAAGAATGGTTTGTTTCAATGAATTATTTTTTTATTCAAATATAAAATAACTCTAATCAGGAGCTAATATTAAGGCCTGAGAACAAAAAATTCATTAGCGCTAAGTGGGTTTTTAAAAATTAGCTAAATGAGAAAGGTGAAATCATAAGTAATAAATTAAGGATGGTTTTCAAGGGGTATTCACAAGTGGAAGGATTTTAATTTGAATAAACATTTTCACGAGTATAAATACATGAGACCATTATGATTTTCTTATAATTTTAATCTCACAATAACTACAAAATTTATCAAATGGATGTGAAATCTTCTTTTCTAAATGGTGATCTTGAAGAAAATATTTTCATTAAACAACCTGAGGGATTTTTTCTTGATAAATATAGAAGCATGGTATGTGATCTCAAGAAATAATTATATGGTTTGAAATAGACCCATATATCCTAGTATTCTAAGTTGGATGGATTCTTGATAGGTGTGAATTTTTCTAAATGAAAAGTTGATAGTAATATTTATGTAAAGGATTTTTTCATAGGGACTCTTGCTGCCATAGTATATTTAGATGAAATCATTTTTTAGGTCAAAAAGATTCATCATTGTGAGGAGTTTACTAGTAAAATTAAGATTCATTTTGAGGTTTCAATATTGGGTGAGATTTGATATTTTCTATGGTTACAAGTCATACAAGGATTTGATCATATTTTTAATCTTAAGAAATATACTCCAATGAATTATTGAAGAGTTTTGGAATGCAGGAATGAAAACTAATTTCTACCCCTTTAGATATTGGCACTAAAATAACCAAAGATGAGGTTGTAACTAGTATGAATCAAAGATATTATAGAAAAATTATTGGAAACCTTTTCAATCTAATCACTTCCAGACTCGATATTTTTTCTTCTATGGGATTTTATGCAAGATTAAAAAGTAATACCAAGGAGTCTCACCTATAATAATCCAAGTGAATTAATATATACATAAATATCACACTAATTTTTATCATGTTATATATTTTCTATTTATAATTGGCCTTTTAAGGTTTTTCATATGCTGATAAAGATGAGGATTGTGTTAACAGGAATTCTACTTCAGGTGTAATATTCTTTCAAGTTGAGAGTTATGTGGAAAGACATAGCATGAAACAAAGTTCAATGGTTTTAATCAAAACTAATTTAAATTATATAAAACCCACACATTCTTTTATGCAAATGATATGGTTTTAGTTTCAACTAAAAGACTTGATAGTTAAGGTTGAGAATCCACTGTGAATTTCTTGTGAGAATAAAATTATTATAGATCTTTCTATAAATATGATATTAAATACTCTAGATTTGAACACATTTCTCTTAGATATCAATTCATCAAATACAAGGTGGAAGAAGGTGATGTGAAACTTGAGTTTATTATAACAATGGAACCAGTTTAAAACATTATTACTAGATCATTTCCAAAGGAGAGGTTCTCTCAATTAAGGTTGAAACTTCATGTTTAGCCTTACACTCTCACTTAAAATGTGTGGAAGAAAGAACACCCCACAAGGATTTTGATTATAATGAAAAAGGGGGAGAAATAGTTCCACAACTCTTTACCATAGTGGGATTATTTTTTATCATAGGTGGATTATGAACTTTCATATCATCTGGAGTTATATGGGGAGACATTTGATATTGAAAATGGTGTTACGAATTGAGGGAGGGTTCATCTATGTCACCTTGCCACATTTTCTTATCATCAAGGGATGATATTCTATCAAAAACATTACCTTATCTAGTAGTGTGGTGAAAGACACTTCTCATATAATGAATATTGTTATTTAATTATTCTCAATATATTTAGTGAGTTTTAAAATAGATCTGAATTTATTTTGAGGTTTTGAGGGAAGAGTTGAGTGACGCTTCCAAAAAGTACAAAAGAGGTGTATTGAAGTACCCTTGGAGTTATTGTTGGATTCCATTTGTTTTCAATCTTGATTGATAATAATTAGAGGCTATTTAGGTGTTTCTTAAACCAATAATGAATTTTTTTTGGAGAGGTTTTGAGATTATCTATGGTTAAGTTAAGAAGTTTTTTGAGTATTCACTAAGTTCTAAAATTCATGTGCTTGATGTTTAATATTTGGTTAAGTAAATTATCTTACAGGACACATGTAAGATATTCCAATCACTGCATATGAAATTTAGTAACCTATAGATGATATGGTTTTAATTTATAGTAATATTTATCCATGTGTAAGAGACTTTTGATACACATAGGAAGATTAATCTACACATTGAAAATTTGATAACCCGTATAGGAGACTTGTACTGTGTATAGGAAGATTAATATACATGTATGAAAATTTGTGACCTATGTAGAAGATTTCATTACATGAAAGAGAACTGATCTATGCATAAGATATTTTTTCCCTGTAGAATATAATTAATAAATGTGTAGAAGTTTCAACTTATGCAAAGAATATTTCTCGTACGGCATTTTCCTTTGTGAAAAATCATGTTTCCGTAATTATGATTTTCTAAAGAATAAAAACATGATGATGATAAAGATAATCATAAAATTTAAAATTTAAAATTTAAAATTTTATTCATGAAATGTGAATAATATATGACCCCACATCATAAAGAAATAGATTTTAAACTATTTTAACTGAATGAGGGAGACCATAATAAACCCAAAGTGAATTTATTATATCTTTAAGAATAATGGATATGCATTAATGGGATGATTATTTTTTGGTATTGAGTTTAAAAAATCACTACTAAATATTATTTTTATTCAAGTTATGTTTATTTTTAAAGTTTGATATATTCTTAAGCTGAGTTTTGTGCAAGCAGTTTAGATGAGTTCTTGTAAATGTTGAATTAAAAAAGTGATTTTTGTTGATCTGTTTGGATTTTGAATTAGTTTTTTTGATCTATTTGAAGATTAAATGGATTTTATATTTTCTTAGGTCTAGTTTAAAGTTTTAAGATGATTATTTGAGAATATAGAGTCTATAAGGGTAATTTGGTAACTAACATGGATACACTATCCACAATGAATATATTTTTAGAATAGCATGTAGAAAAGTGAGATTTCCAAAAGTGGTCTATTAATAATCACTCCTTTATCTATTTGGAAAAAAATGTTTCATTGTTTTCTATTTGTGGATGATTATTATTATAGGAGAAATTTCGTGCTTTTAAATAATGTGCTTTTGTAAAAAAATGATGCTAGGGAATGTTGTGAGAGTAAAAAAATAAAAGAATAGGTGTTACAGAAAAAATAATAAGATACAATAAAGAGTCAAGAAAGAATAGTTGGAGAAAATTAGTGAGTTACTAGAACATATAGAGCTATCATTTAAATATCTTTTTCCCCATGTTCACAGTGTTGAGTTTCATAGAAGTAGAGAAGCATACCAACAAAGGGTTCTGCATGCAGTGATTTGAGAAATCTGATATCTCGTGATTTTAATCAACAGTTAGATTCTAAAGTGACTCTTTCTGAAGAATGTGAGTTTTTTATTTTTATTTTATCTTTTTGTATTGAAAGTGAGGTTCACACATCAAGTTCTGAATCAAAACACATCCAAAAAATGGTCTCACTTGCATCTGGTTCTGCTTATCTTCCATAGTTCATATTAAGAGACACTTACGAGAGCAGTGTATATACTTGGAATCATGGGATTAGGGTAATAAATAATCCAAATCACTTGTATTGAAAATAATATATTTTTTGGAAAATCTATATTCATGGAAAAAAACATATTTCAATAAGGAGTAGGCTCACGCATTATGGTCAAACCTTGTAAAAGTTTTTATATGCCTTGTTATTATAATATTTCATATTATTCAAGTGAGACTGAGTTAATATACTTAAGAGGGACTTATCCTAATCAAAAACAGTGGTTTATTTAAAAGAAATAAATTTTACAAAACAATCTAGCTACATAGATTCACCCCTCCCCTCTCAGTGTATCCAGTCAGTCCACTGGGATATTCATCAACCACCACTACAAGGAAAATGACTGTTAACAGCAGTTATTTTTCTAATACAGTGTAGTTTTAACCATCATTTATTGATTCATGATGATTGTATAGAACCTTTAATTTTTATGAGTCATTCATTAATTAATGATTATTTTTTAGTAGTGATTTCCTAAAACCATTGTGGATTCATGATTAGAAATGTTTTTAAAACCACCACTAAAACGAATGTGATGATTTATTTTTTCAAATAATTTTATACAATATAGTGATAGTTAAAACTAAGTCAAATATATTCATAGGGTTTAATTCATTTTTTATTTTTACCTAAATTATTAGTGGTTTAGCATCATATAGCGGCAGTTTGTTAGTGAGTAGTGATGGTTAAACCCAATGCTAATTATATGGAAATGGTTTATTAAATTAGTAATGATTAAAACCATTATTAAAAAACTAGAAGGTTATAACAGGATTATAATATGATATTTCATATAATATAAAATAAAAATATATCTACATGGTACATAATTCAATAATTTTAGTACGCAAATAAACAAAACATAAAAAAGACAATAATTGCATACTTTATATCACACTATTTTTTTAATATACAATATATTTGTCTATGTTAAATGTTAGAAAATCAACATATATATGTTTTCATTGAAAATGAAACATTTTAAAAGTGGAATAAAACATAAATTATATTCCCCTAAGTCATGATGGATACCCCTGGATGATAAATGTGCCATATTTTCCTAGCGTCTGCCAGCCTCTGGTACATCTGCATCCTGCAAGAAATGGAATTTAGAATAAAAATTAGATTTAATTAGATAGTACATATAAAATATATTTATAAAAATTATCATAGTAATATTAACATATTAAATTAAATTTAGCTGATTTAGTATTGTTATAATTTTTCATATCAAGGATGTAATATCTATTTGCATGATCTCAGTCATGTATAGAAATAGAGTATCCAATGCACTCTCTATCATTATAAACTGATAATATCATGTTGTGTACCAGATCTCGTGATCCTTTATTCTATTTTATAGAATCACAATTTTATTTTTAGATTCTAGTTCATCGATAATAATAACATTACTCAAACCTATGTGAGGATGTGTCATGATAATTGAATATTAGATCCTCCCCAAGACTCGTGAGGTGATAGTCCAAAACCCAACTCTCGCTCATGGTCATCTTAATCCTTTCCCAATAATTTTACAATTAAATCACTATGGGATACTGATGATAACTTTGAATTATTTTCATCCCATGTATCTTTAATTTTTTATGGAAAATAGAACATATTATAGAAATATATATTTCTTCAGAAAAAAGAAATAAAATTTATATTTTTACCCTAATGTTTGCAGTGGGTTTATTTATGTAATTTCGATCATCATTCTTATGTACATAAAACCACAACTTGGTTCAACTAACCTCATGACTGAGTTTTTTCTCTTATATCATCAAAGTAAACAAAATTACAATTAGAAAATTTTATGTTATTAAAATGAAATAAAAATATATATATTAAATAGTTATATGAATAAATTCTTCAATATTTTCATCAAAAAACTTTTAGAACTATTTATGTGTGGAATTTATTGTTTATCTATATTTTATGAGTATTTTTAGAAGATTCTTGAAATAAATGTTAATATTAAAAAAATTACACTATTTTTATCAAATTAATATCAATGTACTAAGATAGTTTCAAATACCTTATGAGAATTAGAATGATGCATATCAAAAATGGACTTCCAATGATCATAATTTATCCCTTTGGGTACTTGTTCAAATGTTTGATGGGGACTTAAGGTGGTTTCATTGAACTCACACTATATCCTATACTTAAATTACTTCAACTTTTTCCTGAAATTTTTCAAAGTCTATTAATGAAAAACCACATCATATTCATCAAAATGTAAGATCATCTATATATTATGTATGAAAAAATAATTATATTTAAATTTGATAGAAATATCATATAAAAAAATATAAATATTTATTTTGACTTACTTTTAGTTGTTTAGTAAAAGGATCATTCTTCCAATTGATAGGAATATGCCTCTAATAATAACATGTAATAGTAAAATACACCATCTCACATTCTAAATAGCCCAAGATATACTCATATAATCCTTTGGAATCCTCTATAGGCACCCAAAATATGTAAAATGGTGTAACTACTTTAAAATATGTTGTCCTCCAAACATTTTATATATTCATGTTCATTTCTATCTTTCTATTATCTAATTTTTTTCAATAAATATACTCAACAATTAGTATACAGATGTAACAAATTAATTTTTCACATTAAAAATTGCATACTAATAATTTTCACCCTCTAGAACCATCATGATGGTAATTATGGAACCATATGAAATGTCAATGACCCCTCCTCGGCCACTCTATCTAATCCTTATAACATCCCTAAATCAGAAGTAGATGCACTGACAGTAGGGAGTGTACCTAATGAATATGAGATTATATAAGATGAAAATAAATGATGGTGGAAAATACATCTCCAATAGATAAATTATAGGGAAAAATTCATTCTCTAATGAATTTAATAAATTTGGATCCATGGATTTTCAGTATATGGAATTGAAAAAGTAACACAAATTGATGATATATTTTTTAATAGGCGTTGATAATATGTTATATAGTGTAACCCATAGTAGTTTTTTATATAAATACATGACATTCATGATATTTCATGCTTATTACCTTTAAATCCTTCAGTGACACCAAATTTTTCACATTTTAATAATACCAACTATATACTTTAATTCCATTCATATATTGAGAAAAAAGTTAATATTTTCTCTCTTACATAAGTCAAATCATGCATGAAATCTATCTTTTGTCTTTCCTTTTATATCTGCTAATGTTCTGATCAAACTACCACATATGTTTTTCTCAACAAGAAATAATGAAATGTTATGTTTTACCTACAAATATTTCCATTAAGTTGGATCAAATAATATGGAACATTTCTTCAATGTATTTTTTTAGGAACCATACTTTTTTTCTTCCCATAAATTCTAGGTTATTAGAAAAAATAAATAATAAATATTACATATTGTTAAATCTACCTTATTGATGATTTTTTGAGGTAAACAAATAACATTGATGTTATATATGTTGATAAAAACATATGTGATATTTTTATAAGAACTTTATTATATATAAATGGAAATAAAAAATATGGACTGTATATAATATTGGACTTAATATCTGTGGGGATGAATTTGGAGTTATATTCCACTATAAAAGGGGAAAATAACTTATTTACCTTTGGCATGTCACATGTTAAGAAAGAGTGAAAATATATATTTATTTAAATGTATAAATCATATTAAAGTACCTAGTTAGTATTCTTTAAATGTGAAAATTTTTGTTTCATTGAAGGATTTAGAGTTAACATGAATGAAATTTCATGAATTTCTTATATTGATGAAATGTCTATTACTAGTTTCACTGCATTTCATATTACTAATGCCTATCAAAAATTCAATAATCAAGTTGTGTTACTTTTTAAATTCTATTTTCAGAAAATTTGTAGATCTAAATTTGATAAATGAATTAGAGAATAAATCTTTCCTCATACTTTGTCAAAATGAGTATGTATTTTCCATTATTAATTTTTTATATAATGATTTTTATGATGATTCATTTAGTGAAATCGATAAGGTTATGTGGGTGTTTATATTTATCTTCGATGTATCCTTTTGAGTGATATATGAAAATTCTAAAGGGATATATTAAAAATCTACATTGATCTTAAGCCTCTATTATTTAAAAAAAATGTATCGAAGGAGGTGGTTGGGTTATGTACTGACTACTTATATGAAGTAAAGAACATTGGTCTCCTTATATATCAGTATCTGGTAATAAATATTGATGGTAAGGGAATATATGGATTAAAAGTAAAGTTAATTGCAAATGATGTAGTGATAAAAGAACATTTATGTATTTTGAACTACACAAGTGAGGTTCAATAATATATATCATCAAATATTTATAGATTAAAGGTATGATATCTAAAAAAATGAAAAGTGGTTGATGAATGAACATAAAAATATATTTGTTTCATGGTTTAAGGTGATATAAAATGTTTATTCTTCTACACTAGAAACCTTGAATTGGTTATTTGGGGGACCATATATTAATGTGGTCACATGGTTTAGTTTTTACATTAATAGTTATACATTTTACAAAAAAAATAGGATAATAAGAGTATCATTTAAAATATTGTATTAATGGTATCCAATATATCAATTCATTTTTCAATTGAAAATATAAAAACCCAATTTATACAACAACAACATATTTTTGGAGTTGTTTAGAATATGTGTGAAATTAATTATAATAAATTTAGATTATCATTGTCTAAATGTCACTGGATTGATATTAATAGTGGTATGAAACATTATAATTATGGATTTACACTTGTTTACTTGAAAATATTTATTTTTAAATAGGAACTAGTTATCATAGTGAGGTATGGAAAGTAGAAATTTTATATTATTTACCTGTCAAATAAGCATTTTTCCATTTTTTCTAAGGGAAAAAATCATTTGGGTGATGAGGATACTGATGATGTTGTGGAATTATGTGATATTTATTCATCTATTATATTATTACTTGAGGATAAAAATTACTATGATATAGACATCTCCCATTATATACATAATGATCATTTATAAGGTATATAGGAAAACACTCCATTACTCTCATAATAATTTAGGTAAATATCTATTTTTTAAAACTTATACAGTTAAAATCACTATTTTTTATACTTAGATATTTAAATCTATAGATTTTGAGCATTTTTACCATTTATGTATTAATTTTTATATTAATTAGGTTTATTTACATATTTTTTTCATTGAATAATCCTAACATCATCATTTTTCTATGACCATTACTCTGTATTCATCATTTTTAGGTATGCATTATTCTTCATCTGTATTAGTTAATAAAATTGATATAATTTTATTTCTATTATAAAAATTTAATTTCTACTTATAATAATCATTTAATAATAATAAAATAATTGTATATATAATTTCATTAAAGTATTATACATCTATTTAAATGATAGATGAAAAGGAACAGGTACATCTACCAAGGTATGTTTAAGTCTCTTCATATAAATATTTCTATAATAATTAAATTATTTAAAAAAATTAAACCTATGTTTATAGAAATTATTAACAACGCTACTGGTGAAATTACTATTTAGGATTCTTCTTCTCTAGAGAAGATGATGTCCGAAGATAGTGGAAGTGGGATTAAATGTTTACTAAAACTTTCACTTTCTCATGGGAAGGAGTAATGATTGCTATTTTAATTTAATGATAATAATAACCTAGTAGACCAAAATATAAAACAATTTAAGAGTTTCATGGGTATTAAGAGTCAAGGTAAGATTAGCATATTATATATTTATTTTACGAGTGTTTACTAGATGATGAAAGATCAGTTGTGGGAATGTATGATAGTTAAATATCTCAGATAATTTATTTTTTCTAATGGTTCAAATATTATATATTTCTTATGACTGATATTTTATCTATTCAATTATAGAGGATATATGAATTTCCCAAAAATTGTTATATATAGGTGGATTTATTTTCTATAAATTAGTTGGAAGGATAATATTTTTGTGAAGAAATAGAATGAAAATCCATACATAAAATATAGGTTTTTAGATATAGAGACATGAAAGAAGTTTATTGTCGTTTGGAAGGAAGAATACTTTCTAGTATGGTACAATTTATAAAATTATTTGGCAATTATATGATTAATTATCCATTTATTCTTAGGTAATAGGAATCCAAGAGATCTCACCAAGTGATCCGGTCAAAAAATGTATACCCTCATACTTTTTCATGTGGAGGGTATCCTTTACTAAAGGAGAAAATGATCACCAAAAAGATAAATGAATTAAGAGATAAATCTAATAAAGTCTCAAAAGAGTTTCAATTAAATCCTCCCTCTCCCCTCACTAACCATAAAAAAATTAAAAGGTATGAGAATGAAAAAAAAAATGTTTCTTACTGATCCATCAAAACAACTATCTAATAAGATTATTGGGAATTAATTAAACAAATTATTAAATATTAGTATTTTATAAATACATCACACTGATATAACATTTACATATATAATATAAGGATTCCATTTAAAATAAAGTTACACATGGGACCATTATCCTAGAGGGTAGGGTAGACATTATTATAAGTACATTAGGTAATCCAGAACACCCAAACCATGTAAGAGGTTGTGTGGAAGGTGTTAGAATCAAACAACGTTTTTAGAAATCCTAGTACAACATCGAGGGAGATAGAATACAAGGGTGAAATATATTCCTTAAATGATGATATTTGAGTGATGAATTAGTCAATACATTAGATAATTAAATCATATATATAGTCTATGTTCATAAAAATGGAAAGATAGACACATCTTGTGCAACCTGTCAATCCTGATCTTCCACCTCTTTATTCAAACCTAAATGTGTAATGTGAATAGCATGTTAGGGATCTCTATTTATATATTATAGAATACATAATCATACATAATTTGGGGAATTATTTACATAATTATATTTTTAATTCATATCATGTAATTGTAATGATACATGATATTATTGATCTAACTATTCCATTGTTGTTTCCTACAAAGGAGGTGGTCATAGTTAGATCGAATATGTGTTATTTTTTTACTATAGCTTGTTATCTGTGTCATCATTTTACATATTAGGTATGTATTATTTTTTAAATTTTTATTTACTTTTGATTTTAAATTACTATTAATGTTTCCAAACATTAACCTTATATATAAGTATCTAAAATCTAAAGAATCATTTTAAAATAACAAAAGTTTCAGGAACTAGAACCTTCAAATACTTCATGATTTCTCAAGGGATAAGAAAATTATCAATTAAATCTTTTATATTGTATAATTTTTATTATTTTTCGATGAGTATTGACATATGTGAGAGAGGTTATATTTTAAGAATATTTCAAAAATAAATCTTGGATGTTTTTATGGGTGGGGATATATTGATACCCGTTTGAAAGTTGTTTTCCTTGAAAATTTCAATTTCAATTATTATTTCACTTAAGTAAATATAACGTATAGTGATTTTTTGTACATGGTCAATTTTAGACCTAAGATTAATGTAAGGAATTTATGGTCCCACATCTAAATAAACTCATTTTTATCAGTGTTATATATCAGTAAATAAAGGTAATATCACCTTTTATTATGGTATTAGGATTATATATTTTCTTAAACATGGTATAAGAGCTTTGTAATAGCTATCCATAATTGTAATTTTCATCCCATTTACCTTAACCATTAACTCTATCACTCATTTTTTGTGTCAAACCCACACTTTTATCTCCTCATTGGAAGTTTCATCTCATCTAACCCTAACCACCTTATCCCCATGAAACCCTGTAGCCACACCTCTTAGATGTGGGAGGCTCCAACATTATACCTTCTATGAATAATTGTGAATGACTTTGGACCTATTATGCATGTGTGAACCAATAGTTATGACTCTCCAAGTACGACCCCTTCCCCTCCATCCTTCAGCTTACCCCCCACTTTATCATAAGGCTCTATCCCTACTATTTCACCCCTTTATAGCATCCTGGTCTCCCTATTCTTCTTTCGCGCAACCCTGCTTCAGTCATCCTTGGAATTATTCATACATACTGTCTCCTCTTTATATATAGAGGATCCGGTTCACCCATCCCATATTTCAAGATAAGCATATTCACATTGGTTTCTCTATTCTTTCATGTGTTTTCCTTCATGCTTAGATGATGCTCATCTCATCTTGTTGAGGGTTAGCTTCCCATATGTTCTAATTATTCATGTTGGTATATTTCTTAGATATTACTTCTTTATTATTGTTTATATTCTATTACACTAGGAATATCTTATAGTTATAGAAGTATTTTATTCAACTTTATATGTTCTTTCATCTCAGCAACTTCAGAGATATTGGTTCACTTTAATTGAATCATCATATCCATTAACTAACCTTTATCTTACTCTTGAGATAGACCTTTTACACTCTAACTAGACTACATTATCACATGATTCCTCATCAACATATATATCTAAAATTGTTGGTTCTATGGAGTATTTTATCATCACATAACTACTTGGATACTTGATTAAAGTTCTTCATATTATCTCATAGGTGATTCTGGTATGCCTATTACTTATTGGTTGTACACTATAAATACCATTATCATTTTTACTCATAGATCTACCACTTTTATTATGGTATTTGGAACTTGTTCCTTGAATTATAATTTTTAGATGACCTTGGTGCTTAAAGTTACTTGAATTCAATTAAATATCCTATCTATTAATATGATTAAATAATATTTGAATTTTATAATGGTTTTATCATCATATGATGTTTTTTTAGGAGCACTTGATGAATCAGGAACTTGGTAGATGACATCTTCACAATAAGGTCTTCATATTTGATTCTCATATGTCCCTTTATTTCCACACAACCTCCACTCATTCCATAGAACTTAATTGTTTCCATGGTCCTCCTATTACTTTTTTATTACAACATCTTCCCCCCACCTCAAAGACCATACATCCCTTACATGCATCCCAAACTTTTGACCTTATTTATTCTGATGTGAACGGTCCCTACATGGTCTCGAGTTAGTTACACTATCGATATTATATCTTTTTTAAAAGTGGTTTTTCTTGAACAACCTTCCCCAATATAGCTTAGTGGAATGGTGTGTCCAAGTATAAACATCATTATATCCTAGAAACTTCATGTTCCATGCTATTTCATATATAGGTCACTCTTTATTTTGGGGGTGATGTTATTCTTTACTCCACCTATCTTATAAATATTCTCACCCCCCCCCCTCTATCCTTTAGGGGGATATTCCCTTTCAGTTATTATTTCTATATCTACCCCTCACTCTCTTCCTATTTCTGACAATCTGTATCTTTATGAGTTGTGAAATTCAAAGGTAATTTGAATTTTAGGTCTTAGAGAAGGGTATGTTTCAAGAATTTGGATTCATATTATGATTTTTAGGGTTGGAACATCTCTAGGTGATGCTTTTTGATATGTTTAGAGTTCTAGGAAGTGTTTTAGATGCTTGGGTGAATATTGGGGTAGGGTTGGGATGGCTCGATAACTGAATTTAGATACAGTTTTCTCGTGACACCATGACTGGTGAGTGTCATATCATGACAATGGCCAAATAGAATCCAATGTTCTCTGACATGGGAGGGTTATGCTGTGATGGGTAATTTTGTGAATTTGGATAAAGGAAATATCCTTATTGAGTGGTGTTGTTTCATGACCTAGAGGGGTCTCATCATGATGGTGACACTTATGAACAGGGTAGAGGACTCTTATGTTTAGCATTTTATGATTTTAGTGGAGGAAATACTGGTCAGACCACAACTCCTTGGTCACATCATGATATCCTTATACAAGGGGTGTTGTGATAAAAGCAAAGGAGATATTTCACCATGAGTAATGGAGGTCACACTTTGGAGGCTTGTGCCTCACCTTGAAAAAATACATCACGTCACATCTAAAGGGGATACTCCATAAAGGAGATGGTCAGGGGAAGGGATCTCTATCCAGAGATAGTCATTCTGCAACCTAAGGGGGTCATTCCATTATAGTGATTTTCTGAGGAAAAATTTGTCTATCTAGGGATAGTCATGCTGCAACCCTCATGTTCATTCCACAACATAGGTGTTGGGAAATTTTTTAATAGGGAGAGACTGATGTTTTTATGGTCATCCCACTTTAGGTTTTAGGTCAAGAAGGGCATTGGGAGAGACTATTTTCATCCAAATCATCTCCATAACTTCCCTCATTTGATCCCTCTTGATATGGGTAATTTATTAGAATTTTCCATAGTGATTGTAGGTGATTTCCTCACCCTATTCCCTTTTTTATCCCCTTTCATTGAATCTATTTTAATGTGATTTTAAGATAGGTTTTGTCTCTGATTCCACTATAGCATGGTGGAATTGGGCCAATGTGATGGGGATTTTTCATGCTATGAATAGAGGACATCTCCGGAGGGTGATTGTACAACATTTATCAATATTTTCTTGGAGGTACATTGACCTATAAATTTTTCTAGTATTTTTAATTAAATTAGATAGAATTAGTTATTGATAAGGTATCATGTGATGGGTATTTTTTTAATAGTTATTCTGGGATCATGAAACTGGATATTGGCATGTAGTTGATTATTTTTTTTTATGAGTGGATGTCACTTAATGATATTTTAGGAAATTTTTCCATTTTGAGTTAAATTAAATAATTAATTATTTTTATGTTGAGGATTGAGATAGGGGCTTGTTGATGATATAAACTTAAACAAGGCATAAGAGGGATTGACAAGGATGTTAACACTATGTATAAGGTAGGAGGTCCTTAAATATATCCCTATGGTTTAAGAATTTTTTTTTTGAGAATGTCCTATAAACCCTCACCAATTGTTTTTGATAAACCTTAAATTAGAAATAAAATCATTTCCCTTGAACTCCCTTGATTAGGAAATAAGTTTCATGGTCCATGACGGACCCATAAACACTAGTTTGATGCCTCAGTCATCGATGGCCTAGGGTTTGACAAAATGTGTACTATGTGATACATGGACTGTAAGGTGGATAAATTAAACATGTTGGATGAGTAATAATAGCCCTAGAGATTGAGTACCCTTGAGCCTCTTAGGTTTGGAGAAATTTCTCTTGTGATGATTTTGGAAAATGGATTCAACCCTTGTTTATGTTTCCAATGGGGAGGCGATGTCAATTAAAGTCATAAGAGACTCAGGATGGGTCCTTGAGATTTATATGAGATGCATATAGATTAGTTTAGTTTCCTAAGTCTGGTAGGTCATGAATTAGAGGATCTGTACTTTTGGTGATGGGTGAGATAATCATGCATTTCACACATAAGGAGGAACACACTCTTAAGTGTGGATTGGAGACTTGGTGAGTTCCGTGAGTGGGAAAAGTCAGTTGATAATGTATATAGTGTGAAAAAAAATTCATCTAGTTGATGGGCTTGGGATATCTCTTAGAATAGAAGTGAGAAAAACCCCAGTAAGAGTTAAGGGAATTATTAGAGGACATGGCATGGGGTTTCTAAGGTCCTTTATGTGAGTTAGCTTGGGATGTTCCTTAGTTATTTAAGAAATTTTATGATGATGAAATTGGATGAGGATCTGGACCTTATTCTTGAGAGTAGGTTTAGGAAGGCATCCTATAGATTGAGAGATCACTATGGGGTGTTTTTTATGGATTTTTGGTGATGAGAAGAGACTGAGAAGTGTCTAAAGGACCCCAGTGGATGACCATATGGGAAATATGAGTATGGGGATTATTTCAACATGACGTTCTTGTGCTATTGAGACAGTATTGAGGAGATTATCCCTAGTGGATATATGGACACTTAGGATTTCCTTAACGTGTGGGATAAGTCCAAGCGACTAGTGGTCTAGTGATGTGTTGGTGAGCTTGTGATAAGGTTTTGATTCCCTATTATATGTATGTTATATGATGGTCCTGGGGAGAGAGTAGGCCCTTGGGGATATGAACATCCTTATATCCTAGAAACTTCTTAGACCATTATATTTCACATATAGGTCCCTCTTCACTTTTGGGTGATTTTATTCTTTACTCCACCTATAATATAAATCTTATCCCCCCCCTCTGTCCTTTATGGGGATATTCCCTTTTAATTATTATTTCAATATCTTTCCCCTCGCCCTCTCCCTATTTATAACAACCTGCATCATTATGAGTTGTGAAATTAAAAGGAAATTTGAATTTTAGATCTTCGAGAAGGGTATATTTCAAGAATTATGATTAATATTAGGATTTTGAGGGTTGTAACATCTCTAGGAGATGATTTTGGTTATTGTTAGAGGCCTAGGAAGTGTTTATTATGCTTGGGTGAATGTTAGGGTAGGGTTGGGGAGGCTTTATAGCTGGATTTAGATATAGTCATCTCATGACACCATGACCGGTGAGTGTCACATCGTGACAAGGACTGAGAAGGAACTGATGTTCCCTGGCATAGGAGGGTTATGCTACGATGGGTAATTATGTGAATTTGAATAAGGGAAATATCCTTAAAGAGTGGTGTTTTTTCATGACCAAGATGGCTCACATCATGATGGTGACACTTATGAATGGGTTAGAGGACTCTTAAGTTTATCATTTTGTGATTTTAGTGGAGGAAATACCGGTCACTCCATGACCCCTTGGTCACATCATGATAGCCTTATACAAGGGGTGTTGTGATAGAAAAAAATAGGTACCTCACCGTGAGAAAGGGAGGTCATGCTTTGGAGGCTTGTGCCTCACCGTGAAAAAATATTTCACATCAAAGCCTAATGGGGATGCTCCATAATGGAGATGGTTGGGGGAAGGGACTTCTATCCAAAGATAGTTGTTCTAAAACCTAATCATTTCATGCCATGATAGTTATTTTATAAGGTTAAAGTTGTTTAACTAGGGATAGTCATGTCTCAACCCTCATGGTCATGCCACAACATAGGTGTTGGGACCATCCCATGCATCTCTATGTAGGATTGTTGGATGAATATCCTTGTGAAGGTGGATAGATGATATCATGGAGTAGAACTAATATCTCTGGATAGATGTCCCTTCCCATGACCATCTCTATATTAGATATGGTTAGGGGAAGGGACTTCTATCCATAGATAGTCGCTTTTCAAACCTAAGGGGGTCACACCATAATAGTTCTTTGCTAAGGATAAATTTTTCTATTTGGAGATAGTCATGATGCAACTCTCATGGTCATGCCACCACATAGGTGTCGATACCATACTGTGAATCTCTGCATAGGATTTATAGCCTAATATCCTTGTGAAGGTGGAGAGCTAATATCATGGAGTAGACTCTTGGGAGTGTTAGTTTATATGGTTATAGTCTGGATGATTCCTTTAAGACCTTTGGGTTATGTATTATTTAAAACCCTATGGGCCATGTAAGGGTTACCCTCCATCCCTTAAAAGTGGGATTATCAAAAAAATGAATAAAAAAATAGTACTTCAGTCCATTTAGTTATATGAAATGTGTATACACCATATTTAATTGTTATGTTAGATACATCATTGGTGGTAGACTACTGAGTTTTTATTACACCCTTCTCAGGAGGTCATAGCACATTGGTACCCGAGTATACCTCATGATTATAGGTTCATGTAGGTAGAAATACTGGTGTTGGATGGTTGGGATGGAGAAACTCTATAGGGATTAGGATACTAGGATAATTTAAGGATCAGGTATGGAAGTATATCCTCCTTATCTTTTTTATGTCTTTATTTTTCATTTGTGATCATCTCTATGGTAGGTTGGTTGGGATGTATGCTTGTATGGTGAGATTTATTTTTTTTTATAGCATAGATGTAGTTTATAGTTTTTTCATACACTTATTATGTGTTATAGATTTTTTTTGGATAATTATGTTGTTTTTTACTCTAATATGGGGGTATAATCTCCCCATGGTAACATCATATACCTATGTTGCTAGTCAGAAACATCTAGAATATAGGGAGGTGCACCTGAGGTCATGTAACACTTCGGTCAGGATAATTATGAGTGGTATTAGGCTCATGGGAATTATAAAGTAGAATCAAATCATATTTTCTTTTATATTACTATTTTTTATATGGAAGAAAAATAATAGGAATGTGTCAGATATTATGATGGACCTCATACTGGTGATTCATGAACACTTTTTTGGTGGGATGTATAGGTTACCTAGGTTATGGGATTGTTGTTCTTGGTTCTCATTATTTTAGTTGAGATATTTATTCATGTATGTTGTGTGAATTTTAGTTTATTATAATGGTATGTTTCTTATCTATAGTGGAAATATGCTTGTGTACATGCATCATATTTGGAACATAAGATTAACATGACATATATGTGCTTGTGTGTGATTGATTTCCCTTATCAGTGGGGATTTAATTTTTTAAAGTTTCAAAAACAAATTATATGTTTTTTTTCGATAAATATTTTTTATGTCATTCTACTCAACTAAAAATGGTATTTCTTTATAATGACAAGTCATGTGTATCCCATCACGGGATGTTCTACGATGACAAATATCTAGTCACACTATATAATGGATGTATAGTTACCCTTAGTGGGTTAGTTTAGGAATTGGATGCCTTGATACTGGATCTAGAAAGGGAAATAGGTTCGATTAATTAAATTGTGAACAATAACCAATATGGTGTGTTCCCATATAGCTTCTTGGTGGAATTCAACTTAGCTAAATAATATGTGTGTGATTATACCTTGTATGAATCATCATAGATTGATGTTGTTATATTCACATGAATGTGGCATTGATCCTTGAGGGGGTAGTATGGTATGTGGATTCCCTATGAGGGTTGGTGACCTGGAGTGGTTAGTTAGATTGGAATGTGATGCTTGATATGTATATGTGAGATCCCTAGAGTGGGTGTGTTAGAATAATAGTTTTATTGAATATTTGGCTACCCTAACCTCAATACCATGATTTTCATTTAGTTTAGAGGGTCGGATCAATTGGATACTTGGATCTATCTATTCTGGGTAATTCTTGATGAGATAGTTGACCATAATCCTAGATGTTCATATCTAGGATAGATAGAGCATGGGTAGTTGCTTGTGGTCTGAAAAAATTCCTGAGTGATGGGTGATCAGGTGGGTGGACTTCACATGAGAGAAGTGTTAGGAATGTTGTACAGGAATAATCAAGTTAAATCTAGATAAATTGTAACATCTTGACCTATATTCCACGAAAATAGAGCAATGATCCGGTTCATTATGAGGCATCAAGTCTTCCTTCCCATATGCAAAAGGTTGTTGACTAGCAGTGATGGCCTAGGGTGTGATAGTGTGGAGACTATTCCCTCATATTAGAGTAATAAAACAATTGAAATAGCTAAGTATCATATATAGAAGTAAATAAATAGAGTGTGAAAGAAATAAATAAACTAAAATAGAACATGATATAATAATAAATGAAATGTTATTAAGAGGCCAAATATCCATGTAATACATAAAACACTGGTCACCCCTCAGGCCGACCATATATGTAGAAGTACACAAAGAAAACTAAAATAAAATACAGGGATCAACTTCTAACCTTTATCTAGACCACATACCCGGTCTCCATGACACTATCAAATTACATCATCTCAATCATAAGAATCCACATGAGTGGCTCTTCTTGATCATGAAACATTGGGCCTCAGCCCTATCCTCTATGAAAATGTGCTTAGCCTAAAAAATCAGACATAAGGGCTAAAAACACACATCGAGGTGCACATATAGGGGTTATAAATAATCTTAGTAGGTCACACTAATGATGAACATATAATATGTTATCATAATTTCATGCCCATGAAATCTGCTCAGCCTATCTGAGACACAACTAAAAAAGATAAATAATACCAATAAACGTGAAACCATATTCAATCCCTGGGTTCGTGATCTCGAACAATTAGGAGAGGTTTTTTCATGGATATCCTTATCTATATGCATAGTTATGTATATTCCAATACATATACATATATATATATAAATGAATATATATTTGTAAGTGGAATGAAATAACATAAGTCAACAGTAGTCGATCCTTGGGTCTGTAATCCCAATTGTCTGGACATCCTATACAAAGGGTATTGAGATGGATATCATACCAATCAAGACATGTATCATTAAGTTAATTTATGAGTATGTAATCTTAATTGAAAATACATGCTTTGTCTAGGGCTGGAATATATCTAAGCAAGCTATGTCACTATAGGGGGATACTCATCCTAACCCTGGGTTCACCCATGCTCACCACCAATCACTATAACAATGTATTCTAGGGAAGTGAATATTGACATCCTATAAATAGCCTATATCTATACACCACTATTCTCATTCCATTTAAATCCATTCTAGTTTCTGAATCCTAGGTCTCGGTCTGTAGGAGTTCATGACATTGCAACTCGGATGAACCCTAAGGATCTGACCCTTAGGTGAACTATAAAGAGATATCATCGATGAGACTTCATGCCCATCCCTTGATGTCTCTAATCATAGAGATAATAATAATCCCTATCATCAAGGAGATCATAACCATACATGAGTATCCAATGATTTTAAATTCCATGTCCAATATTGTGGTCTAGAAATCAATCAGGGAGAGCATAATCATCTTTATCGCTTGAGGGAGCGTAATCATACATGAGTATAATCATATCAAGGAGGGTGTAAACATCCTTATCACATGTCAAATAAAGAAGCATAGAATCATCATAATCACCCAGGAGAGCATAATCATCAATGTGTATCATTACTAGGGACACTATGCACTTATATCATAATCATTGGATCAAAAGATGAATCCCAAGAAGAACCTTTGAAAATCCCAATAATATGATAGTCAGATATATAGTCTCAACATCCAGATCCTAGGTAGTACCTCTAGGTATGCCAGTAAATATAATAAATAACATGGATCAGAAGATAAATCCCAAGAAATGAATCCGGGCATCCCAAAGAGAAACAAATACACATCGTGTTAGGATCATCAACCACCAAAGAGGAAGAACCTCTAGTAATAATCACTACATCAATAGTAAACATGTGAATGTATAATTAAGTAAAGAGTGAGGGTAGTCAAACACCTAACCCACCACTACTACCAGAACCACATGGGAATACAAATTCAGAACTAGTTCAAAGGTGACATCCATGACCATATCCACTAAAAACTGACATACCAGCTCAGGGAGGTTCAAGCATTGGGTCTCCCACTAGGTCCCTCAAGTCATAACACAATGTAGGCATCCTACTTAAGATCCTCAGTACAGAATGTATGAGGAATCCTACATGGGATACTCTAACTATAAGTAAATAGAGTAATCCTACATGGTATCCTTGGGATGGTGCATAATATGGAGTGTCCTATAGGGGATCCTCAATAACAGAGTATGTGGGAAGAGGAACCCTACATGGGATCCTTAGAATGTAATACATGTAAATAGATTCTATAAGGGATTCACTAAGTCGTCATTAAGAAAATTAATGACTCGTAAGACCCTTGGTTATAGGAATAATATAAAGGAATCCTACATGAGATCCTCTAGGTCGAAATGTAAGCTGAGGAATCCTATAGGGGATCCTCATAATCAACTAACCTCACAGCCTCCTGGGCTAGAAGGGAGTATCTCATAAGTGAGATGTCCTCAAAGAAAGAGCTATAAAAATATCATTCAAGAGAGATATCTCATGGACCATCTCAAATTAGAGTCTCAAACTAGGTTGGTTCAAACACTCGACCTATCATTCTCATTTCATGTCTCTATCTTAGGAGATGACTAGATTCGATTACTGGAGAAAGAACCCCTTCATTTAAGAAAATGTTCAAAATTCCACTTAGGAGTCCATAGATCATATAAAGGGTTTCACCATCACGATCTATGTGGAAATATACTTATAATGGACTATTCATGGATCTAATTCTAACTCTTGGGCATAAGGATACAAAAAACAGGGAAACCCCTAAAATGGGTAGCAAATGAGTACATGACGTGTCATCCCTAACACATGGTGCATACCCTCATAGCCCTTCTTAGGCATGCACTTCAACCCAAAATGGTGTGTAATCCCATGAAAATTGCATGTAAAATATGTACCTGGTATATACCCTACATGGGGTACCTACCCATGTACCTCACATGGTCTAGCCATGTACTTGTCCTGACTATGAAACTCTACATTGCATGAAACCCTCATGGGTTCTGTCCATGTACTCTACATGAAAATGTTCCCCTACACCGGCTATTTGGTTGGGTACTCAGCTACATGGTCGAGTCCTAGTACATTTCACGTACACTCTATACACGTTGTGTACTTATAAAAGATCGTCTTCCCCAAATAGGAAGAACACACAGCATGTGTTCTAGATATACACCCTGTATGACCAGAATTTCTGAATGGGAAACCCCTCAAATCACCTGAAACCCCTATTTTCCCAAAGAACAATAAATCGACCCATAAGGGTCCTAAGAAAGAATAATATGGGATTAAAACATGAAAATGGTAAATCTATAGGGATTTACAGAAAAACATAAAAACTACCTACCTTTGGAAAGAATATAATGAAGCTTTACCTATTTCTATGCTCTATGGCTACCACTTGATGTTCTGGAATATCTCAAGCTCTACGGTGGTGCCTCTCATTCTCTCTCTCCCTCGCCCTTTCTCTCTTGGTTGTGAAACAAATGGGGAGTCCCTTGGGGGTGTACATGAGAATCTTGGAAAGTAAATGAAGAAAATAAAAGAAAAGGAATAAAAAGAAAATGAAAATGAAATGGAAAAAAAGGGGGCTCAGCCTGGCCCCGGTTCCCAAACTAAGTGTATGCCCTGCCTAGTCAAAACTCCTCATTCTGAACTCAACAATGGACACAGAATCTCAATAATATGCTCCATTAAAAATATATGGTCAAAAAAACCTATGTGGATAAATTAATATTTAATTAGTTAAATATTTAATATTAACTATTCTTCTAAAATTCAAATGGATTGGAATTTCACCAAAATCCTATCCTAGGGTAAACACCCTATTCTGTAACCAATGGAGTGGTCAGATAAATTATCCAAGAACATATTCTATTGGAAAAATAACATTTTACCTTTAACAATCATTTTCTAGAAAAAATTCAAATTTTAACTCAAAATTATAGTCTAGAAAAACACGAGTTGTTACAATATCCCCACTATAATCCTTATCATCCCCAATAATCCTTAGTGGAAAAAATAGCAGTCATGCTCTCAACTTGAGCATATGTACAACAGCGCCATCTCAACTATCCAATGACCAGTCTCACATCATCAACAAGTGTCTCCTACATGGAAGACACTTAACTACGATAGATCCAGTACTCCCCACCATTGAAATACCATTATCATCATCTTAAAACCAAACGTTGTGCTCAAAACCTCACAAAAATGATGAATTTCAATTGAAAATGAGGGACACTTCCCATAAATGACCAATGGTTCACCCCCCCCCCCACACACCATATGGATTACCTTATACCACTCCTTAATCACAACCTCAACAGGTTATTTTACTAACCAAGAAATATATTTAAAATAAAATAAGCTTGATATATAACCAACTCTCTCTCAACATACTTAGGATGATATCGAGATAGATCATGATCACCACCAACCGGGAGTACACTAAGATTCAATAAAAAGGTGTGTATAGCTCTCTCTAATCCACGCTCACATCCAATAAGGTTACACTTTCCTTTAACCAACACATAACACCGTATATCCCGAAAATGTGTGTCTAGGTCCAAAAATTGGTCAACCATCTTATGGTACCCCATTTACTTCCAATGTATCATCTACCATGGAGTTAAATTATTTATTTAACCACAAATCCTAGAAAAACATGCCCACAACAAGTTTTTGAAACCATCGGTCATCGGCTCACACATCGGAATGCACAGATTTACAATTGAACGATACCACACGCAACCAGTGTATACCTTTATCACCTAAATCATACTACAGTGAGTTATACATCAAAAGGATAAGCTGATTGTGCTACACAACACAATAGTATCATTAATCCGAAATATCCCTTGGAACTCCTCTTCAAAATTGGGCACCTAACATGTGCTATGATTTATTCCATGTCCGCTCATCACCCGACATCATTCCATTCACAAGCATCTACCCATGCTCTGACTACATTACTAATAGCAGAAACATTGGTCGACTGGTCCAGGAACCCAAATAGTTCTCTCCATTTAAGCTAGTCTTGATACCAAATCACCCTAGGTTCTTGTCAAAAATTGAAGTCATTAACATCACTATATTGAAAAACATGATAACTTATAGTTTATCAGTCTCAAAAAATCCTATAACCAAGATCACTTACTAAAAAGGAATTCATAACCCCAGGATAACCTCTTCCTTAGGATTCCCTTGACTGAAATGAAACATCAACCTATAAGGGTCAGATTAAAATCTAAGGGTCTCTAGGAATCATACAAAGCCCTACTAATGAAGTCTCGCAACTAAGTCACATGGTCTAACCACCTATCAAAAAAGATCAAACCTATCCAAATGAGTTAAGGATAATAATGACCTACAAGGGTTAAAACTATCAACATAATCCTATAAGGGCATGATCCTCACTGAGCATCCTCATAAGAAACTGCACCCTAGAGGTCATGATACCAATATAGAAGAGATGTTTGACTGATACTCAATAGGCATCCGTATATGGTAACACCCCCTTGAGGTGCAGTTCATGAGAAATTTTCTGGTACCTATTGGCATCGTACTCAGTGATCCGACTTGATAACCACAAATGAGGTTAGTTAAGTATAATGTCATTCCAATTTATGCATAAAACACTATATAGATTGTTACTGGAACTTTAAATAACTGTAACTAATAAAAAAACACCCTATGAGGGGTTTAACACATGGGTATCATGTCCCCTATCGAACTATAAGGGCCATTTCACCTCCCATGCATGAGGACTGAGTCATCATCCACACCATCAAATGCCTCAACATAGATCCACATCACCTACCATCAGAAGGAAATATATATGCAAATAGGATCAATTGAGCAGAATTCAACAAAAAAGATATATGAGAAAACACCATTTAGGTTTTTTTTGACACTTTAAACAATTTTCCTCTATCATCAATAATAATCAAACACTAGTAGGCATATAACATGTAAATCCTATGTGCCAAATATGATGTATGACACACCTCTTTCCTTTGTCATCCAACAAACAAAATCAATCTATGACCTCTTTCCAATAGTCCAAGATCCATAAATACATAAAAAATCATGAAATCTACACCACATGTATGTCACTCAATGAAAAATCATATAAAAATGTAATATGATAGATCAGAATAGAAATACCATATCCCTAGAAACCATGAATTCTTACCGGAATAGGTTTTCTTGATGCACCAACCTGATATACATCACAGGTTCGGACACACTCAAAATATTCCTGTCTACCATATCCCAAATACTAATATAGTAGAAAAAGAAACAACTTTGATACCACTTTGTTACATCTTGACCCATATGTCGCTAAATCGTTGCTCTGATCTGATTCATTATGAGGCCTCAAGTGTGTCTCCCAATATTCCAGAGTCTATTGACTAATAGTGAGGGAATAGGGTGTGATATTGGGGAGACTATACCCTCATATTAGTGTAAGAAAACAGCAGAAATAACTAAATATCGTATAAAATAGTAAATAAACAGAGTACAGAAGCAATAAATAAACTGAAATAGAACATGTTGTAATAATAAATTATATTCTATAAATATTCTGAATATCCATTTCATACATATAACAATGTTCATCTACTGGTCCGACCATACAAGCAGGAATACATAATGAAAACTAAAATAAAAGTATGGGGATCAACTACTAACCCCAAGACAAACTACATTCCCAGTCTCTATGACACTATCAAACTGAATTAGCCTAATCATAAAAATTTAAACAAGCTGCTATACTTGATCATGAAACACTGGTCCTCAACCCTATCCTCTTTGAAACTGTTCTCAAGCTAAAAATAAGACATAAGGTTTGCACACACACTGAGGTGCATGTACAAGTGTGAGAAATAATCTTAGTAGGTCACCCAAATGATGAACCTATAATATGTTTTCTTAGGTTCATGCCCATGAAATATTCTCATCCTAGCTGAGATGCAACTGAAAAGATAAATAAAACCAATAAATATAAAACCACAGTTGATCCTTAGGTCTATGATCCTAGTTAATTGGGAAAGGTGTTGTCATGGATATCCATATTTATATTCATAGATATGTATATTCCCATAAATATACATATATACATGAATATGAATATACATGTGTAAGGTGAATGAAATAACATAAGTTAACTGCAGTCGGTCCTTGGTTCTATAATCCTAATCACCTGGATATCCTGTTCCAATGGAATTGAGTTGGATGTCATACCACTCAAGTCATGTATCATTAATTCAATATTTGGGTCTATAATCCCAATCAAAAATATCTGCTTCGTCTAGTGCCAAAATGTCTTTGAGCAATCTATGTCTCCATAGGGGGATACTCATCCTAACCTTGGGTTCACCCATACTCATCTCCAATCACTGTAATAATTGATTCCAAGTAAATCTGTACATATTGTAAATGGACTAGAGTTGGATGCCATTCCACTCATGCCATGTAAGTCTAGTTCAATGTCTGAGCCCTAGGTCTTAGTCTGTAGGTGGTCATGACATTGTGACTCAGATGAACCCTAAGGTTTTGACCCTTATGTGATGTGTAAGGGGAGTTCATCAGTGAGACATCATACCCACAAATCAAGGTCTCTAATCAAGGAGAAAATAATCATCCCTATAATCTAGGATAACATCATCCATGGGTATCCAATGATGTGAAATACCATGTCCAACACCATGGTCTAGTAATCACTCAGGGAGATCATAATCGTCCTTATCACTCAGGAGATCACAATCATCCATGTGTATAATTAGATTTAGGAGAGCATAAACATCCTCATCACTTGTCAAATAGAGGAGAGTGGAAGCATCCTTATTGCCCAAGAGATTTTAATCATCCATGAGTATCATTACTAGGGATGTGGTGAATATATATCATAATCATAGTCCCAAGAACTGGATCCTAAAAAGCACCTTTAGAAATCCTGATAATATAATAGTCAAATATATAGGCTCAAAATCCAGATCTCGGGTAGTACCTCTAGGTATGCTAGTAAATATAAGAAATAACATGGATCAGAATTTGGATCTGAGGAAATATGTATGGGCATCCCAAATAGAAATAAATACTCATCACATTAGGAACCACCAACCAGAAATCACCTCTCGTAATCATAGTTGCATTAATAGTTATCATGTGAATGTATAAGTATGTAATGAGTGAGGGTCGATGAATGCCTAACCCACCAATACAACCACATCCACATGGGCTCACATGTTTTGAATAGGTTCTAAGGTGACACCTACTACCATCTCCACCCAAACCTGACGTACTAGCTCAGGGTTGGTCAAACATCAGGGCACCTAATGGATCCCTCAAGTCATAACATGAGAGAGGAATCCAACTTTGAATCCTCATTAGAGAGGGGATAAGGAGTAATCCAACATTGAATCCTATAAAAATAATTAAATAGTTTCATCCTACATGGGATCCTCGAAACAACACATAAGACGGAGCGTCCTATAGGAGATCCTCGATAACAGAGTACGTGGGCAGAGGCATCCTACATGGTATCCTCAAAATGGTATACAGGTAAAGGTATTCTATAAGCGATTCCCTAAGTTAGTATAAACATAACGCATGCCTCAGGAGACCCTTAGTAATATGAAGAAGAGAGAGGTAGTCTTTATGGGATCCTCTAGGTCGAAAAGTAAGTAGATGAATCCTATAGGGGATCCTCGAAAGCAACTAACCTCATGGCCTCCTAGTCCATAAGGGAACATCCCGTAAGGTAGACATCATCAAAGGAATAGATATGAAAGCATTAGTCAAGAGAGATATCTCATGGACCATCTCAGATCGGGGTCTCAAACTAGGTTGGTATGAACACCCAACCTATCATTCTCATTTCATGTCTCTCTCTTAGGAGATGACTAGATTTGATTACTGGAGGAGGAACCCCTTCATCTAAGAATACCCCTTAAACACCACTTAGGATTTCTCAAATTACCTCAAGGGTTTTACCATCATGATATAAATGGACAACTCATGGGAATAAGGTTATTAAAATAGGAAAATGCATAAAAAGGGTAGCAATAGAGTATACTGCATTACATCCCTGGAAAGTGGTGTGTAGCCTTATAGTGCCACCTGGGCATGTACTTTAGTCGGACATGGCATGTAATCCCATGTACACAGCATGTGAAAGATGTAAACAACATGTACCCTACATGGGGTAACTACCCATATACCTCACATGGCCTGACCATTTACTTGGCCTGACTATGAAACTCTACATTATGTGCGACCCACACGGGGTCTGAAGGTGTACTCTACATGGCCATGTGCCCCTACATAGGTTGTCTAGTTGGGTACTCAGCTACATGGTCGAGTCATAGTATATAGTGTATATACCACATAAAATATGTGTAATTCTAAAATATCATATTCCCTAAATATGAAGAACACACGGTATGTGTTCTAGAACTACACGTCGTGTGATCGGGATTTCTAAATTGTAAACCCCTAAAATTTCCCAAAACCCCCATTTTTTCCATAAAAACAACATATCAACCCACAAGGGGTCCTAATAAATCATAATAGGGTATTAAAACATGAAAATGGTAAATCTATGGGTATTTATAGAAAAACATAAAAACGGACTACCTTTAGGAAAAATCCACCAAAGCTTCTCCAATTTTGACACTCCATGGCAACTACACAATGTTCCTGCACATCCTGAGCTCTATAGTAGTACCTATTTTTCTCCCTCTCTCTTTCTCTATCTACCTATCCATTTCTCTCTTGGTAGTATGATGAAGGAGGATACCCCTAGGGGAATACATGAGAATCTATGGAAGGAAAATAAAAAAATAAAAAAAGGAAGAAAAAGAAAAGAAAAAAAAGGAAAAGGGGGCTTGGCCCATCCCTAGAACCCAAACTAATTTTATACCCCACTGTGGAAAAACTCCCCATTTTGGAATCAACAGTGAAGAAAGAATCTCAGTATGATTCTACATTCAAAATATATGGCTGAAAAAACATGTTCGGATAAATTAATATTTAATTAATTAAATATTAATTATTTTATTAAAATTTAAATAGGTCATAATTTTACCAAACTCCTATATTGGGGTAAAAACCCTATTTTGGGACCAAAATAGTGGTCATAAAAATTATCTGAGAACACATTCTATGGGAAAATTAACATTTCACCATTTAAAGCATTCGATAAAAAAATTCAAATATCTGCTCAAAATTACAGTCCAAAAAAACACGGGTCATTACATAGATGATACCAACCTATAGTACGGTATAGTAATTTTCTTAGGTGTGTGAGCCTAGGATGTGTGTGGATCATTGGAACATGTTCTCGGTTGTGTGAATGGGTGATACATAAGTTTACAACTATTGGATTTGGATGATATCAAGTAGGATCATGTGTGTGAAACTTTGAGAGGGTTATTTAGAGGTTCACTCTACTTGGGAAGAGTAGAGTGAGTGTTGGAATGGATTTTTGGGAAAAGGTCTTGATGCATGATGGAAAGTGTGCACTACTCATGAATGGTGCCTGTTTGGTTCATGGATCAATATAAGAACCATGTATAGATCCATTGGACATTTTTTGGGTTCTAAGGGAACCCAAGTGGTGTCGTGATGATCATATGGAAATGAAGTCCCTTATCCCTGATTTCTTATAGAAGAATCATGAGACTTCAGTGGACCTCAGTTTAGGTGTCTCTATTAGAGTGAGGTGATTGTGGTTTATTTATGGGATGTCTTAGGTAATGGATGCTTGAGGTTTTGATGATATGGAAAGTGTTTCCCATCAGATATAGATTTAGTGTGGTGTAATAGTCAATCTGAGATTGGTCTATGGTAGGGATTATCAGGATGGGTGAGCATGACTTAGGAGGAGTTACATGAGTGTGATGTTAGAATTTTTTAGGCATTTCTCTCAAAAAGTGGTATAAGGGAATCCATATGGTGGGGAGTGAACCATTGGATGTTATAGAGTGTGACCCTCATTGATTAAGGAATTTTAGAGAATATCAGGGATGACATTCTTGGTCAGTCAGGAGTGGGTAAAGATCAGTGCTTTAGATTGGCACTCATGTATGAGTGGGACAACCATGTCTATTCATTACATGTGGTAACAAACAAATCATGGTATGTGGAAATTGGGAAGTCTAATTCAGTGAGAGATGATAATGATACTCCTATGAAAAATAGAATCAGATCATTCATAGAGTTATAACCATCATGTTGGTGGGGTCACAAGTGTGGTGAGACAATTTGGTGCATGGTCAATATGGTACTGATATTTTGGTGATCAAGTGGATCCAATTTTACCTGGTTCCTCTATCCATTAAAGGATTGAGATTTAAATAAATTGAGGGATGGATTTAGTGTGTTTACATGGGTCTCATGATAGAGTTGACATGATTTGAGGGTGAGTCATATTAGATGTGTTTTGGTGATCATGGAGAGACTATAATGGTCTTCATGAGGGGTTGAGGACTCAACCATGTAATTACACTGATTTTCAAGTTCAGAATTTATTTTGGGTGTTAGGACCATTCTATGAAGCCTCTATAGAGTAAAATCATCATGATTAGGGTGTTTTATAGCACTTCAGTAAGTGTAACTAAATATTTTCAATAATATTCAGCTAGATGAGGGTTGAATAGTGTTTTTTTATGAAATTAGGTTTAGTTATTTGGAAACCACATCAAGTATGTTGATGTATGGTTATATAGGGTAGAATATCCAGATACTAGAGGACATGTTTTGGGCATGTGTCTTGGAATTCTTCAAATTGTGGGCACGAAACATTCCCTTGGTTCGATTTGATTATAATAATAGTTATCACTCATCCATTAGCATGACCTCATTTAAGGATTTTTATGGATGTCCATGTCGTTCTCTGTTATGTTAGGATGAGGTTGGGGAGTCACCAGTTTTTTGACCCAATGTGGTGAAGATCATGATAGAAAAGGTTTATCTAGTTCGAGAGAGGATGAAAGCAGTGATAGATAGGCATAAGACTTATTCTAATCACAGGAGGAGGACCTTGGAGTTTGAGTTTGGAGACCGTGTATTCTTAAAGTTTCCCCCATGACTTTGGAAGCAGAGGTTTAATAAGGGGAGTAAGCTCTTTCCCTGATTTGTTGGGACCTTCAAGGTATTGGGGTGCATTAGCAAGATGGATTACTGGTTGGAGAATCCTTCATGAATGGACTATATCCATGAGGTCTACCATGTCTCTCGGCTCCATTGGTACTTTCATGATGACTCGTATGTCATTGACTGGGGAGATTTGGATGTTGAGGATGACGTAATGTTCATGGAGCAGCCATTGGAGATCCAAGATCATCGAGAGAATTTTATTTGAGGAATGACAATTTATTTTGTTTATGTGAAGTGGAGGTATAGTGTCTTGGAAGAGAGTACTTGGGAATGTGAGATGCAAGTGCGTTCCTAGTACCCAAATTTATTTGGAGTCGTTTTAGGCCTTATCTTTCCTTATTGTGATTCGATGTGATGTTTGGAACTTAATATTGTATATGATATTTTATTATTACTTATTTATATGATGTGTGATTAAAGATTCAATGCATTAAAAAATGGAAAATCTGATCCCTGATCGAGAGGCGTTATACCTTGACATGATTAAAACCGTACGGATGAGTGATTTCCAACCAAATCGAATTGTATCTTTACATGGGAGATGGAATTCATTGATTTGTGTACTTGGGGATCTTTTTTTCATTGGGTGTGGAAGTTATTTTCTTAGGGTTATTTGGGGATTTAAAGGGTTTTTCAAGTGGTTTTGTGGAAGAGAGGAGGCTTGTGGATTGAGTGTTTTGTTGGTGGTAGTGTTTTCATTGTAATGAGATCTATGAAAGTTATCTTGAGGGGTTTTTGTTCAGGCCTTTTCTCTCTTTACTTATAGGTTAGTTTTTAATTATATAGGGTTAGAATAGTTTGATATGTATCTAATGTAATGGACCAAACAATACATCCCATTAATTTATGGGAATTATAGTGATTTAGGTTTCTGGGGAAACTCTATAGGTGTTTGGTGGATTAAGAGAGGAGTTTTGTGGTGTTTTGGAGGGAATGGGTGTGTTTTAGAGGATTGTGATAAATCTCTAGAGGTATATCACATATAGTAGATCATTAGCGGTAGCTTACTAATGGTAGATCACTAGCAGTAGATCACTGGAGGTTGATCATTAGAGGTAGATCACTAGTGGTAGATCACTAGTTGTAGATCTCTGGTGGTATATCACTAGACGTAGATCATGGAAGTAGATCCTCACAGTAGATCACTGGCGGTAGATCACTAGCAGTAGATCTCTAGAGATAGATCTCTGGTGGTAGATCTATAGTGGTAGATCATTGGTGGTAGATCCTAGCAGTAGATCACCTGTAGTAGATCTCAGGTGGTAGATCATTGGTAGTAAATCACTGGTGGTAGATCTCGGGTGGTAGATCACTGGTGGTAGATCACTGATGATTAATCATTGGTGGTAGATCAATAGAAATAGATCACAAGTTGTAGATCACTGGTGGTAGATCACTGAAATTAAATCACTATTCATAGATCACTAGTGGTAGATCAATGGAGGTAGATAACTAGTGAAAATTCACCAGTGGTAGATCACTGGTGGTAGATCTTGGTAGTAGATCTGATTTTCCATAATTTCCCGTTTTTCCCTTTTGATGTATTTTTTGATAAAAAATAGTTTTAATGTCATAATTAATAAAATTTAAAGCTATTTTAAAGTAGGATAATTATATACTCTATTTCTAAAATGTTCATATACCTTTTAATGGTAATACTATGTGGATTTTATGAGATCTGTCTTCAATGATCAGTTAAAATAGCATCAAATATCACTAGATTTGGATCTGATCATTCTAAATTGAAGATATTTCATTTGTTACTTCCATATTTAATTCTATTGAGATGTTATTTTCCAGATCCTTTTCCCTTGTAATAATGGAACTCTGTGGTTCGAGCTCCCTGTAATTGGTTTCCTCCTATGCATTTTCTTCCAATTTTTGGTGTAGTAAATTTGTGTAAAGATTTTTTCTTCCAAGTAGGGAATTCCTTTGTTTATCATTAGTTGGAACATGAGGGAAGGTTTCATGATTTTATTATATTTTGGGAAGATAGTATACACCATATTAATGAATATAAAAAATTTATTTAATTAAATTGAAGGGTAAGGGAAATTTTCACTTTGTTTTACAGCTTTCTGATATTGTGATTTTGAGTTAATCCGTGTTTTTTGTATCACTGAAAATCATGTCCATTGGTAGACCTTATTTTATATATATATATCTTGTGAATCCCATGTTTTTTGACTGTTGTGACACCCCATGAATAAATGTTTAACCACTTATACTCAAAAAATAAATTAGTTTCACTATGATATACGGATCGGGTGATAATACCCTTAAAATAAAAGAATTGGAGTAAGGTGCATCTCATTGTTAAATATTGAAAATGTTATGTAATGATGTGAATAAGTTTTTCAGGATGTTAGAATGTGTTATGTGTGGTTGTGTGACATGGTGATTATGGGTTGTGTATCCATTCTATGGGAAATTGTGATGGAAAGTGGTGGTGATGTGGTAGTTTTGGTGAGGTGGTGGTTGTGATTTTGAATTAATCTTTCTTGAGAGGATCTTAAGGGGAGAGTATTTGGTCTTTTTAAGAGAATAAGGGTTGTTGGAAATGGGGGAGGATATTGGAGAGATATTTGGGTAGAATTTATGCAAGGAATAAGGCTTGAGAGGAGTGAAGATAAGAGGTAATGAGGGGTGGTATTTATAGTGGAGTGGAGGGCTTTGATAATATTTCATTCCTTAGTTTATTAATTTCCCTCAAAACTAAAAAAAAGTGATAATTACATGACCAATAACAGTAATATGTGCATGTTAGTTCTAATCAATGGTCATTTACATCATACACGACTCATGCAAGATGCAAAAATTTAGGTTTTAGCCTTTTTGGCGAATTATCGTATTTTACTATTCATCAAAAATTCAAGTATTTTAGAAAAAACCCAAAAATTCACCCTAACCATTTTTAACATGTATAATCCAAAAATTAACTCTATTTTTCAAAAATAATTTTCTAAATATGATTATTTTATTTTTTAATTAAAATCATAATTTACTTGAAAAATACAGATTTTAAAACTATAACAGATTTTATAATGTTTTAAAAATTTACATAAGGTCTTATAAAATTATATTAAAAACATAACACATAAAATTGTTAATTTATGAATACCTTTTTGGAAAATATATTTTATTTTAAATTAATTAATTAATTATAATTAATTTTTTATGAATTAAAAAAATACCAATACTTTTACTATGATCATATTATCACTAATAAGATGCGTAAATTTTATTTATCCATTCATGGGTGAGGTTACTATTGTTTTGGATGATTTAATATTCATAAGGGTAGGTTACTATTCACCAAAAAATTAATTTTTTCCATCAGACCCAAAAAATCACCCTAAACGCCACTGTATATATTAGATTTTCAAAATTTAAGACACAGAAGTGACAATATTATATTTAAAGGTCACACGGTACTTAGTAGTTCATTATGTTTTGATTTCATGTGATTATATGACATAATTATAAGAAATTAATTTCCATTGATAAAACATTGGGTTGTTATATTATTCCCCCCTTATGAAATTTCACCCTCAAAATTTTGTTTTACATTCTAAGACATAAACAGGTGCGGGTACTTTTCCTTCATTGTCTCCTCCAGTTCCCATGTTTCCACTTCTTACTTATGGTTCCACCATAGTTCTTTGACTAGGTTAGTATTCTTGTTATGTAGATCTTTATCTCTACAATCTAAGATCTTCACTCGGTGCTCCTCATAAGAAAGATCATTCTCCAACTGTACCACCTCTTAAGAGATTACATGTAAAGGGTCTGGTATGTACTTCCTTAAGAGGGATACATAGAAGACACCGTTTACTTTCAACATGGTAGGTGAAAGTGTCAGTAAATAGTCCATAGCTCTGACTCTATCAAGGATCTCTAAGGGGACGATGTACCTAGGACTTAGCTTTCCTTTCTTCCCAAATCTCATGACCTTCTTCCATGGAGATATGCATAGAAATACCATGTCTCTAACTTTGAACTCAAGGTCTCATCAATGATTGTATGCATGAATATTTTTTTTACTTTAGGCTTCCGTGATATTTTGATAAATAGTTTTCACCTTCTCTACCATTTCTTAAACCATTTCAGTTCCTAGAAGCTTATGCTCACTGAATTCATCCCAATACATCGGCATTCTGCACCTTTTCCCATAAAGGGATTTGTATGGTATCATTCGGATGCTCGAGTGGAAAATATTATTGTAGGAGAATTGAAACAATGGAAGATGTTGGTACAATACTCCTTTTAAGTCCATAGAACATTCTCTCAACATATACTCTAGTGTCTGAATAGTTATCTCAGATTGGCCATCAGTTTGAGGATGATAGGACATACTGAAGTTCAGTTCAGTACTTAGAACATGTTGAAGACTTTTCTAGAACATTAAGGTGAATCTCATATATCTATCAGATATAATATATAATGGAACTCAATAAAGCCTTACCACTTCTTTGATATATATCTGTGCAATTTGATCCAATGATAAGTCCTCTCGAATCACGATGAAGTGAGTTATCTTTGTAATATGATCCACAATGACCCATATATCATTGTTTCCTCTAGATTTCCTTGGAAGTACAGTGAAAAATTATATGGTGATGTTCTCCCACTTCCATGTTGGTATGGGTAGTGGTTTCACCATCCCCTTAGACTTCTATCTTTTATCCTTCACTTGTTGACATACCAGGAACTATTATGTATCCTCAACAATCTCCTTCTTCAAATTGTCCCACCAAAAGTTCTCTCAAAGATCTCGATACATCTTTGTGCTCCCTAGGTGAATAGAGAAGGTTGGGATATGTGTTACATTAAAAAACTCCTTCTTTATCTCTATATCAGATGGTACACATAATTTTGACCCAAATATTACAAATCCTTCCTCATAAATCATGAACTCATAGGATTTCCCTTTTCTAATGGCTTCAACCCTTTTTTGAATTTCCACATCTTTTCTTTGATCATACTTTATTTTCTCCATGACGGATGGTTAAGTAATCATTTGAGAAAGGATTGATGATGTTCCTCCCTTAATTATTCCCATGTCCATCCTCTAAAAATCTAAGAAGATTGGATCCTTTTCAATTCTCATCATTGATAAAGATGTAGGATCATTTCTACTTAGTGCATCTACCACCTTGTTTGCCTTACTGGAATGGTAGTGGATTGAGAAGTCATAATCCTTGATGAGCTCTATCCATATTCTCTAGCACATATTAAGCTCTTTTTGTGTGAATATATATTTTAGACTCTCGTGATCAGTATATATCTCACACTTCTCCCCATAGAGATAATGCCACCAGATTTTTAATGCAAAGATCACATCCACCAACTCCAGATACAGTGTAGGATAGTTTTACTCATTTTTTTCAACTACCTTAAGACATGGGCTATAACTTTATCATTTTTCATTATCACATATCCTAATACCTTCATTCAAGCATCATTGTGCACCACAAATAGTTCTCTACTTATTGGGAGTGTGAGTATTGATGTAGTGATAAGCCTCTTTTCCAACTCCTTAATGCAGTCTTCATATTCTTGAGTCCAGAAAAACTTCACTCCCTTCTATGTCAGTTTGGTCATTGGGTTTGAAAATCATGAGAATTTATTCACAAATTGTCGATAATACCTGGATCGACCCAGAAAGCTATGGATCTCCATTATATATGTTGTCCTGGTCCACTTTTAAATTGCCTTTGTCTTGGAGGGGTCCATAGATATCTCTTTTCTAGTGATAAAATGCCCCAATAATGATACTTCCTCCATAGAGAACTCACATTTACTATAATTTTCATACAAATTCTCCCTTTGTAAAGTCTTTAGAACAGTATTCAAATTCTCCTTGTGTTCCTCCTTTCTGTTGGACTATATCATAATATCATCAATAAAGACTACCAAAATTTTTTCGAGGTAATCTATTAAGACTCTATTCATTAAATCCATAAATATTATTTGAGCATTAGTGATTCTTAAGGGAATCGCTATGAACTCATGGTGTCCATAACTCATTCAAAAGAAAGTGTTGGGAATATCTTCCTTCATCACCTTTAATTGGTGATATCCCGACCAAAGGTCCACCTTAGAGAAATAACTATCCCCATGAAGCTAATCGAACAATTCATCTATCCATGGTAGGGGATACTTGTTCTTTATCATAATTTTTTTGAGATAAAGATAATCAATGCAGAGGTGCATTGATCCATCCTTCTTATTTATGAAGAGAACTATAGCACCCCATGGTGAATCACTCGGGCATATAAATTCCTTCTCCAGATTCTCTTATAACTGCTTCATTGGCTCTTCCAGATCTATGGTGTCTATTCTATAATGTGTCTTTGGTATAGTCTGAGATCCAAGAATAAGTTCAGTTGAGAACTCAACCTCTCACTCAGGAGGAAGACTAGGAAACTCTTTGGGAAATATATCATTATAATCTCTCACAATGGGAATATCTCCAAGCATGATCCTCTCCTTTGTCTCAATCATTTGAGCTAAACATGCTTTCTCATAAGGGATAAATATCCACACTTTAGACGATAAGTCTAATGAATATTCAACTTCCTCATTAGACTTGTAAAGATTTTTAGGATACTTCGGGATGTGAAGGGTGGTCTCCCTTTCTCGATAGTTAATGTTGGGTTTGTATAAAGATATCTAATCCATGCCCAAGATAACATTGAACTCCACTAAAGGAAGTATGACAAGATTTTATAAGAGGTTCATCCCACATACATATATCAAGGAGGTGTTATAAACCTTGGATTCAATAATTTCCCCATTCACCATTCTCACAGATTACATATCCTCCAAATTTGGAGGTGGTGTTTGAAGAGTTCTACTAAACTTGAAAGATATGAAAGAATGCGTAGAACCAGAATCAAATAGTATGTTCACTATTCTTGAATGAATAACTAGTGTACCTATCACCACATAATTGTACATCTCCACCTCAACAGTAGTGATAGCATAATCTCTTCCTTGTTTCCTTTGATATTGTTGTCGATTTCCATCGAAAACCCTTGGATTAGGGAAATTGTTTGCATAATTCCCATGTTCCTTATATTTGTAACACTGCACCACTAGATGAGATTTTATTTGAACCTTACTTTATTCTTCCAAATTAGAGAGATTCTCCATATCTCATCGGCATTTTTTAGCTAGTTGTCCTAACTTTCCACATTTGAACCAATTATCGGTTCCCTCTAGATAGTTCCCAAGATGATTCTTCCCACAACTTTTACACATGGTATGGTCAATCTTCTTTCCATCATGGAATTTATTTGTGGAACCACCCATATTAGATTCTATTTTCATTTTTTTTCATTGGTCCCATGATACAATTGAGATTCTCCAATCTCCATTTGGACCTTAAGGGAACAATGTACAATCTCCTCATAGCTATCGAGTCTCTAATTGACAACGCTTTTTGTAGACTTGAATTTAGTCAGATAACGAAGTGATCCACCTTTCTTTCGGTGTACATAAAAAAATCTAGAGGTGTACCGTGCAAGCCTTGTAATGTTTTCTTCATATGCCTTGATTGACTCATCTTCCTTCTACCTGATTCCGAGGGACTCTCTTTCCATCTTGAGATAGAGGGTTCAGGGAAAATATTTATTGAAAAACATTCTCTTAAATTCATCTCAATCCATTGAATCAATTTCCTCCCAGGGCTTCATATTCTTGATCAATGTCAACCACTGATCTGATTCCCCATCAAAATGATAAACATCCAGCACTACTTTCTCTTCTTCTAAGCACTGGAGGATAGAGAATATATTTTCAATGGAGTTAATCCACTTTTACGTGAGGAGTGAATAAAACGATCTACTAAACATGGGGTGACTTTTCCATATGAAGAATTATACAGGAAATTGATCTTTCCTTGGAGGAGGAGGGTGTTCCACATGATTCAAGTTATTATTCATAACTTGATCCATCTGAGAAAGTACTATAAATGAATTTTTGAGCACCCGATCCCATCATATTTGTCATATCATTAGGGAAATCTTTGCATTCCCTATCACTTTGATTATTGGCATGCGTTCTTCAATTTCACTCCATTATCTAAGAAAAAGAACATACAATTAGAGGTCTTGAATACTTATCTATTGAGCATAATAAGGAAATTTTAAACACAAAAGGATAATCTTGTAAAAGATAAGTATATCCCAACTTGTGATTCCTTAGGTTTAAATCTAGGTTATCCATTATCTATTTCTTAACTTATATTACTATGGTATTTTATCTATTCCCTTAATATTTTTTTCTACTATACTCATAAATTTACCAAAGCATATCCCCTGGAAGTGTCAAACCAAGAGTCCAGCAAGGCCCATTGTTATGCCCCAGTTCCCGTTCGAGTCTATCTCAAAGTAGTGTTTTTGGGTTTTACCCCTAGATACATCTATGACAGATCCACGTCTATCTATTTGTATCCAAAAAGGGATTTATTTTCATGATAAACCACTTACTCTATACTTAACATAATTTAGGTGTGTTTTCTTATACTTAATCTCATCCTTAAGGTTCTTACTAATGTGCTCTATTACTAATGTACAAAAATAACTAGACGAGTATATGATAAAAACTATAGAGACCATATCCTTTTACATATAGCATTACATGATTTTTAGCATAATTATACATCAGATTACAAGCCAAGGATTGTAAAGTCTAGTGTCTTGAAAGACTAGGTACATAAAATTGAAAACCAGGAACTAAATAAAACATATCTTTATTTAATCTTAAAATTTGGATCCTAACTTCTATTGTGCTCAAACATCTTCATGGGGTACCCTAGGTAACACATGAACAAAGGGATGATCTAAATAGACCAGTAAGGGAATAACCATAAGAACAAAGAATTAGCACATGGGATAAAAGGTGTGACATGATGATATAAAAAGGAATGTAACATATGGAATCATAACATATAAAAACATGGAATCATATAAACATGGAGTCATAGTAATGTGGCAGTAACATAAAATGTGAATTCAGCATGATTAAAGGTTAACCACACCAAGACCATGGCACATGGTATCATAGGCCAAGGCTAACCACCTAGGTCGTCGCACATGGTAGCACAAGCCAAGGATAACTGCCAAGACCATCACACATAACATCTCATGAGACTCAACTTTACCCAATTAATTGGAGTACAATCTGGGTGAACCTATATTAACTTTTCAATAATATGTTTTTCAAATAAATAATCATGTATAAACATAAGGGTTACCCATGGAAAGAATTGGGTACCATAATCATTTCTTAAAGCATAAAAAATAGGCATGTCATAAAATTTTCCATGAAAGAAAGGAACTTAAATGTACATGTACATTCATAAGGGAAAATATGAATGTATCATAGAAAGTTATTTCAAGTAGAAGTGGCAACATTTAAGAAAAGTATATAATAAATTTTAGAATTAAAACATTTTTGTGCGGTTTTAAGGAAAATACTATAGAGCCTTTAAAATAGAAAATGGAAAATCCTTTATATAAACCAAGAATTTTTTCATAATAAAAATGATTGATTTTATAAACAAAATGGTGGATTAAAATAGAATATATAGTTCACTTGAAATTACGTAAGAATTCGGGAAGTTCCCTCAGAACAGGTTTGTTTATCGAGAAGTATTGAGGAGGGAATCACTTAAAAACATGTATATCCCAAAAGAGAATGATGAAAGGGAATTTATAAATGAATATGGTACATGTAATAATTATTTATAATATTAATATAAAAAGATAATATAACTTCATTTTGGTAAAATAAAGATAAGGCAACCCAAAGGAACAAAGGATGTTTAGGTGGAATCCCTTACGGATTATTGGCATGGTATCGGGTGTACTTAAGAGAGATTAAAGAGAGAGAGAGGGGTTTATAATAACTTATACATCATTATGTAAGCTTGGGGGAGGTGATAAATCATACCCCATCATTATTAATTACACATAAAAATGAATAACATAGAGGAGATTCTTGTATAAATGTGTGAAAGAGAGAATCTCTTACCTTAAGTCCAATGGTGTTCTCCACTTGATATTAATGAGTTGAATAATCAAATTAGGTTCATTAATTAATAATTGAAGAACATATTTTACATTTAAATGATTTATTATAACCTTTTTTAGTTCATTCATAGACTTTTTGTATGGTTATGAGGTTCAATTGTGTTGTTTGGGTTTGTTTTCTTCCTTGGTTTTAATGATCGGTTCACTTATATTCAAGTTTGGACACACATGTATGATGAGAGTGGTTTTCCAGCATTGAATTTATATGACAATAGTGAACATACAGAATATTACATGCTTATAAAATTCATTTTTTTATTTGGAGTGAATTTGAATCATTATAAAAAAATTAATGATAAATGCTTGGATTATTTTGGCGATGTATCTCATAGTTAACTTGTTTTGTATTATTATTTTAGAGCATGTCTGAAAAAGGATTCTAGATCCACACAAAAGATAAAATACATATTTAATAGTTTGGTTCAACCATTAAATTTTCTTCTTGACCATAATTGAATATGGTAAATGAAATTGAAAACTCATCATCCTTGAATGTGGTAAATTAACACATCTCAGATGGTTTCTTTACTACTAGTATAAAAGAAGAGTAAAGGAGAGTGATAATAACTTACTACATTATCATAAAAAATTCTCATACACTTAAGATAATGTAGTTTTCATAAAATTTTTATGAGGATAGGTTAGGATAGAAAATAAAACAAATGAACTTGAAAAGAAATTAAAAGAATTGAAAAGTCACTAGTGGAAATACGGGCTTTAACGTCGTCGTAATAACGTCGGTTTTTTAAAAACCGACGCGAATAGTATATGCGGGGAATTTTTGGCGTCGGTTTTACACAAAACCGACGCCAAAAATAATTATGTTTTTTTTTTCGCGTCGGTTTTTCTAAAAACCGACGCGGAAAACCTCTTCGACCGGATTTTCCGCGTCGGTTTTCATGAAAACCGACGCGGAAAATATAGTCGAAGAGGTTTTCCGCGTCGGTTTTTCTAAAAACCGACGCGGAAAATCCTGTTTTAATCGGTTTTCCGCGTCGGTTTGTAGAAAAACCGACGCGGAAAACCTCTTCGACTATATTTTCCGCGTCGGTTTTCATGAAAACCGACGCCGAAACTCATAAAAAAAATATATTTCGCGTCGGTTTTAATGAAAACCGACGCGAAAAGTCTTTTAAAAATATTCACGGACAGAAACCCTCATTTTGTTCGTCCGTCGAAATCGAGTTCCGCTGCGGCGCTTCGGACTCCCGACGACCTTCGAACTTGATTTGCGATCTTGAACGGCCATTGTTGAAGGTTTTTTGTCGTCTGCACGATTTTGGGTATGTGTTCTTCCTATTTATCTCTTGTTTCATATCCCATTGTTTATTTCTTTATCAATAACCCTATTTTGCGTGATTTGGATTATTGGTTAGATTTTAGTTGTAATTTATCATTATTTTTTGTTTGTATTATCATTGTTGGTGTAGATTTGATATTGTTTGTTTTTGGAAGTAATTATACCGGTCGCAGTTTGGATTTAACATCTCAATTCGGGTTGAATAATTATGTAAGATTTTATATTATGTTGGATTTTAAATAATTATGTAAGATTTTATTTTATTTTATTTCAAACTAGATTAAAAGGGGCTTTAATTAAAAGTTAGAAATTTTGTAAGGTGAGTAGTGGCCTAATTAGTATTTGTATACTCATGTTTATCTACATTTCAGTTTTAGGATCTTATCCAGTTCTTTTTCCCTCTTAGGATGCATTCTGTTTCAGTTTGGGTTAGTGATTAGTGGGGACTTGAGCTCAGTTATTGTTTTACTTATCAAATTATCCCAAGTGTGCCTATTATAGGTTTTTTACGGATTTATTTAAATAGAATATGTGTAAATTTTTTCCATTTAAATGATGTTTTTACTACTTAAAATTATGGTTAAAAGTGTATTGAATTACTTTTGTGAGGACTAGGTGATTTAGGAGATGAAGTGTATTGAGGGAATTAGTTTATATCTATTTATAGTTATTCTTTATATTATTTCTACTGATTCAAATTTTGTGTTGATGTATAACCTATGGATAGGTCATTTCAGATTTCTGATAGAAATATGATGTTAATTACACTATGATTAATGGGTGAAATCATACCTAGTGATTGTTTTAGATGCCTATAATGCTTATTGTTAGTCTATGAGGATTAGGTACTCCCCTCAAGTATGTCATGGTCTAGTTTAGGTGTTTAATGGATAGATATCTTGGGTTGGTTCATGAAAATGGTATCAAAACCAAGATTTTTCAGAGGGTTTGGGTTTCCAAGTTCCCTTTGTTATTTGGCATTATAATGTTATTATGGATATAGGTTATAAAAAATCTAGTGCTACACATTGGGAAAAGTGTCATAATATCTTTTCCATTTGAATCCTTGAGTGTTTATGTAATTCTAGGATTTATTGTTGGATTTTGATATTGATTTTGATTGGTTTTATGTGTTTGATATAAAAATGATGATTGAATTACCAATGATGTGTAATCTATTTGGGGGTTCACTTAATATTGGGGTGATGGTGGATGAAGATTTGTAGCTATAGGTCTATCCCCCATAGTTAGGCCAACCATATGGAGCCCTTTTGAATAGTTTTAATGACTCTTCAAATCCCACAAGTAGTTTTGTTAATCGAGTTCCACATGTGTGTTTTAATACACATTGTTTTAAATAAGGATAGTTATTGCACTATTTTTCACATTAAGTTTTCCATGATTCATTCATGTTACATCAAATGAATAAAAAAATAAATATAGTGTGATCAATAGTAGTCATAGTGAGAAATCATATTATCTTGTATGTCATTCATATAATATTTATATCATGGAACTTTATTTTCAAAAAATGAAACCTTTGATTTAACCATTTTGTCCTTGTATTTCAATATAACACACATGTATATAATATTAAAATTAACTGTTTACTATATTTGTAAACGTGTTTCATATTTGATGTCTTTTATCTGATTATCAATAGTTTTTATGGAATATGTTTTTGTTTACAATTTATCTGATAGATATTTAAATGTTTTTATGTTTTAATATATTCATCAATTATATTGTGATATCAGGTATTAATGGATCATAATTGGATTTATCTACGAAGAACTACTAGTGAATATGAAAGAGGAGTTGACAATTTTTTGGAATTTGCTAAACGGCATAATCAAAATATTGATTTGATTTTCTGTCCATGTGTGAAGTGTGTAAATATGAGAAAGTTAAACTTCAGAGAAATCAAAGATCATCTCATTTGTTATGGTTTTAGCCTTAATTATACACGTTGGATCTTGCATGGTGAAAGAACTGAAAATTCAACATCCAATGTTGATGACGATATTCATAATGAGGCAGAGGATCGTATTGAAGAATTAATTCATGATTTAGGTGTTGAAACCATCGAAAAAACACCAACTGTTGAACGATTGTATGGAGATTCTGAGAAACCATTATTCCCAGGTTGCAGTAAATATACAGTGTTATCAGCAGTTTTGAGATTAGTTAACTTAAAAGCAAAAAATGGGTGGAGTGATAAAAGTTTCTCCAGTTTACTTGAGCTTTTAAAAGAGCTTCTTCCAGAAGGCAATGGGCTTCCAGATTCCAATTATGAGGCGAAGAAAATATTATGCCCAATGGGATTGGGGTATAAAAAGATACATGCTTGCCCCAATGATTGTGTACTATATAGGAAAGAAAATGAACATTTATCAAGTTGTCCTACATGTGGAACATCGCGCTATAAGATGGATGAGAAAGTCAACTCAGATTCATTTTCAGGTGATGTCATGTAACGTTATGAAAAATCAATTTTTTTACTTTCCAATGATATCATCCAATATTTTTTTCAAACAATTCTGATAATTCAATTCTGGTTTATTTTTAGGTACCAAAATCAAAACTCCATCTAAAGCATTTTGGTACCTTCCAATTATTCCTCGTTTGAAGCGTCTATTTGCAAATTCAAATGATGCAAAAAGGTTAAGATGGCATTCAGATGAGCGCATTTCTGATGGTAACTTACGTCACCCGGCCGATTCACCACAGTGGAAGAGTTTTGATAAAAAATTTCATGATTTTGGAAGTGAAGTTAGAAATCTCAGAATGGGATTGTGTACTGATGGAATGAATCCATATCGGAGCCTCAGTAGCCAACATAGTTCATGGCCTGTTTTGCTGGTACTTTACAACTTGTCCCCACATCTATGTATGAAGAAAAAATATGTTATGATGAGCTTGATGATTTCTGGACCAAAACAACCAGGAAATGATATTGATGTGTATCTTACACCATTGATTGAGGATTTAAAACTGCTATGGGAGAAAGGTGTTACAGTTTTCGATGCATACAAGAAAGAGTATTTTCTTTTGCGTGCTATGATAATGTTCACTATAAACGACTTTCCTGCGTATGGAAACTTATCTGGATATAGTGTTAAGGGACATAAAGCATGTCCAATTTGTGAAGAACAAACTTCATATTATCAATTGCAGAATGGAAGAAAGACAGTGTACATGGGACATCGAAGATTTTTGCGAATTGATCATCCTTATCGTAGATTGAGAAAAGCATTTAACGGTTTACAAGAATACAACCTCCCCCCTCAACCATTGTCAGCTGAAGAATATTATGACAGAGTGAAAGATATTGATTCAACATTCGGAAAGAGAAAAAGTTCTGGTTTACAAAAACATATCTGGAAGAAGCAGTCTATTTTTTTCAAACTACCTTATTGGAGATTTTTAGAGATAAAACATAACATTGATGTTATGCATGTTGAGAAAAACATATGTGATAGTTTGATTGGAACTTTGTTAGACATAAAAGGAAAGACAAAAGATGGATTACATGCTAGATTGGACTTGATGTTAATGCGAATACGTTTGGAGTTAGCTCCCGCTGTGAAAGGAAAAAGAACATATTTACCTCCGGCTTGTCACACATTAAGCAAGATTGAAAAGATGAATTTTTGTCAGTGTCTTCATGGTATTAAAGTACCCAGTGGTTTTTCTTCAAATGTGAGTAATTTTGTGTCATTGAAGGATTGTAAATTAATAGGTATGAAATCACATGATTGTCATGTGTTAATGCAACAAATTCTACCAGTAGCAGTGCGTGGTATATTACCGAAAGCTGTCAGGAAGACAATCATCAGGTTATGTAATTTCTTTAAATCCATTTGTAGCAAAGTCGTTGATCAAAATTTGTTAGATTTGTTGGAGAATGAAGCAACTCTTATTCTTTGTCAACTAGAAATGTATTTCCCACCCACATTTTTTGATATAATGGTTCATCTATTGGTTCATTTGGTGCGTGAGATAAGAATGTGTGGGCCTGTTTATTTAAGATGGATGTATCCTTTTGAAAGATATATGAAAATTTTGAAAGGATATGTTAAAAATCCTTATCGACCAGAGGCCTCTATTGTTCAAAAATATGTATCAGAAGAGGTGATTGAGTTCTGTACTGATTATTTGAATGAAGTGGAGCATATTGGTCTCCCTCTATCTCGACATATGACAGTTGACAGAGAAGGTAGAGGGGTTCGAGGCTTAAAGGTAAAGTTCATTCCACGTGATGAAGTGATGCAAGCACATTTATACATTTTGAACAACACAGATGAGGTTCAACCATATATATCCTCACATATTGCTGAATTAAAGTTACGATATCAGAAAAGAAATGAAAAGTGGTTGATGATTGAGCATAAGAAGACATTTGTTTCATGGTTTAAAGAGAAAGTCACCTCAGATATATCTGTATCAGAAACATTGAAGTGGTTATCAGGGGGACCATCTTTTAATGTGATCACTTGGTCTGGTTTTGATATCAATGGCTACACATTTTACACAAAAAACCTGGATGACAAGAGTACCGTTCAGAATAGTGGTGTGATGGTATTCGCTGAAGCAGTGCATTTTTCGAGTGCCAAAGATAAAAACCCAATTTCTGCATCAACATCATATTTTGGAGTTATTGAAGACATATGGGAAATTGATTATATTAAATTTCGAGTCACTATTTTTAAGTGCAATTGGGTTGATAGTAATAGTGGCGTGAAACATGATGAATATGGGTTTAAACTGGTTGATTTGAAAAGATTTAATCACAATGAGGAACCATTTATCTTGGCGACACATGCAAAACAAGTATTTTATGTCATTGATCCGTCGAATGATCAGTGGTCAGTTGTTTTGCAAGGGAAAAGATATCATTTGGGTGATGATGATGATTCTGATGATGCTAGTGATTTACATGAGCGTTATTCATCTATTATGCAATTTTCAGATGATTACAATGAATATAAGACAGACATAGTGCATGCAGTACGTACCGATCATGATGAAGGGACGTGGGAAAACACTAAATTAGTCTCCTAATTTTTCTGGTAAATATTTATATTTTGTGTCTATTTTTAAAACTTACAAATGCATGCCTCTATTTTTACATATTTATTTTTCATTTCCTTGTTTCTAATTATTCAGTTTTCTAATGATATGCAGGTACCCAAAATTTCATTACACTTTCTAGTAGCAATGTCAAATACAGATAGAGATGAGCAGTTACCGAGGTATATCTATTTTGACATATTATTAAATATTCAGTAATATACATATTTAATGAAATAAAACTGTTAATTTATTAAAAAAAATTGCAGGACTACTGATGCGTCCTCGGCGGAGGAGACTTCTCCAGTTACTACTGAAAAATCAAGTTCTCTAGTTGGTAAACGTGGTATTACACGTTTACCAAAACTATCACTCGCTCGTGATGATAACAAATTACACATCCGTTTTGATGATAATAATAATGCAGTTGGCCCAAATGCAGTTCAGTTTGTCAGTTATATAGCGATGCAGAGCCGTTGCAGGATTAGTATTTTATATCCTGATTGGAAGTCAGTGGACAGGACGGCGAAGCAACAACTTTGGGAGGCCGTGACGGTAAAATATCTTTATTTATTTATTTTATCTCATTTTTTTAATATTATATAGTTTAAATGACATATTTTATTTTTTCAATTACAGATGACATTCAATTTTGAGGAAACCAAAGAAATTAGGAAAAGACATCTCTCTTTAGCGGCGGTTCGATGGAGAGATTTTAAAAACAAACTGACGAAAGATTATGTTTTTGGAAAGAGAAGGTTTGAAAGCCCATGTCTTAAGTATCCATATATAGATGAAGAAACATGGAAGCGATTTGTTGACAGTCGTCAGGAAGAGAAATTTCAGGTATTGTAATTGTTTTATATTTTAAAATTTATGCTATATTTTCCTTATTACTAATGTGTTTATTTTTATGTAACAGGCCTCCAGAAGATCTCATCAGGAGATCCAGTTGAAAAACGTATACCCTCATACTTTATCACGTGGAGGATACTCGTATTTGGAGCAGAAAATTATTGAAGAAAAATTTGAAGCATTAAGAGCTCGATCAAGTAGTGGTTCAGAAGAGGTCCAGTATGGTCCTCCATCTCCTCCCACTCGCCATGAGAAATGGAAACGAGCAAGAAGAAAAAAAAATGAACAATATCTTACAGACGAAGCTCATCAAGTGGCTGATAGAATTGTAAGTAAATATTAATTCTTTGTTAACAATTTTCCTTTTTTATAATTTATAAACACTAATATAAATTTTTTATTTTTCATTTCAGGATGAACTTCAGGAGAAAGAGACACAGGGCTCTTTTATCCCTGAGGGTAGGATGGATATCCTAGCCACTGCTTTGGGAAAGACTGAACACCCCGGCCGTGTTAGAGGATATCAGGCGGGTGTTAGTATTCGGAAGGTTTTTGGTAAGAGTAAGCAACCAAGAGACCCGGAAATTGAATCCTTAAAAGAAGAGCTGCAGGATATGAAACGGTCTATGGGTGATCAAATTCAAGCAGCAGTACAGAAGGCTTTATTAGAACACTTGGCAAGACAGTCACAGTCTGCTCATCCTTCCGAGGTATATTATTTACTGTTAACAATTTTTCTTTTCTATAAATTATAAACACTGATATAACTTTTTCATTTTTCAACATTCTCAGCCTACTCACTCAGACTATCATGCCTCATATGCTTACCCAACACCGTCTGGGCAGCCTTCCGAGGTATATTATTTAATGTCATCAATTTGTCTATTTTATAAATTATAAACACTGATATAACTTTTTCATTTTTCAACATTCTCAGCCAACTCACCCGGACTACCCTACCTCATCTGCTTACCCTGCCCCGTCTGCGCAACCATTTGAGGTATATTATTTAATTTAATTTTTAATCAATTTTTCTATGTTAAAAATTTTAAACACTAATATACCCTTTTCATTTTTCTGACTTCTCAGCCTGCTCACCCTGACTACCCTGCCCCACCTGCTAACTTTGAGCCTCCACCTCCTCCATCGGATCAAACCTTATATTGTGAGTTGTTTGCGGGAGATCCTCATGTACATATTGTTGCGTTAGGACAAGTGTATTTTTTGGGGGACTCGGTACATCATCAGCCTATGCAGATGGGTCAGGTTAGAGTATCAGTACTTTTTATTATAGATCCTACTGCTCTACTACCATTTCCTACTGCGGAGATCACCAGTGTTGGGGAATGCATGGGCCATTTTTTACTTTGGCCAACTGCACTTCTTCGTTATATTTCACATGAGGTATGAGTTTTTTTAACTAGTAATTAGAAATGATTCCAAATTACTTATAATGTTTTCTGACATTTAACTTATATAGGAATATCTGAAAGCAAAAGAAACTGTACAAATGCAGCAAAATGTTCAAAAACAGTCGGCTGTAGATACTTCTGATATTTCTTCTGGGTTGAAAAGATTATCTCAGTGCTCTTCTTCCTTGAATTTTATCTATGAGTTTCGGATGACGCCCGATATATGTGGAAGAAATTATAAATTGAGAATATTGAAAGAAGATATCATGAATTTAGTTAATTTTGAAGAGATCGGGCTGAATGTGGTGCAGTTGTTTTCCATGTAAGTAAATTGACGTCTGAATTGCTATTTCTTTACTAAAATATTGTTATGTCATTGACTAACTATGTTTTCTTTTTAAATTAGGTATCTATACAGGATTCTTTTACAAAATGAAACTACAAGCATTTATAGCTTTATAGATCCAGAGTACATTTCCTCGGAAGTCAAACATGTGAAAAATGATGACAAAGTTAAATATATATCCGAGAGATTATCACAAACAGAGATTCAGTGCTGGTTTTTGCCATTTGTTGATAAGTAAGAATATCAACATAATTTTGAACTCATGATCATTATAATGTCATTAATTATGAACTTTTTGTATTATAGGGGGCATTGGATGTTAGGTGTATTTTGCCCAAATGAATGCACCTTATATTGGTTTTGCTCTTTATTAGGAAAAGTGCGTAAAACGTTTTCCAACTTATTAAACAGGTAAGTTGTTTTTTTATTTTTAGAAGTTTGTTATGTTTAATTTTAATTGTTTACACAAGTTTTATTAGTTCTTATATAAAACAATGCAGTTCATGGAAACATTTTACAAATGAAAAGAAACCAACGAAAATCAAATATGTGGAAGTACAGGTAATTAGTTTTTATATTTTTGTTATATATTGGGTTTCATTATTAGTTAAATGTTTTATAACTGCAGTGTCATCGTCAAAATGGAAGCGTTGAATGTGGTTATTATATTCTACGATTTATGTACGAGATAATCACAACTGGGGAAACTACTGATTTTCATAAGGTTAGTTGTATTAACTTTTTTATATATTTTCATCCACTTTCTTCTATTTATTAATTTCATATCATTCAATATTATTGTAGGTATTCAATGATTCACAGTCATATTCTCAATCTGATATGATTCATATTCAATCTACTTTTGCGGACTATTTGTTAAGTCTGATTAAGATTTGAGGTATGTATACTAATATTTATAAATAATATTATATATGGGTTTAAAAAACTAACTCTTATGATATATTAGGTGTTTGAACCTACTAATAATCAAATGAATGCTTCAACAATAACAAACAATGAGCATGTCATATATTTCAGGTACGTGTATTTTAATTCTGATTTACTGAGTTTTCTCAAGTGCCTCTGCAAAAACTGTTTTATTGAATCTACTAATAATCAAATGAATCCTTCAACAATAACCAACAATAAGCATGTCGTATATTTCAGGTACGTGTATTTTAATTCAGAATTAGTTATTATATTTCTTTTCATTGTTATTTCTTAAAATCATTTGTCTGTACAGTGACAAATCTGTAGGGTGGTACTTGGATCATGAACATAGAGATTCGTATAGCGAAATAACATTCACAAACACTAAAAATTGTCTCCCTTGAATGCACAGCAATATCTTCTAGGCCTTTTTATTTTTTATGCAAATAAATATCGAAAAATGATTGCCGAGAAGCATATCACATAATACCTGAAACAACGCTTAGTGGGTTTGCACAAAGATAAAATAGAAGGCGTCAATTTTTAAGGTATGTTTCTTTATGTATCTTCAATCTGCATTTGATTTCAATTTTCTAACCTATTTTTTGCACTCAAATTTATTTCTCTGTTATTCCATAACTTAAACAAATAACAATAGTGAATAGGTAATGCACGTCTATACAGAGCAAATATAAAAACCTGAGGTTGGGGGTGGTGGGGATTCTATGGTGAAAAGACACCCCCAACATCTTCAGTGGGGGAGGTGAGGAAGAGGTTGCATCGGCTGAGTGTTCCTGGAATTTTGATCATTTCATTTTGGTAATTTACTTTGTGAAAAAATGAATGATTCAAATAAATTACACATTTTCATTTAATGTTTATTCATTGCACTAATAACTTGGATTGATTTTTTCACTCGTTTCATTACTGTTTTGACAGGATTGGTGCTATCTATGGGAGGAAACTTACAATGATTGATACTGAGTATGGTTAGATTAAGAAAATGCACCATGTAGGTACGTGTATTTTAATTCTGCTTTACTTTGAGTTTTCTGAAGTACTTCTGTTAAAGCTGTTTAATTGTTTTTGTATACTTCGTTATTTTTTTTCAGGGTTCCGATTTGTTTGGAGGAGAAAATATATGTATTTTATTTAAAAAAAAAAAAAAATTTACGGCGTCGGTTATTTTAAAAACCGACGCCGAATAATTTTAAAAAAAAATTATTTACGGCGTCGGTTTTTTTAAAAACCGACGCCGAAAGGGTTTTCCGCGTCGGTTTTTAGAAAAACCGACGCGGAAAACGCGGTTGAAAGCGGGTTTCCGCGTCGGTTTTTAGAAAAACCGACGCGGAAAATCCGGTTGAATGCGGTTTTCCGCGTCGGTTTTTCTAAAAACCGACGCGGAAAATCCTGTTCCAATCGGTTTTCCGCGTCGGTTTTTCTAAAAACCGACGCGGAAAACCTATTCGAATATATTCTCCGCGTCGGTTTTTTAATGAACCGACGCGGAAAATAATGTCTACATGTAGCTTCGGCGTCGGTTTTATAAAAAACCGACGCCGAAGCTCATAAGCGAATTATTTTTCGCGTCGGTTTCTATGAACCGACGCGAAAACGCTATTTTTAACGTCGCCTATAAAGACGTCGGTTTATAACCGACGTTAAAAATAAAAAAAAACCGACGCGAAAAAGTGTTTTTGCACTAGTGAGTGGAATTTACCTCTTGAATAAATATTTCTTGAGAGCCTCTTAAGGGGATATTATTTGGTCTTTTGAAGAGACAAAGGACTGATAGACTTGGGGAGGAGATTAGGGAGATATTTGGGTAGAATTTAAGAAAGGAATAAGGCTTGAGATTAGTTAAGATAAGAGGTAAGGAGGGGTGGTGTTTATGGTGGAGGAGAGGAGGGTTTTCATAATATTTAATTCCTTCATTTATTAATTTCCCTCAAGATCAGAAATAGTGATTATTTCATGACAAAAAACAGTAATATGTGTATGTTAGTTAGAACCAATGTTCATTTACATCATCTATGACTCATGCATGATGCAGAAATTCAGGTTTTAGCATTTATTACGAATTATCATATTTTACTATTCATCAAAAATTCAAGTATTTTAGAAAAATCCAAAAAATTCACCTTAACCATTTTTTGATGTGTAGAATCAAAAAATGAACTTGATTTTTCAAAAATAATTCTCTAAATTTGATCATTTTAATTTTTAATTAAAATCATAATTTACTTGAAAAATACAGATTTTAAAACTATAAATGATTTTTTAATGTTTTATAAAATTACATAAGGTCTTATAAAATTATCTTAAAACCAGAAGACATAAAATTTTTAATTTATGTACACTTTTTAGGAAAATACTTTTTATTTTAAATTAATTAATTATTTGTAATTAATTATTTATGACTTACAAAAATACAAATACATTTACTATGATCATATTATCACTTATAAGATGCCTTAATTTTATTTATACATTCATTGGTGATGTTACTATTATTTTGGATGATTTAATATCCATAAGTTTCATATTAATATTCATAAGGTTGGGTTACTATTCATAAGGGTAGGTTACTATTCACCAAAAAATTAAGTTTGTTCCATCAGACCCCAAAAAACACCCTGAACGCAACCGTGTATATCAGATTTTCGAAATTCAAGACACAAAAGTGAAAATATTATGTTTAAAGGTTACATAGTACTTTTTAGTTCATTGTGTTTTTATTTCATATGATTATATGACATAATTATAATAAGTCAATTTCCATTGATAAAACATTGGGTCATTACATAAATTTTCATGATAACCTACTGCTCTGGTTATGTGATGTGATGTGATGGACCAAGTGTCTTTTGGTGAGATATAATGTGATGGTCAGTTTCACATGGGGTGTTTGGTATGATGTGATATACGTAAGAGGTGGGATCACCAGGACATATTTCGTTGGGCTGTGAGGGAGGAAGTCATTAGGAAATTGATGTGGGATAACCCTTATCGATATGCTTCATATTATGTTATTATACATGGCTTGTGTTATTTGGTGAGCATTCCTTGGTGAGGTTTAGGGTGGATAGTTGACCTTTTTAGGTGTTGTTGGTTATGTTTTTGTTTACAGGTGCATTAGTATGACTCTTTCACATGTGCATGAGATACTTTGGTTTTCCTACTGAGTATACTTGTATACTCACCCTACATACACAAAATAATTTTCAGGTTTCCATGAGGACTATATGGACTATTATATACATTACTATCTCAAATCTGTAGATAGTTGTTGTATTTCTTCTTTAGCTTTACTTTTGGTTATTTTATTTTGGATAATTTTATATTTATCCTATTTTATTTATATATGCATTGTGGGATATTTTTTGGGGTTCTTTTATATTATTTATGAAGTTTCTTGCATTTTATTAATTCTATCTATCAATCCTATATTATTATAGAGGGTAATGCCTCCCATTTTATGATATTTGTATACCCTCAATGCTAGTATCCAACCTGGGGCCTATTGAGGCAGGACTCGGTGGGGTCAGTATCTATCTCCCTTCATTATGGTATCTTTGGTGGGAGGGGGTTGTGACATTAAAGTTCCAACTTTATATATTTGATGATGTGAATAATATCCTTCTATTGGGATTATGTTCGATAGTCCATGAATTGACTGACCTTTATAACAACAAAGTAAATATCAGTATAAGTTATTCTGAGATAATTCAATTTCCCAATAATACAACGGTACTAATTGGGAAGAGAAAAGAGAGCACTAGTATCATGAAGATACTTTTCCCTGCATTCAAGAGGAGTTTCAAAACTAGTTTCTTTTGAAAATATCATATCTTAGAAGATATCTAACACATATTTTCATTATGAAATAAAGATGCCTTTGTGATGTGAGATGATTCAAATCCAAGAATTTATTTAAAGGGACCCAAGTCTTTGGTATGAAACTTATAATGAAGATAGAACTTGAGAATAGTGATTCCATGTGATTCACTACATGTGATAGTCATGTCATTAAGATAGGAAACCAAAATAATACTTCCATGGGAATTTTGTTGATAAAAGACAGAGTGGTCTTTCATACTCTCAAAAATCCTAAATACAATGACCATGGTGAAAAATCTACCAAACCAAGCATGATAGGACTGCTTAAGCCCATAAACAAAATGAATAATTTGATATATATGGGATTTATCCCCTAAATCAGTGAAGTCGGGAGGATATTATAGATAAACTTCCTTATTAATAAAACCGTGTGAAAAGGAATTCTTGACATCAATATTATGAGGATGAAAATTTAATGTATCATTAAGTGAGATAAAGAAACAGATAGTGGTCATATTGGAAACAATTGAGAGAGTGTTATAATAGTATTTAATGACCTGAAAATTCATGGGTCATTATTTTTAGGGGAAATTTTCATTTTTGTCTCGGGGTAGGGTATGTTTTTAGAATTTTGTATCAATCCTTGGCCCGGACTCTGGGCTGAAATTATTCTATTGGAAAACACTAAAGGTTTTTTTAATGTGTAATTATTGATAATTGGGAGTTTAAGGCATTTAAATAAGTTTTAGAAATTTTATAAGTTTGTTTTACTTAGTTATAGGGTAAAACTAAGTCATATAATAGACTATGACTGACTTGGGGAGTTACAGATATTTAGGTTAAATATTTGTTGTTTCCCTATACATAATAGTCTTTAAGAGAAAAGGTTGTTATTATATATGTTTATTCCTATATGTAAGGGTCTCAGTGTTTATAAAAGGGGATAATTCCTTGCTTATAAGGGCCATCCTCTATTAGGATATTCATTAAGTATTGTATTCCCATGTGATATGTAAGAGTAACTCTTTGATTCGTAAGGGTTACATTGTGATAAAAAAAATTAAAAGTGTTGGAAGACCATGTGGTATGTAAGAGTAACCCTTGATGCATAATTAGTACCCTATGATGTGAAATTTTTAAAGTGTTTGAAGCCTCTAGGATATGTAAAAGTAATCCATGTTAAGTAAGGGTCTTGATGTTTTGGAGAAAATGGTAAAGTCTTGGAATATAAGTGTACTTTTTTAAAAAAAAATCAGATAAGTGAAAAAAATCCCCTATGATATGTAAAGGTCTCTATGTGTGAAAAGTGCGATATATAAGGGTCACTCTATTAAAAAAGTGTGATACTTAAGGGTCCTCCTAGGATATAAATATGGAAAAGTGTTGGATGTGTAAGGGTCAACTTAAATATACCTAAGGGTCCTCCCCTTTTCGAAAAATTTACTAAGTATGGGAGTCACCCTATGATAGGTAAAGGTCACCATGTATGTAATGGGTGATACATAAGGTTCCTCCCCTTTTCTAGAAATCAACTAAGCAATGGATGTGTAAGATTTTTCTCTTATGTATAGGTACCCATGTATATAAAAGACCTCCTATTTGTAGAAAAATTGTAAAGTCTTGAATGTAAAGGACTGATCTTATGTATGGGTACCCCCATAAATAAGGGTTCTAAATTTTTTAAAAAATGGTTCAGTGTGAGAGTCTCCCTTTGATATGTAAGGGTCTAGAGGGGTGATATATAAGTGTCCCAATGCTTTAAAAAAATCAAATGTGATGAGTTTTGTCTAGATTTTATAAAATATTGATAAAATGTTTAAAAGAAATAAAAATGGGGGTTTTGTCCATTTTTATCCAAAATATAATGAAAATGATTTGGATTGTCCTCTTATTCCTCTCTTTATGCCCAAAAGATATATTTAATGGTTTTTGTCCATTATTCATGTCATATATTTCAAGGATTATCCACAGGTAAGGATAGCTACCATATGGTAATTATTTCTCAGTTCTCTAATATTTTCTTGTTTTCTATCATTTTTTCCCTAAATTATTGTTTTTTATAAATTATTGGATTTCTTCGGATTAAAGTCTGATTGGCCAGGATTTCTTGATGAATATAGTCTCATTTAACTCCTAATGAGGTGGGTTTCCTTTACACTATTGATTCTCTCACCCATTTGGTGATTTTATTCTCATATTTCATGATTTGGGTGATATCACCCCATAAATTTGGATAGGCTCACATCTTCATAATAGTCGACAAGGACCACATAGATTGTTAAATGGTTCATTGGTGGTGCTTTGGTTGAATGAGTATTAGAGTATCTCATTATATATTATTTGGTAGCCTAAGTTATCTTCCCAAGGTAAATGGGAATTCACAATGGAGTTTTGATAAAAAAAATTGATTCCTTATGGAAATGGTTTAAGGTGTAATTTCAAAGAAAATGGGATGATTTCATGCGATTGTTTTAAAATATTATTTCAAAACAATTATGGTTTTTTATAAATAATTTTTTAATTGTGATTTAATACAAGGGATTAGAATGATTAAATATGGAATATGATTCATTTTTCAAAATATTTTATAAATATTATTTTACTTGTTTTTTAAAGAAAATACAAAAGGGAATATTTGAGATTTGTTTTGGCCATTTGACCTTGTGTGGGAAATTCCCTATTTTTTAAATCATGTATGCTTGTTTTGATTCGTGATTATGATTTCATAGTAAGTTATTCTTTTTTCATAATGATTCAAGATTATATAGGAAGGCCCTACCATGTTATGGAATTTATATGCAGTTGTATGGATTAATGTGCATGCAAGTGCATGAATTGGATCAATAATGATCTATTTTTAGTATCAAAGTGGTTGAGTGGATCCAAATTGAGGTAATTGTCCCCTTAGAGGTAGAGGTAGGTAAAATTTCTTAAATTTTATGGGACCATTCCCAATACCATGATGTGGGGTAGGGGTTTCTTATTGGGTAAATTAGGCCTAGAGTGAGTTGTTCAGACATGGTTGAGGCTAGGGTGAACTAGTAGTATGGCATGTGATTTCATGTGATAAAATAGTAAATTATGAATGTGTGGGGTGTATGAACATGTTTACTATAAGAAACATTAATAGGTTATTAATGTATAATCCAAGGGTTGTTCTTATAGTGCCTTTATGCTTGGTATGTGTTGTTGGACTAGTGTTTCCTTGTTTATACTACATGATTAATTGTTCGTGAGGATTTTTATATAATTTTCAGGAGACCCAACCCTAAGTGAGAGGGTTTGGCTAGGTACATTATTTTATTAGACATGGGACCCTCCTCGTGGCAATGAGGTTCAATTTATACCAGGGGATCTTCCCTAAGGGGGTGGTTTGACTTGTATAAGAAGTTGGATATTGATATTCCCTCCTTTGATAAATTGTTTCTAAATTATATATGTAATATTATCCATGGGAACCACCTTGAGATAATGTGGTTAGGTTTATTCCATGGTACCTACCTTGAGGGGGATAGTTCGTCTTGTGTGAGAGTTTTTCTATTGAGATTCCTTCCTTATATCACTTCCTATAATGTTGAGTTATACAATTATCCATGGGACTTACCATGTGTTGGTGTGGTTCTAATCATGTTAGAGGATGGATATTGAGATTCCCTACTCATATAACTTGTTTTATATTGAATATTTGATATGATATGTGGCCATGGGGCCTTACCCTAAGGGGATGGTTCGGCCTATGTGACAGGTTGGATATCAAGATTCCCTCCTTAGATCACTTGTGGTACATAGTGGATTTCTTGTATGTTGTAGATTAATTATGTTAATGACTTTTCATGATATTCTATCTTTATTCTTAGTTAAAGCTATTTTGATTCCTTTCCTAGATGGTCCATGTTATTTAAACTATGATAGATGTATTATCGTCATTGGCTAAATTAGGTGGGGTCAGGTGTTGTGGTGACCCGGTTAGTACAACATTACATGATGCATAAGCTTGTGTTTGAATTTATTTCACGTTTTAGGGTGGTTTTATTTCATGATAATTAATTTCAATCCTTATATGTATCTTATGAGTATCCATTTTATCACAGTACTATTTATTATGTTGAGGTGACCAAGCTTCCTACAGGGTTGTTGGACTCACCCATTGCTTGCATACACGACATGGGTTTCAATGTACATGGGTAGATATTTATTTTCTCTCTTAGTCATATGTATTTCTTATATTTGTACACATGTTTTAGATTTATAAAGTTGAGAAGGTTGAGGCTTAAAAAATATGATTATATGAGTTAGGTCGGAGGATAGTGTGGCTACTTTCTAGTTTTAGTCTTACACCTGTATCGGCCAGTTTTATAGTATTTTTATTTGTATGATGATGCATGTTATACATATTTATCTAAAAAAATTACTCAATTATGTTTTGATTCATTATATAGACTATTTACTATTTTTATATTTTGGATTATGGTGTCCCTCTTATCCCCTTATTTATTGTTTATGGGTTTTTTGAATGTCCATTACACTAATGGGTCATGCCGAATTTTTGGTAGACTCAAGCATGAATCTATGGATTTATTATTTGAGGGATAGACTCCTCGTGACTTTTTTAGGCCATTGACACTATTTGGTAGCCTCTTTCTTATGGGTAGGTGAGCCTGGGTTCTTGAAGTGCCCCGCTTGGGTGCTGTTCGAGCGATCTTTTTCAAGGAATTACATATCCAATGCCATAATTCTAAGTATATCCTTTAGTAATAAGTTGTTATTTAAGGTGATTAAGAGTATCATTAGTATTCAAACAAATATTATAAACACATTTATACTAACTACTTTTTTATCATCCAAAAGTGGTACAATATCCCATGTGTGATTATCATCTAAAGCTTGTATTTTATCCCACATTTCTTAAAACCAACCCAGATTAGATTTATCCTTAGCAATAGTGAAAGGAATATATATTATCTCTAGATTTGAAATGAGAGTGTGCATGGCTATATATAAGGCTTTGTAGAAATTAACACATATAATATGAGATTGAAAAGAATGCATACTTTTCCTCAATGTAATAGGAAAACCATCTAGGTTTTTGACAGAAGCAACATAGAATGTTGGAGAAATGGTATATTCAGTTGAAACAGAGGGAATATTTGATGAATGACAATTGTAAACATACCTAAAGTAATATTCATTAAATTTGGGAATCGGGGGTAAGGGTGGGTGTATAGTAAGAGGGAGGCAGTAATCGATGTCAGTAACATAGGAGGAAGATTCCAAAGGGGGGGATAAGGAGATATCATGATGAAAGTGATAGTAAAAGATATGAAATAATGCCTATATTCATGGTAAAAATAGAAGTATCTATATTGGGCATGAGAATAACCAAAAATATACAATTAATGGATTGAGGGGGGAAATTTATAGATTTGGTTTAGTGTCTTGAACATAAAATAGATACCCAAACACACGAAGAGGGAGAGGGTAAGGGGGATGAGATGGAAATAATACATGAAAGGGACTCATCCCCTAAAATATGGAAACAATACTTGAAATTGAATTATCCCCTAAATGATAGTGGAAGGAAGATGATTTATAAGATAAGTGGTTGTAAAAAAACACCACCCAAAAGTGAAGAGGTGCCTAAATTTGAAATAACATGTCCTAAGAAGTTTCTAAGATATGAAAATGTTTACACTCAACCGCACCATTTTTCTAAGGTGTATTAGGTCAAGATGTTTGATAAAGTACATTGTGAGTGGTTAGAAAGAAATAGAAGGGAGAAAACAAATATTCCCAATTGTTATCAAAGTTTTGGCATTTAATATGCATAGAGAGTTAAGTTTGAATTTCATTATTAAAGTATTGAAAGTATAGAGAGACTTCATAATGATCATAAAAAAGATAAATCCAAGTCATTTGTGAAAGTTTTCAATAATGGAGACATAATACATATAGTTTAACTAACTTGGGACCATGTAGATACCCCACGCATCAAAATGAACTTGGTCGAAAGGGTTATATGCATGAAACACCAATCAAGGAGAATACAATGTTAAGTGGTGTTTAGAAAACTGACATGACTCATAATGGAAAGAAATATGGGGACTAAGGTTGGGGAAACGTTGGTGTAATATTTAGGTAGTATGATGAACATGGTGAAAATGAAGTTCTAAGGCATGGTGGAGGTGGTCAAGTAGGCAAGGGATGTATGGGAATCGAATATGTAAAGCCCATTGTGGATATAACCTCTATAGTTTTCCTGATTCTCCAAGATCTCTTGAAAACAACATCTAAGGATGAGAAAACAATAATATAATTTAAATCATGTGTAATATTAATAATAGATAGGAGATTGAATGCACTTCAAGGAACATGACCCACTAAGTTTAGTTGAATATGATATTTCAGGGAACAAGTTTGAAGTATTGTAATAGGAATGGTAGATCCATCAGCAATGGTGATAACTACATTCTCGATGTACGATCGATAAGTAGTAAGAATACTGACATCACTAGAGATATGATTTGAAGCACGAGAATCAAGTAAATAAGAAGTTGGGGGATAATAAAAACACACTGTAAAACCATCTGTCTCAAATAGAGATGTGGATAAATAATCAGATAGTAAGGCATCTTGATTAGAGTGTAAAATCTCTATATCTAGAGTAATACAAAGGTCGGATGGTGGATGAATTGATTAGTTCGATGAAACCTGAGCTTAATGAGGTGGTTGAGATAGAAGGATGGATGATGTATAATGTGATGATTACATAATGCCAAGATATACCTAGAATATTATAAAATGAACCACCATCCAGTAATAATAGTTAAGCAATATACCAATAGGAATAATTGGAGCAAATAGGAAGTAAGGCCTTATGAGGATGAGTTGGGTGTCATATAAGTGTATGGTATAGTATGTGAATGAACATTGAAATTAGTGTGAAGATGAAAATATGATAATATAGGGAGTTTATGCAGGATCCTCACCGTGGAATGAGGAGGTCATGTGAAAGAATAATTCCTAACATGATTGGAGTAGGGTTGTATGGCAACAAAAGCAGGAGACCATGCGATAAACTGGGGTGTGAAGGTAGGATATAGACTCGCACTATAGAGGGTGGGGGAATGATAGAATAATCTAGGGGGATCATTCCTAGTTAGGTACAACTATTGGTAAATTCATGCTTGAGAGATCTATAACACCTTTAGATTTTGTGAAATGTAATTTTTTTCAAATTAATTTAATCTTATTAATATTTTTCATTTCACGCAACAGTGATAATAGTTTTTTTATAATTTTGGCTTGGGTTATATGGAACACTAATTTAATCAAGCACTACATGAAACATAAAGTTCATATTTCTCTATGGGGAACATCGAGGTTAGCGTATTTTATCTACAAAAAACTGTAATTTAGCGACACTTTTTTAGCAACATCTTTCAAAAACATCACTAATTTTAAAATTTAACGATGTTTTTTGGAAACGTCACTAATTTAATGATGTTTCATAAAAATGTTTCTAAATTACCAATATTTCCTCCAAAATATCACTAATTTAGAAAAATTTCCTTAAAATCATTGCTAATTTAGCAATATTTCCTAAAAAACATCGGTAATTTAGTGATGTTTCCTCAAAACATCGATATTTTTGCGACATTTCCTCAAAATCGTTGCTAATTTAGCAATGTTTCCTCAAAATCTCCGCTAATTTAGCATTGTTTCCTTAAAATATTCTCTAATTTAGCGACATTTCCTCAAAAGTGTCACTAATTAGCAATGTTTCCTTAGAAATGTTGTTAAATTAGCAATGTTTCCTCAAAAATATCCCTAAATTAGCCACGTTTTTCAGGAAACATCGCTAAAAATATATATATATTTATATAGATCATTTCCCCGCATTGATGTAAATATATATTTAGATATATATATATATATATATATTAATATGTATAAACACAGACACATAAATATAAACATATATATAAAAATATATATATTTATATATATCTAAACACATAGACAAATATATAAAAAAATATACATATATTTATATATAAAAACCATTGTATATTTTAGATTTAGTCATGTTTTTAAGAAAATTTATCTATTTTTGTGACAATTTTACGAGTGTTTTAAAAAGTGGCTAATTCTATATATTTATATGTTTGTGTGTGCGTGTGTATAAATTTATAATATATATATATATACATACATACACATATATATTCACACACACACATGCATATATAAATATATATATATATATAAACATATATATATTAATATAAACATATATATATAGTATAAACATATATATATCATATATTATAAACATATATATATATATATATATATAATATATAAACATAAAATATAAACATATATTTATATAATATAAAACATATACATATATATATAATATAAACATAAATATATATATATTTATAAACATAAAATATAAACATATATGTAAAATATAAACATATATATATAATATAAACTTATATATATACATAAAATCTAAAATCTAAAATCTAAAATCTAAAACCTAAACACACACATTTATATATTAATATATATATATATATAATTGATTTTTTTTACAAAAATCTATTTATATATATATAAATATAACATAATATAATTAAATATTTTAAATTTAGTCACATTTTTAAGAAAATATGACTATTTTAGTGACATTTTTACCAGTGTTTTAAAATTTGGCTAATTATATATGTGTGTGTAGGTGTGTATGTGTAAATTTATAACTCTAATTTTATATATGTACACATATATATTTATACACACACACACAAACATATAAATATATATATATAATATATAAACACACACTCGCACACACACATATAATATAAACATAAAATATAAAGATATAATATATAATATTAACACACACATATATATATATAATAAATATAAACATATATATGTGTGTATTTAAACATAAAATATAAATATAAACATATAAACATATATATATATATATATATATTAATATATGTGTTTATATATATATATTAATATATGTGTTTATATATATATCATTAATTTTTCAAATATTGATATATATATATAACATAATACAATTAAAAACAATAAAAATTTATATCTAAGTTGGTTAGGCCGTCAGTTGGTGTTATTGGAGAATCATGGTTTGATTCTCAATGGGCTTATTTTTGTAAGGATGTGCACATGAGCAGACGGGAGACGAGCAATGTGGGAGAGAGATTGTGGGTGTGCAAGTAGGACCGTGTGGTAGCATGGAAGGGTGGTAATGTGAGGGAAAGGGAAGGGGGAGGTAATGGGATGTAGGGGAGTGAGTGGGTTATGAAAACCGGAAAACAAATTATGCATCATTTTCAAAAAATAAAAAAAATTACCAGAGAAATTATGAATTTAAAAAAAATAACGATGAGGTTTGATTTACCGATGTTTTCTAAAAACGTCAGTAAATGATGTGCATCAGTAAATGATGTGCGACATTTATTTATTGACATTTCTATAAAATTTCATTAAATTGGGTGTCAATAAATATAAATGGTTATAAACATAGCTAATTATTGGCATTTACAAACGTCGCTAAATTGGAGATGTTTATAAATGTCGCTAAATTAGCAACACCTCATTTACAAAAGTTTGTAAGAAACATCGGTAAATGAAATAGAAATGTTTTAAAAAGTCTCTAATATAATAAAATACTCTAATTTGTGTTTTTTAGTGGTTACATGAAAGACCTACTTTCCTCAATGGCTTGCGTAACACACAAGACTAAGTTTTACCAAATAATGTTATATTATTAAAAATATTATTATTTAATATATTAAGATATAACCTAGCCATTATGTTGGATTTTATGAGTAGGATTAACTAAATTATGAAAATAAATGGTTGAATTCATTGGTTATAAATTAATTATAAATAAATATAAGAACCAATTGAATATAAAGGGAAAGTTTTTATAAAAACTACTTTCATGCTCATAAAGGAATTTTATCCTAATAAATTTAATTAATTAATATTGGGGAATGATATAAATGAAATATATATTTTATATATTCAATAAAATATTTTTTTATGATCAACAAATATATTTGATGGGCATAAGATAGGAACAACCCCAATATTACACATAAAAACCTATATTTTTATAATAGCAATTTTACCATATTTTAAGGGAGATCCTATTTTAAATATAAATTTTAGAAAATTGATATATTTTTTATATCAAAATAAACTTAATTATTGAAATATAAATATAAAAAATAGCTTATGGTGAATTTGTTTTATTATTCTGTGAAACATCATTTTTTGGTGAATAGTAAAAATACTGAATTTTAATTCAAAAATGTTTTTTAATCAAATTTATTTATATAGTTAAATTAGATTTTAATTTGGTTTTAAAGTCAAAATATATCAATTATACATATATTAATCCATTTTAGGTCATTTTAATAATTTTAATGTTGAATTTAGATATAAAATCTTAATGATCTTTTGAACATTCTCACTTTAAAAACTTGTTTTCTCGCCATGTTTGCGGGATTATCAATAAACATAATTTTTCTGATTATGTGAATTGAATTTAAAAAAATGGAAATACACAGTTTTAATCAGTATAATATTTAGAGTTTAATAAGGTTAACTTAATTTTTGACCAAAAAAATTAGTGAGAGTGATTAAAATTATTTACAGCGATTAAAATGAAATTAAGCTTGACAAGAGACTAAACCTTAAACTTAAATACCAAAATGACCTATAAAATTTTCCAAAACCAATTTTATGGATTTATTTATGAAATAAAAATTCCATTATTGATTTTCTTGGGGTTTTGATGACTTGTTTTAGGTACAAACTTGGGTAAACCAGACTTGTTTTTAAAAATGCCATGTGTGTCCCCTTCATACCTTATAAAAGTCAACCACCTATCCCCCTTATTCACACCTCTCAAGACACATAATTTTATATAATATATACTCAATTCACATTCCAACATCCCTACCATACTCATTGAATCCTCCCTCTATGCAGAAATCCAACCAAGGAAGCCCTTTGGTGCAAACCAAAAGGAGTTACCAAAAGAAGAGGTAACATCCTTCCTCAAGCTCCTTTGTTTTATTTTCTTTCTAAACCACCTCAATTATTCTTATTCCATACTTATATAATAACCTTAGTATACTAAATAAAATTATATGTTTTAATTATATGTTTTTGACCTAAACTTACACACACTTCCATCTAATGAGTAATGAACTTACCGTTCTTGTGTACGGAGAATTATTGCCTCACGAAATGATGTTGTTCATTTTTCCTTTACCACCTATAAAGGTTGTGAATTATGATAAAAAATATATTTTTATATGATATATATGATATATATTATGTATTTATTCTTATTTAATTATTATATAACACATTCCTTTATTCTTTCCATTTTTTGTAAATATGATAATTTCGTTTGGGGAAGTGTTGATTATCACCTCCTCAAAGCGATGTGATTCGTTCATAGTCTACATGGAATGAATTAAGGATGGGTTTATTAAACTTATATTATATATATAAAATAATAATTCTAATGTAACGATATTATATATATATATATACACACATTTCATTTACTTTCTTTCTTTCAATATAATAGTAAAACAGAAATAACGTTCATGTGTACGTACGGCCTACCGTCTCCAGAAACAGTGTATTCTGTTTAATATTTGTACCTTTTATAGATTACTAAAAATATTTATATACTAAATATATATGATATATACATAATGTTTTAATTTATTTAAATAATTAAATCCTGATCTAAGTAATAGGATCAAGAATAACTAGTCAAAACACATATGATAAACAAATCGGTTATAACCTGAAACATTACTCTAACAATGAATTATTAATAAACGGGTAATATAAAGTCATAAGTGAATCATATATGTTATTATATATAATAATATGTTTATTTTTTAGATTTATAATAAAATTATATTTATTATATAGTAGGTTTTAATGTCTATAAATAAAGTCAAGACTTAAGGTAAGGGAATTTCATCTCACTTTTTATTTCCATGAGATACATGCCGTATCCACCAATAATTTATTTTTTGTGGTGTGTATACTTACCATGGATGTATTATATTATTCTTATACTTGAATTTATGGGTATTTAAATATCCATTTTATTATTTTTATTTCATGTGGTTTATGTTTTAGAAGTTACCAAATCGGTAAAGTAATTTTGTCTCAATTTTCCTTCTTTGAGACACATATCATGTTATGCACCTATATTCTTCTATGAGGTTTATATAAATCCTTTGAAATGTTATATCATGAGTATCCTTATTTTAATTATATTTTAATCTTCATGTAATGTTATTCCTTCTATTTTATTATGATTTAATGTTACCAAATTGGTAACCGTTTATTACTACAATCTCATCGTTTATCGAGATTGTTTGTGATTCCATTGATGAAATATTATGGTAAATATCTCAATAAATATAATTAATTTATTAACCACTAGTTATTAATGTTATATCCAAGTAATAGTAAAAAAATTCACTCTTTGGTACTTAATAAAATTAAGAAAATGTTTTTATGAAAATATGACTTCATCTCTCCTTTTAGGCAGAAATCTATGTTCTTTCAAAACTAGGTTTTCTAAAAATGTTTTCAATTTTTTTAATATTATAATATGATGTTTAAAATAAATATTTACCCGTGTATTAACTTTTTAAAAAATGGTTTTGAAAATAAATCTTCTTGTCATTTTCCGATCAAGACACTTTTCTAGACTTTTAAGGTGAAAAAGGAATGTTCAGCAAGTAGAGACTTAACCACCATCATGACCATTATTTAGTTGATTCTTAATTTGTAAGTTTACAATGTTTTTTTAAATAAATTTTTTTTCCTAATATTGTGGAAATTTTTTTATTTTAAAATTTTTTCAAATAATATGGGTTTTTAAAAACAATTATGTTTTAAAACTGTTTTAAATTATTTTTAAATCATCCTTTATATATTTTCAAATTTTTGTTTTGAAAGAAAATGTTTTCACTGATTTAAAAAGTGTAGTATGTAAGTTTTTAAATTATTTAAGAACAAATAATTTTCTAAACATTTTCAAGCATTATTTATATGTTTTCAAATTATTTTCAAAGAAATGGTTTTCAAAACGTTTTCAGCCTTATTTATAAGTTTTAAAATTGTTTTCAATGAAATGGTTTTCAAAAAATTTTCATGAATTATTTATAAGTTTTCAAAGTATTTTCAAGGAAATGTTTTTCAAAATATTTTCAATATTTCATTATATGTTTTCAAAGTTTTTTAAAAGAATTTTTTTTTCAAAATGTTTTCAAGTTTCATTTATAAGTTTTCAAGGGGAAAAAGTTTTCAAAATGTTTTCAGCATTATTTTATATATTTTCAATGAAAAAAAAAGTTTTCTATATTCCTTTACAAGTTTTCATGTTTATTTTCAAAGAAAATGGTTTTCAAAAAGGTTTTATGTTTTAAAAATAATTTTTCAAAGAAGAACTAATATTTTACTCAAGAAATGTTTTTTAAATGTGTTTTAAAATTATTTTCCATCTAAGATAACATTGATTGATGTTACTCATGCCTTATTTGGGAAATGATCCAAATGTTCCATTCTTATTCTTTCTTGGAATGGTTTATGTTTTTATGGAATGATTTTTATGACACCTATTTCTCTTTCATGGGTTATATTCTTTTGAAACCCACTTTTTTTCACAGGTTATGCTTTGATGAAATGATTATAAAACCTGTCTATTTTTCATAGGTAATGAAATGATAGAATGTTATTAATAACAATTTCATTTCATGGGTTATGATATGATATTTATGAAACCCATATCTTTTTATGGGTCATAATATGATTCAAGTTTTATTATCTTATGTTACATGTATGTATGGTTTTATTATCTTAGGTCACATGTATGTATGGTTTTATTATGAGATGGTTGGGAAATATATCTCCCTCCAATGCATTGTCTAAAGATTTATATCTTATTAGATACTGATGGGAATCAATTCGACGGGCTTGATCCACTATGGTAAGATGGGGAAACCTAGTCCCTTATACGGAAAGTACCATGACTAGGGATGGAACTAATTCCCACCTAGTAGGTGCGGTCCCCATGGATATGGGAAGATGGGGAAACCCAATCCACTATGGGAAGATGGGTAAACCTGATCCACTATGGGAAGATAGAGAAAATTGATCCACTATGGGAAGATGGGGAAACCTAATCCCTTACAAGGAAAGGACTACCACTAGTGATGGTATTGTGTCCCACCTAGTAGGTGTAGTTTCCATGAAGTGCCATGATAAGTTCTAGAAATTCATCTTGACTTATAGGGAATGATATTACATATTTATTTGTATTACACAATTCCATGTTTTACTCCTATGTTATGATTTCATGGCTTATTATCTTTATTCCCTTATGATTCATGCCTTATGAACTACTAATATTTATGACATGTTTCATTTTTATGATCTTTGATATGTATGGTATGACCTTATAATGTTATTATCATGTTATCATACCCTTATGATCATGGTTATTCATAAATATCTACCTTGTTTACCCTTAGTGAGCATCTTATATCACCCATTGTTTATACTTACTTACCCTGGTTATGAAGATATATTTTATGTATTGTATGTCTAATAGTGGTTCTAGTCTTGTAGGACCTAGTGGGAGATAATGTAGCTCAGTCATGTAACAATGTTTATATTTCCATGTTTCCAAATTCATTAAAATAATATGGTATTTGGGTATATGTTTATGTAATGTATTAAGTATTCTGAAAATATGATATAATGTCTATGTAAATTAAGATGACTTCATTATAGTTGGTATCATAGTGAAGGTTTAGTTATCCTTTTGGAACTCGTATGAGAAAAGATTAGTGAGATCCCTAGGAATATTTTTAAGGATATGTCTAGGGATGTATTTAAGGATAAGTATAAGGATGAGTTAATGTTTATGAAAATGTCGTAGAATTTTGGTGAAGGATTTAGTGAGTGGTTTCCTATAAATAAATCCCTATTTGGATACTACAATTAGATGTGGCTTTGTCATGGATGTAAAATCTGAAAAGGTTCATCGGGTCTGACTCAAGTATAAACCGGTACACAACAACAAGCCTAGCTACACACCAGGTTTGACACTCCCAGGGGATATGCGTTTTGAATTCATAAACTATTCAAAAACTATCATGAAATATTTAAATATAATTTTTTTATAAATAACCTAGGACAAACCTAAGGTGTCATATATTTAAAAAAATCATAATTTAGACATCCTATAAGTGATTTTCAATGTTTATGTGGTTATCCATTATGATAAGTGTTTCTCACACTGTGATTTCTAGTTCAATCCAATGGTGGTAACTTGAAGTAAATCAGTTAACATTGAATGTTTAAGATGTGGAATGTATAGGTATTATAAAAATCAATTTCCTAAGTGGAAATCTCATGAAGAGAGTCAGGAAGGAGGTGCGAGTATTGGATATACTGCATAAGATAAAGAGACCGCAAATGACATGTGAAAGGTATGTGATTTTCTTCCAGTATTTTTTATATTAAATGTAAGAAGCATGATTAAATTGAGGTTGAGGAAACTTATGATGTGATTCATATTTCATATTATAGGAAAGAGTTATTAAGGAATAATTTGGTGAAGCCTGAGTAATGGTATAAGAATAAAGTTGTATGATTTAAGTGTACAGATTATGTTATATAAATCATCAAGTATATAAGGACTTTTTGTATAAGTTTTTATTTAAGTATTTTGATCTAATTCCAATATTATATTAAGGTAAGGTAACCCATAACATGTTCCTAAGGATGATAAAATGATATTTTATATGGATAAATATATGATGATATGTATTAAGTAAATTAGATAGTATTTATGACATCGGAACTGGTAAAGGATTTATTGAAAAAGTGGTCTATGTTATCATGGATTAAGTTTACAACTTATTTTATTTAAAGAATACATCCAATAATCTTTAGACTAAGGAATCATGAATGTTTTCAAAAAGGATTAATGGTAATTTAGGACATTACCATGTTTTAGAATATACGATGAAGGTATTCACAAGTTTGTATTGTGAAAACCAAGAGATAAATTTTGATATATGGTGGATCAATGTGGAGCTAATTTCATGACCTTATTTCTAAAGTTTTTTATTTTCATATTTAGGATGGGTTATATGGTTAACCATTTATGGAAATTTTAAGTTAACCTTCGGATGAAGTTAGAGAGATTAAAGTGTTATCACACCATGTGAGGATTCATGTATATTAGATAACCTATTCTAGCCACTTTTTATTGATGGAAGATGAAGACGGATGGGATGACTTATCATGGATCTCATGATCTATAATTCTTTAGGAATGACAAATTCACCTTCATTTCTTGGAATGAGAGATGAAGTGGAAGTTAATCAAGGAAAAAAAGGTAAGTTTGTCCTAAAATCATGCATGTATATTGTTGGTTAGAGTAGGACACTAAAGATGGGGGTGAATTGAGTTACTATAAAAAATTGTTGGAAAGTTTATTTAAAAGATTCCCCCAATTAAAAAATAAAACAGTCCTGTTAATCAAAGTATTAAGATTATAATAGTTTGACTATTCAAATAGTTTTACAGAATATTGATAAACTCTTAGTTAAACCAATATGAGAAATTGATACAACTCTTGAAACTAATCTAAAAAGGAAAAACAGTTATAACTATTATCCAAGAATAAGTATCAATGTAAAATTTAGTTTTATAAAATATAAATTAAAAATAGAGTAAGACTAAATTGAAAGAAACAACGGATAAAATAAGTGGTTCAGTCTCAAGTTGATACCTAATCCACTCCACTTGGTGATCACCTACCACCAAGAAATATATATGAATAAAGCTTTGATCCAAACCCTTGATCAGGGTTAACAATAGTACACAAGACTGTCGAAGTCACAAGACCTCTTCCAATATTCTACATGGGAAAAATAACAACCAGGTCACACAGGACCTCTTCTAAAGTTATACGTGGGTGAAACAAAGTTTAGAAAGATATTTGAGTGAGGATATATTGTAATCTCCAGTTTAATATAGGAGACAAATTGTGTTTTAATACAGACACATACACTACTCAAAAAGTAAAAAAACAGTACACAGCAGAGAAATGATAATGATAAAGGATTAGAAATGCTCTGAGTGTTGTTCTATGTAGCTCTGGACTTGTAGGATTTAGAAGATATGATTTTCAAGTCCTCTTGTAAAAACAGAGTGTCGCAAGTCTCATGTTCTGGTTTTCAGTTCAATCAGATGTGCTTTGTAGTTCTTATTCTTCTTAGAGTTACTATTTTGAGGAAGTTAATCTAATAGAAAATGATATTCCTTCGTGTTTTCTTCATTGTATGGATGTTATATTTTCTTTTCATTCAATCCACTACTCATTATACCTCTTTTTTACTTGTGCACCACCATGTATTTTATCTTCAGAAATCCTTTGTTATGGCTGAAAGGGAGCACAATCTCTACACGTCATACCTCTTACTTTCAACTGACATGTCTAAAAAATCATTAATTATGTCAGTGTCATTAAATGACTCAAATATAATTGTTAGAAATAACTTTTAAATTTAATTGAAAAATACATAAAAATTGTTAAGTATGGAATGGTGTCACAGTTGCGGTGATATGGTCATGGTGAGACTATCACGGTGATACAATCATGGTGAGACGGTCATGGTGATACAATCACGGTACCACTTGGAATGGTGTCTTCTCCTTTTCCTTTAAGTGGTATCACTAGAGCAGTGTCTGATCCTTTGTCAATTGTGGAACTGGTAGCAAGATTTCAGTAGTAGATCCTTTGTGAAATTTGAAACTTATAGTATGGTCACAGTTTGTGGTCCTTTGTAAATTTTGGAACTAGTAGCAAGGCTCCAGTGTTAGTTAAATGGTGTCTAGTTCTTTTTCAAAATTCTAAATGGTGTCTTGTTACAGTGTCTTGGAAATGGTATCATGGAAATGGTGTTAGGTCCATTGCAAAAATCTGGAACCAGTAGCTAGCTTACAGTGTCATAAACTTTTGGAAAATATGGAACCGGTAGCAGACTTACAGTGTCACGAACATAGCCAAATATTTGTAAAATCGTAGAATGGATTAGACTTAATCATTATCTCAATAAAACATAATAGAACAAATTTAAACATAGTTTACAAGATTCAAACATTAGTTTGGATATGTGATCATTGAAATATTATTAAAACATGAGAAGTCCAACAATATCAAAACATGATTTGTTAGATGGTAAACATGATTTTTGAGCATTGAAACATGAGGATTCCAATATATATATATTCATTAAAATTATTAAACTTTAGAAAAAAAATATCTTGAAACCAAAAATGTTATCCTAGTACCTTCAATTTTTATGAATCAAATGGAACGTTAAATCATCACTGATCTATGGATTTATGATTGTTAAATTTATCTTAACCCTTCTCTCTATCACTCTCTATTAGAACATGATAGTTATATTTCTCTTCCACGTCTATGTTTTCACTTCTCACCTGTGTTCTCCTATGTGAAAACCTAGATATATGTTACTTTGGGTAACCATTATGTTTTCAACTTTCCATTTTTACAAGAAGTTTTAGTATTCACTTTTATGCTATGGGTTTCTATGAAAGGAACTTTAAAGTATTAAACCTTTGATAACCCAGATTAATTTCAAGGTTGAAATCCATTTTAAGGAGGGGTAGAATGCAACACCCTAAGATTTTGTGAAATATTTATTTTTTCTAATTAATTTAATCTTTTTGATATTTTACATTTCACACAACACTAAAAATATTTTTATATATGTTTATCTTGAATTATAAGTAATACCAAGTTAATAGTGCACTAAACGTAACATAAATTTTAGCTTTCTATATACATAACACCGAGGTTAGCATATGTTACATGTAATATTGAATTTCCTTGATGGCTTGCGTAACATGCAAGACCGAGTATTACTGAACAATGATATATTATTAAAAATATTATTATTTAATATAATATGATATAACATATCTGTTATGTTTGCAGTTATGATTAGGATTAACTAACTTATGAAAATACATGGTTTAATTCATTGGTTATAAATTAATTAGAAATTAATATAAGAACTAATTGAGTATAAAGGTAATATTTTTATAAAAACTACTTTTATGCTAAAAAGGGAATTTTATCCCAATAAATTAGATTAATTACTATTGGGTAATGATATTAATGAAATATATATTTTATATATTCAATAAAATATTTTTTTACATCCATAGAATATATTTTATAGGCATAATATAGGAACAAACTCAATATTACAAATAAAAACCTATATTTTTATAAAAGAAGTTTTACCGCCTTTTAATAGAGAACCTGTTTTAAATATAAATTTTGAAACTTTAATAAATTTTATATGTCAAAATAAACTTCATATTTTAAAGATAAACATAAAAATTATCTTCAGGTGATTTTTTGGGATTTTACTTATAAACTTAATTTTTTGGTGAATAGTGAAAAATGATGAATTTTAATTCAAAACTTATTTTTCATCTAATTTATTTATATAGTTAAATTATATTTTAAGATGGGTTTAAAGTAAAAGTAGGTCTATTATACATATAATAATCCAATTGAGGTTATTGGAATCATTTTTATATTAAATTTAGATATAAAATCGTAATGAACTTTTGAACATTCTCACTTTAAAAACCCACTTTTTTGCAACCTTTGTGGGATTAGTATTAAACTTAATTTTTACACTTATATGAATAGAATTTAAAAAAAATAAAGACCTAGTTTTAATAATTATAATATTTATATTCTAATAATATCAACTTAATTTCTGACCAAAAATATTAGTGAAAGTGATTAAAATTAATTACAGTGATTAAGATAAAATTATGCTTGACAAGGGACTAAAATTTAGACTAAAGGAAAAAATGACCTATAACCTTGTAAAATATCCATTTTATGGCCATATTTAATCTATAAACATTTTATTAATTTTATTTTGGTTTTTTATGTCTTTTTTTAGGTAAAAACGTCGGTACACCTAACTTTTTTTCAAAAAATGCCAAGTGTGTCCTCTCTCTCCCTTATAAAAGGCCACCACCTCTCCCCCTTCTTCACACGTCTCAAGACACATAATTTAGGACAAGATATGTCCAATTAACTTCCCAAAATCACTCCCATCCTCCTTAAATCCTCTCTTTGGGAATAAATCCAACCAAGGAATCCCTTTGGTGAAAACCAAAAGGAGTTACCCAAAGAAGAGGTAACATCCTTCCTCAAGCTCCTTTGATTTATTTTATTTCTCCACCACATCAGTTATTTTTATTCCATGATTATATAAAAAAATCAGTATCCTATATATACTTATATTTTTTATTCTACATTTTTTACCTACACTTACACGCACTTTCATCTAATGGGTAACAAACTTACCGTTCTTATGTACGACGAACTATCACCTCACGAAACGATGTTGTTCAATTTTTCTTTACCACCTATAAAGGTTGATAATTATGATAGATACTATATTTTTATATGATATATATGATATATTTATTATTCTTTAATTATTATATAACACATACCTTCATGCTTTATATTTTGTGTAAATATGATAATTTTGTTTGGGAAAGTGTGGACTACTGCCTCCTCAAAATGATGTGATTCGTTCACAATCTACAAGGAATGTATTAATGATGGGTTTATTAAATTTATATGATATATATGACATAATAATTATATTTTAATTATATTATATATATATAAATATATTTCATTAACTTTATTTCTTTCAATATGATGGTAAAATAGAAACAACTTTCAAGCGTACGTACGGCCTACCGTCTCCATGAATGGTGTATTTCATTTCATATTTGTATCTTTTATATATTACTATAAATATTTATAAAATGAATATATATGACATATAAATAATTTTTTACATTATTTAAATAATTAAATAATGATCTAAGTAAGAGGATCAATAATAACAAGTCAAAACATGTATGATAAACAAATCGGTTATTACATAAAACATTACTCTAACATGGAATTGTAAATAAAATGGTAATATAATGTCATAAGTGAATAATATATGGTATTAGATATAATAACATGGTTCTTTTATATATTTATAATAAACTTATATTTATTATATAGTAGTTTTGAACATCTACAAATAAATTCAAGACTTAAGGTAAGGGAATTTCATCTCACTTTTTATTTCCTTGAGACATATGCCTTATACACCACTAATTTATTTTGTGTGGTGTGTATGATTCCCATGGATGTATTATATTATTATTATAATTTAATTTATGGGTATTTACATATTCATTTTATGATTTTTATTTCATGGGTTTTAGGTTTCAAAAGTTACCAAATTGATAAAGTAATTTTGTCTCAATTTACCTTCTTTGAGACACATGCCATGTTATGCACCTATATTATTCTATGAGGTGTATATACTGAATTTGAAATGTTATATCCTGAAACTAATTATTTTCATGATATTTTAATCATCATTTAATTTTATTCCTTCCATTTTATTATGATTCAAAGTTAACAAAGTGGTAATGGTTTATTTTTATAATCTCATCATCTATCAAGATGTTTATGCCTCCATTGATGAAATAAGATGATCCATATATCAAAAAATATCATGACTTTATTAACCTATTTTTATTCATGTTATATCAAATTAATGGTTCCATTTTTCCACTCTTTGGTACTTAATATAATTAAGAAAATGTTTGAATGAAAATCTAATTTTATCTCTCCCTTTAGTCGGAAATCTATGTTCTTTCAAAATTGGGATATCTAAAAAAGTTTTTAAAAAAGTTTTAATATTATCCTATGATGTTTAAATAAAATTTTTACCCATGTATTACCTTGTTAAAAAATGGTTTTGAAAATTAATCTTCTTTTTATTTTCTGAACAAGACACTTTTCTAAACTTTTAAGGTAAAAAATGAATATTCGATTTGTACGGAATTAACCTCCATCTTGAACGTCATTTCCTTGATGCTTCCTTTGTAAGTTTACAAGGTTTTTTTTGAATAATTATTTTCCTAATATTCTGGAAAAAAATTATTATAAAATGTTTTTCAAATAAAAAGGGTTTTAAAAAATTGTTTTATTTTTAAAAAGTGTTTTAAATGATTTTCAAAGATTCCTTTATATGTTTTCAAAAGGTTGTTTTCAAAGAAAAGGAGTTAAATGATTTCAAATATTATTTTATATATTATAAAATTATTTTCAAAGAAATGGTTTTCAAAAAAAATTAATCCTTTTTATAAGTTTTCAAAGTATTTTCAAAGAAATGTTTTTCAAAATGCTTTCGAACCTTCTTTATTTGTTTTAAAAGTATTTTAAAATAAATATTTTTTAAAAAAATTCAAGCCTGATTTATATGTTTGTAAATTACTTTCAATGAAATGGTTTTCAAAATATTTTCAATCTTTATTTATAAATTTTCAATGTTTTTTCAAAGAAAATTTTTTTCAAAATATTTTCAATCTTCTTTTATATGTTTTCAATAAAAAGGGTTTTAAAAATGTTTTCAAGATTCTTTCATATGTTTTCAATGAAAAAACGTTTTCTAGATTCCTTTACAATTTTTCAAGTTTATTTTAAAAAAAATGGTTTTCAAAAGGTTTTATGTTTGAAAAATCATTTTTCAAAGAAGAATGGATATTTTCCTCAAGAATTGTTTTTAAAATATGTTTTAAAATTATTTTACATCTAGGATAACATCCATTAATGTTACTCATTCATTATTGGGGAAATTATCCAAATGTTATATTAATATTATTTCTATGAATGGTTTATTTGTTTACAGAATGATATTTATGACACCTATTTCTCTTCCACGGGTTATATGATTTTGAAACCCGCTTCTTTTCACAGTTTATGATTTAATGAAATTATTATGAAATATATCTCTTTTCCATAGGTAATGATATGATGAAATTTTTATGATACCCATTTCATTTCATGGGTTATGATATAATGTTTATGAAAACCATCTATTTTTATGGGTCATGATATGATGCAAGTTTTATTATCTTATGGCGCATGTATATATGATTTTATTATAATCTGGGTTGGACCTATATCTCCCTCAAATGTATTGGGCAAAGATTTATATCTCATGAGATAATGATGATAATTAAGTCGACGGGCTTGATCTACTATGTGAAGATGGGGAAACCTGATCCCTTATAAGGAAAGGACTATGACTGGGGACTGTGATGTGTCCTATCTAATAGGTGTGGTCCTTATGAAGATGGGAAGATGGGGAAACCCGGTCCACTATAGGAAGATGGGGAAACCCAATCCACTATGGGAAGATGGGGAAACCTGATCCATTACAAGGAAAGGACTGAGACTGGGAATGGTGGTGTGTCCCACCCAATAGGTTTAGTCCCCATGAAGTGACGTGATAAGTTATAGCAATGCTTTTTGACTTATAGGGAATGATATTACATGTTTATGTGTATGCCAAAATTTCATGTTTTAATCCAATGTTATAACTTCATGGATTATGGTCTTGATTCCCTTATGATTCATGCCTTATGGACTACTAATCTTTATTCCATGATTCATGTTTATGATATTTTATATGCAGGGTATGACCTTCTAATGTTATGATCATGTTCACATACCCTTATAATCATGTTTATGCTTACATATCTCCCTTGATTACCCTTACAAAGAATCTGATATCACCCATTTTTTATGTTTCCTTACTTGGGTTATGAAGATATATTTTATGTGTGGTATGTCAAAGAGGGTTCTAATATTGGATAACCTAGTGAGAGATAATGTATCTCACTCATGTACCAGCATTTACATTTCCATGTATCTAAAGGCACTAAACTAATATGGTCTTTGGGCATCTGTTTATGTAATTTATTAATTATTCTAAAACAATGATGCAAATTCTATGTATGTTAATAAGAGTTCATTATAAGATCTAAATTCACTGTTAATTATGCCTAGAAGGTGTCGCACCATATTCATGTGCATTTAAAAGATGTGTCAATTGGGACACGTGGGGAGAATGAGATGGGGTGGATGAGATGGATCTTAGCGTGGTAAGATAGAGGTTCAGAGCCGAATTAGCAAAATATAATTGAGTCATTATTATAGGTGTATGGGACAATGTTTAAGGTTATAGATAGCAGATTCAAATCTATAATTCCATGTTCAAGAAAATAGGTAATCCCCATACCACAATTAGAGGTATCCATAATCCTTGTACCTCAATTAGAGGTAGTATTACCTTTAATTATACTTAGATAACAATGATAAAAATGAGATGATTTAGATTTGGGATCCTAAAAACATGACATTGGGCTTAGGCCCAAACCTGAATGGGTATAAAAACACCATGATTTATATTTACTTAATGAAATTAAAATTAAAATTAAAATTAAATTATATATAAAATAACTACAACACAAGTATTGAGATATCATCACTAATAAAAATATTTAATAAGTTTTTTATAAATATTCATAACAAATAACCTCTCCAAAATATGTCATCATTCATTAGAAACTCATAAAAACTCTAATATAAAATAATTCACTGATAATTTTGTTATCCCTTGAGAAACCTGAAATGTATTTGAATGTGTTGGTTCCCAAAATTTTGTTTCTTTTACAATGATTCTTGGTATTTTAGATAATCCTATATAAAGTGAATAAAAAAATTATAAGTAAATTTAATTCAAAATAAATAAAAAATGAAAAAACAACACATACCTCATATTTCAACTGAGGACTAAGGCTAGCTGGATAGAGTAAAAAATAACTCATACTCTGTCCAACTATGGTCACTTCCTCGGTAGGTAATGAAACTAGATTATTTGGATCAATAATTTCATGTATTATTACTCTTAATTTATTTTAATGCATAATATTATGTTGTATATAATCCCTTAAATTAGGTGGGATTCCATACTCTATAATATGTAAATGAGAATCCCTAACATGAAACTCATAGTATGCAGTCGAGTATGAATGAGGAGGTGGAGGATCTAGATAAGAAATATGCATATGTCACATAATTTTTTCAAAAATAGACTATACAAATTATTTAATTTTCCTTTCTATTGACTAATTCATCTCTCAAAAAAATTAAGAAATTTATTTTTCCCTTGTATTATGCCTCCCTCAGTGTCATACAAGGACATCCAAAAACCTTTTAGATGTTAAAACCCACATCATATCCTCTTATATGGCTTGGTTGTTCTTACATACCTAAAGAAGATGTAATAATAAACATTATATACTTAAGTATAAAGGTACCCTAGGTCTCTTACTATTGAAGGGAATCCTAAAATGATAAATGTAAATGTTCTATTAATGTGATAAATTTTAAAAATACTAATATTCAAGAAAAATAATTATTATTTTCTTACAATCATATCAGTTACTTATTTTAATAGATTAGTAAGAAACTTCCTCTTTCTTATCATTATAAACCTTTAAAATTTTCATGGAAAGTAGGGGAATATGGGGGAATAAATTAATCCTCTTTGGTCCGCTGCTAGATTTAGCTCATAACTCATCAAACTTTTCAGAAATCATTTGGGTACCCTTCGTATAACAAAGTATGATGTTATATATTATGTAACTATATATCTTAGTGATATATCTTTGTGATATCTCTTGGATGTATGTTACATAAGAAAAAATGAATAAGTTTTCAATTAATTAAAAAATAATTTTATAATTTTATTTTATAAACAAAAAATATCATACATGAAAGGGTTCCAACTGTTGGCTAGTGACAAACATTTTCCATATCTTTGCATCTAAAAACCCATACATGAGGCATGTATTTTCATTTGGTTTCTTCCTAAAAACATAAATTTTATTTAAATTTTATTTTAAATCCCTCCATCTAATTTTTAAAAAATATATCTACATCTTCTTAATAGCTTTCATATAAAAAAATTAAAATTTCATCTATAACTGAATAGATCAAATGTTAGTCACATTAAATATATAGTACTTTAACCATTTGAAAAATATATATTTTGAAATATTTTATCGATATGAACTCCCACAACTGATATTTTATCATTTTTCCGATGCTCATCTAATTAGGATATAATATATTAATCTTACCTCAAATCTGTATGTCCATAAATCTACCAAACTGCTTCACATTTGGTATTACTAAGTTATCGTTATCATCAAATTCAATTGAAAACCTTTAATATGTCTCACAATCAAGAGAAATTTTTGGTAAACATGCAATCCCACATCTACTAACTTTAGATATCATTTTCTCTAGAGAATAAGAAGACTCTGTAATAGTAGGCACACTAATAGTGATATAAATAATTTCAATAAACATAAGTTTAATTTCATAAAATAATTTAATTATTGGAGATATATTTATATGAAGAGACATACACAAACCTTAGTATATGTTTCTCTTCCTCCATATCCATCATTTAAATAGATGTATGGTTCTTGAAAGAAATTATATGTACATGTATTTGATTACAATTAAATGATTGTTGGAAGTAAAAAATTTGATTATTCACAATATAAATAAAATTACCTCAATTATGTTAACTAATATAATAGATGTAAAGTGCATAACTAAAAATGATTAATAAAAAGAAATAGTCATAGAAAAACTATAATGTTGGGATTCCTCAATAAAAAAATGTGTTCTTGAAACTGATGAATATAAAAATTAATATAAAAATAGTATAAATGATCCATGTTTATAGATTTAAATATATAAGTTTTAAAAAATAAAGTGTTTAAATGTTTAAGTTTCATAAAAAAAATTACCTAAATTATTTGTAGAGTGGCCAAGTGTTTTCACATATCCCTTCTACATGATCATTTATTATAACATGGAACATGTCTACACCGTGATCATTGTTATCCTCATATAATCATGTAATAGATGAATAAATATGACATAATTACACAACATCATCAATATCCTCATCACCCAAATAAATTTTCTCCCTTAAAAAATGATAGAACATTGATCATTCAATGGGTCAATGATATAAAATATCTAATTTGAATGTGTCTCCATGATAAATGGTTCCTCATTACAACTAAATACTTTCAAATCAATAAGTGTAAATCCATTTTTTCATGTCTTACACTAATGATACTATCAACCAAATTTCACATAAATAATGGTACTCTCAATCTAGTATAATCAATTTCCCATATATCCTTAAAAACTCCAAAATATATTGTTGATGCAAAAATTGTGATTTTATCTTTTGCAATTTAAAAATGCATTACTTCAGCAATGACCGTTACTCCACTATTTTTAATGGTTCACTTTTTATCATTTTTTTTGTGTGAAATGTGTAATTGTTACTGTAAAAACCATACCATGTGATCAAATTAACACATGGTCCCCCAGTTAATCATTTAATGGTTTCTGATGAAAATTAATTAGTGTTTACTTATTCCTTTAACCATGAAAAAATGTATTTTTATACTTATTAATAAAAAAATTCATTTATTTTTATATATTATACCTTCAATCTAGAAATATGTGATAATATATATTATTTATCCTCTTCGGCGGTGGTGTAGTAGTGCATGGTCGAGGGCCACAAGCAACGGTGTTCGGTGAGGTCTAGGGTTCGATTCTTGGGAGTCTCCTCTTGGGGGAATTTCCACCTCCCATATACCGCTCAACTTTTCGGGTCACTCGGTGTCTTATAGGGTGAGCATAATGGGAGCACTTCACCTGGATAATGGATTGATGTATCGAACCATCGCTGATCGAGGTGTAACCCCATGGGACGCGCTGTCATCTCGACTGGCAATGGCTCCTTCTTGGCTGGGGCTTCTCTGGATAACCTCTTTGTGGGAAGGGGGTTCTCAAGTGTGGAGGGTTTTAAAAGTACACTCTCGGGGATTCCCTTTTGATAAGGGATAATATATATTATTTAACCTCGTCTATGTTGTTCAAAATATATAAATGGGCTTGTATCCCTACATCATGTGCAATTAACTTTAATTTTAAGACATGTATCCTCTTACCTTCACTATTTACTACCATATGGTAAGATATAGAGAGACTAATGTACACAACATTATACAAGTTGTCGGTATATAACTCAACTACCTCCTCCTATATATATTTTTGAACAACAGAGGCCTCTGGTCAATGAATTTTTTAACATATCCCTTTATAATTTTCATATATAGTTCAAAAGGATACATCCAATATAAATATGCAAGACCACATAATGTTATATCTTCTACCAAATGAATCTTCACATGAACCATTATATAAAAAAATTATAGTGGTAAATACATATCCAGTTGAAAAATTATTAGGGTTTCTTCATTATCAAATGTATTTAACAAATTTATATCCACAGCATTATTGTAAATGAAATTTAAAAGGTAGAAAATCTTGATGACATACTTTCTGATAGACATCAGTAATATTACACATAGTGAACCAGTAGTATTTTTTGTATAAATATATGAAAATCATGATATTTCATTCCTATTAACTTCAAATCCTTTAATGAAACTAAAATTTTCACGTGTTAATAATAACTACTAGGCATTTTAGCACCATAAAAACATTGAAATAAATTCATTTTTTCACTCTTTTTTAATGTGTGACAAGTTGGGGGTAAATATGTTCATTTTTTCTTTAATAGTGGGAACTAACTCCAAACATAATCCCATAGATATTAAGTCTATTTGAGCATGTAATCCATCTTTTTTCTTTACTTTAATATCTTATAATGTTCTGATCAAATTGTCACGTATGTTTTTCTCAACATGCATAACGTAAATGTGATGTTTAACCTCCAAAAATATATAATAAGTTAGACATAATAAGATCGAAAGTTTTTTCAATTTATTTTTTAGACAACCCAAACTTTCTAACTTCCCAAATGTGACATCAATTTTTTTCACCTAGTTGTAATATTCTTCGGCAACAAATGTTTGTGGGGGGAATCATACTATTGTAAACCATTAAATTATTATTTTAATCTTTGATAAGGGTAATCCATTTGAAAAAATATTTTATGACCCATGTACACTGTATTTATACAATTCTAAAATTAATGATATGAAGTCCCTTCTATACAAATTGGTCAAGATTTATGTCCCTTGATATTATATCTAGATAAGTTTTAATATGCAGGAAAGTCATATATAGAGAAAATTACCATATAACATAAACAAAAATAAGCTTTCATGTATGATTCAATACTTTCACACCTATAACCCATAGAAATTTAAAGTCGTCAATCAATAGTGCTAGATAAACATCAATATCATTTCCATGTTGTTTTGTTCTAAAAAACATCAAGCTCATCATAAAATATTTTTTCTTCATACATATCTTTGGGGGAATATTTTAAATTACCAACATTATAGTTCATGGAATATGTTGGATACTGAGGCTCTGATATGGATTCATTTTATCTGTGCATAATCCCATTATGAGTTTTCTAACTTCATTTCAAAAATCAGGAAATTTTTTATCAAACCTCTTCTGTTGTGGTGAATCAACAATGTGATATAGGATTCTATCATAGATTCTCTTATATATATATCAACTTTTCATCTTTATATTATTTTAATTTATAAATAAATGCTTCAAATGGGGAATTATTAGAACATACCAGATTTCCTTAGTATAGGGTTTGGTGTTTGTACATGGGAATGAATCATAGTTGGATCTCCCATCAATTTTATATCATGATGTCCCACTTTTTGTACATTTGGATACACCTTCATATTCCTTCCTATATAGAACACAATCATTGGAGCAAGAATTTATTTTTTTATAATCCAATTCCATTGGACATAATATTTTTTCATCATAGTCAAAATCTAGGATATTTTTTTCTTTTAGAAGAATCAATTTTAAAAGTTTAAGAAATTTAGTGAAATTTTTATGATTCAAACTATTTCTTTCTTTTAAGTTAACCAATCTCAGTACTTTTGATAACACTATAAATTTAGTACAACCTAGAAATAATGGTTTTTCTATATCTCCATAAAATCATTCAACACTTTTTATTTTTTCAATGGTTTCAACACCTATATCATGAATTAATTCATCAAGATGGTCCTTGGTTTCATAATGAATATCTTCATCAACATTTGATCTTGAATTCTTTGTTGTTTCACCATGATAACTACAATTTGTATAACTATGATTAAAAACATATCAAATCAAATGGTATTGATTTCTATGGACCCTGATTTTCTCATATTCAAGTACTTCACACATGGATAGAAAACAAATCTCTATTTTTAAGATTTCAATTAAAAAAATCCATGAAATCATTGACCCTGTTCTCAAATTCAACACTTTTTCATCATTAATTTATCTAATTACAATCCATTATTTCCCTAAAAATCAATTCAAATTAAAAATATATTAAAATATTTAAACACATAAATATTTAAACATAAATATAAATATATAAATTTAAAACATATATATATTTGTGTAAAAATAAATATACATATAAACATATATATGTTTGTGTGTGCGTGTGTGAAAAATATATAAAAATACAAACACAAAAATATACATTTAAAATATAAAAAAATTAAAATATATATAAACCTATAAAATTTTAAAAAAAATACATATAAACATAATAATTAAAAACATATAAATTTAAATTTAAAATATATGCATTTCAAATATATATACACACATAAGCATATAAATATAAAAAATTAAAAAAATATAAATTTAAAACATATAAATATATAAATAATTAAATTTAAATAAAAAACATATAAATATAAAATATAAATAAACATATAAATTTTTATTATATAAAACATTTTAATATATAAATTTATTGAATATAAAGATATATATTTAAGGAATATAAACATGTTATCAAATATATCAAAACACATAAACATTTAAACTGATATATAAATGACAAAATTTTCACTGAAAATCAAGAACATTACCCATAAATAAAAATATAATAATGAATATTTTAGTTTATTTAGTATATAAAAGAAACTGATTTAATAATGAATTCAAAAAAAGTTTTTTAATTCAATAAAATTATTAATTCAACTTACATAACTATTAATTTTAACAAAAAAATATAACTAATACTCAGGAAAACATAACTTAAATACCAAAAATTGAACTTTGAATTGAAAAAAAAACACACTCCTAAATAAATAATACAAACGGTTATTCAACCTCATAAGATTTGTAAACTAAACCATTATTCAAAATTTAAAATTGATAAAAACAAAGGAAATAATTTGGCACTCACAAATAATAGAGATAATTGGAATGACGGATTATGTTTTGGTGACCTAAGGAACTAGAAGGTGCCTGAGGGTGGTGGAAGGGGGTTGAGGGCCCTTGAAAGGTGGATGATAAAGGAGTAATTGGGTGGAAATGGGTGAAAATTGGAGTTTATAGAGGAATATCATGATAGAGACCTATAGATATTAGGGTATCAAATTTTCTAGAGTTGCTGAATAAGGAGGGAGGTCATGTGTGGATGTGTTTTAATTTTTTTTAAGGGTATTAATGTCAGTTTTCATTAAACCAACATTAAAATATTTTCACTAAGGAATTTTAGTGTTGGTTATCTAATAACTAACATTAAAATACCTTTTAACATCAATTATTATATAACTAACCTTAAAATCCTTGCTATATATACTATCTATTCTATTAGTGGTTCCACAATGGATAGTGGTGGACAACAAATGACAATGGTGGTGATGGAAGGACATCGTGGATTAATCAATACTATCTGATCCATGATCAAATGGTTGTGGAAGGGCCATATAGAAGATCCTTTTCAACAAACAAAGTATACTACATGAGCTATGCATAGTCGTCCAATCATTAAATCATATGGAGATCTATGTGGCTATATGGCCACATGAAAGAGATAGAGGCAAGAAATATGGGGAATGGTCTTCATGAGATATAGTTATTTGATATTCATATTACATTTTCATGGTTGGGGGAGAATGGTGCGACATATGAAATTTGGTTTCGGTAAGTTTGGTTGATCATATCTATGATCAGATAGCTAAGGATGTAGTAGATGAGTCGGCATGACATGGAGTACTTGTGGTGGAACATGGGGGGTGAAACATGGCACCCCTTTATTGGTTCAGAGCTACTGAGGTACATGGGGGGTATGAACATATATAATTTTCAACATTAATAAATTGTATTGGACTCATTGTGAACTCTTAGACTAAATGGAACATTGTTTAGAAGATTTCATTGATGTTTAATAGTCCAATTTTACTAATTTGTAATAAAAAAAACTTGTGGGCCTATGATGACTTATCCTTATTCCAACCTTTGATAAAATATTTTTTTGGTGACATAGACTCACTATGAAATTAAATTTAACTCTTCATAATGATTACATAATTTAGTTTTGGATACACGATTGAATTATTGATGAAAATAAAATAAGTTAGTATTTAAGCCAGTTATAATTCAACTTATGTATGTTTTGATAGATTGTACTACATTGAGACATCATGAATTACTTTCAAATGACATGATCTTCTCATAATTATATGGATTACTCGGGGAGGACAAAAGTTAATTTTAATGGTGATTGTAATCATTAAAGAATATATTGTTTATTATTTGTGCGATTATGTGAAACTCAAGGTAATGTGATGTTGAATTTACTTGAATTTCATGCATTTATTTATTAAGATGGAATGAATAAAGGATATATATGAGGATATTATATAGGTGATTATTTCTTCTAAGAGATAATTTAGACACTATGAAAAGGGTTAATGATGTGGACTTCTGAAGCATTATGAGTAATTTTTGTGATTATATGAGCTAATGGGACTTTTTATGATGTAGATATCATATGATGATATTGTGGGATGACAACATGAACTTTGTTTGAAGATGTAAATTGAGCCCATGGATGATACAAATATATTCTACAGATGAAATGGTATTCCATTGGTGATCTTATAAATAAATAATGTATGACATAAATTTCTTGTAATGATATTATGGAATGATGATATGAAACTCATCATTTTAAGTGGTTAATTTTCTAATATGATTGATGTGGTTCTATTTTATCACACTTTGCCAAATCTATTTTGGGTTAATTAAATGAGTTTTAATGATAAGTTTAGTTTTTAATGAAGAATATGTGAATATGGAATAAAATGGGATGAATCTTTTTTAAATATTCTTTAAATTTAGATTTTTTAGTGGTAAAATTGTCATTGTTCGATTCTTTAATTATCATATAATTTTTTAAAAAACATTTTTTTTATTTTCATTTAAAACATATTTGGTTTGAGGTTTTCACTTTTTCTAGACTTTTGTGTTTTTAAGAGCTTCCATGGTGAAAGTGGCTATGTGGTAAATCACATATGTAACCCAATTTCATACGTCAACCAAAAAGGATTTGTGGGTACATTGACTATGTTGACTGAAACGAATACTTGGGAAATGTGTACATGAACCAAATTGGATACATCAGCCCAAATGGCTACATCGGGAAAAATAGCTATGTGGGATTAATTGGATACATCGTCCCAAACAGCTATGTTGGAAGTTCATCTACATGGAGATTATTTGACTATGTTGATCATCTCTTACATATCCCAATTTCTTACGTGGACAAAATCATCTACATGGAAAATTGTGTATGTCAAGGAAATGGATACATAGATAAACCTGTACATTGATACAATTGGATATGTGGGTAGATTTGGTTATGTATTTCATGCAGATGGAGATGTTTTTCACTGGCTAGGGGGAAGCCTTCTGTTTGGACATACATATGTCAGCCAATAGAAATTTCAATCAGGTAGGTGAGAGTTGGTATACTTCTATCAGGAAGTAGGTGTTGTTAGAAAGAAATTAAGAGAGCTCTATACTTGGGATAAAGAGAGAGATGAGAGGCTGAGATGTTAGGGGGCTGAGAGGATGAATACAAGTGCAGGATTTTGGAGCCAAGGTGACGAGCTGAGTTGTTCTCAGAGACAAGATGTAATCTGTATTTTTTATTCTCCCCAATTCCTTTTATTCTACTCTGTTTTTATCTTTTGTAAATAAATTTTTTTCTAATTCTTATTCAAAAATGTGTTGTGATCCCAAAACTTTATCAAATAAGAGCTAATATGAAATTTTAGTTCTAGGAATTGAAACCCTGATGTTGTATGGAGGTCTGTATGTCATGCCAAACACCATCCTTTTTCTTTACTCTTGGAGAACAGTGAATCTGTAAGTGTTGATGCGAGAGATAAACCCCCCAAGGGAAGTGTTCATAACTCTTTTACTTTTTGGTGAGAGAGGTGGGTGAATTAAGAGATTGAGCATCCATTAAGTGGGGTTTTGAAATGATTTAGTCCATTTGAGGTCCATGATAGATAACAGATTAGTGGATTGACCTGAATCTATGAATTTTTCTTACTGAATCTTATTTTCCTTCACCATTTCTTATCTTGTTGTCTATGTCTCTTATTCTCCATAGGTTCATAACTCTGTTCTCTACTCCCTCTATGTTTTTCAGTACAATCCATATTGTTTCTTCTAATTTTAGAATATAAAAAAAGGTGTTTTGGGAAAAATACTAGGACATTCGACATTGCATTCTTGAGATCAACCCCATAGTTGGATATTATAATATATTTAGGGTTATAAATGTATTTCCAATCATCCTCATGACAAGGTAATTCCCATAATTTGGTTCCTGTTTCATTGATATAGTGTATATTTTATTTTTTTTCATTTTTCTAAAAAAACTAAAAAACCCTTTAGAAAAAACAAAACAGAAATGATGATACCTCCTTAAAAATCAAAAGTCATGGAGGATTACTACCTATGAAATCAGGGATAAATTTGAAATTTTGAGTGAAGAAGATTTACTTGAACTTATTTAATATTATAAGGAACATAGGTGACCTACTATGGAGGCCTTATAAAAATAACTTAGAGAATTTTCATCCCTTTTCCTGGAGTTTTATACAGGAGAGTTTCTCCAAGTAGAAATCATTCCTCTCACATTTTTGAAAGAGATTGAAGAGGTTAAAGAATGGATAAAGTAGTTTTAATACCTCACTCCTATCCCAAAAATACTTCCAGGGGCACTGTTCCATCAATAAGAAGAAAAAATGGCAGTGATTCAAGGAGTTTACATTTTTATGGAAGAAGCTATGTTCTTATTTAATTTTAATTGCATTCAATATGATTTAAATTCAGATACTCCCATTATAGTTATTAAGGATCTAGTTAATTTTTGTAATCTCCTATAGTGTTAATAGTAACTTGAAGTTTCACTTGTTGGGGAATTTTTGGAACTCTCAGTTTTTGTTGAAGATTTAACTATGGAAGATGCTATTAAAGAAGAGGTGTTAGAGATATTTACAGTATACAAAGAGGGTATAGATGAAACTTTTTTTTATTCAAGAAGAAATGAGATATTGGACTAAAATACAAGAAAAATATTACCTTATAATTGATTTCATAAAACCTATGTACAAAAACCCTCAACCTGTAAAATATAGGAATTACCCCTTTTTGTCTGTTTTCAACCATCACTCCATAAGAGGTGCACTACTGTCAAGGAGTGGAACATGAAAGAAGTTTTACATGGGGTAATCCACAAATGTAATGTCACCGAATTTGGTAAGAATCACATCTAATGGTTTTTAAGTAGGAATCCACAACCACCATCAGACTCGGGTTGATCCAAAGGTTGTCTAGTTATAGACAGTCAAAACAAATCACCCCTAAGGGGTTATCCCAATATTATCCTTTTCACTTTTTTTTCTTTATTTTTAATTTTATTTGTTTGTTTTTTGTGTGATTTTTCTTTTAGGATAACAAAAATTCATTTATCCCATGTGGAAACCAATTTCAGAAAACAAGATATTCAAACTTGAAATCACAGGATTAAACTCCCTAAATAAAACCCAGTTGTATGTTAATTTTCACTATAAATCATAAATTACAATGATTAATCTATTTACATATTTTAGGAACCATAACTAAGTAGCTAGGAGTCTTTTTGAAATCAAACCCAGGGAGTATCCATCGGGATGCACAAAAAATCATGATAAGCTTCTACATCAAGGGAATTTTTATTTTAATTCTTCCATATTTTTCTTTTTGTTGCTTTTGAATTAAGTGTGGGGGGAATACCCCTTGATTTTATTATATAAAAAACATTAAATATATTTTTATTAACTAAGTTCCTAGTTTTCTAATATATTTAGTGTTGAAAAATCAATTTAAACTGGTTTTCAAATCTAGAGAACACCCCTGACATGCCTCTACATTCCAAATTATATTACCTTATCATTTATCATGATTTTATTAGAACTAATATTATAAATTATTTTATCTATCTTTAATAAATTAAAGCATGAAATTTCACAATAGATATATAACAATAATTTTAATGGATTCATCCAAAAGTGTAAAAATTGTGTTGTTTTGAACACTCATGTTACGCCCCAAGAATCTATGAATTTTTCAACTAAATATTCCATTTGAAATATAATTGTTCTCCACCTTAGAATTCAACATTGGGGAAAATATTGAGTTTTAATTTTTGATGAGAGGGGATTGCATCTATTCTTTATCTATGCTTTAAATCTTCCACATCAAAACACCCTCAATTTTTTTTCAAATTTTTTTGATTTTGGGAAATTCAAATATTTTTTGGTCTATGTAAATAGAAATTTTGGGTGTCTCTTAGTTCAAAAAATAATAACTCAAGGTTTACAGCCTAAAGGAAGATTCCATAACCTATTTGGTAAATTTTATTATGTCTGAGGTTGTAAGGATTGAGTGATTACTAATTTTAGTTATCTATTATCTTTATAGAAATATTTCTTTAAAACTAGGGAAAATATGTTTGATAGGTTATATTCTTGTGAAATTGGAGCTATAACTTGAGGAATATTTATCTTGAACTTAAACTTAGCTGCTCATCCTGGATAACATGTAACACCTTAGGTATCCAACTCATCTGAGAAGTATTATAAATTCATTTAATCTAGAGTAAAATAGGAAATTGGGATCTCATGGTGAGTATCTGAGGCAAGGGTACTGGTGGTGTTTCTATAAATAAATCCAAATCAGTAAGTGATCTTCATAATTCATTTCACAAATTCATGGATGGGAAAATAAAAATAAAGTTCCCTAGTAAAAAATGAGCTCCTGAAAGTGAGGATAATATTGAACACAAATGAAAAAGTAAACAATTAATTTATAATAAAATATTTGGAATTGTATCAAAAAATTGGAAAGTGAAGTCTTGGTTTGAGGAACCTAGGATAGAATGAAAGGTTTTTTTCCATTTGTTATAGATTTAATTATAATTTGTTCTTTCTAGTGAACTCTTATTTGAGTATGTGTTGAAGTATGGTGTAGTTTGATGAAATCACATAGGAGGCATTGCAATTGTTTGCAATAGATGATTTAATGATCTACTTTTACTTAGTTATATGGTGTTGAACCTAGGCAGGATGATATTTATTAACTCTGAATCATTTGTTAATGAACCATTTAAATGATTTAATTTCTCAGGGTTTCAATGTTTTAAGTGTGGGGGTTAGATAGGATGTTATTTTATCACACTTTTCCACATCTATTTTGGGTTAATTAAATTATTTTTAATGATAAGTTTAGTTTTTAATGGATATTCAATGAATATAGAGTAAACTAGGTTTAATATTCTATTCTTTTTAAATCTTATTTAAATTTATATTTTTTAGTGGAAAGTTTTTCATTATTAGATTATGTAGTTCTCATTTAATTTTTGAACAAACATTTTTTGTGATTTTAATTGAAAACGTATTTGGTTTTTGGTTTTCACTTTTTCTAGACTTTTATGTTTTTTAGAAGCTTCCATGGTGGAATATGCTATTTGGTAAATCATGTACATATCCCAATTTCATATGTCAACTAAAATGGCTACATGGGTAAAACATTTATGTCAAATGAAATAGCTATGTGGGAAAATGTGTACGTGAACCAAATAGTATACATCAACACAAATAGATACATTGGTAAAAATGGATACATGGTATCAATAGGCTACATCAACCCAAAAACCTATGTTAGAAGTTCATCTACATGGATATTATTTGGCTACATCAATCATCACTTACATAGCCCAATTTCTTACGTGAATAGAATTTTATATGTGGGAAATCAAATACATCAAGGAAACGACTACATCGATAAACACGTACATCGAACCAATTGGATATGTGGGAAAATTTGGTTATATATTTCATGAAGATGGGGGTCATGTACACTAGTTGGGGGGAATGACTTCTATTCATACATACATATGGAAGCCTGTAGTAATTTTGATCAGGCATGTGAGAGTTGGAACACATCTTCCAAGAAGAGGGTTCTATCATAAAGAAAGTAGGATAAATCTATACTTGGAATAAAGAGATTGAAAAGACGCCAAGAAGTTGGGAGTATGAGAGTCCGAAGATATGTTCAGGAGGAAATATTCATGAAGATGGGTTGATTTGTTCCCAAATACGAGGTGTAATGTGTAGTTTTTCTTTTCCCAGGTTCATTCCACTATACTCTATTTTTCTCTTTTTTAAATAAATGTTTATGCTATTTATTCTTCATCAATGTGTTGTTTTCTCAAACCTTCATAAAATAAGTACTAATATTCCAATCCAATTATAGTAAGTGAAACCCTCATTCTACCAAGATGTAACACCCTAAGTTTTTATGAATTTTTTTTTAATAAATTAAATTTCTTTGATGGCTTGCATTGCAAACTACACCAAGATATGATTTCTTCATAAACAACACCAATTTAATTTTTTGATACATGCAACACTTAGAATATATTTTGTTACACAAAACACCATGTTTGGCTTGTGTTATACACAATGCTGAGTTCCCTTGAAAACTTGCATTATACGCAAGATTGAGTTTTACCGTACTAAAATATACTATTAATATTATTATTAAAATATTATTATAATTTTCACCAATCCATTTTAATTGAGTTTATGAATATGATTAATTAAATTATGAAAATATTTTTTATACATGTATGTAATATGAAATCTATTTTGACCAATTAACAAGAAATTAAAATAAAACCCTTTTGAAAATATAGGAAATAATTTACTGGAAAAATATTTTTATAAAGTAATTAAACCAATTATGATGATTTATTTTAATTAAACATATATATGATATACTTAATAAACTATTTAACATTCATATTATGTGTTTTTTATATAAGAAATAATAATAAATCCAATTTTAGGTATAAAAAGATATATTTTTCTAAAAGGTAATTTTACCACATTTTAATGGCACACATGTTTTGAAACTAAATATTGAAACTCTTAAAAATTATATTTGAAAAAATAAATATTTTTAAGTGTAGTTCAAATTTTTCTTAGGGTGAAAGTTTTGTATTTTTTTGAAATATTTCATTTGTGGATGAATAGTGAAAAATACTGAATTTTAGTTGAAAACTTTTATTTTATTTTATTTATTTATATAGTTAAATTATATATTGAATTAGTTTTAAAGTATAATTAGTTCAATTATACATCAATCAATCCAATTTATTTCATTTTAAACAATTCTGCATTGAAATTGGATATAAAAACATTTCAAACTTTTGAATATTTTCACTTTAAAAAACTTGTTGTCTAATCCCCTCTATGGGATTAATTTTAAATTAATTTCTTCCACTTCTGTGATTGGAATTTGGAAAAATGGATTAAATTTTTTTAATAAAAATAATTTATAATTTATATTAAGGTTAACTTAGTCTTTTACCACAAATATTAGTGAAATTAAATAAAATTAATTATAGTGATTAAGGTAAAAACAAATTTACTTAATTGTTAAACTTTAAACTTAAGGTAAATTGACCTAAAAACTTGAAAAACCGATTTTCAAGGAATATTTTGACCACATATCATATTTTATATGAAATTTATCATTATTTTAGTCACATTATATAAGGGAAACCTCACAATAGTGTTTACCTTTTGGGTATTTACAAGTTTTCCACTCACCTCCCTTGTAAAAGGCCACTAACTCTTCCCATGTATTTAAAACTCTCAAGTAATTTGGATTATATAAACCCTAACTAAATAAAATTTCAACATAAATCATATTATCCTATAATCCTAACTTTTTAAATTAAGCAAACCAAGTAAGTACTTTGGTGAAAACCAAAAGGAGTTACATGAAGAAGAGGTAGCATTCCTCATTAAGTAATTTTGTTTTATTTCTTCCTCAAATAACTAAATTATATTTATATAATGATTGTATAATAACCATAGTATCTTAAATATTATTATATTTTTAATTTTAATTTTTTTGAGAAATAACTTCACCCACTTCCATCAAATGGGATACACAATCATCATTCGTGTGTACGGTGGACTACCACCTCACAAACCAATGTCATTCGTTCTTCCATTACCACCTTTAAAGGTTAGGAATAATGATGTAAATGATATTTATATATTATATTTATCATATTAATGATTTATTAATTCTTCTATAATTATTATATAACACATAAATTCATGCTTTCCATTTTTTGTGAATATGATAACATCGTTTGTGGATGTGTGGACTACCGCCCCCTTAAAACAATTTGATTCATTCACACTATACATGGAATGTATTAAGGATGGTTTTAAAAAAAATATGAGTTATATATTAAATAATAATTCTACTATAATAATAATATATATATATCATTTACTTTTCTTTCTTTCAATACGATAAGAAATAGAAATAGTGTTCATGCGTACGTACGGCCCACCATCTCTGTGAATAATGTATTTCATTTCCTATTTATATCTTTTATAGATTATTATAAATATATATATGCTGAATATATATTATATTTATATCATTTTTTATATTATTTAAATAAGAAAATCATAATCTAAGTAATATTATTAAGAATAGCAAGTCAAAAAATATACGAAAAACAAAGCAGTTATTACCCAAAACATAACTTTGACATGAAATTGTTAATAAATGGGTAATATAAGGTAATAATAAAATAATATATGGTATTATAAATATGAATATGGTTCTTTGATAGATTTATAATAAACTTATTTTTATTATACAGGATTTTTTAACAAGTACACTAAGATTCAATACATAAGGTAAGGGGATTTCTAATCTCACTTTTATTTTCGCGAGACTTGTGTCAAATTCACCACTTGTTTCTTTTTTGTGGTGTATATAATACCCTATGAAATTTTATATCATTAATTTAATTTATTTCTAGATATTAAAAGTTTCAATTTATGTAATTATTTCAATAATCTCACGATTCAAAAGTTACTCAAGTAGTAAAGGATTTACGTCTCGCTTTTCATTTTTGTGGGACACATGCTATATTCACCACCTCTTTATTCTATGTGGTTTATATACTATCCCTTAATATACTTTATGATTATTATAATTAAAATTATTGGTATTTACATATCCATTTGAGTATCTCTCTTTCAATAGGTTACGGTTTCAAAGTTACTAAAGCGGAAAGGGAATTTTTGTCTCAATTTTCCTTTTTTGAGACACATGTTTTGTTATGCATCTATATTATTTTATGAGGTGTATATATGGCCCCTTTAGCATGTTATATCATGAATATAATTATTTTAATTATTTTCTAAGCTCTATTTTATGTTATTATCTCATCGTAATTATGACTCAAAGTTACCAAAGTGGTAAGAGTTTATTGTTACAATCACATCGTTTATTAGGATTGTTTAAGATTATGCTTCCATTGATGAAATGTTATGATCCATCTATCAAGAACTATAATTAATTTTCTCCTTATATGATTATTCATGATATATTCATGTAATGGTACCATTTTTTCACTCTTTTGTACTTAATATAATTAATAAAATGTTTTTAAGAAAATTTGACTTTATTTCTCTCATCAGTCAGAAATCTATTTTATTCCAAAAATCATGTTTTCTAAAAATGTTTTAAAAAATATTTTTAAATGATATTTTAAGATTATTTTAAACTAAAATGATTTTGGTAAATTTTTAAGCTTAAAAAATTTTTAAATTATTTTCAAATATTTATTTATATGTTTTCAAAGTTATTTTCAAAGAAAATTATTTTCAAAATGTTTTATGTTTTAAAAATATTTTTTCAAAGAAGAAAGGATATTTTACTCATGAAATGATTTTAAAATACCTTTAAAAATTATTTTACATATAATATAACATAATTTGGTGTTACAAATTCCTTACTAGGGATATGATCCACGAATACCATTCATATTCTTTCAATGGATGGTTTATGTTTTGATGAAATGATTTTTATGAAACCTGTTTCTCTTCCACAGGTTATACCATGATTAAATGATTATGAAACCCGCTTATGTTCATGAGTTATTCCTTGATGAAATAATTATTAAACCTTTCAATTTTCCATAGGTTATGATATGATGACATGTTTACGATACCCATTTCGTTTAATGGGTTGTGATATGTTGAATGTTTATGATCATGTGGAACACATATGCATGATTTCAGTATATGATGGGTGGGACCTATATCTCCCTTAAATACATTGGGTAAAGATTTATATCTCATGATATAGACATGGATTTAATGGTGAGTTAACCTGGTTCATTAAGGGACTTTTTCCGCTGAGATGGTTTTAGGAGGGAACCTTGAATACTAAGATAGTTTGGGGGTGAACTCATTCCACTATAAGGAAAGGGTTGTGGATAGGGATGGTGGTGTGTCCCACCCAGTAGGTGTAGCCCCCATTAAGTTCCTTGATAATTTTTTAAAATTATACTTGACTTATAGATAATGATTTTATATACTAATGTGTATGCCAAAAAAATTATGTCTTATTCCTATGTTATCCTCTCATGTATTATGCTCTTGATTACCTTATAATTCATGTCTTATGACCTGCCAATCATTATTCCATGACTTTTGTGTATGATCTTTGATATGAAGGGTATGATCTTAAAATGTTATTCTCATGTTCTCATTCCCTTATGTTCATGTTATTCTTATGTATCTCCTTTATTTACCTATACTAGGCATCCAAGCTCACCCTTTCTTATGTTTCCTTTACCCAAGTTATGAAGAAAGGTTTTAAGTGGGAGTAATAAATGGGGAGATCTTTGGGAGAAACTTTTAATATATTTCACCAAGTTATAATATTTTGTTCCAAGCTTATAAAGACACTAAACTATTACAGTCCTTAGGCATGTAATTTTTTAATATTCTAATTATTAATCTAAAAAGATATAATATCCATGTCTGAGAAACTTGGGTCACTATAGTTGGTATCAAAGGAAAGGTTTAGTTATCCTTTATAAATTAGGATGATAAAAAAATAATGATATCCCTAGGGATATTTCTAAGGATATGTCTAGGTATGTCACTGAGGATAATTCTAAGTATGAGTTAAATTTTAGCAAAAATGACCTGGAATTTTGATAAAGGATTGAGATAGTGGTTTCAGATCAATTACATCCTTTTCTGGATTCTACAAGTGTATGTGGCTCTTGAATATATATACATATGGGTAACAAACTCAAAAACATCGTATTGAACTTGGTTTGACACTCATGGGGGGTATTCTTTTGAAATTCACAAACTCTTTATGAACTATCATGAAGGATTTAAATAGAAGGTGACTAGAAATAACCTAGGATAAACCTAAGGTGTCATAGATTAAATATTTAGGTGTCATTATTTGTACATATTATAAGATATTTTTCAAGATTATTAGGTTTTCTACTATGATAATTGTTACTCACAATATTCTTTCTAGTTTTAGTAAAAGGAAGGAACCAAAAGGAACTGGGTTAACATTTAGTTTAATGGATAAATTTCTAATGATCATCCAAATGGGATGATTACTGAAGTAAAGGATTTTTTTATTATACCTAATAAGTTTTCTTGGAAAATTATTAACAATATGTACCTTAAATAACTCTCAGAATCACCAAATAAGAGAATTATAGTGTTCTATGAGATATTGTATGATAGTAACCATGGAGGAATGAAGATTCAATTTCATATATGTCAAAAATGTGGGGAGAAGCACTCAAGGGAATGTCTCAAAAGAATGATAAGATGTATTATGTGTGGTGAATAAGGCCACAGAGTAAGTAATTTCTAAGGTAAAATAAAGAGTTTTTTTCATGAAATGGATGGGAATATCAGTTGTTCTAAGGTATTATCATCAGTTGAATGTTTTAATTGTGTAAAGTATGGGCATTATGAAAATAAATGTTTTAGGGGGAAATCTCATGAAGGAAATCAAAAAGGTTATAAGAGTAATGGTTTTGTTGCTAATGATGAATAGACCAAGAACAAAATATGAAAGGTATGTATTATTCTATTATTATTGTTTATTATCATGATTAAATTTAGTTTTATGAATGTTAAGACATGATTTTTATTTCATATTTTAAGAAAGGGTTATTATGTAATAAGATGATGATGTTTGGCTAATGGTTTGAGAACGAAGTTGGATTATTGAAGTGTATATATATTAAAATTCAAGAATTATGTTATATGAATCATGAATTATATGTTTTCATTAAGTATTTTCAAAAATATATTTAATGTTTTTGATGACCTAAAAATAATATTTAATGTAAAGGTGATATTTTTATCAAGGGAATGTAACCCATAATGTGTTCCTGATGCTGAGAAAATTATGTTTAGCTTAGATAAAGAGATGATTAGTATTGATAAAGTAAATTGGATAGTACTTATAACCTCAAAAGTGATAAATAATTTGTTGAAAAATGGTTTATGTTATCATTAGTGAAGTTTTTAGTGTTTTTGTATTTAAAGAATATTTCTAATAATATTTGTTCTATATAATGAATGAAGAAGTGTGTATTTTTTCAAATAAGATTTTATGGTAATCCAAGTTATTACCATGTTTTAAGAGAATATATGATGAAGGTATTAACATATTTGGTATGTGATAATCAAGAGATACGTTATGATGTATGTGGGATCAATGTAAATCTTAGTTACCTTCTTTATAATGTTTTGGATATTTATCTTTCATAAGGGTCAAAAGGTTAACCATTAATGAAAAGGATTATGTTGAACTTTGGTTGAGGTTTTAGAGATTAATGTATTATATTTTCATATAAAGATTTATGAATATTGGATAACCTATGTCAACCATTTTGTTTTGATCATACCTTAAGATATAAGGAATGACTTATTAGTCTATCTATGTATCTTATGATTCATTAGGGCTTTAGGGATAACAAATTCACCTTCATTTATTGGAGTGAGAGATGAAGTGGAAATTTATCAAGGCACAACCAAAGGGTGGGATTGTTCTTATAAAAGGGAATTGAATCAATTAAGTATATCTTCTAATGAAAATTATTCAACTTTAGGAAAAGTATCTTTAAAAATAAAAAAAATATCCAAGTACCTTTATTTCTGATAAATCAATGGACTTTTCGATCATAATAGATTTGTGGTTTTGAGCCCCTTGAATTTTCATTGATCATTCACTTTATTATTATCAATTCCCTCAATCACTCTCTATAATTATTTAAACTTTTCTTCCATGTCCAAATATTCACCCCACACCTATGTTGTACAATGTGTCAACCTAGTTATGAGTTACTTTGGGTAACTATTATGATTCCAACTTTCCATTTTTAAAGAAAGTTTTAGTATTCATTTTTCGATGTGGTTTTATATGAAAGGAACTTTCATGTGTTAAAAATTTTATGACCCATACAAATTTCAAGGGAAAATTCATTATAAGGGGGGTATAATGTAACACCCTGAGTTTTTTTGAATTTTTGTTTTGAATAAATTAAATATATTTAATGGCTTGAATTACATGCTACACCAAGTTATGCTTACTTAATATGAAAAAAAATGTTAATATTGTTCTAAATGAAAAACTTAAAATACATTTTGATACACAAAACATTATTTTTGCCTTGTGTTACACACAATGCCCAGTTCCCTCGATAACTAGTGTTACACACAAGACTTGAGTTTTACCGAACTAAAATATACTATTAATATTATTATTATAATTATCACCAAGATGTTGGAATGGAGGGTATGAATAGTATTAATTAAATTATTAAAGTATGGTTTGCACATGTATATAATATGAATTCTTTGGTAACCAATTAACTAGAAATTAAAATAAAACCCTTTTAAAAATACGGGAAATCATTCACTGGAAAACTATTTTTATAAATTAATTAAACCGATTTTGATGAATGGTTTTAATGAAATATATATATATATATAATATATTTAATAAAATATTTAACATTCATATAATGTGTTTTTTAGATAAGAGATAATAATAAATCCAATTTTAGGCACAAAAAGATATATTTTTCTAAAAGACTATTTTACCGCCTTTTAATGAAGTTCCTATTTTAAAACTAAATTTTTAAACATTTAAAAATTATATTTTAAAAAATAAACTTTATTTTTTAAATAGTAATTTCAAAATTAGTTTAGGGTGAATATATGGTATTTTTTGGAAATATTTTATCTTTTGATGAATAGTGAAAATACAGGATGTAAATTGAAAACTGCTTTTTCTTTTTATTTATTTATAAAGTTAAATTATATTTTGAATTGGTTTTAAAGTATAATTAGTTAAATTATACATAAATTAATCCAATTTAGTTCATTAGAACCATTTTTTTGAAATTTTATATAAACATAATTCAAACTTTTAAACATTTTCACCTTAAAAAACTCGTTATCTCATCCCATATATGGGATTAATTTTAATTTAATTTCTGCCACTTCTATGATTTTAATTTGGAAAATTTTATTCCATATTTTTAATAATAATAATTTATAATTTATATTAATTTTATCTTATTTTTGGACCAAAAAATTCAGTGAAATTAATTAAAATTAATTAGAGCGATTGTGGTAAAAATGAGTTTACTTAGTGGTTAAACTTTAAACTTAAGGGAAAATGACCTATGAACTTGTCCAAAAACCATTTTATGGAAATATTTAGACCATATACCCTATTATATCTAAAAATTATCATTATTTTATGCACATGATTTAATTGATACCTCCTAATTGAAGGACCCTGGGACACCCTGAGAGGGGAGGGGTGAATCAGGGTGACCACTTTTTCTTTTAATGTGATGGATCTTATTCCCACGTTGGTAGGAACTTGTTGAACCTGTATGATGATTATGATCAGAAAGAAAACATTCACATGCACAGAGAAGACACAGCCCTTTTTACTTGGTTCACCACTAAGGGCTACGTCCAAGGAGCATACGCCGACAGGTTGTCGGTCGTACCAAAATCCACTATGCTTAACTAGCGGTAGATTACAAAAGTTCGGGTACAGTTACTCTGTCCCAGGCTCACCGCCTTTACAAAGGTTCAGGGATAGCCCACTGCTCCCCTCGGGTCACTCCCGTTGACTCCCCCTGGCTCACTACCGTTGGTGAAGTCCCACTCAGTTTATAGACGTGAAGGTCTCTTCATCATTTTCATAAGAATGCATCCTCTATTGTATCTAGATGCTCTATTGAAGTCTGATTCTTACCAGAAGCAGAATATCACTTTTACTCGAATGTATCAGGTAGTCTTCTAGCTTTCGTGCAGCTCCAAACAGGCCGGCGGGCTTCAGCAAAACCCGGCGCGCTTCTCCAAGCCGGACGTGCAAGTCCCAATACGGCGCGCAAGTCCAAACTGGCGCGCAAGTGTCACCAACGCACCTGTGTGACGCTTTCTTCCCCGACAACAAACTTGCGCGGTTCACTTCATTTCTCTCCCAAACCGCCTTGGGCGCACAGCAGACAACCGGCGCGCAAGCTCTACTTGCGCGACCAAACTACCACCTGCGCGGCTCAACCACCTGCGCGATGAGAGCTCGAACAATCTCTCAGTCTTGAACTCCGTTGGAAATGAGGAGGGGTGGTCCAGTATTTATAGGCAAACTGGACCCCCTGCGCGGAGGCGCGCAAGTCCCTCAGCGGCGCGCAAGTCTTGTCTCCAGTAACCTCTGTCGCGCAACTCACTTGCGCGACCCAACCAACACTTGCGTGGCCTTCTTTCCTTAGACAAATTTTTATGTTCTGATCCTCAAAAACATATTGCGCGCAAGTCTTTTATCCTCCAAGAGCTCGGCGCGCAAGTACCTTTTCCAAAAACACTTTACTTTATTGGCCGATTTTCAGGCCCAAAATTTTGGCAAACACTGGGAAACGGCGCCACCTTCACTACTGTTTTCTGTTTGAACAGTATGATCTCTTTGTTGGTACACATCCTGAACTTCCACTGAGGACTGACAACAAACACAAACCATACGCCAAATCATGCTTTGAAGACCCTGGTTCCAACAATCTCCCCCTTTGGGTTTGTTGGCAATCAGAATAAATTCAAAAAATCTCCAACCATGAGCAAACCCAAAACGCAAGAATCAACTCAGCCAACACTCTAAGTCTACGTGAGCAATGCTCGGTGTAGAAAATAAGAGAGGAAGCTTGAATTGGGTTCCGGTGTTTTGAAATTCTCCATGACGCCCGATTGTATCCTTCTTATACTTCTCATCACAGAAGCACCCGATTGTATCCTTATTATACTTCTCATCACAGAAGCACCCGATTGTATTCTTCTTATACTTCTCATCACAGAAGCATTTCTTGCCTTGAATTTATTCTTTTCTCCCCCATTGAAAATAAAACCAAAGACCGATAAGTTGTCCAACGTTCAGCTCAAGCCATACTCCCCCTGGATAGTATCTCCCCCATAAACCTGCATCACATCCATAAGCAGATAAAAACAGTTATAACAAATGGGGAGAGGGGATTTCTGGATCCTCCTTATGCAGTAGGAGGTGGTTGAACACCGAGGTTCAACCGATGCTTCTCAAACACAGCCGCTGACAATGGCTTGGTTAGGATATCAGCCACTTGCTCATCAGTTCCAACATGATCCATTCTAATCACGCCTTGTTCAACCTTTTCTTTGATAAAATGATACCGTATTTCAATATGTTTTGTACGAGAATGCTGAACCGGATTCTTCGTAAGATCAATTGCACTTTTGTTATCACAATAAATCACCATTGGTTGCTGCACCTTATCACCAATATATGTTAGCTGTTGCTTCATCCAAAGAAGTTGAGTGCATGATTTTGTGGCAGAGATATACTCAGCTTCAGTCGTACTAAGAGAAGTACTTTCTTGTTTCTTGCTCAACCAGCCAACACATTTCTTACCAATATAGAAAGCTCCACCACTAGTGGACTTTCTTTCTACCACATCACCAGCCCAGTCAGCATCTGAAAATGCGGATAATTCACTGTCCCTGCCTGCAGTAAAAAATAACCTGAAGTTATGTGTACCATGAATGTATCTCATGATTCTTTTTACTGCTTCCATATGTTCCCCTTTTGGATTAATCTGAAAGCAGGCTGTAAGGCATGTGGCAACACTACTGGAAATTCGAGCTATAGCCACGGTTCTAAACCGTGGCTATAGGCCCACAAACCGTGGCTATAGGTAATAGCCACGGTTTGAGGAACCGTGGCCAAGTTTGGCGTGGCTATAGGCCTAGACCTATAGCCACGGTTCCAAACCGTGGCTTTAACTCTATAGCTACGGTTCAAACCGTGGCTATAGGTTTATAGCCACGGTTAAAACCGTGGCTGTATACCTAATGCCACGGTTTCAACCGTGGCTATACTAAAGGCCGGACAAAATCTATAGCCACGGTTTAAAACCGTGGCATTATGTCTATAGCCACGGTTTAAAACCGCGGCAATACATCAATAGCCACGGTTTTGAACCGTGGCTATAGGGTTTCCAAATTCATAAAAAAAAAATACCCCCTGGACACACCCTGGACACCCCCATGCCACCCCCGGCCAGTCCCCCCTGCCAGTACCCCCGGACAGCCCCCCTTGCACCCCCGGACAGCCCCCCGTGCACCCCCGGACAGCCCCCCGTGCACCCCCGGACAGCCCCCCGTGCACCCCCGGACAGCCCCCCGTGCACCCCCGGACAGCCCCCCGTGCACCCCCGGACAGCCCCCCGTGCACCCCCGGACAGCCCCCCGTGCACCCCCGGACAGCCCCCCGTGCACCACTGGACAGCCCCCCCGGCCAGCCCCAGCCAGCCCCCCATGCACCCCCGAGCAGCCCCCCGACCAGCCCCGGACAGCCCCCCGTGCACCCCTGGACAGCCCCCCCGGCCAGCCCCAGCCAGCCCCCCGTGCACCCCCGAGCAGCCCCCCGACCAGCCCCGGACAGCCCCCCGTGCACCCCCGGACAGCCCCCAGCCCCCAGCCCCCCCTGCCCCCTGCTTGTCCCCCTGCCAGCTCCCCCCCTGCTAGTCCCCCCCTGCCCCCTGCTAGTCCCCCACTGCCCCCTGCTAGTACCCCCCCCCCCCCCGCCACCCCCCCTTCTTGTCCCCTTGCCAGCCCCCCCTGCCACCCCCCTGCCAGTCCCCCCTGCCCCCTGACACCCCCCCTGCTAGTCCCCCTGCCCCCTGCTAGTCCCCCACTGTCCCCTGTTAGTCCCCCCCCCCCCCGCCACCCCCCCGCTTGTCCCCTTGCCAGCCCCCCCAGCCACCCCCTGCTTGTCCCCCTGCAAGCCCCCCCTGCTTGTCCCCCTGCCAGCCCCACCCCTGCTCCTGCCAGCCCCCCCCCCCCTGCCCCCTGCTTGCCCCCCTGCCAGCCCCCCCCCCCTTCCCCCTGCTTGTCCCCCTTCCAGCCCCCCCGGCCACCCCCCTGCCGCCTGCTTGCCCCCTGCCGCCACCCCCCCCCCCCCCCCCTTCCCCCTGCCAGCCCCCCCGCCCCTGCTTGTCCCCCTGCCAACCCCCCCTGCTGGACACCCCCCCTGTCCGTGCACCCCCGGACAGCCCCCCATGCACCCCCGGACAGCCCCCCATGCACCCCCGGACAGCCCCCCGTGCACCCCTTGCCAGCCCCCCCAGCCACCCCCTGCTTGTCCCCCTGCAAGCCCCCCCTGCTTGTCCCCCTGCCAACCCCACCCCTGCTCCTGCCAGCCCCCCCCATGCCCCCTGCTTGCCCCCCTGCCAGCCCCCCCCCCCTTCCCCCTGCTTGTCCCCCTTCCAGCCCCCCCGGCCACCCCCCTGCCCCCTGCTTGCCCCCTGCCGCCACCCCCCCCCCCCCCTTCCCCCTGCCAGCCCCCCCGCCCTGCTTGTCCCCCTGCCAACCCCCCCTGCTGGACACCCCCCCTGTCCGTGCACCCCCGGACAGCCCCCCGTGCACCCCCGGACAGCCCCCCATGCACCCCCGGACAGCCCCCCGTGCACCCCTGGACAGCCCCCCCGGCCAGCCCCGGCCAGCCCCCCGTGCACCCCCGGACAGCCCCGGACAGCCCCCATGTGCACCCCCGGACAGACCCCATGCAGCCCCCATCCCCCCTGCACAGAACCCCGGAAACCCCCTGCCCCCTGCTTGTCCCCCTGCCAGCCCCCCCTGCCCCCTGCTTGTCCCCCTGCCAGCTCCCCCCCTGCCCCCTGCTAGTCCCCCACTGCCCCCTGCTAGTCCCCCCCCCCGCCACCCCCCCTGCTTGTCCCCTTGCCAGCCCCCCCTGCCAGTCCCCACTGCCCCCTGACACCCTCCCTGCTAGTCCCCCTGCCCCCTGCTAGTCCCCCACTGCCCCCTGTTAGTCCACCCCCCCCCCCCCCGCCACCCCCCTGCTTGTCCCCTTGCCAGCCCCCCTGCCGCCCCCTGCCAGCCCCCCCTGCTTGTCCCCCTGCCAGCCCCCCCTGCTCCTGCCAGCCCCCCCCCCTGCCCCCCTGCCAGCCCCCCCCCCCCCCCTTCCCCCTGCTTGTCACCCTGCCAGCCCCCACGGCCACCCCCCTGCTTGTCCCCCTGCCAGCCCCCCCTGCCCCTGCCAGCCCCCCCCCTGCCCCTGCCAGCCCCCCCCCCCTTCCCCCTGCTTGTCCCCCTGCCAGCCCCCCCCCCCTGCCCCCTGCTTGTCCCCCTGCCAGCCCCCCCCCCCCCCCTGCCCCCCTGCCAGCCCCCCCTTCCCCCTGCTTGTCCCCCTGCCAGCCCCCCCTGCCCCCTGCTTGTCCCCCTGCCAGCCCCCCCTGCCCCCTGCTTGCCCCCTGCCACCCCCCCCCCTTCCCCCTGCCAGCCCCCCCAGCCCCTGCTTGTCCCCCTGCTAACCCCCCCTGCTGGACACCCCCCCTGTCCGTGCACCCCCGGACAGCCCCCCGTGCACCCCCGGACAGCCCCCCGTGCACCCCCGGACAGCCCCCCGTGCAGCCCCGGCCAGCCCCCCGTGCACCCCCGGACAGCCCCACGACCAGCCCCGGACAGCCCCCCGTGCACCCCCGGACAGCCCCCATGTGCACCCCCGGACAGCCCCCCGTGCACCCCCGGACAGCCCCCCCGTGCACCCCCAGACAGCCCCCCCGTGCACCCCCGGACAGCCCCCATATGCACCCCCGGACAGCCCCCATATGCACCCCCAAACAGCCCCCCGTGCACCCCTGGACAGCCCCCCGGCCAGCCCCGGACAACCCCCTGTGCACCCCCGGACAGCCCCCCGACCAGCCCCGGACAGCCCCCCGTGCACCCCCGGACAGCCCCCATGTGCACCCCCGGACAGACCCCATGCAGCCCCATTCCCCCTGCTTGCCCCCTGCCACCCCCCCCCCCCCCCTTCCCCCTGCCAGCCCCCCCAGTCCCTGCTTGTCCCCCTGCCAACCCCCCCTGCTGGACACCCCCCCTGTCCGTGCACCCCCGGACAGCCCCCCGTGCACCCCCGGACAGCCCCCCGTGCACCCCCGGACAGCCCCCCCGGCCAGCCCCGGCCAGCCCCCCGTGCACCCCCGGACAGCCCCACGACCAGCCCCGGACAGCCCCCCGTGCACCCCCGGACAGCCCCCATGTGCACCCCCGGACAGCCCCCCGTGCACCCCCGGACAGCCCCCCCGTGCACCCCCGGACAGCCCCCCCGTGCACCCCCGGACAGCCCCCATATGCACCCCCGGACAGCCCCCATATGCACCCCCAAACAGCCCCCCGTGCACCCCTGGACAGCCCCCCGGCCAGCCCCGGACAACCCCCTGTGCACCCCCGGACAGCCCCCCGACCAGCCCCGGACAGCCCCCCGTGCACCCCCGGACAGCCCCCATGTGCACCCCCGGACAGACCCCATGCAGCCCCATTCCCCCCGGACAGCCCCCCGTGCACCCCCGGACAGCCCCCATGTGCAACCCCGGACAGCCCCCATGTGCACCCCCGGACAAACCCCATACAGCCCCCTACCCCCCTGCACAGAACCCCGGGCGTTTATCAAGCGCGCGCAACGCTTAAAGAACGCATAATGAGCCCTACCGCGCAGACCACACGTCCGATTGACGCGCCGTCTGCGCGTGCACGTCGCGAATAATAATGGGATTGTTGTCCTGTGATTTCAGGGCAATCCGATGTCGTCCGCTATGAGTTTGACCGTTAGACGCCTGTTTTGGCCGTTTATGACACCGGAACGGCGTTCCCGGTCACCACGGGCACACGGCACGTCCGATTGACGTGCCGTCTGCTCGACCACATCACAATTCACTTACCCTTTGATTTCGTCCGATTTCAGGCCATTCGGACTTCGTTCGGCCCGTTTGGACCCCCCACGCGCGTTTATCAAGCGCGCGCAACGCTTAAAGAACGCATAATGAGCCCTACCGCGCAGACCGCACGTCCGATTGACGCGCCGTCTGCGCGTGCACGTCGCGAATAATAATGGGATTGTTGTCCTGTGATTTCAGGGCAATCCGATGTCGTCCGCTATGAGTTTGACCGTTAGACGCCTGTTTTGGCCGTTTATGACACCGGAACGGCGTTCCCGGTCACCGCGGGCACACGGCACGTCCGATTGACGTGCCGTCTGCTCGACCACATCACAATTCACTCACCCTTTGATGTCGTCCGATTTCAGGCCATTCGGAATTCGTTCGGCCCGTTTGGACCCCCCCACGCGCGTTTATCAAGCGCGCGCAACGCTTAAAGAACGCATAATGAGCCCTCCTGCGCAGACCGCACGTCCGATTGACGTGCCGTCTGCGCGTGCACGTCGCGAATAATAGTTTGAATGTTGTCCTGTGATTTCAGGTCAATCCGATGCCGTTCGCTATGAGTTTGACCGTTAGACGCCCGTTTTGGCCGTTTATGACACCAGAACGGCGTTCCCGGTCACCGCGGGCACACGGCACGTCCGATTGACGTGCCGTCTGCTCGACCACATCACAATTCACTCACCCTTTGATGTCGTCCGATTTCAGGCCATTCGCAATTCGTTCGGCCCGTTTGGACCCCCCACGCGCGTTTCTCAAGCGCGCGCAACGCTTAAAGAACGCATAATGAGCCCTCCTGCGCAGACCGCACGTCCGATTGACGTGCCGTCTGCGCGTGCACGTCGCGAATAATAATTTGAATGTTGTCCTGTGATTTCAGGTCAATCTGATGTCGTCCGCTATGAGTTTGACCGTTAGACGCCCGTTTTGGCCGTTTATGACACCAGAACGGCGTTCCCGGTCACCGCGGGCACACGGCACGTCCGATTGACGTGCCGTCTGCTCGACCACATCACAATTCACTCACCCTTTGATGTCGTCCGATTTCAGGCCATTCGCAATTCGTTCGGCCCGTTTGGACCCCCCCACGCGCGTTTCTCAAGCGCGCGCAACGCTTAAAGAACGCATAATGAGCCCTCCTGCGCAGACCGCACGTCCGATTGACGTGCCGTCTGCGCGTGCACGTCGCGAATAATAATTTGAATGTTGTCCTGTGATTTCAGGTCAATCTGATGTCGTCCGCTATGAGTTTGACCGTTAGACGCCCGTTTTGGCCGTTTATGACACCAGAACGGCGTTCCCGGTCACCGCGGGCACACGGCACGTCCGATTGACGTGCCGTCTGCTCGACCACATCACAATTCACTCACCCTTTGATGTCGTCCGATTTCAGGCCATTCGCAATTCGTTCGGCCCGTTTGGACCCCCCCACGCGCGTTTCTCAAGCGCGCGCAACGCTTAAAGAACGCATAATGAGCCCTCCTGCGCAGACCGCACGTCCGATTGACGTGCCGTCTGCGCGTGCACGTCGCGAATAATAGTTTGAATGTTGTCCTGTGATTTCAGGTCAATCCGATGTTGTTCGCTATGAGTTTGACCGTTAGACGCCCGTTTTGGCCGTTTATGACACCAGAACGGCGTTCCCGGTCACCGCGGGCACACGGCACGTCCGATTGACGTGCCGTCTGCTCGACCACATCACAATTCACTCACCCTTTGATGTCGTCCGATTTCAGGCCATTCGCAATTCGTTCGGCCCGTTTGGACCCCCCACGCGCGTTTCTCAAGCGCGCGCAACGCTTAAAGAACGCATAATGAGCCCTCCTGCGCAGACCGCACGTCCGATTGATGTGCCGTCTGCGCGTGCACGTCGCGAATAATAATTTGAATGTTGTCCTGTGATTTCAGGTCAATCCGATGTCGTCCGCTATTAGTTTGACCGTTAGACGCCTGTTTTGGCCGTTTATGACACCAGAACGGCGTTCCCGGTCACCGCGGGCACACGGCACGTCCGAATGACGTGCCGTCTGCTCGACCACATCACAATTCACTCACCCTTTGATGTCGTCCGATTTCAGGTCATTCGCAATTCGTTCGGCCCGTTTGGACCCCCCACGCGCGTTTCTCAAGCGCGCGCAACGCTTAAAGAACGCATAATGAGCCCTCCTGCGCAGACCGCACGTCCGATGGTGACTAGGTCTCATAGCTCATCTACCTACAACTTGGAATGGGATGATGACGTCGGGGAGGGGGTTATGAAAACGAAATGCTTTATTATGAAGGCAGTTTTATCAATGTCTAGCCCCATCTCCTCTCTTATGTCATCTTTTGTTTTTAATAAAATGGCTTTAGAGCCTTTCGGCTCGAAGCTTCTTTCTGTCATACTCTAATTCTGTTAAGCCTCTCAAACTTGACACACTGTCATACTCTAATTCTGTTAAGCCTCTCAAACTTCCAGCCCTCAATGAGGGCTGCAATTCTGTATTAAAGGATGGGAACGAAAATTACAGCAGAAAAATAGAAGAAATAGGGAAAACAACAGAAGAAATCCTCAGGAGGCCCCCAGGCTGAGGGAGGAAGATCAAGCTAACAAGCCACCAGGCCGATCTTCCGCTGAACTGTAAATGGCCCATAGAAACGAGGGGCAGGTTTCTGAGAAATCTGGCAGGTTAAAGAGTGTTGTTTGTGAGGCCGAAAGCGTACGGAAACAGGATCTCCCACATGGAGGGCAAGGTGACGGCAGTGTATTAGTTTTCTGCTTCATGATGTCTTGGGACCGACTCAAATAATATTTGAGTCCACGATCAAGCAGTGCATGGGCAACAGCGGGCAACTAGATTTCTGATGGAACAGCGTAGGTCTCGTGGCAGCGATTTACCACCTCTGTTTGGTCATCCGTTTGCGGGTGGTAGGTCAAGCTGAGTTTTAAGTCAGTGCCTTGGAGTTTGAGCAGTTCAATCCAAAAATGGCTTACAAAAATGGGATTGCGGTCGCTGGAATGCTATGCAAACTGACAATCTCCCACACGAAAACCTCGCCCACACTCCCACACTCTTTGCTGTGTAAGGGTGTTTTAGGGGTAAAAAATGGCCATATTTAGAGAGATGATCAATGATGACCAGAATCACAGTGCAACCACGGGATTAGGGTAGTCCGGTGATAAAATCCATAGAGAGACCCGACCACACCAGCTGGGGAATTTCCAACGGCTGCAACAGGCCAGCCGGATATAGTGTGGAATATTTATTTCGTTGGCATTTGGCCCATTGGCAAACTGTTGAACCGGTATTTTCATCCCGACCCAATATAAATTGGCAGGCAATTTTCTATACGTGCGGCAAAAACCAGAATGACCCCACTACGGAGACAAATGGAACTCAGCCAGCAATATGGGCACCCATGGGGACGAACTAGACAGCACCAACCGGCCCTTATAACAGAGGACACCTTGCAGAAAAGAGTAAGTAGGAAAGGAAGGAGCATCTGCTTGCAGAGTGATGATGACTTAGCTGAAAAATGGGTCGTCTGAAACGCCTGTGAGCAAGTGGGGCTGAACCTCCCCCCTGCTGGATGTGGCTGGAGCAGGGCCACATCACGGCGTGACCGCGGCGTGACCGCGGCGTGACCGCAGCGTGTTGGCCCGATCCAGCGACATCCGCGGGGCAGCATCTTCCGACCAGGAGCGAAGGAAGCGGGAGGAGGCTGGAATGTGGGTGAAAGGGGGCTGGTTGCAGGTGTTGGGGGGATGGTGCGGGCTGATTCGAAGGTGGGGGGGCTGTTGCGGGCTGGAATGCTGGTGGCAGCGGGCTGATGACTTTGCTGAAAAATGGGTCGTCTGAAACGCCTGTGAGCAAGTGGGGCTGAACCTCCCCCCTGCTGGATGTGGCTGGAGCAGGGCCACATCACGGCGTGACCGCGGCGTGACCGCGGCGTGACCGCGGCGTGACCGCGGCGTGACCGCGGCGTGACCGCGGCGTGACCGCGGCGTGACCGCGGCGTGACCGCGGCGTGACCGCGGCGTGACCGCAGCGTGTTGGCCCGATCCAGCGACATCCGCGGGGCAGCATCTTCCGACCAGGAGCGAAGGGAGCGGGAGGAGGCTGGAATGTGGGTGAAAGGGGGCTGGTTGCAGGTGTTGGGGGGATGGTGCGGGCTGATTCGAAGGTGGGGGGGCTGTTGCGGGCTGGAATGCTGGTGGCAGCGGGCTGATGACTTAGCTGAAAAATGGGTCGTCTGAAACGCCTGTGAGCAAGTGGGGCTGAACCTCCCCCCTGTTGGATGTGGCTGGAGCAGGGCCACATCACGGCGTGACCGCGGCGTGACCGCGGCGTGACCGCGGCGTGACCGCGGCGTGACCGCAGCGTGTTGGCCCGATCCAGCGACATCCGCGGGGCAGCATCTTCCGACCAGGAGCGAAGGGAGCGGGAGGAGGCTGGAATGTGGGTGAAAGGGGGCTGGTTGCAGGTGTTGGGGGGATGGTGCGGGCTGATTCGAAGGTGGGGGGGCTGTTGCGGGCTGGAATGCTGGTGGCAGCGGGCTGATGACTTAGCTGAAAAATGGGTCGTCTGAAACGCCTGTGAGCAAGTGGGGCTGAACCTCCCCCCTGTTGGATGTGGCTGGAGCAGGGCCACATCACGGCGTGACCGCGGCGTGACCGCGGCGTGACCGCGGCGTGACCGCGGCGTGACCGCAGCGTGTTGGCCCGATCCAGCGACATCCGCGGGGCAGCATCTTCCGACCAGGAGCGAAGGGAGCGGGAGGAGGCTGGAATGTGGGTGAAAGGGGGCTGGTTGCAGGTGTTGGGGGGATGGTGCGGGCTGATTCGAAGGTGGGGGGGCTGTTGCGGGCTGGAATGCTGGTGGCAGCGGGCTGATGACTTTGCTGAAAAATGGGTCGTCTGAAACGCCTGTGAGCAAGTGGGGCTGAACCTCCCCCCTGCTGGATGTGGCTGGAGCAGGGCCACATCACGGCGTGACCGCGGCGTGACCGCGGCGTGACCGCGGCGTGACCGCGGCGTGACCGCAGCGTGTTGGCCCGATCCAGCGACATCCGCGGGGCAGCATCTTCCGACCAGGAGCGAAGGGAGCGGGAGGAGGCTGGAATGTGGGTGAAAGGGGGCTGGTTGCAGGTGTTGGGGGGATGGTGCGGGCTGATTCGAAGGTGGGGGGGCTGTTGCGGGCTGGAATGCTGGTGGCAGCGGGCTGATGACTTTGCTGAAAAATGGGTCGTCTGAAACGCCTGTGAGCAAGTGGGGCTGAACCTCCCCCCTGCTGGATGTGGCTGGAGCAGGGCCACATCACGGCGTGACCGCGGCGTGACCGCGGCGTGACCGCGGCGTGACCGCGGCGTGACCGCGGCGTGACCGCGGCGTGACCGCGGCGTGACCGCGGCGTGACCGCAGCGTGTTGGCCCGATCCAGCGACATCCGCGGGGCAGCATCTTCCGACCAGGAGCGAAGGGAGCGGGAGGAGGCTGGAATGTGGGTGAAAGGGGGCTGGTTGCAGGTGTTGGGGGGATGGTGCGGGCTGATTCGAAGGTGGGGGGGCTGTTGCGGGCTGGAATGCTGGTGGCAGCGGGCTGATGACTTAGCTGAAAAATGGGTCGTCTGAAACGCCTGTGAGCAAGTGGGGCTGAACCTCCCCCCTGTTGATGTGGCTGGAGCAGGGCCACATCACGGCGTGACCGCGGCGTGACCGCGGCGTGACCGCGGCGTGACCGCGGCGTGACCGCGGCGTGACCGCAGCGTGTTGGCCCGATCCAGCGACATCCGCGGGGCAGCATCTTCCGACCAGGAGCGAAGGGAGCGGGAGGAGGCTGGAATGTGGGTGAAAGGGGGCTGGTTGCAGGTGTTGGGGGGATGGTGCGGGCTGATTCGAAGGTGGGGGGGCTGTTGCGGGCTGGAATGCTGGTGGCAGCGGGCTGATGACTTTGCTGAAAAATGGGTCGTCGGAAACGCCTGTGAGCAAGTGGGGCTGAACCTCCCCCCTGCTGGATGTGGCTGGAGCAGGGCCACATCACGGCGTGACCGCGGCGTGACCGCGGCGTGACCGCGGCGTGACCGCGGCGTGACCGCGGCGTGACCGCGGCGTGACCGCGGCGTGACCGCAGCGTGTTGGCCCGATCCAGCGACATCCGCGGGGCAGCATCTTCCGACCAGGAGCGAAGGGAGCGGGAGGAGGCTGGAATGTGGGTGAAAGGGGGCTGGTTGCAGGTGTTGGGGGGATGGTGCGGGCTGATTCGAAGGTGGGGGGGCTGTTGCGGGCTGGAATGCTGGTGGCAGCGGGCTGATGACTTTGCTGAAAAATGGGTCGTCTGAAACGCCTGTGAGCAAGTGGGGCTGAACCTCCCCCCTGCTGGATGTGGCTGGAGCAGGGCCACATCACGGCGTGACCGCGGCGTGACCGCGGCGTGACCGCGGCGTGACCGCGGCGTGACCGCGGCGTGACCGCGGCGTGACCGCGGCGTGACCGCGGCGTGACCGCGGCGTGACCGCGGCGTGACCGCGGCGTGACCGCGGCGTGACCGCGGCGTGACCGCGGCGTGACCGCGGCGTGACCGCGGCGTGACCGCGGCGTGACCGCGGCGTGACCGCGGCGTGTTGGCCCGATCCAGCGACATCCGCGGGGCAGCATCTTCCGACCAGGAGCGAAGGGAGCGGGAGGAGACTGGAATGTGGGTGAAAGGGGGCTGGTTGCAGGTGTTGGGGGGATGGTGCGGGCTGATTCGAAGGTGGGGGGGGCTGTTGCGGGCTAGAATGCTGGTGGCAGCGGGCTGAAATGAAGGTGGAAGGGGTCGTGCAATGACACGAATGGGCAGAGTGAGAATATCGGATTGATCATCGGATGGAGTACACTGTAATCAGAGGAAAGAATATGCGCTGTGAGAATACAATATGCAATGGAGGATCATCGGATGGTCCAATAAAATTGTACGCTAAGTAGACACCCTATTGAGAGCTTCACCTGGATTCAAACAGCACAACCATTAATCTCATAGTGATTAATTATTGATTTTCACAAATAACTCAAATGATCCAGCATGATAGTTGGTAAGAAATATTTAGATGTGAATACACTTTTTGAAAGTCAATTTGGCATTCTGAATTTCATTGACACCTCATTTTAATTTTCTCCGATTGACGTGCCGTCTGCGCGTGCACGTCGCGAAGACTACCATGCTTTCAAATTCAGGCCAACTAGTGTGTACAGGTAAATAAAGAAGCCAATGATAAAGATTTTAGCACCCCTACAACCGAAAAAGCACATTCCAGTAGAGGGAATAAGGGTCCCTATAGGAGAAACTACAGTCTAGAAAGAAAAAACCACATCTAGTTGCTTATTATTGTCCAACGAGTGGTTTTTTTGATGAATACATACAAAATTAAATACATACCCGCAAGTAAATACATACAAAATTAAATACAGAATTAAATACATACAAAATACATACCGAATACATACCTGCAACTAGAGAATCCATACATACCTACAACTAGAGACTCCATACATATAGAATTGAATACATACAGAATACATACAAAATACATACAGAATACATACAGAATGCATAACTACAACTAGAGACTCCATACATAAAGAATACATACATACTTGCAACTAGAGACTCTATACATATAGAATACATACCTGCAATTAGAGACTCCATTCCTCCCTCAATTAAAAATACATACAGAATTAAATAGATACATGAATTCAGAATACATACAGAATTGAATACATACCTACAAGTAAATACATACAGAATTCAGAATTAAATTCATACATGAAAGTATTATAACACATAATTCATACCTGTAAGTAAATACATACAAAATTCAGAATTGAATTCGGAATTCAGAATTGAATACATGCCTGCAAGTATTATAACAAATAATACATATCTGCAAGTAAATACATATAGATTTCAGAATTGAATTTAAAATTCAGAATTGAATACATACCTGCAATTACAACACATAAGTCATATCTTCAAGTAAATACATACAAAATTTAGAATTGAATTCAGAATTCAATACCTGCAAGTATAAAACATAATTCAGAAGGTAATTAAATACATACATAATTGAATTTATATTTTTCATTAAAACAGGATGAAAAATTTGGTTGATGTTGAATTAATAAAACAAAACAGTGGAAAAGAAATTAAAATGATGCAACGCCGAACCAGATGTTTGAAAAAAATCATATTTGACTTAAAACCAGCATTCAACACAAAGACAATCTGGTAGAATTCAATTAAATATGAACATTGAATAGCAACTGTTAAATAGAGATATTTAAATCGATGATGAACTGGTATTTTTAAGCCAAATCAATAGATTCAAAGAGAGTTGAACATCTACCAGTCAAGAAACAACTCAGAGGAAGGAATTTGGAGAATAATACCTCACTCAAACCCCCATCACGATTTAGACTTGGAGGGGAGTCCGTCGGCGTCGGGGGAGGCGCTGTCTTCCGGGGAGGGGGGAGGCGCGGTCGTCCGGGGAGGGGAGTGCATCGGGGGAGGGGAGTGAGTCGGGGAGGGTTCCGTAGGAGTGAGTCCGGGGAGGGGGGAAGCGCAGCGAGGAGGCGTCGGGGAGGAGGGGCGAGGAGGGCGCGACGGCGCGGCCACGAGGAGGGCGCGGCGAGGAGGGCGCGGCGAGGAGGGCGCGGCGAGGAGGGTGCGGCGAGGAGGGCGCGGCGAGGAGGAGATGCCGTCGGGGAGGAGGGCTGTGGATCGGGGAGGAGGAGGAGCCCGATAAAAGATCGGGAGAATAAAAGGATAGCCACGGACAAAAATTTAACCGTGGCCTAATAAGGGCTATAGCCACGGACCTATAAAACCGTGGCTATAGGTCCGTGGCTATAGCCCCAATTTCTAGTAGTGCAAAGACAATATCTGGCCTTGTCGCTCTCAGGTACAGTAGGCTTCCAATGATCCTCCTGTACATGGTGGGATCAACAGAGTCCCCATCCTCATGCTTTCCAAGTTTAGTTCCAACTGCAATCGGAGTTGACATTGGTTTGGATTCTTGCATATTGAACTTCTTCAGTAGCTCTCTTGCATATTTTTCCTGAGAAATGAAAGTGTATTCCTTCTTTTGAATCACCTGCAGCCCCAAGAAATATGTGAGCTCCCCAATCATAGACATTTCAAATTCTGATTTCATGTGGTTGGAAAATTCATCCACTGATTTCTGCCTACTGTCACCAAATATGATATCATCAACGTAGACAAGAACCATGAATTGATCTTTTGGAGAATTCTTCACATAGAGATTGTGATCAACTCCTCCTCTTTTGAATTACAACTTCTTGAGATATGAATCCAGACATGAGTACCATGCCCGTGGTGCCTGCTTCAAACCATACAGAGCTTTCTTCAGTTTACAGACCTTTGTTTCATCAGTACCCAAAACAAAGCCCACTGGTTGTTCAATGTAAACTTCTTCTTTGAGTACACCATTCAAGAATGTTGTCTTAACATCCATTTGATATACTTTATATCCTCTTTGGAGTGCCATGGCAAGGAAAAGCCTGATTGACTCCAGTCTAGCTACTGGAGCAAAGGTTTCTTCAACATCAATGCCTTCAATCTGAGAGTATCCTTTACATACCAGATGTGCCTTGTTTCTGATGACACTTCCATGTTCATCAAACTTATTTTTGAAGATCCATTTGGTACCAATCACATTTTGACCTTCGGGTCTCTGGACAAGATCCCATGTCTGATTCTTGTCAATCTGGTCTAATTCATCATTCATGGCTTTCACCCAAGATTCATCATTAGCAGCTTCTTCGAAGGAGGATGGCTCTACAACTGATAGATATGCAGATTGCGTGTTATTCCTCATTCTCCTTGTTTGAGTGGGTGCACTCCTGTCCCCAATTATGTTGGATGGATCAATCTCAGCTCTTCGATTTCTCCTGCGAGTTTTAGTATCATTTTCTTCAGCCATAGTTTCTTCTTCAGATTCTTCTTCTGAGTCAATATCATGATGTGACTGCTGAGTGTTTTGAACAACTTCATCTATTTCTGCATTTGTATTTTCTTCACGTTCACATTCTTCCTGAATTTCTATCACATCAGTATATGAAGTCCTTGAAGCATTCGTGGTTTTCTCTTCAATTATCTTAACATCATTGCTTTCCACAATTCTTCCCAAACGCTTGTTGAATCATTTGTAGGCTTTGATGTTCATTGAGTAACCAAGGAAAATTCCTTCATCTGCATTGTCGCCATATTTCCCTTGATTTCCTTCTTTGTTCCTGATGAAGCATTTACTTCCAAAGACACGAAAGTATTTTAGAGAAGGCTTCCGTCCATGCCACAATTCATATGGTGTCTTCTTCTCACCCATATAAAGTCCTATTCGATTCTGAATGTACACTGCAGCTTGAACAGCCTCTTTCCAGTAATGTCGTGGAATACGACTCTCAATCAGCATAGTTCACGCCATGTTGTTCACCTATCGATTCCTACGTTCAACAACTCCATTTTGTTGTGGAGTTCTCACAGCAGCTACCTCATGTTGTATCCCATGCTTCTCTAGATAATTCTCAAATTCAATGGATGTGTATTCTCCTCCATTGTCAGATCGCAACACTTTGATTGTTCGTCCGGTATCATTCTCGGCGATTCGCCGATATGTTTTCATGCAGTCAAGGACTTGTCGTTTCCTGTGAATGACCATCACACATGCCATTCTACTGTAATCATCTATGAAAAGGACAAAGTACCTTTCTCCATGTGTTCCGGCAACATTTATTGGACCAAAAACATCTGTATGAATCAGATCAAGAAGGTGAGATGCCTTTTTCTTCTTTGGCCGATATGAACTGCAGACCAGCTTCCCACGAATACAAGCATCACAAGATTTTTCACGCTCACGCTTCAGGTTGGTGATGTCCATGACAATTCTCAATTTTGATATTTTCTCCATGTCTTGTTGATTGATGTGTCCCAATCTCCGATGCCACAAATTGTTTTCTTCTTTAATAGTCATGTAACATACATTTTCTTCACTATCAACCTGATACAAGTTGCCTTCTGTTCTGCATCCTTTCATAAGTGAATTTTCAGTTTTTCCCTTGATAGTTCAGCCTTTCTGATTAAAAGTAACTATAAGTCCTGAGTCACAGAGTTGACTCACGCTGAGGAGATTATGACGTGGGCCATATACGTAAAGGACTTCAGTCTTCTTTAGTTCTCCATTAGCTAATTGGGTACTTCCACTCCCTTTGATTTTCAGAGCCCCATCATTACCAAATATTATTGTACCATCAACATTCTTTATGATATTCGTTAGTAGGTCGGCATTACCCATCATATGAGATGAACAACCGCTATCTAGAATCCAGGTACTGTTGTTCTTTGTTGCTTTGAGGGCTACCTCTGCAAGGTTCGATTTCTCAATCTTCTTCCTTTCCTTCCATGAGACATTAGATTGAGTATATAGAACTGATGGCCTTTCAACTATCTCTTCTGCATACCTAGGTTCTTCATAGTCAAAGTCTTCTTTGAGAGGTGAGAACCTATTTGAAAGAGCAACATTGTCTTGCTGACGAGACTTGACTTGTCTTGAACTTCGGTATGAGGTGTCTATGTCCCTTCTCTGCCAGCAATTAACTGCCTTATGACCAAAGTTAGAACAACGAAAACAATATCCATAGAAATTATTTCTTCTATGAGAATTAGGATATGAGATTGTTCTCCTTTCTTGCGCATCTATATCTTCTCCATTCAGATAGCTTCTTGCCTCTTCACAATAAGACATGGTATGGCCCAGATAGCCACAGAACTGACACTTCATGAGAGGAAATGTTTTCTCACTTGAATTTCTCCTGATACCTTCTTCCTTGGGAGAATAGTAAGACTGTCTGTCATTTTTGAAAGTTTGAGGATAATTTTCGAGTCTCCTTTTAGTTTGGATTGAGGGTTCCTTTTTCAGCACTCTAGGTAACATTTCATCATGTTCAACTTTCATCTTATCTTTATTTTGGATCTTTTCACTTCCAGCAGTTGATGAATCAGCCTCACAGCCAATTCCACTCTTTCCCATGCAAGCGGGTCTTTGATCACTCAAGATTTTTCCAACCCCATCTAAACCACACTTGGCTCTTGCTAGTAATTCTGCATCTGAGAATCTTCCGAACTGTATTTTCTTCCTCAATTCTTTTGGAATTGATTCAGTCTCCAGTTTACTTCTTAGAGTAACTACTTCTTCCTCAAGACCCTCAGCAGTCTTGGATTTTTCATCCAATCTGGATGTGAGGTCATTGATGACCTTTGCCTGCTCTTCAATTCTCAGCTTCAGATCAACTACATCATCATTGATTTCAATTATTTTAGACTATACCTTCACAAATTCTTCCAGTCATTCAATTTCAGCTTCAAGTTGATCAACATATTCAGTTGATTCTTCTACAATTGATTTCCACTTATTGCAGCTCTTACATTTAATCTTAAGCTTACTAACCGCATCCTTAAGTTGCACCTCAGGATCTACACAAGTTCTCAGTTGTTTTTCTCCATCAGTATCTTCTGACTTTTCAACAGTGGCCATCATAGAAGCATGGTTCCCAGTTTTGAATTCTGGTTCTTCTTCTTCACAGAATTCATTGTCATCTTCTTCCTCTTCATAGACAAAACTCTTCCTTTGTATTTTCTTACCAGATTTGAAGTCTCCCTTTTTGAAGAACCTTCTCTGAGGCTTCTTGAAGTTTTCATCTTCACTGTCATCATCATTGATATTCTTCAAGCACTGAGAGGCAATGTGCCCAACTTTTCCACAACGGAAACATGCGAGAGGTAACTTCCCTTTGAATTTCCCTTTCCCCTTATGGAACTTATTTGCAATGAGAGAAAGAATTTATTTCTCTTCGTCATCATCACCGCTACAATCCTTTGAGATTTTCAATTTATCCATGGCCTTGAATGTCATTTCCTTGCTCACCCGAGTTGTAGCATCTTCTAGTTTGACTCTCATTTCATATGCTAACAAGCTGCTCAGTAGATCATCTAGAGAAAGTTTGGAAAGATCTCTTTCCTCAAGGGTTGACACCTTCGCATTATACAGAGGTGGAAGTCTTCTTAATATTTTCTTTACAATATAAATGTCTTTGATTTCTTCGCCTAGACCCCGAATTTCTCTAACCACTTCAGTAATTCGATTGAAGAAAGAGTCTGCATTCTCGTCTGGATGCATCTTCAGATCATCAAACTGATTGTGTAGCACTTGTAGTTTCGCCTCCTTCACTTTGCTATCTCCTTCATAAATATTCTCAAGTTTATCCCACATGGATTTTGCTGAGGTGCAATTCATCACCTTCAGGTAGATCTGATCAGAAAAGGCTGCAGTGAGAGCATGCTGTGCTTTAGCATCTGCATCAAGAAGTTTCCTGTCTGTTTCAATCATAGCCATACCTGTTGGATCAGTGACATGTATTCCTTGCACAGTAGAAAAAAGAACTTCCATTCCAAGAGATCTTAGATGAGATCTCATTCTGTTCTTCCAGATCTGGAAATTGCTTCCATCAAAGTGAGGGACTCCCCTGACATTGACCGCGTTTTCCATGACAAAGAAGGTCAGATTCAACACCAGTAACCTTTACCCTCTGATACCACTTGAAGGACCCCAGGACACCCTGAGAGGGGAGGGGTGAATCAGGGTGACCACTTTTTCTTTTAATGTGATGGATCTTATTCCCACGTTGGTAGGAACTTGTTGAAACTGTATAATGATTATGATCAGAAAGCAAAGATTCACATGCACAGAGAAGACACAGCCCTTTTTACTTGGTTCACCACTAAGGGCTACGTCCAAGGAGCATACACCGACAGGTTGTCAGTCATACCAAAATCCAATATGCTTCACTAGCGGTAGATTATAAAAGTTCGGGTACAGTTACTTTGTCCCAGGCTCACTGCCTTTACAAAGGTTCAGGGATAGCCCACTGCTCCCCTCGGGTCACTCCCGTTGACTCCCCCTGGCTCACTTCCGTTGGTGAAGTCCCACTCTGTTTATAGACATGAAGGTCTCTTCATCATTTTTATAAGAATGCATCCAATGTTGTATCTAGATTCTCTATTGAAGTCTGATTCTTACCAGAAGCAGAATATCACTTTTCCTCGAATGTATCAGGTAGTCTCCTGGCTTTCGTGCAGCTCCAAACAGGCCGGCAGGCTTCAGCAAAACCCGACGTGCTTCTCCAAGCCGGACGCGCAAGTCCCAATACGGCACACAAGTCCAAACTGGCGCGCAAGTGTCACCAACGCACCTGCGCGACGCTTTCTTCACCGACAACAAACTTGCGCGGTTCACTTCATTTCTCTCCCAAACCGCCTTGGGCGCACAGCAGACAACCGGCGCGCAAGCTCTACTTGCGCGACCAAACTACCACCTGCGCGGCTCAACCACCTGCGTGACGAGAGCTCGAACAATATCTCAGTCTTGAACTCCATTGGAAATAAGGAGGGGTGGTCCAGTATTTATAGGCAAACTGGACCCCCTGCGCGGAGGCGCGCAAGTCCCTCAGCGGCGCACAAGTCTTGTCTCCAGTAACCTCTGTCGCGCAACTCACTTGCGCGACCCAACCAACACTTGCGCGACCTTCTTTCCTTAGCCAAATTTTGATGTTCTGATCCTCAAAAACATATGGCGCGTAAGTCTTTTATCCTCCAAGATCTCGGCGCACAAGTACCTTCGCCAATAACACTTTACTTTATTGGCCGATTTTCAGGCCCAAAAATTTGGCAAACACTGACCTTCACTACTGTTTTCTGCTTGAACAGTATGATCTCTTTGTTGGTACACATCCTGAACTTCCACTGAGGATTGACAACAAACACAAACCATACGCCAAATCATGCTTTGAAGACCCTAGTTCCAACACTAATAGTGTTTACTTTTTTGGTATTTACAAGTTTTTCGCTCAACTCCCTTATAAAACACCACCACATATTCCCCGCTCTTCACACCTCTAAAGCCATTTTGATCACCCAAAACCTAAAAAAATAAAATCCCAAAATCTATAATCTCATCCTAGAATCATATATTTGTTCATTAATTAAACCAAGGAATCCCTTTGATGCAACCCAAAAGGAGTTACCCGAAGAAGAGGTAACATTATTCAACGAGAAATTTTATTTTATTTCTTCCTCCAACCCTTAAAATATTTTTATATAATGATTATATAATAACTTAAGTTTATTAAATATAATTATATGTTTTTATGTTAATTTTATGACCAAAAAATTCACACACTTCTATAAAATGGGATATGCAATCATCGTTTGTGTGTACGATAGACTACCGTCTTGCGAACTGATGTCGGTTCTTCTTCCATTACCACCTTTCAAGGTTGAAATAAATGATTTAAATGATATTTATATATAATATTTAAGATATTTATGATATATTTATTCTAATATAATTATTATATAAAATATATCTTCATGCCTTCCATTTTTTGGGAATACTATAACATTATTTGTTGACGTTTGGACTATCACCTCCTCAAAGCGATGTGATTCGTTCATGCTTTATATGGAATGTATTGAGGATGTGTTTAATAAATATATTTTTTATATATAAAATAAAATTTATTATATAATGATAATATATATATATATCATTTACATTTCTTTCTTTCAATAGTACAAGAAATGGAAATAGCTTTATGCATACGTATGACCTACCTTCTCCATGAACTGTGTATTTAATTTCCTATTTATATATTTTATAGATTATTATAATTATATATAAACTGAATATATATGATATTTATATAATGTTTTACATTTTATAAATAATTAAATCATGATCTAAGTAATATGATCAAGAATAACAAGTCAAAGAATATACAGAAAACAAAGCGATTATTACCCAAAACATAACTTTAACCTGAAATTGTTAATAGATGGGTAATATAAAGTCATAATAAAATAATATATGGTATTATATATATGAATATTTTTATTTTATATATTTATAATAAACTTATATTTATTATATAGGATGTTTTAACAAGTATTCTTAGATTCAATACTTAAGGTAAGGGGATTTCTAGTCTCACTTTTATTTCTGTGAGACTTATGTCATATTCACCACTCAATTATTTTTTGTAGTGTATATACTTCTCTATTACATTTCATATAATTAATTTCATGATATTAAAATTTCCAATTTATGTTATTATTTCATGGAACTCATGATTCAAAAGTTACTCAAGTAATAAGGGATTTACGTCTCACTTTTTACTTTTGTGAGACACATGCTATATTTACCACATATTTATTATATATGGTGTATATAATTCACATTAATTAACTTTATGATTATTATAATTAAAATTATTGGTATTTACACATACATTTTAGTATCTCTCTTTCATGGGGTTTCGGTTTAAAAGTTACCAAAGTGGTAAGGGATTTTTTGTCTCCATTTGCCTTCTTTGAGATACATGTTGCGTTATGCACATATATTCTTTTATGAGATGTATATAATACCCCTTTTACAGGATATATCATGAATATAATTATTTTCATGATATTTTAAGATTTATATTATGTTATTCTATCATGGTAATTATGACTCAAAGTTACCAAAGTGGTAAGGGTTTATTGTTACAATCTCATTATTTATCAGGATTGGTTATGATTATGCTTCCATTGATTAAATATTATGATCCATATCTCAAGAAATATCTTGAAGTTTCTCCTAATATGGTTATTCATGATATCTTCATGTAATTTTACCATTTTTTCACTCCTTTTTACTTAAGATAATTAATAAAATGTTTTTAAGAAAATCTGACTTTATTTCTCTCCTCGGTCAGAAATCTATTTTATTCCAAAAAATATGTTTTCTAAAAATGTTTTAAAAATGTTATTAAATGATATTTTAATATTATTTTTAAATAAAATTATTTTAGAAATATTTTATTCTTAAAAAAATTATTTTCAAATCTTTCTTTATAATTTTCAAAGTTATTTTCAAAGAAAAATATTTTTAAAATGTTTTATATTTTAAAAATAATTTTTCAAATAAGAAAAGATATTTTCCTCAAGAAATGAATTTAAAAGATCTATAAAAATTATTTTCCATCTAATATGACTTCCATTAATTTTAATTATTCCTTACTAGGGATATGATCAAAGAATTTCATTCATATTCTATCTTTGTATGGTTTATTCTTTGATGGAATGATGTTTATGATACCCATTTCTATTTCATGGGTTATAACCTGATAAGATTCTTATGAAAACTACTTATATTTATAGGTTATGTCTTAATGAAATAATTTTGAAACCTATCTCTTTTCTACATGTTATGATATGATGATATTCTTATGATACCCATTTCATTTCATGGTTAGTGATATAATGAATGTTTATGATATGGTGGAACACATATGAATGATTTCATTATGTGGTGGGTGGGACCTATATCTCTCTCCAATGAATTGGGAAAATATTTATATCTCATGAGATAGATATGGCTGGAATGGGGAGTGAACCTGGTTCAGTAAGGGACTTTGTCCTTTAAGATAGTCTTGAGAGTGAACCTTGACTACTAAGATGGTTTGGGAAGTGAAATAATCCCACTATAAGGAAAGGACTATGATTAAGGATGGTGGTTTGTCCCACCCAGTAGGTGTAACCCCCATGAAGTTCCCTGATAAGTTTTGTAAAAGATCCTTGACTTATAGGGAATTGTTTTATATGCTTATCTGTATGACACAAATTCTATGTCTTATTCCTATGTTGTTATATCATGTCTTATGAACTTGATTCCCTTATGATTAATGTCTTATTATCTACCAATATTTCTATCATGACTCATCTGTATGATCTTTGATATGCAGGGAATGATCTTCAAATGTTATGCTCACATTTTCATAACCTTATGTTCATTGTATGCTTATGTATTTCATTTATTTACCCTTAATGAGAATTTGAGATCATCCTTTATTATGTTTCCTTTCCCTAGGATATGAAGAATGGTTTTAAGGAGTACTAAATGGGAATATCTGTGAGATAATATTTGAAAATATTTCACTAAGTTAGAAGATTGTATTACATGTTTCCAAAGACACTAAACAATTATAGACCTTGGGCATGTAATTTTAAAATTTTCTAATTATTCATCTAAAAGGATGTAATATCCATGTATGAGAAGCTTGTGTTTCTATAGTTGGTATCAAAGGAAATGTTTAGTTAAACTTTGGAAACTAGTCTGACAAAACTTAAGTGAAATCCCTAGGGATATTTCTAAGGTTGTCTCTAAGGATAAGTCTAAGGATGAGTCAAAGTTTAGGAAAATGACCTGGAATTTTAATAAAGGATTAAGAGAGTGGTTTCTAAGAAATTACATCCATATATGGATACTATAAGTGGATGTGGCTCTAGCACCTGGTTTGACACTCTTGGGGTATATTCTTTGGGAATTCTCAAACTATTTACAAAACATCATGAAGGATTTAAATATAATGTGACTATAAATAACCTATGATAATCCTAAGGTTTCATAGATTTAAGAATTATGTGTCATGATTTAGAAGTCCTATAAGTGATTTTTCATGATTATGAGGTTTTCTGCTATGATAAGTGTTTCTCACAATATGCTTTATAGTTTTAGTCAAAGGCAGGAACTTGAATGAACTGGTTTAACATTGAGTGTGATATAAAATTTTCTAATGAGCATCCAAATGGGGTGATGTCTAGAGTAAAATATTTTTTGATTATTCCTAATCAGTTTTCATGGAACATGATTAACAATGTATAATTTAACCAACTCTCAGACTCACTAAAGAATAGAAGGAAATATTTTTTGAGATATCATGTGATATTAACCATAGTGGAATGAATATTTAGTTTCCTATATGTCATAAATTTGGGAAGAAGCACTTAAGGAAATTTCTCCAAGGAATGAGAAGATATCTTATTTGTGGTGAATAAGTCCATAGAGTAAGTAATTTTTGAGGAAAAAATAAGAGTTGTGTTAATTTAATGGATGGGAATATTGGTATCCCTAAGGTATTATCAATAGTTGAATGTTTTAAGTGTATAAATTATGGGAATTATGCAAATCAATGTATTATGGGGAAATATCATGAACGAAATCAGCAAGTTTGTCAGAGTAATGGTTTTTCTGTTGATGATGAAGAGACCACAAAACATATATCAAATATATGTGTTGTTCTATTATTATCATTTATAAGAATAATTAAATTGAGTTTGATGAATGTTAAGACATGATTCGTATTTAATATTTTAAGTAAGGGGTATTAAGGAATATGATGATGAAGCCCTGCTAATTTTTTGAGAAATAAGTGGGACGATTGAAATGTATATGTATTGGAATTAATAGATTATTTTATATGAATCATGAATTATATGTTTTCATTAATTATTTTCGAAAATATATTGAATGGTGTTGATGACCTAGAAATATGATTAAATGAAAAGGTGATAATTTGATCAAGGGAAGGTAACCCTTAACATGTTCCTGATGTTGAGAAATTGTGTTTAACTTAGATAAAGAGATGACTTATATGGATAAAGTTAATTAGATAGTATTTATTACCTCAAAAATGATAAAAAAATTTGTTGAAAAAATTGTTTATGTTATCGTTAATGATGTTTACAGCGTTTTTGGATTTAAGTAATATATTCAATAATCTGTTTTTTATATAAGGAATGAATAAGAATGTATGATTTCAATAAGGTTTTATGGTAATTCAGGTTATTACCATGTTTCAAGGGAAAACATGATGAACGTATTCACATATTTGGTATGTGATAATCAAGAGATACTTTTTGATGTGTCGGGGTCAATGTTAAGCTTATTGGCCTTCTTTCAAATGTTTTATATTTTTGTCTTTTGGAAGGGTCAAAGGGTTAACCATTAATGAAAAGTTTTATGTTGAACTTTATTTGAGGTTTTAGAGATTAATATATTATTTTTTCATATGAATATTTATGCATATTGGATTACATGTTCTATCTTTTTTTATGATTCTTGAAGATGTATGGAATGAATTATTAGTCTATCTATAGATCTTATGATCTATTAATGCTTTAGGGATAACAAATTCACCTTCATTTCATAGAGTAAGAGATAAAGTATAAATTGATCAAGTCATAACCTAAGGGTGATATTATTATTATTAAAGGGAATGAAATCAAGTAAGTATATATTCTCATGAAAAATATTTAACTTAAGTAAAATGATATTTAAAAATAAAAAATGATTTCTTAATTCCTTCATTTCTAATGAACCAATAGTATTTTTGATCATCACAGGATTATAGTCTTGATCCCCTTGAATTTTCATTGATAATTCACTTTCTTGTGATCAATTACCTCAATAACTTTCTATAACTATTTACGATTTTCTTCCATGTCCAAATCTTTACCTCCCACCTATGTTCACCTATGTGGAAACCTGGTAATGAGTTACTTTGGGTAACTATTATGTTATTATATTTCCCTTTTTAAAGGAAGTTTTAGTATTAATGTTTACAATGTGGGTTTCTATGAAAGGAACTTTCATGTGTTAAAAATTTGATGACCCGGGAAAATTTTGAGGTTCAAATTCATTTTAATGGGGGTATAATGTAATATCCCAAGTTTTTATGAATTATGTTTTTCGAATAAATTAAATTTCTCTAATGCATTGAAATGCATGATACACCAAGTTATAATTGCTTCCTATGAAATAAAAAGTTAATATTGTTCCAAATGGAACACTTATAATAGATTATGGTATAGAACACACTATGTTTGGCTTATGTTACACACAATATTGAGTTCTCTCGATAACTTGTGTTAGACGTACGACCGAGTTTTACCGAACTAAAATATACTATTAATATTATTATTAAAATATTATAATAATTATCACCAATAAATTGAAATGGTAGGTATGAAAAGGATTAACTAAATTATGAAAATATTATTTACAGATGTATATAATATGAATTCTTCGGTGACCAATTAACTAGAAATGAAAATAAAACCCCTCTGAAATTATAGGAAATCATTTGCTGGAAAACTATTTTTATAAATTAATTAAAATAATTTTAATTAATTATCTTAATGAAATATATATATATATATATATATTATTCAATAAAATATTTAACATTCGTATTATATTTTTTTGTATACAATCTATAATAATTAATCTATTTTTAGGCACAAAAATATATATTTTTCTAAAAGGTAGTTTTACTACCTTTTAATGGAATGCCTATTTTAAAAATAATTTTTTTATGCTTTTAAAAATTATATTTTTAAAAAATAAACTTTATTTTTGAAATTGGAAAATAAAAATTATCTTAGGTTTAATTTTTGGTATTTTTCTAAAATATTTCATTATTGGATGAATAGTGAAAAATACTGGATTTTAATTGAAAACTACTTTTTAGTTTTATTTATTTATATAATTAAATTATATTTTGAATTGGTTTTAAAGTATAATTATTTAAATTATAAATTTATTAATCCAATTTAGTTAATTTTAACAAATTTCACATTGAAATTGGACATAAAAATCATTTCAAACTTTTGAACATTTTCAATTTCAAAAACTCATTGTCTCGTCCTGTCTACAGGATTAATTTTAAATTAATTTTTGACACTTGTGTAATTTTAATTTTGAAAAATTGATTCCATATTTGGAAAAATAATAATTTATAATTTCTATTAAGTTAAACTTAGTCTTTTATCAAAAATATTAGTGAAAGTAATTAAAATTAATTACAGCGATTAAGGTAAAAATGAGTTTACTTAGCGTTTAAACTTTAAACTTAATGGTAAGAATGACCTAGAAACTTATAAAAAACAAATTTTATGGAACTATTTAGACCATATAACCTATTTTATATAAAATTTATCATTATTGGATACACATGATGTAAGGTAGACCTCCCAATAGTGTTTACCTTTTTGGTATTTACAAGTTTTCCACTCACCTCCTTTATGAAAGGCCACCACCTCTCCCCCTCTATTAACACCTATATAGAACTTTGGCTCATAAAAAACCTATAAAAATAAACTCCAAACATCCTTTCTCTAATACAATAATAATCACTTTGGGAAGTAATCCAACCAATGAAGTCCTTTGGTGCAGATCAAAATGAGTTACCTGGAGAAGAGGTAACGTTCTTCAACGAGCACTTTTTATTTTATTTCTTCCTAAACTAATTAAATTATTTTTATGTCATAATTATATAATAAAAATATATATTAAATACATTTATATGTTTTTATTTCAAGTTTACTACATAAAAATTCACACACTTCCATCAAATGGGATGCGCAGTCATCGTTCGTGTGTACGATGAACTACCACCACCCGAATTGATGTCATTTTTTCTTCCATTACCACCTTTAAAGGTTATTAATAATGATGGAAATGATATTTATATATGATATTTATTATATTTATGATTTATTTATACTTATTTAATTATTATATAACACATACCTTCATAATATCCATTTCGTGGGAATATGATAACATCGTTTGTTGACATGTGGACTACTACCTCCTCAAAGCAATGTGATTCATTCACGCTTTACATGGAATGTATTAAGGATGGGTTTAATAAAAATATATGTTATATATGAAATAATAATTCTACTTTAATTATAATATACATATATATATCATTTTCTTTTCTTTTTTTCAATATAATAAGAAATGGAAACAACGTTCATACATACGCACGCTCTACCGTCTCCATGAACGGTGTATTTCATTTTCTATTTATATATTTTATAGATTTTTATAAATAAATATGTAATGAATATATATGATATTGAAATAATTTTTTACATTTTTTAAATAAGTAAATAATGATCTAAGTAATATTATCAAGAATAACAAGTCAAAACATATACGAAAAACAAAGCAGTTATTACCTGAAAAGTAACTTTAACATGAAATTATTATTAAATGATTAATATTAATTTATAATAAAATCATATATGGTATTATATATATTAATATTGTTTTGTGATATATGTATAATAATCTTATATTTATTATAAAGAAGTTTTGAACATGTATATTGAGATTCCGTAATTAAGGTAAGGGGATTTCTAGTCTCACTTTTATTTATGCAAGACTCATTCCATATTCACCACTTGGTTATTTTTTGTGGTGTATATACTTACCTATGACATGTTATATAATGAATTTTATTTATTTAATGATACTAAAAGTTTTAATTGAATTTATTCTTTCATGTATCTCACGATTCAAATGTTACTCAAGTAGTAAGGGATTTACGTCTCACTTTTTACTTTTGGGAGACACATGTTATATTCACCACCTATTTATTCTATATGGTTTATATACTAACCATGAATGTACATAATAATTATTATACTTAAAATTATTGGTATTTACACATCTATTTTAGGATATCTCTTTCATGGGGTTGCAGTTTCAAAGTTACTCGTAAGGGAATTTTTTTCTCAATTTTCCTTCTTTGAGACACATGTTCTGTTATGCACCTATATTACTTTATGAGGTGTATATAATACCCCTTTGACATGTTATATAATGAATATACCTCTTTTCATGATATTTAAATCTTTATGTTATGTTATTCTCTCATGGTAATTATGACTCAAAGTTATCAAAGTGGTAAGAGATTATTGTTACAATCTCATAATTTATCTGGATTGTTTATGATTATGCTTACATTGATGAAATATTATGATCCATATCTCAATAAATCTCATGAATTTTATCCTCTTATAGTTATTAATGATATATTCATGTAATGGTTCCATTTTTTCACTCTTTGTTATTTATGATAATTAAGAATTTTTTTTCAGAAAATCTAACATTATTTCTCTCATCAGTAAAATATATGTTTTATTCCAAAAACTATGTTTTATAAAAGTGTTTTCAAAAAAATTAAATGATATTTTAAAATTATTTTCAAATAAACAAATTTCAGAAATTTTTTATGCTTAAAATGTTTTTTAAATTATTTACAAATCTTTATTTATAAGGTTTCAAAGTTATTTTCAAATAAAATTATTTTCAAAATATTTTATGTTTTAAAAAAATTCAAAGAATAAAGGATATTTTACTAAAGAAATTATTTTAAAATGTCTTTAAAAATTATTTTACATCTAAGATGATATCCGTTGGTGTTACCTATTCCTTATTGGGGATATGATCCAATAATACCATTCATATTCTTTCTCCGGATGGTTTGTGTTTTGATGGAGTGATATTTATGAAACCTATTTCTCTTCCATAGGTTATACCATGATAAAATTCTTATGAAACCCACTTCTTTTCATAGGTTATTACTTGATGAAATAATTATGAAACATATCTCTTTTACATAGGTTGTGATATGATGGCATTTTTATGATGCCCATTTCATTTCATGGGTTATGATATTATGAATGTTTATGATCTTATGAAACACATATGCATGATTTCATTATATGATGGGTGGGACCTATTTCTCCCTCAAATTCATTGGGTAAATATTTATATCTCATGAGATAGACATAAATGGAATAAAGAGTGAAACTGGTTCATTAAAAGACTTTGTCCACTTAGATGGTCTTGGTAGTGAACCTTTACTACTAAGATGGTTTGGGTACTGAACAAATTCCATTATAAAGAAAGGGTTGTGACTGGGGATAGTGGTGTGTCCCACCCAGTAGGTGTATCCCCCATTAAGTGCTCTGATAAGTTTTGGAAATGAGCCTTGAATTATAGGTAATTATTTTATATGATTATTTTTATTCCAAAAATTATCTATCTTATTACTATATTATGATCTCATGTCTTATCCTCTTGATTCCCTTATGATTCATGTATTATGATCTTACAATATTTATGTCATAACTCATGTGTATGATCTTTAATATGTAGGGTATGATCTTCAAATTTTATGCTCATGTTCTCATACCCTTATGTTCATGTTATACTTATGTGTCTCCTTTATTTACCCTTATTAAGTATCTAAGATCACCCTTTATTATGTTTCATTTCCCCAGGTTACGAAGAAAGGTTTTAATTAGGCGTACTAAATGGGAATATCATTAATATAAACCTTAAATATCTTTCACCAAGTTAGAATATTTTGTTCCAAGTTTCCAAAGACACTAAACTATTATGGTTCTTGGGCATGTACTTTTATAATATACTAATTATTCATCTCAAAAAGATGTAATATCCATGTATGAGAAGCCTGGGTCACTATAATAGAGGTACACATTTCATTCCAAACACTATCCTTTTTCTTTACTCTTAGAGGTCAATGACTTTGTAAGTGGTGAAGTGAGAGACCAAACACCCAAGGGAAGTGTTCATCACTCTTTTACTCTTTGGTGAGAGAGGTTTGTGACTTCAGAGATTGATCATCTATTGAGTGAGGTTTTAAGTTTATTTATTCCATTTGAGGTCAATTATATGTAGAATATGAGTGGATCAACCAGAATTTGGGAATGTTTCTTGCTAACTCTTATATTCCTTCTCTATTTCTTGTCTTGTTTTCCCTGTATCTTGTTCTCTATAGGTTCATCACTTTGTTCCCCACTCCCTTGGTGTTTTTCCACACTATCCATGTTGTTTATTTTTCTTTCATAATATAAAAAAACAAAAAGGTTTTTGGGAAGTCCACTTGGACATTCGACACTACATCCTTGAGATCAACCCATGAGTTAGCCATTATTATATATTTAGGGGTATAAATGTATTTTTGGTTGTCCTTTTAACATGAATTTGGACATAAATGATGAAGAAGATAAATTATGTTAATGGAATGGTAATCTTATGATGATGTTTTTAATGACTCGTGATAATGTGGGTATGATCTTATGACATGGATATTGGTATTATTAATATGGCGATTTAGTAAACCAAAATAATCCTGAAATTAAAATAACTTTTCATTGGATTTTAGTATACTGAAGGGTGTATAATCCCAATGACCTATAATTATATTTTTAATATACTAAAATATATATAATTATTATAGTATGATATAATGACCCATAGATATTATGTGGAATTTGCAAGTGATAGATAGTGTATTCATGGATTAGGTAGTGTGATTACATTCTTTAACCACCTTAATTGGTATATCTAATGCATTTTCATACTTGGATAATATATATTTATATGGTATAATAGATTAATTACTCTCATACTCACCTATTGACTTGGGTTAGAGACAAAGGAAAACATCTTAGCATCTATTCATTTCTCACCCACTATATCTAACTATGACCTCTATGTGAAAAAATATTATACATGGATTGAATAACAATATCCCTTTATCATTAATGTTATTAATATTTTAATAAATTTTTATATACTTCCTTTACTGATTATATATGAAATGTGGATAATTTGTGTGAAATATTAATGTTTAAATATTAAATATAATTTTCGAGCACTATTTAAATTCAACCAGATTCATGTATATTTAATGTTTTAATAATAAATCTCACCCTAATTATCCAAATTCAATTATTCTTGTTTTTTAGGGTTATATAATAAAATTAAAACATTTCATTAGAAGTAACCATTGTCCAAATCATCCATTTGGAGGGTCATATTATCCACACAAAAAGTCTTAAATAATATGTGAAGAAACTGGAAAATTATTGAAGATAGAATTAATGGGATCACTTCAAAAGTATAAATATTTTAATTCTCCTCAAAATTTTGTTAAAAAATTCAATTCATCTTGGATAAAAATTTCAAGGCCCAAATCCAAAAATAATGGGGGAAACTGATGATTTTAAATCCAACCCACCATTCTGTCTGGGAATTAAAACCATCACAAATTTATGGACTCTTCTCCTGATATATACATCCATGAAATCTAAGATTTAGCGATTTGAAATAGGAGGTATATTTGACTGAAATTTTTGAAAAAATACTTTGGATTTGAAGTCATATTACTATTCAGAAATCCATTCACATTTAGGCCAATGAAAAAGACTGGATTAAAATGTATAGATTAACATTGTTTGTTAAACCACCATAACATTGTATAATTAAGTCCAATGGCCACCAAATTTTCATATTAGACAGAAAAAAAGTATATATACAACTTTTTAGAAGAATCTATCTCCATATCCAATTGTCTAAAATATCAAATTGGCGATGCAAGTGGAGGGGTAGTTTTGGAATGCAAACAGCCCACAACATTGGCATATAAATACATCCTCCTCCTCTCCTTTCAAGAGGTTGGAATTTCAGAGAAAATAAGGATATATTGTCATGAACAGGGCCCTAAAAATTTCTTGTGAGGATCTTAAAAACTCAGGTTTTCATTTGAGGAACCTTTCGTCCTCTCTTTTTTTTATTTACTTTTGCAGATTTCTTCGTTTGTAATTTCACAAGTGTTTGCCTTTGTAATTCTATTTTAATTAAAGTTTCTTCTTAAATATCTCTTATTCTCATCCACCTTATATATTTTAATATTAATGTTCTTAAAATAGTTTAAATAATGTTAAAACCCCTTCCATTATTTTTCTTCCCCATTCAATCAAAAGTCTTTTTTTAACTCTCTTCAACGATCATGTGTGTGTTTGGCACACTACGCTTTTCTTATCCCATTCTTTTCACATTATTTATAATTAATTACCTTAAAAATATTTAACTATACTAATAATAATTTCAATTTCTGAGTAAATCTACCATTGGGGTGAGTTATAATTTGGGGATATTAAGTGAATGAGAGCTTTTTATCGATTAATATTCTTTAAGTTAATATTGTGTATGTTGAACTTTATATGTCAGGAATTAATGGCATGTTTGGTTTAATATATGGATTACATGGATTATTGGAACCCAAAATACTCTACCATAAACAATTAATGATTATGGTTAGAATCCTAATTTAAGTTATGGATTGGATTAAAGCCTTAACACTTGGGAATTCCAATCAGAATCATCTTGTGAAGTGGGTATTAATTTAATGCAATATATAGCAAAGCTCAAGGATATCATAAGCTTAAATCCCCAACAATGAATTCACCCCAATAATTATTAATTTTTTAAATCAAAAATCATCCATTAATTATTTTATAAGCTCTACAAACAACCCCCCCCCCCAATCAAAATAAAATCAATTAAAAACAATTGACTGTAAAAAGTATCATCACCAAAGATTCGATCTGAGTGTTGCTATACACATTAGAAGAGCACTGGAACTTTGAACGGTTAATAGGCATAAATCTTCCACATTTTCAAATGGCTCCATTATAGTGCATGGTGTAATTAAGTAGTTGTTAGTTTCTAGTTATTGTAAAAAACAAAATTTAAAAAGTTAAAAAAACACAAAGAAAAACATGTCTTCATCTTTCTTCCAAAATCTCTCTGAATTCCCTGTAGCCTCCCAAAAAATCCCTCAGATATTTTTGACCCTGATGATGGTTCTTTAATTATTCATTGATTTTTGGTTATTTTAAAAACAAAAAAAATCAAAATTAAAAAAAAAATTAAAAAAAACAAAGAAAAACCCGTCTTCTCATAAAAATCATAAACAAAAAACACAGAAAGAAAAAACCATCTTTCTATTTCTTTAAAAATCTCCTTAAATTCCATGTATCCTCCCAAAAAATACCTCATATTTTTTTTAACCTAAAATTGAGTGAACACTTCTCCAACTTAGGAGGAACATTAGGGATAATCAAATAATTCAAGAACCTGTCCTTATCCAACCAATTGAATTAGATATGGCCAATCCTAAGGAACAAACACTTATAAAACTTATTTTCCTTGATATTAATTACCAACCTATTTGTATTCAATATCAAAACATAGAGTCTGGCTTCTAACTCAAATCAGGTTTGATTCATTTTCTCCCTTATTTCCATGGGCTAGCCAGTGAGGATCCACGTCTTCATCTTAAAGAGTTCCAAGTGGTGTTCTCTACCATGAATCCTCAAGGGATTTCTGAGGAATAAATCAAACTTGGAGCATTCCATTTTTCCTTAGCTGACTCTGTCGAGTCATGGATTTACTACCTCCCTCCTGGTTCCATAACCACATGGAATGACATAAAGCGACTTTTCTTATAGAAATTATTTCCTACTTCTCGAACTGCTCCCATCCAAAAGGAAATAAGTGGTATCCGTCAATTCCTAATTTAATCACTCCAAGAATAATGGGAGAGGTTCAAAAATATTTTTGATACTAGTCCACACCACCAAATATCTGACTAACTCTTGATCTAATACTTCTAGGATGGGTTATTGGCTATAGAGATAACTCTCATTGATGTCTCAAGTGGTGGTGCTCTTATTGTTAAACTCCTACAGCTGCAAGAGATCTCATAAGTAACATGGATGAAAACACACAAGAATTCCATAATCATGCACATGATCAAGTTAAACAAGCCCAAGATAGTCAGTCGATAGAGCTGAACAAGATGACTGAGTGGATGAGTGAACTTACAAGTCTTGTGTGACAACAAGTTGTGGCATCCAAATCCCCAACCTCATCTTATCCACAATATATGTTCTTTAGACCTATCAAGAACTATGGAATATATAGCTCCCCATCTCATCCAACCGACACATGTCCACAACTTCAAGAGGATACATCTGATTCATCTGGACCAATGGAACTCAATGCATCATATGCTAAGTAGAACCCCAATACTCAATAATCAGGTCAGTTTGTTAATAACATCAACCAACCCCATTCTGAACCCTTATCTTCTACATATAACCCTAACTTGAGGTATGGTAATCCCATTTCTCATCCCCCTCAATTCCCTCCCCAAAATCAAAACCAATTCCAATATGCTAAAGGTGGTGGTAACTTCCATCAACTTTACCCTTTTGTTCCTCAACCTCAAAGGATCAATCCTCCTCTTCCTCCTCCTAGTTTCCACTATCCTAGTGATCCTTCTCAATTACCAAACCAATATAATCGCTTTCCTAAGAACCAAAATCAAGGTAATCCCAGTTAGGGACACACCTCTTCTTCCAAGCAACCATGGGAAAGTGAAGTGGAAGATCTTGCATTCTTCACCCATTCCAGCCTCAAAAACATTGAAACCCAAATTGTTCAACTTGCATCCCACCTGATCTAGCAACAAAAATCAAATTCTTCCCAACTCTTAGCTCAAACATTACCCAACCTCAAGGTTGATGTAAGTGAAATTACACTTAGATCAGGAAATAAAATTTTTATGCCTTAAGATAAGCACTCCAACTCCCATTTAAATGTTGACCTAGAAAATGAAATGAAAAAGAAACTTGAAAAGGAATCTGAATCCATTCCCTCACCTCCTTCCATTTCACTTAAGAACCCATTTCATTTTCCACAAGCTGTTTCTAAACCAAGGAATTCCTTTCAACCCGATCCGGAAATGCTTGACATGTTTAGATGTGTTAAAGTCAACATACCCCTCTTAGATTCCATAAAAAAAATTCCTAAGTATGCCAAGTTTCTTAAGGAATTGTGCACCCACAAGAGGAAACTTAGGAACTTCGAAAATGTTTCCACCCAACAGTCTATTCACATAATGTGAAAAGATCTAGGGATCTTTACTGTTCCATGCCAAATTGGATGTTCCAACTTTGATGATGCACTCATAGACCTAGGAGACTCAATTAATGTCATGCCAAAATCCATATTCTCCAACCTTAGTCTTGGTCCCTTACATCCAACGGGTGTTTTCATTCAATTGGCCAATCGAAGCACTGCTAGTCCTGAGGGTATAATCGAGGATGTCCTTGTTCATGTGAACAATCTTATCTTCCCTACTAATTTCTATATCCTTGACATGGAAGGTGAGAAAAACTTTTCTCAGTTTCCTTTAATTCTAGGAAGACCATTCATAATGAAAAAGAGAACCAAAATCGATGCCTATTCAGGCATCTTATCCATATAATTTGGTGACCAACAGATCAAGTTCAACATTTTTCAAGCCATGCAATACCCATCAAAGGATCACTTTATATTCTCTATCCATTCTTCTGAAAATCTATATGAGAGTGTGTTGAATCCCAATCCACTATGTTCTTTCTATTCTACTAATAAAGGAGTTTGTGAATATTTCATCCTCGTTAGCCAAGTTATAAATAGAGAAGTTGATGTTGACATTACAAATACAAACTCCATTGATCTAAATGATCTTGAAAACTCTTTAGAATCCCAACTCACTTATGGCCTCCACTGCTCCAACTTGGATGGTAATGGGGAAAATGAACAAGAATGTTCTATTTTTTATTCAAATCTGATTATCCAACATTCATCATTTCCTATCCATGATTCTGAAAATTCTTTTATATGTGAGGTGAATCCTGAATCAATGTGTTTATATTTTCCCGATGGTAGTGATGTTTGTGATATTTTTTCTCTAATTAATAAAGTGATCACTGGTGATATTGAAATTGACCATTATTTGGAGAACAACATTTATATAAATTATATTGAAAATTTTATTCATAATCATGACTCCATTGATCCTCATTACTCTACATCGGTAAGTAATGAAATAAATGAGTCAAAAACAATTGGGATCTTATACTCTGGTTTCATGTTATCTAAACCTTACATAAATAAACCATCAGAATTGAGACATCTTTTTGAGTTTCCAAGCATATAAAACCATCAATTTGTGGATAAAATCATTCCTCAAGTTAAAGACTAAATGGAGGATAGTCATATTCTCCTTGAAACCCCATTGATTTTCAAGCACACAATCAAGGAAGGGTATAAATTATCCAATGAACAATCAAGATTCCCAAAGGACAAGTTTTTTTGGAAGCACTCTAGAGTTGAGAAAATAAATTGTACACCTTTGATCTTGTTATAACTATTACAATTAGTGTCATGATGAAATCAATCATGGGTTGGGAGATGAGTGTGAGATCTGTTTCAAGTTCAACTTTTGAAAAATAATGAAAAAAAATGAAAAGAAAAAAATAACAATTACATTATATATTCTTATGTCATTAGGATAAGTTTTGTGTTCTGTAAATATTTCACCTTCTAATACCCTTAAATTTTCTTCCTTCTTTTTGTCTTTATTCACATAATCATTCCCTTATAAATATGTTTTTTCATTTACTTCCATGTTTTATTTCAAAAATATTGTGCATTTCTTTTTCTATGTTGGTGTTTTACCCCTCTTATTCTCTCTCTTGGACATTATATTCCTACCGTCTCATAGCCACAGAAAACCCCCTTAACAATAACTATTGATTCTTGTGCACTTTAGGATATGTAATGGAAGTTGATAGCTCTTTTAAACTCTAGGATTTTCACTTTTCGTTGGTGAATGAGTGAACCTCTAGAAATAAATTTTTATCATCTTGAGAGGGGTAAGTTTCAAGTGCCCACATTTTCCATTTCTAAATTTGAGCATTAAAAAAGCATTTTTTTGGAACATTGTTTCTATAACAATTTGAGGTGGAATTCAATATGGATGAGTGAAATAGTTTAAACCTCCCCTGATTGGTGAAAACAAAATTTTAATATTTATAGGCAAGTAAAAATTATTTTTTCATAGTTTTATATTTGTTGTACATGAGGACATGCACAATACTAAGTGTGGGGGAGTTGATGTTATTAATATTTTAAAAAAAATTTATATACTCTATCAACTGATTTTATATGAAATGTGCATAATTTGTGTGAAATATTAATGTTTAAATATTAAATATAATTTTAGAGCACTATTTAAATTTTTCCAGATTCATGTCTGTTTAATTTTTTAATAATAAATCTCACCCTACTTATCCAAATTTCATGATTCTTCTTTTTTAGGGTTATTTACTCAAATTCCAACATTTCATTATAAGGAACCTTTGTCCAAATCATCCATTTGGTGGGTAATATGATCCACACAAAAAGGCTCAAATAATCCGTGAAGAAACTGGACCATTCTTGAAAATAGAATTACTGGGCTCACTAGATAAGTCCAAATCCTTTAATTCTCATCCAAGGGTCAGAGAAAAATTCAATTCATCTTGTATAAAAATTCCAAGGCCCAAATCCAAAAATAATGGGCCCAACTGATGAATTTAAATATAGCCCAACATTTTATCCATGAATTAAAACCAGCACACATTTATGGACTTTTCTCTTGATATATACATCCATGAAATTTTAAATTCTTAATTTTGAAATAGGTGGTATAGGATAAAGCTTTATTTAATAAAGAATTTGTATTTGAAGTAATCTTACTATTCATAAATCCACTCACATTTAGGCCTATGAAAATTTTTGGATTGAAATGGACAGATCAACATTGTTTAATAAAACCACCATAACATTAGATCATTATTTCCAATGGCCACAAAATTTTCAGAGTAGACATTAAACATGTATATATAAAACTTTGGACAATAATATTTCTCCAGATTCGGCTATCTGAAATATAAAATTGGTGATGCAAGTGGAGGGGTAGTTTTGGAATGAAAACAGCCCAAAGCATTGGGCTATAAATACATCTTCCTCCTCTCCTTGCAATAGGTTGGAATTTAAGAGTAAAAAAGTATATATTGGAATGACTAAGGCCATGAAAAATTATTTTTAGGATCTGAAAAACTCAATTTTTCACTTGAGGAACCTTTCCTCCTCTCTTTTTTTTAATTTACTTTCGAAGTTTTCTTCGTTTGTACTTTTGAAAGTGTTTGTCTTTGTAATTTTGTTTTAATGCAAGTTTCTTATTCAATGTATCTTATTCTCATCCACCTTATGTAGTTTAATATTAATGTTCTTAAAATATTTTAAATCAAGTTAAAACCCCTTCCCTTATTTTTCTTCCTCATTCAATTGAAAGTCTTTTTTTAACTCTCTTCAACGATCGTGTGTGTGTTCGCCGCCCTACTCTTTCTTATCCTGTTCTTTTCAAATTATTTATAATTCATCACCTTAAACATATTTAAATAGATTAATAATAATTTAAATGGTTTATTAAATCTACCATTGGGGTGAGTTATAATTTTTGGGATATTAAGTGATTGAGAGCTTTTGCTCGATAAGTATTCTTTAAGTTAATATTGTGTATGTTGAACTTTATATGTCATGGATTAATGACATGTTTTGTTTAATATGTGGATTACATGGATTATTGGAACCAAAAATACACTACCATAAACAAGTAATGATTATTATTAGAACCCTGAGTTAAGTTACGGCTTGGATTAAAGCCTTAACACTTGGGAATTCCAATCAGAATCATCTTGTGAAGTGGGTATTAATTTAATGCAATATATAGCAAAGCTCATGGATATCATAAGCTTAAATCCCCAATAATGAACTCACCCCAATCATTATCAATTTGTTAAATCAAACATCATACATTAATTATTTCATAATCTCTACAAACAACCCCCCCCCTAATCAAAATACAATCAATTAAAAACAATCGACTCTAAAAAGTATCATTGTCGAGGAATCGACCCAAGTTCTACTATACACATTAGCAGAGCACCAAAACTTTGAATGGTGGATATAAGATAATTGGTTGTGCTTTAAAATGGAATTTTTTCTAGGGATGGTGAAATTAAGTAGTTTTTAGTTTCTATTTATTTGAAAAAAAAATTGAAAAAAAAATGAAAAAAAAACACAAAGAAAAAACTGTCTTTGTCTTTCTTCCAAAATCTCTCTGAATGCCTCGTAGCCTCCCAAAAAATCCCTTGGATTTTTTTGACCCCGGGTATTGTACTTTAATTATTCATCTATTTTTAGTTATTGGAAAAACAAAACAAAAAAACAAAATTTAAAAAAATTGAAACAAAAATATAAAGAAAAACTCTCCTTATCATAAAAATCATAAACGGAAAACACACAAAGAAAAACTCACCTTCTTATTTCATCAAAAATATCTCTGAATTTCACATATCCTCCCAAACAATCCCTCGAATTTGTTTGACCATGAAATTGAGCGAACACTTCTCCAACTTAGAAGGAACATTAGGGATAATCAAATAATTCAAGAACCTGTCCTTATCCAACCAATTGAATTAGATGTGGCCAATCCTAGGGAACAAACACATAAAGAACTTGTTTCTCTAATATGAATTACCAACCAATTGGTATTCAATATCCAAACATAGAGGCTAACTTCGAACTCAAATTAGGTTTGATTCATCTTCTCCCTCATTTCTACGAGCTAACTGGTGAGGATCCACATTTTCATCTTAAAGAGTTCCAAGTGGTGTACTATACTATAAACACTACTAGAAAAATAGGTATTTGCGATGGGCCATTTGCGACGGGATCCCGTCGCAAATGGCCCGTTGCTGAAAACGGCATCGCAACAACACTTATTTGCGACGGGCCCGTTGCTAAAGCCTTTTTTTGCGACGGTTATTCTCCCCGTCGCAAATAGTACTCCGTATATTTGTAAAAAACTTTTAAAATAGTTTTTGTGACGGGTCCCGTCGCAAATACCTTTTGCGACGGTACCCATCGCAAATAGTTGTTGCGACGGGACCCGTCGCAAATAGTTTTTGCGACGGGTCCCATCGCAACAACTATTTTTTTAAAAAAAAATAAAAAACTATTAATAAATTATTTTAATGCATATAATAATACTAATATTTGTGACAGGCATAGTATCCCGTCGCAAATACTATAAAAAAAATAAAAAAAATAAATTATTAATAAATTATTTTAATTAATATAATAATAGAATTATAATTCACAAATAAAAATAATAAATTATTTTAATTAATATAATAATAATAGAATTATAATTCAAAAATAAAAAATAATATAATATTAATAAATGATTTAATTAATATAATAATATTAGAATTATAATTCATAAATAAAAAATATTAATAAGTTATTTTAATTAATATAAAAATAATAGAATTATTTTACATTCAAATATTAAAATAATTCAAGTATTACAAAAAAATATAATTAATCGTGCAAGACTGCTCCCCCTCCGCGTACTCCCTGGAGCGCCTGCAGGCTGAGGGTCATCTGTCAGCAACTCATCCGCATCGAAAGTCAGGTCAGCATCCGCCAACTCACGAAATGTGGCGTTGTCCATCTGAAACAGAAAATGTTAATGTTAGCAAATAATTGATAATTACTATTATATATACATATATACATATTATGATTGTATATAAATACCATGGAATGCTATCAGTGTTCATCTTCATCATCATCTTCATAAATGTCAATGTCATCTTCATATTCCTCCTCAACATCATCGATATCCATTCGAGTTACAGTTGCTTCATCTCTTACCATTTCAAATTCATATGTGACATCATTAACATCATCGTCATCACCGACTCTTAAATGTGGGGTGTCGTCATCGATACTCATGTCTCTTTGTAAAAAAGATTGATTTTGAGTACTCTCTTGAAAAACTTCAATTCTTTGCACATCAGTGAAAGCACATTCACTTTGACTAAACTGATTGTCTCGAATTTTGATTTTTATTACACTCCACCAATCAGTCAAGTCTCTTGATGTTGCACAGTACTTTGCGTAATAAACTTGATATGCCTGTTGAGCCAATAAGAATGGTTCATTTACTGCGAGAACACTTTTGCATTTAATATCGATGATTTCATGAGTCGGATGAACACGCACACCTCTCTCTGTATCCAACCACCGATATTTGAACATGGTTATGTAATGTTTTCCAAGATAACAGAGTTCAATGATTTCATCAAGTATGCCATAAAAGTCAACTTCATTTTCTCGATGATGAGATCCTCTCAAGCTAACTCCACTGTTCATTGTTTTTTTCGATTCCCCATATGCATGTGTGTGGAATCGAAATCCATTCACCACATATGCATTATAAGTTTTAACAAGTTTGGAAGGTGGGTTACTCAATACACACAGCCATTTGTTAATTTTATCTGCATGTCGAGACACCTGAAAATTTGTGAAATAATTATCAATATAGTAAACTATACATTGAATGAGTTGCTAAAAGATAAAGAATTTATGTTACCAGTTTTTGAAACCACTGAGAGAAATTTTTCAGTCGACGTTCTTCGAGAGCAGCTGCTGTAATTTGTGGAATTTGTTTCTTGATATGATTATCATACAACCTATAAAAACCAAAGTTATTTACTGTAACATAAATGATAGAATAAGTGATATAAACACTTACAGTACAACTGATGTCATCTCTTCACAGTTGAGCAGAACATACGTATGAGCTCTCTGATGTTCATCATCTGAAAGCCAGCGTTCATAAAATCCACCAAAACCAAGCTCTGACTGGTTGAAAACAGATAATTGATTGTCGATTTCATCAATATTCCTCTCGTTCCGTCCCATTCGGTTGTGTTTTGAAGGATACTCAGATTCAAAATAATGGGAGCAGAAAAAAGATATTTCCTCTTGCAAATAATCTTCTGCAATAGATCCTTCAATAGATGCTTTGTTACGTACTTTTCTTTTCAATTTTTGCATGCATCTTTCAAATGGGTACATCCATCAAAACTGTACCGGACCTCCACATTTGGATTCATATGGAAAATGTAACATCAAATGTTCCATTGAGTCGAAGAAAGATGGCGGAAATATTTTTTCCAGTTTACATATAATTACAACAACATCTTTTTCAAGTTTGCCTAGAGCATCATAATCTGCCGTAGCCGCACAAATTTCCCGAAAAAAATGAGACATGTCTGTTATGGAATCCCAAATCATAGAATTCAACAGACCTATTAATCCAATGGGTAGAAGTCTCTCCATTATAACATGACAATCATGACTTTTTAATCCAGTAATATGACCATTCTTTACACATCTACCCAAATTGGAAGCACAACCATCTGGAAGTCTCAAATCTACAATCCACTGACAAAATAATAAACGGTTTTCTTTAGACAGTGTATAAGCTGCTTTTGGTTTCAGTAACCTTTCTGTTCTGACATTCTCAAATAGTTCCAATTCTGGACGCCTGCAAATTTGGGCAAGATCTAAACGTGCATTTACATTGTCTTTGCTCTTTCCTGGCGTATCCAAAACTGTATGAAACAAATTATCAAAACAGTTCTTCTCAATATGCATGACATCTAACATGTGTCGGACCAACAGATCAGACAAATATGGCAAATCCCAAAATATGATATGTTTAATCCAATTGTGTTCTTTACCAAAACCAGAAATTTTTTGTTGGTTTATTGTGGGACCAAAAGTGATGGGAGGTAATGAAAATACAACTGATTTTAACTCTGAACCTCATAGCATTATTGGTAATTATTGGTATTTATTCCTAATTATTACTAATTATTACTAATTATTGGTAATTATTGGTAATTACTACTAATTATTCCTAATTATTCCTAATTATTCCTAATTATTCCTAATTATTTCTAATTATTCCTAATTATTACTAATTATTCCTAATTATTACTAATTATTACTAATTATTACTAATTATTGGTAATTATTGGTAATTATTGGTAATTATTGGTAATTATTGGTAATTATTCCTAATTATTACTAATTAGTGGTAATTATTAGTAATTATTACTAATTATTACTAATTATTGATAATTATTGGTAAGTATTACTAATTATTGGTAAGTATTACTAATTATTGGTAATTATTACTAATTATTGGTAATTATTACTAATTATTGGTAATTATTACTAATTATTGGTAATTATTACTAATTATTGGTAATTATTACTAATTATTACTAATTATTCTTAATTATTGATAATTCTTGGTAATTGTTCCTAATTATTAGTAATTAAATGAATAATTTCCAATAATTAGGAATAATTACCAATAATTACAAATAATAACATTATTAGTATATTTTATTATTAATATTAAAATAATATAATTTTCTAATTTATATACAATTCTCCTTTCATCTGTGCGTTTTCTATCTCCACATACAAATAATACATGTGAAGACAGCAAATGCACAGATGAAAAGAGAATTATATATATATATATAATTATATTATTTTAATATTAATAATAAAATATACTAATAATGTAATAATGTTATTGTTCCTAATTATTGGTATTTATTACTAATTATTAATATTTATTCTTAATTATTAAAAATTATTACTAATTATTCCTAATTAACATTAACTATGAACAATACTAATAATTTAAATTTATTAAGTAACAAAATAATGTAAACATAATTAAATTACAACTAATTAAGAATAATTGAAACTAATAAAAAATTAAAAATAAATATTAAATTAAAATGAACATAAATACCTTGAAAATTGATCTGCTCTGATCGTTCTTCAAAACTTTAATATCAACTCCGGAGAAAAAAATTAAACTTGAGAAAAACTAAACTTTAGAAATAAAACGTTGAGAGAAGAAGAAGATGGAGTTTGAGAATGATTTGAAAAAAACGGATGGGGGTATTTATAGGTTAGATTATTTGCGACGGGTCCATTTGCGACGGGATTCCCGTCGCAAATAGTGTTATTTGCGACGGTACCCGTCGCAAATACCTTAGCCAACATTTATTACGGTCAATGGTTAAATAGTTATTTGTGATGGGTCCCGTCGCAAATAACCACCTGCCGACATACTATTTGCGACGGGGAAATATTCCCGTCGCAAATACCTTTTACCGCCGCCGGTTATTTGCGACGGGAATATTCCCCCGTCGCAAATATTTTTCCAGCGATTTGGCGCGCAACGCACGCCAGTTCTTTTGCGACAGGGAAAGCAATCCCGTCGCAAAATCCTACTTATTTGTGACGGGTAAATACCCCCATCGCAAATAAGTTTTTAACAGGGCTATTTGCGACGGGATTTATTCTCGTCGCAAATAACCCATCGCAAATACCCATTTTTCCCGTAGTGAAAGCCTCAAGGGGTTTCTAAGGAACAAATAAAACTTCAAGCATCCCCTTTTTCCTTATCTGACTCCACCATGTCATGGATTTACTACCTCCCTCTTGGTTCCATAACCACATGGAATGACATGAATTGACTTTTCTTAGAGAAATTATTTCCTGCTTCTCAAACTACTTCCATCCGAAAGGAAATAAGTGGTATCCATCAATTCCCAAATGAATCACTCCATGAATACTGGGAGAGTTTCAAAAATCTTGTTACAGCCTTCCCACACCACCAAATCCTTGACCAACTCCTTGTCCAATACTTCTATGAGGGGTTATTGGTTATGGAGAGAACTCTCATTGATGTCTCAAGTGGTGGTTCTCTTGTTGATAAAACTCCTATAGCTATAAGATATCTCATAAGTAACATGGCTAAAAACACACAACAATTCCATATTCGAGCACATGATCAAGTCAAAAAAACCCAAGATAGTCAGTCGATAGAGCTGAACAAGAAGACAGAGTTGATGAGTGAACTTACAGATCTTGTGCGGCAACTATATGTGGCATCCAAACCCCAACCTCATCTTATCCACAATATATGTTCCCTAGACCTATCAAGAACTGTGGAATCTGTAACTCCCCATCTCATCCAACTGACACATGTCCACAACTTCAAGAGGATACATCTAATTCATCTAGACCAATGGAACTCAATGCAGCATATACTCTGTGGAACCACAATACTCAATAATCAGGTCAGTTTGTTAGAAACAACCAACCCCATTATAAACCCTTATCTTCTACATATAACCCTAATTTGAGCTATGGTTATCCCATTTATCATCCCCCTCAATTCCCTCCTCAAAATCCAAACCAATTCCAATATGTTCAAGGTGGTGGTAACTTCCATCAACCTTACACTTTTGTTCCTCAACCTCAAAGGATAAATAATCCTCTTCCTCCTCCTGGATTCCACTATACTAGTGAGCCTTCTCAATTCCCAAACTAATACAATTGCTTCACCAAGAACCAAAATCAAGTTAATCCCAATTTGTGACAAACCTCTTCTTATAAGAAACCATGGGAAAGTGAAGTGGAAGATCTTTCCTCCTTTTCCCATTCCAGCCTCAAAAACATTGAAACCCAAATTGGTCAACTTTCATCCCACTTAAGCCAGCAAAAACAATCAAATTCTTCCCAACTCCCAACTCAAGCATTACCCAACCTCAAGGGCAATGTAAGTGCAATTTCACTTAGATCGGGAAAGAAAATTTCTATACCTCAAGATAAGCACTCCAAATCCCCTTTAAATTTTGACCAAGAAAATAAAAACAATAATAAACTTTAAAAGGAATCTGAATCCATTCCCTCACTTCCTTCCATTCCACTTAGGAACCCAATTCCTTTTCCACAAGCTTTTTTTAAACCAAGGAAGTCCTTTGAACCCGATCTGGAAATGCTTGAAATGTTTAGACGTGTTAAAGTCAACATTCCCCTCTTATATTCCATAAAACAAATCCTTAATTATGATAAGTTTCTTAAGAAATTGTGCACCCAAAAGAGGCAACTTAAGACCTTCAAAAATGTTTCCACCCAATAGTCTATTCCCATAAATTTCAAAGATGCAGGGAACTTTACGGTTCCATTCCAAATTGGAAGTTCCAACTTCGATGATTCACGCATAGACCTAGGAGTATCAATTAGTATCATGCCCAAATCTATATTCTCCAACCTTGTTCTTGGTCCCTTACATCCAATGGGTTTTGTCATTCAATTGGCCAATCGAAGCACTACTAGTCCTGAGGGTATAATCAAAGATGTCCTTGTTTGTGTGGATGATATTATCTTCTATGCTAATTTCTATGTCCTTGACATGGAAGGTGAGAATAACTCTTCTCCATCTCCTTTAATTATAGGAAGAACATACCTAATGAAAACGAGAACCAAAATTGATGTCTATTCAGGCATTTTATCCATGGAATATGGTGACCAACTGGTCAAGTTCAACATTTTCCAAGCCATACGATACCCATCTAAGGATCACTCTGCATTCTATATCCATTCTTCGGAAACACTCTTTGAGAGTGTGTTGAATCCCAATCCACAATGTTATTCCTATTCTACTAATAAAGGAGTTTTTTAATATTGCATCCTCATTAACCAAGTCATAAATTGATAAGTTGATGTTGACATTACAAATGAAAACTCCATTGATCTATAAAGGATCTTGAAAACTGTTTGGAATCCCAACTCACCTCTGGCCTCCACTTCTCCAACATGGATGTTAATGGGGAAAACGAAAAAGTATGTTAATTTTTTGATTCAAATATAATTATCCAACATTCATCATTTCCTATCCATGATTCTGAAAATTCTGTTATATGTGGGGTGAACCCTGAACCAATGTGTTTATATTGTCTCAATGGTAGTGTTGTTTGTGATATGTGTTCCCTAATTAATAAAGTGATCACTGGTGATATTTAAATTGACCATGCTTTGGAAAAAAAATTGATATAAAGGATATTGAAAATTTTATTCAGTCTTATGACTCTACTAATCCTCACTATTATACATCAGTAAGGGATGAAATAAATGAGTCAAAAACAATTGAGATCTTATACTCTGGTTTCATGTTATATGAACCTTACATAAATGAACCATCAAAATTGAGACATCTTCCTGAATTTCCAAGAATAGAAAACCATCAATTTGTGGACAAAATCATTCCTCAAGTTGAATACAAAATGGAGGATATTCATATTCTCTTTTCACCCCCATTGAATTTCAAGCACACAATCAAGGAAGGGGATAAATTATCCAATGAACAAACATGAATCCCAAAGGATAAGTTTTTTCTAGAAGAACTTTGGAGTTAAGAAAATATAGTGGCCATCTTTGATCTTGTTTTAACTATTACAATTAGTGTCGTGGGGTGATCAATCATGGGTTGGGAGATGAGTGTGAGATCTGTTTCAAGTTCGACTTTCGAAAAAAATAAAAATAAATGAAAAGAAAAAAACACTTTTATTATACATTATTATGTAATTGGGATAAGTTTTGTATTCTATAAATATTTCACCTTCTAAACCCCTTCAATTTTCTTCCTCGTCTATGTCTTTATTCACTCAATCATGCCCTTGTAAATATGTGTTTTCATTTCCTTCCATGTTTTATTTCAAAAATATTTTGCATTGATTTTTCCATGTTGGTATTTTACCCCTCTTCTTCTCTCTCTTGGACATTATATTCCTACCGTCCCATAGCCATAGAAAAACCCCTTAACAAGACCTCTAGATTCTTGTGCACTTTAGGATAGAGAATGGAAGTTGAGAGATCTTTCAAACTCTATGATTTTCACTTTTGGTTGGTAAATGAGTGAACCTCTAGAAATATGTTTTTACCATCTTGAAAGGGTATGTTTCGAGTGCCCACATTTTCTATTTCTAAATTTTTGGATGAAAAAAGAGTTGTTTTGGAACATTATTTTTGTAACAATTTGAGGTGGAATTCAATATAGATGAGTGAAATAGTCTAAATCTCCCCTTTGGTGAAAACAAAATTTTAATATTTATTGTCAAGTAAAAAAAGATTTTTTCATGGTTTTATATTTTTTGTACATGAGTACATGAAAAAGACTAAGTGTGGGGAAGTTGGTGTTATTAATATTTTTATAACTTTATATATACTCCCTTTACTGATTTTATATGAAATGTGTATAATTTGTGTGAAATATTAATGTTTAAATATTAAATATAATTTTATATTACTATTTGAATTCATCCAGATTCATATCTATTTATTTTTTTAATAATAACTCACCCTACTTATCCAAATTTCATGATTCTGGATTTGTAGGGTTATTTACTCAAATTCTAACATTTCATTTGAAGGAACCTTTGGAAAAATCGTCCATTTGGAGATTCATATGATCCACACAAAAAGGATCAAATAATCTATGGAGAAACTAGACCATTCTTGAAGATAGAATTACTGGGCTCACTCCAGAAGTCCAAATCCAAAAATATGGGGCCCAACTGATGAATTTAAATCCATCCCACCATTTTGTTCGGTAATTAAAATGAGCACACATTTATGGGATTTTCTCCTGATATATACACCCATGAAAGCTGAGATTTTTTAGTGTGAAATAGGAGGTATATTAGGCCAACTTTTTGAAGAAATAATTCAGATTTGAAGGCATCTTATTATTCATAAATACATTCATGTTTAGTCTAATGAAAAAGCCTGAATTGAAATGGACAAATTAACATTGTTTAATCAAACCACCATAACTTTGGATAATTAAGTTAAATGGATGCAAAAATTTTCATATTAGACATTAAAAATTTATATATACAACTTTTAAGAAGAATATTTATCCAAATTCATCATTCTGAAATATCAAATTGGTGATAAAAGTGGATGGGTAGTTTTAGAATGAAAACAGCCCACAAAATTGGGCTATAAATACATCATCCTCCTCTCTTTGCAAGAGGTTGGAATTTCAGATCAAAGGATGATATATTTTCATGACCAAGGACTTGAAAAAGTATTTTTAGGATCTTAAAAACTCATGTTTTCACTTGAAGAACCTTTCCTCCTCTCTTTTTTATAATTTACTTTTTTAGTTTTCTTCATTTGTAATTTTGCATGTGTTTGTCTTTGTAATTCTGTTTTAATGAAATTTTCTTCTTTAATATCTCTTATTATCATCCACCTTCTTTAGTTTAATATTAATGTTCTTAAAATATTTTAAATAAAGTTAAAACTCCTTACCTTATTTTTCTTCCTTATTCAATCGAAGGTCTTTTTTTAACTCTCTTCAACGATCGTGTTTGTGTTCGATGCACTACTCTTTTCTTATCTCACTCTTTTCACATTATTTATAATTCATAACCTTAAACATATTTAACTATATTAAAAATAATTTAAATGGATGATTTAATCTACCATTTTTTGAGTTATAATTTTGGGATATTAAGTGATTGAGAGCTTTTTCTCGATGAGTATTCTTTAAGTTAATATTGGGTAAGTTGAACTTTATATATCATGGATTAATGACATGTTTTTTTAATATGTGGATTCCATGGATTATTAGAACCAAAAATACACTATAATAAACAAGTAATGATTTTAATTACAACCCTAAGTTAATTTATAGATTGGATTAAAGCCTTAACACTTGGGAATTCCAATCAGAATCATCTTGTGATGTGGGTATTAATTTAATGCAATATATAGAAAAGCTCAAGGATATCATAAGATTAAATCCCCAATAATGAACTCACCCTAATCATTATCAATTTTTTAAATCAAACATCATCCATTAATTATTTCATAATATCTAGAAACAACCCCCCCCCTCCCAATCAAAATTCAATCAATTAAAAACAATCAAATATAAAAAGTATCATCGCCAAGGATTAGACCAAAGTGATGCTATATACATTAGCAGAGCACCGGAACATTGAACGATTGATAGGTGAAAATCAGACACGCTTTCACTAATCCACCTTAATCTATAATAAAAAATAAAATAGGTATAGATTGTCCATATTTTAGGGTGAGTATAAATGTACTCAGTAGGCGCACCCCAAAAAATATACTCCACCCACTTAACATGAATATAATATGAAATACTACCAAGATATTGAAGATAAACAAAAAACATGATTCAACATAATACCAAGAATGGTAAATATCCTAGATATACCTTAATCTACATATACAAAGGTGAATAAAACTACCAAACATGATTACCCTTAACATGTGTTTATACCTAAGGAAATATTTTGTGCATGCGTTACAATATGTGAGAGGAAATAAATTATCAAAGTTGACTACTCATGTTTACCTAAAATATCCCAAAAACTCACAACAAAAAACCCTCTCCAAATAACATTTTTCTTATATATTACACACACATACAAAGAATAAAACACACTAAAATTAGGTTCTTGAAGAGCCGCACCATTTTCTATTATAGAATGTTGTTTAATAATAGTGGGATCACACAAATTTGAGAAGTTATCAGCCAAAGGGATTTTAAAGTGACCCAATATAAAAATGAAATTATTGATAAATTAATCTCATGATTTAAATAATACATCTCACAAAGAGTCGCACAACCCAAGGACCTAAAGGATTGGTGAATTGGAGATTAGCTATATAAATATCTTATTTTACAACTCTTACAAACATTTCTCTATAATCATGATCTTATAAACCCTTTTTAGAAATCTCACATGATATAATATTCTTCATAACCTAGGGGATTAAAACATAATAACAAGGTGATATTAGATGTTTAGTAAGGGATAAACATATCATAACATGAAGGAAAACATGAGGAATACATAAATATTGTAATAATATATCAAAAAACCTTAGATAATAATCATGAAACATGTTAGAGAAATATAAGACCATAAAAGATAATATAGGAAGCATAAAAGATATTACATGTCTCAAAACACATATAAATATTCATAAAACTTGTGGTCATAACATAAAAGTGTAGAATACTTTAAAAATATGGCATAATAGTGAATACATGGAATTTTGTGGAAATAAAATGAATCTTAAAAATTTGGCATAGATTTATAAACAACTTGGAAATGTGGAACAATCATAAGAATATAAAATCTTATGAAAAAATATTTATGCATCACATTTATAAAGAAACTTGTGAACAAATATTCTTTTATCTCATTCACATAAGAAACTTGTGAAAAAAGATTTATTCATCTCATTCATACAACAAACTTGTGAATAAATATTCCCACATATCATTCATGCAAAATTTCATCATATCATGTGATATAAAACCATAACCAATGTATTAGATGGGGATATAGGACCCCACCCATCATCATACCTACATATGTGTGCCACTTTAAAATCAATCATAAAAATATCTTAATAAATCCATGGAAAAAAGAATGGGTTTCTTAAAATTATCACATAACATAAACTTAAGTAATTATAGCATATATAAAATAAAATTTTCAAAAATGAATCATAACATAATAAAATATATAGGATAATAAAAACATAAATTCATGGGAAATAAACCTTAAGGGGAAATAAAATTGAAAATATAAATGTTTTCACAAAGCGTTTTAAACATTATTATAAAATATTAAGTGTAAATTAATTTCAAAAAACATAATTTTGATAAGGGAAAGAGAATAATTTTTTAAAACCTTATTAAAAATAGTTAAAAATAAAATATCCTTAAAAATATATAAATTTCATCAAAATATGTGGAATTAAAGATAAAACATTTTATTTTTGAAAGGATGGAAAACTTTTTTTATTGTATTTTGAAATACGTTCATTTGAAAACCCACATTATTAAAAATAGTATTAAATTTTCATTTTGAAAAGTGGAAAAGATAATTATGTTAATCATAGAAAATAATCCAAATTAGGTTTCCCAAAAAGAGAGGAGAACGTTTTTTGGAATGAAAACATGGATATAGAGGTAGAATCCATTACAAGAAATGGGAATTATTCTTAACAAAATTTCATTTTCACAAAATAATAAATTCAACAAGGAATAAGGCTTTGGTGTGAAAAATTGTTTTCACAAAAAATAAGGTGAAAATAAAAAAAAATAACATCATCATAGGTTAGAATAGATCAATATTGAAATATAATGGTCAAATATAAGTTATTATGACCTAAGAAATTATTTGAGTCACAAAAAGCCCTTACCTCTATTCTTTTTTAGTTGAATGTGGTCTAACCTCCTGTAAAACAAACATAACTATCTTAATATACTATTTTATAACCATAGTATACCTAGAACTAATTATAATTTATATTTATAATCATTATCTATATGTATATTAGTTAGTTTTTATATTTTCCCACATCAAGTGTTTATAGTTTTGACCATTTGTAGTGGTTTCATAGCAGTGGTGTCTATTCTTCTTCCAAATATTATAATTCAAAGTTTATTAATGTTACTTTAATGGATTAATTATAATAATTTATGAAATTTAAATTTCATTTCATGGGTACTTTAGTCTTTATACAAGAAGATGAAATTCACAACGAACATTTTTCGATGATTTTCAACCTACAAAGTGTGTTTTCTTAGTTAACAATTTAAATATTTATGTATACATTTAAGAACAAAAAAATCATTATTTATATATTTATATTATATTATACCAGTAATTAAGATTTCATATTCATCCATGATATAATTTTATACATTTGTTCAAGCGTGTGGTAAAATTGACCCAAACATGAACATATCATGATTATTGGTGATAATTAGGTAATTTAGTTATAATATAATTACATGTAACTCTCTAAAATTCTAAAATAAGAACATTTTATTCAATAGCGTGTATGACACGCAACACCAAGCGCATAAGGGGATATAATATCCCAATACTTTAAAATATATTTGATATTTTAAATAAATTAAATGTATGATATATCTTGAAATGCATACAATACTGAGTTAGCATGTGTCACACCAAACAAATACTTTCTTCCATAGCTTGTGTTACATGCAAGACAAAATTTTACCGAGAAACAATATATTATTAAAACATTATTATTTAATAAAAGAGGATATAACCTAGTTGTTAAATTAGTGGTTATGAATTTTATTAACTAAATTATTAAAATATATTATTTATACAAATATTATATTAATTCATTGGTTACCAATCAATTAGAAATGGAAATATAACCCAATTGAACATAAAGGATATCTTTTTATTTTTATGCTCACAAAGGTGTTTTATTATAATAAATTAAATTAATTACAATTATTTAATGATATTAATGAATTTTATATGTTATATATTCAATAAAATATTTTTTACATTCATCCAATAGGTTTGATAAGTATAAGATAAGAATAAATCCAGTTTTATGCTTAAAAATTTGTATTTTTCTAAAAAAATTACAACCTTTTAATAGAGAACCTATTTTAAATCCAATTTTGGAACTTTCGTAAATTTAATATGAAAAAGTAAACTTCATTTTTTAAAATTAAACATAAAAATTATATTGGTGAATTTTTTTGGTATTTTTCTATGAGGTTTCATTTTTTGATGAATAGTGAAAATACTAAATTTTAATTCAAAACTGCTTTTTCGTTTAATTTATTTATAAGGTTCAATTATATTTTTGATTGGATTAAAAGTTTAATTAGATCAATTTTACATATATAAATCCAATTTAGGTCATTTTAATCAATTTAACTTTGAAAATGGATATAAAAACTTACCAAACTTTTGAACATTTTTACTTTAAAAACATGCTTTGTCATCCCGTCTACGAGATTAAGTTTAAATTAATTTCTAGAAAATATGTTATTGGAATTTGGTAAAATGGATTAAATATTTGGAATAATAATAATTTATAATTTATAATAAGGTCAACTTATTTTTTGACCAAAAATATTAGTGGAATTAATTAAAATTAATTATAGTGATTAAGAGGAAAATTAGCTTAACAAGGGACCAAACCTTAAACTTAAGAGCCAAAATGACTTATAAATTTGTTCAAAAGTAATTTTATGGTCATAATTAGACCAAATAATAAATTTTATCTAATATTTACAATTATTTTGGCTACTTTTCATAGTAAAAACATGGGTGGAATTTCCTTTTAAAAAATTTACAAGAATTTCACTCCTCCAATATAAAAAGGCACTCAACCCTCCCACTTCCTCACACCATTCAAGAAATTTAGATCACCCAAACTCAGATAAAATAATCCCCCAATATCCCTAACCTAATCCTAGAACTATTACCTTGGGAATAAATCTATTCAAGGAATCTCTTTTGTGCAAACCAAAAGGAGTTACCCGAATAAGAGGTAATATCCTTCTTCAAGATCTTTTATTTTATTTTCATTCTCCATGCCCTAAAATATTAATATTATATGATTATATAATAAAATTATTGTCCTAAATATACTTATATGTTTTTATTCAAAGTTTTATACCTATAATTACACACACTTCCATTTAATGGGTAACAAACTTACCATTTATGTGTACAATGAACTATCGCCTCGCAAAACGATGATTGTTCGTTCTTCCTTTACCACCTCTCATGGTGCGAATTATGTTATAAATGATGTTTATATTTCATATATATGATATTTATAATGTATTTATACTTATTTAATTCTTATATAACACATAGCTTCATTTTTTCCGTTTTGTGGGGATATGATAACATCATTTGTGGACGTGTGGACTACCACTTCCTCAAAGCGATGTGATTCATTCACACTATACATGGAATGTATTAGATGATGGTTTTAATAAAATAATATTTAATATATGATATAAATATGATACTAGAATTATAATACATATATATATATATATATCATTTACTTTTCACTCTTTTAAAATACAAAAAAGAAATGGAAGTAGCATTCATGCGTACGTACGACCTACCGTCTCCGTGAACGGTGCATTTCATTTATTATGTCCAAACTTAATAGATTATTATAAATACATGTATACTAGATATATTTGATATTTAAATCATGGCTTAAATTTTTTATATTATTAAATTATGATCAAAGTAATAGTAACAAAAATAACAAGTTAAAACATACCCAAAAAACTAGGCAATTAACACCCGAAATAATGAGAATAATTAAAGATTATTAACAAATGGGTAGTAAGATATTATAGGAAGTTAATATATAATAATATAAATATTATTATGGTTTTTTAATAAGTAAGTGACATGTTTAAAACCATTATACAATAATTTCCAGGATGTTAACATGAAAGGAAACGCAAGGCAAGGGATTCTTGTCTCACTTTTCGTTCTGTGAGGCATACACCATTTTCACCACTTACTTATTTTGTGTGGTGTATATACTAACCCTTTTGATATATTATATCATGAATTTTTTTATCTTAATTTTATTTAAAGTTTCATTTGAAGTTATCTCCTTCATGTGGCTTATTTGATAAGGAATATTTTTTATTAATAAAATTGATTACTTGATATAAAGAATGCTTTGTACTTGCAGTGATGGGTGGGGCCTGAAATTTATATAGCTCCTTAATTAATAGACAAGTTCTAATGATAAAAAATAGTTGTAAAAATTAAATAGGTTTCTACCTATATTTTTAAACTATCTGGAGGATAGATCTTGATAATAGAGGTTTTCATGGGTCTAAGACATGACGTCCAATAATAAAGCATTGCCTTCATTTTGATTCATCAATGCAAAATATAATGGATAAATAATAACTGAATAAAAATTAATTTAATGCTTTATTATTGGATGTCATGTCTCAGGAACATGAATACCTTTACTATCAAGAACATTCCTCCAAACAGTTTAAAACTATAGGTGGAAACCTGTTTAATTTTTGCAACTAATTTTTCTCATGAGAACTTATCTATGTATCAATGAGATATATAAATTATGGGCCCCACCAATCACTGCATTTACAAATCATTCTTTATATCTAGTAATCAATTTTATGGATCTTATGATCCATTTAAAGAAAATTTTAGTGCTTCAATCAATAAAGTTAATTTTTTGGATGAATTATAAATTGATTAAAGCACAATTAACCAAATGATGAAATTGTGTTTATATAAATATATCAAGAAAGTATATTTATCTATATAATTAGGTAGTAAAATAATTACTCAAAATTAGAAAAATGGTCAAAAAAATGTTGTCCTAATAAATTAATTTTTATTGAACCAGTGGTATTTTAAATCATCAAGGAATTATGGCTTTGAGGCCTTAAACTTTTCATTGATCATTCACTTGTTTGTGATAAATGACCCCAATAAATCCCTATAAATATTTATTATTTCAATCCATGCACATGTCTCTATTTTTCACAAATGTTATCCTACTTAGAGACCTAGTTATATGTTAGTCTATGTGACCTTTTTAATTACCATTCTCTCTTTTCTTGATGATTTTTTATGAACCATTCTCATTATGTGGGATTTCAACATAAGAAATATCAAATAATATATTAAAAATATCAATTTTAAATTATGAGGATGAAATTTATTTAAGGCGGGTAGAATGTAACACCCTAAAATTCTAAAATAAGAACATTGTATTCAATAGTGTGTATGACACGCAACACCAATCATGTAAGGGAATATAATATCCTGAGACTTTATAATATATTTAATAGTTTATATAAATTCAATTTATGATATAGATTTAAATTCATGAAATACTAAGTTAGTGTGTGTCACATTTAATAAAGACTTTCATTTATAGCTTGTGTTACAAGCAACATTGAGTTTTTCTGAGCAACAATATATTATTAAAAAATTATTATTTAATATAATAAGATATAACCTAGATGATAAATTAGTGGTTATGAATAGTATTAACTAATGTATTAAAATATATTCTTTACACAAATATAAGATGAATCCATTGGTTACTAATCGATTATAAATGAAAATATAAACCAATTGAACATAAAGAATGTATTTTTATTTTTATGCTCATAAAGGTGTTTTATTATAATAAATTAAATTAATTATAATTATTTAATGATATTAATGAATTATATATGTTATATATTCAATAAAATATTTTTTACATTCATTCAATAGGTTTTATAATCATAAGATAAGAATAAATCCAGTTTTATGCTTAAAAATTGCATTTTTCTAAAAAGGCGATTTTACCACCTTTTAATGACGAACCTATTTTAAATCCAATTTTTTGAACTTTTAAAAATTTAATATGAAAAAATAAACTTTATTTTTTAAATTTAAACATAAAAATTATCTTAGGTTTAATTTTTTGTATTTTTCTGTGAGGATTCATTTTTTGTTGAATAGTTAAAAATACTAAATTTTAATTCAAAACTGTTTTTTCGTCTAATTTATTTTTAAGGTTAAATTATATTTTTTATTTTTTTTAAAGTTTAATTATATAAATTTTACATCTATTAATACAATTTAGTTCATTTTAATCAATTCCATTTTGAAATTGGATATAAAACTTACAAAAAATTTGAATATTTTTAATTTAAAAACTCACTTTGTCATCCCATCTACAGGATTAAATTTAAATTAATTTATACCACTTATGTGATTTAAATTTAAAAAACTGATTAAATATTTTAAATAATAATAATTTATAATTTATAATAAGTTCAACTTAGTTTTTTACCAAATATATTAGTTAAAGTAATTAAAATTAATTACACCGATTAAGAGGAAATGTAGCATAACAAGGGACAAAACCTTAAACTTAAGAGCCAAAATGACCTATAAAATTGTCCAAAATAAATTTAATGGACATATTTATATACTCTACTCAATTTTATTTAATTTTTAAAATTATTGTATTCACTTTTCATAGGAAAAATGTGGGTGGAATTCCCTTTTCAAAAATTTACAAGAATGCCACTCCTCCTCCACTATAAAAAGGCACTCACCCCTCCAACTTCATCACACATTTAAAACATTTTTTATCACACAAACTCTACAAAAATAAACTCTAAATATCCCTCCCCTAAACTTATAATCCTAACCTTGTGTATAAATTCATACAAGGAATCCCTTTAGTGCAAACCAAAAGGAGTTACCTACATAAGAGGTAACATCCTTCCTCAAGCTCTTTTGTTTTATTTTCATTTTACACCAATAAAATATTATTATTCCATGATTATATAATAAAATGATTATCATAAATATACTTATATATTGTTATTATAATGTTTTGACCTGTACTTACACAAACTTCCATCTAATGGGTAACAAAATTATCATTTATGTGTATGGAAAAGTATCGCATTACGAAACGATTATTATTCGTTATTCCTTTAACACATATCATGGTGGGAATTATGATGGATTATCTTTTTATATATGATATATATGATATTTATAATTTATTTAATTATTATATAACATTTACCTTCATGTTTTCCATTTTTTTGGGATACGATAGCATCGTTTGTGGACGTGTGGACTACCACTTCCTCAAAGTGATGTGAATCATTCATGCTATACAGGGAATGTATTAGGGGGTGATTTTAATAAATTCATGTAAAATATATGATATAAATATGATACTATAATTATAATATAAATATATATATCATTTACATTTCATTCTTTTAAAATACGACAAATAAATGGAAGTAGCATTCATGCGTATGTACGACCAACCATCTCCATGAATGGTGCATTTCATTTATTATCTCCAAATTTTATTAATTATTATAAATACATGTATACTGGATATATATGATATTTAAATCATGGTTTAAATTATGGATATTATTAAATCAATATCTAAGTAATATTAACAAAAATAACAAGTTAAAATATGCCTTAAAAACTAGGCAAATAACACCCGAAATAGTGAAAATAATGAAAGATTATTAACAAACAGGTAATAAGATATTATATAAAGTTAATATATGATATTATAAATATTATTATGGTTCTATAATAAGTTATTGACATGTTTAAACCTATTATAAATTAATTTAAATGTAGTTCACCTAAAAGGAAACGCAATGTAAGGGATTCTTGTCTCACGTTTCTTTCCGTGAGGCATACACCATTTTCACAACTTATTTATTTTTTGTGGTGTATATATTACCCATTTAGATATATTATATCTTCAATTATTTTATATTCATGGTATTTAACTTTTTTTTTGAAGTTATCTCTTTTATGGGTCTTATTTGATAAGGCATATTTTCTATTAATTAAATTTATTACTCGATATAAAGAATGCTTTGGGCATGTAGTGATGGGTGGGGTCTGAAATTTATATATCCCCTTAATGAATCAATAGGTTCTCATGAGAAAAATCGTTTGCGTAAATTAAATATGTTTCTACCTATTGTTTTAAACTGTTTGGATGGTAGATCTTGACAGTAGATATTTTTATGTGTCTGAGAAATGATATCCAATAATTAAGCATTGCCTTAATTTTGATTCAGTTATTATTCATCCATGATATTTTGCATCAGAATATATATGGATGAATTTAATAATTAGTTAATTTATTAAATGGATTTTTTTCAATTATTTTCCTTTCCATATTGATTATGCCTTATTAATTTATTTGAATAGAATGTATTTTTAGTTATTACCTTGACATATTATTTATCCATTCAGTTTATTGATTACATGGAATGTGTGTTCAGTTATTACCTTTACATATTAACTACTCTCATTGATTCATTATTTCATCCTCTATACTTGACCTTACTAATCATTTGAGTTCACCCTTATTTTGTTTCCCTTCCCCAGGAATCTAAGAAGTGTACTAAGAAAGATATGCAAGGATATCGTGGATGGAATAAAGTTATCCTTGAAAGAAAAAAATATTTCAATTATTGTATTCATTTGTAATAAAGAACTCATGTATGTATCTAGTTTACTAAGATTACTAAACTTTTCTATCCTTTGGGATTTGATTCCTTGTAATCATGCCAATGTAATGGTAGTAGACATCGGCTTCGACCTTCAGGGGTCGAGTCGCTACATTACACTAGTAGAATAATGATATCATTTAGTGTTCATTACTATGATATATCATAATTATAAATGAAGTATAAGAATAAGTAATGGATATAGAAATATTACATAATTTGAATTAACGATATTCCTCTCAGTACTCTTGTTTTAAATGATTGAATTTATGATAATCATTTGTTGATCATATCATTAATAGATTCTCAAATTTATCATAAAAAACCTTAATGATATTATAAACATCATATTTATCCTTTAAAACTATTATAATAACCAAATATTAAAGGTAGTGATGAAATAAAAAATAAAAATTGATCATTCCATGGAGGAGGTGGTCCACATGTATACACGGTTGATGATTTTGTTTCCCATAGAATGGAAAAAATGATTTATATGGTTTTCCATTTGATAATATAAAACATAACATAAATATCATAATTATATATTAAATTTTATATTATGACCAACCTTGTAAGGTGGTTAAGGAAAAAAAATGTTGCATCATGGTGGCAGTAGTCCACACAACACATGACTCATGTTTTAATTTTTCATAATAGAAAATAGGAGGGAGTTTAATGATTATACCATCATTATAATAACATAAAATTATAATAATTATTCTAATTATATAATGTTAATATGGTGAAATGAAATTTTAGGAAGAAGAAAATCACATAAATAAATAGAAAAAATAAAGAGAGGTTAGGAACTAATACCTCACTTCATGGATTATCTTTTTTGAGAAGGCAATTAAACCATTAAGGAATGGTCTTTTGAGAATACTAGAACCTAATTAAGGTGTATATGAGTTCTTAGGATAGGTTTGGTAAAATTTTGATCCTAACTTAATGGGTTATGGTGTGAGGGGGAGTGAAGAGTGTAGTTCCCCTTTTATAAGTGAAAAGGAGTTGCATTTTTGTAAATACCCAAAACTTTTCAATAATGGGAAGTTACTCTCAAAGAAAGTGGCTAAAATTTTGAGAAATAATAGAGTTTAGAATATATATAAGTTTTATCCAAACCTCAAACACTCCATTAGAAACATGTTTTAAACATATTTGTCCTTTTACTTTTAAGGCTACTTATTTTTACCATTTTAGTTTTCACCGCGGTAACTAATTTTTACCAAGGTAATTTATCCTTTTTTTCTCAAAAATTAAATGGTACTTATTATATAATTTATAACTAATGATCCCAAATTTGAAATCCATTTTTTTGATTCAATTTTTAAAATTGATAGAAATTAATTTTAAAATTCAAAATGTATAATATTTTAAAAACAATATTTTGAAAAATAAAACATAAATTCTAAAATGTAAAATATGGATTTATAAATTAAAAAAAATTAAAATTATAAATAAAGTTTTAAAATATTTATTTTTTCTTATAAAAATGTTTTATAAATTTTTAATTCACACTTATAGACTAATAATGGCATAAAATTCATAATATGAGAAAAACGGTATATTGCACTATTTACCTAAAAACAAATGTTTTAGAAAAATACCAAAAATTAATATTAATATTATATTATTACTGATAATAAAAAAAATTATTTTCATTTTTTCTAATTAAATTTCTAAAATTTTATAATCTGGTATTCAAATAAAATCACAATATATAGTAGTATTCAAATTAAAAAAAATAGCATTTTAAAATGTTAAGTATTATTTTAATATTATTTCATATCATTTAATAATTATTTTTTGGTAATATATTATTCATATTATCAATATATTTTATTATTATTTTCGTATAATATACTTAGTTTTTTGAAATAAAACACTTATTTTAGAAAAATATATTTTTAAGCATAAAATGATTTTTCTAATTGCATTTGATTAATATTAAAAGTAGTGTTTATTTTATTTATACACATATTTAATAGTTTGGTTACTCATATTCATACCTACTAATTTAATTTCTAGGTTTTACTATCCATATTTAATATTTATATTTTACCAAAATATTTCATGGTTTTCGTTTTAGCTCGATGTTGCATGTGAAGTAAGGTATCAAACATATTATTTATTTAAAGATCATATATATTGAAATATTTGGTTGTTAAATTATCCCCCTAAATAAATTTTATCCTCATAATTTTAATTATTACTTAATAATGACATTATCTACGGGTATCAATAAATACAACTTAGGGTATAATTTCTATAGAATATCAACCTTACAATCTCTGAAACATCTCTTTCTTCTTGGAATAGGCTTAACCCTAATGTTGAGGTTTTATCCAACCATTTGAACTAAACCTACCTCATGATTTGGTATCATAAATTCTATAATATAATTAGTCTTCCAAAATATCTCATAGTCATCCTTATACTAATATATGATCATTAGTTGGTTTGAAATATGAAATGTGATTTCCCTATTTTGTTGATTACTATGGATTCTATGTGGCGATGGATAATACATTTCCAAAATCATATTTAATTCCTACAAATGAGATATAATATGTATTTCATGAATGATAATCCATAAACCTCAAATTGAGATAAAATAATGATAGAATGTGATATTAAATCATTAGGGGGTTGATTTGATGCTCTTAGAAAACATCCTAGGCCAACTAGGGTGGTTAGAACTAGATTCTAGCTGGATATACACAAATATTGAGTGGAGGGTGAGTGTATCTTTTATCCTTATTTTTCATGACCTAATTTCAATAGTATGGATAGTACAGAATTTCCCTTGTTTCCTTGGTATAGGAGGTTTCTAATGTTTGATATCCTTGTAAGTTGTTGAGTTAGAGCATTATTTTTCATAATACCCAAACTCCAAGAATTTGAGGAATTAGAAATTATTAACCACTATTTTATTGATCAAATTATTCATCCCATATTAATAATCATGAGCTCTATGGCCAATCCTTTCACACTTGAAAAACTTTCTTGTCTCTCTGATACATTCCCTCGAATGCTTCTTCCCACATATTTGACATGTAGGAAGTTGAATCCTATTTCCTTCATCATTTTTTCACCTGATATTATATGAAACTCCATTATTATTTTCTTTAAAAAGTTTAAATATTTTTAAATACTCAAGTTATTAATAATAACTCAAGGTATCTAGGTGATCATAACCATAATATTTTCATTGCAAGATTATATCCCACTTGTTTGCTTATTGAGACAATTACTATTTTTCCATTACATCCATTATTAACTTGGTTTCTCCTAAATAAAATCATTTATAAAACCAAAAGAGTTAATCATGTGTGATCCATAACATTATCATGATGCAATTATGAAAAACTCAACCTCAAAATTTTTTACTCTTTAAAACCATCAAACTATGTTTTAGTTCAACCTAAATCACTCTTAGTTCAATCTAGGTTCCTTTAGGTTAGGGTATCTCATATTTTTTATATTAATTCCTTAACATAATAAATCCTTCATAAGGGATTTTAAATAGAATTTTATTAACCAAATCATATCCCCTGAGAGTGTCAGACTAGGTGTGCAATTAGTCCTCTTTTTCATGCACCAATTTATGGTTGAGTTAATACCCAACACACCTTTTTTGGGATTTTTACCCCTAGGTAAAACTATATCAGATCCTACATCCACTTGTAGTATCCATAAAGAGATGTAATTTCTAGGTGAACCACACAATACCTACTTTACCAAAACATCATGATGTTATCCTATACTTAGAATCCCCCCCCCCCTTAGACATTTCACTTGGGTTTTTACTAAAGTATTTTAAACTAATCTTAAAAAATAACTAAACCTGAATCTGATACTAACTAAAGTGACCCAAGATAAACACAAAATCATTAATACATTAATATCATGATTTAAATAATACATCTCATGGATAATTGTACAACCCAAGGACCTAAAGGTTTAACATCTTTATGATTAGATATTTAAACAACTTATTTTACAATAATTGTGAACATTTATCCATAATCATGCTCCTATAGACCCTTTTTAAACATATCACATGATATAATATTTTTCATAACCCAAGGAATTGAAACATAATGAAGGGGTGAGCTCATACACTTAGTAAGGGAAAACATATCATAACATGAAGGATATCATGAGAAAGATATAAATATCATAATAAAATATCAAAATCCCTTAGATGATAATAAAAAAACATGTTATAGAAACATAAGTCCATAAAAGATCATTAAGTAATAATAAAAGATATAAAATGTCTCAAAACACATCTCAATAATCATATAACATATGAGTATGACATAAAAGTGTGAAATTATTTAAAAATAAGGTGTAATCATGAATACATGGAATTTCATTGAAATGAAATGCATCTTGGCATAACTTGACAAACAAAATGGGAATGTGGAATTATCATTATAATAGAAAATATTGTGAACAAATATTTTTACATCACATTCACACATAAAATTGTGATCAAAGATTCTCGCATCGCATTCATATAACAAACTTGTAAACAATGTTTCTTACAACTTATTCACACAACAAACTTGTGAACAAATATTCATGCATCCCACACAAAATTCCATTGTATCATATTATATGAAACCTTAAAAAAATGCATTGTATGGTAATATAGGACCCCATATGTCATCATCCATACATATGTGTGACACTTTAAAATCAATAATAAACATATATTAATGAACTCATGGAAAAGGAATGAGTTTCTTAAAATCATCACATAACATGAACTTAAGAAATTATTAGATATAAAAATGAAATTTTCCAAAAGGAATCATGACATAATATCATATAGAAGTAGACCAAAACATTACTTCATGAGAAATAAACCTTAGGGGGAATATGAATTAAAATAAAAAATCATAAAACCTTTTAAAAATTTCTATAAAATTTGAAGTGTAAATTACTTGAAAAAACATATTTTTTATAATGGAAAGAGAATGATTTTTAAAAATATTATTAAAAAAGGTTCAAAATAAAATATCCTTAAAAATATATAAAGGTCTTAAAAATATGTGTATTGGAAGATAAAATATTTTATTTTTGAAAGGATGCAAACTCTTTATTTATCTTTCTAAATACCTTTGTTTGAAAACCCATATCGTTAAAAAGATTATTAAATTTTCCTTTTGAAAAGGGTTGAAAAAATTATAAGAATCATAGAAAATAATCCATATTCTCTTACCCAAAAATATAGGATAACATTGGTGTGAAAGAAAAACATGTATATGGAGGGTAAAATCCATTAAAACAAATAATAATTATTCTTGAAAAAAAAATCATTTTAACAAAACAATAGATTCATCACGGAAGAATACGTTTTTTTGAAACATGATTTCCCTAGAAAAAAATGTGGTAATAAAACATATTATCTTCATAGGTTATAATAGATCAATATTGAAATATACTAGTCAAAGATGAGTGATTATGAACTAAAGAAAATATTTGAGTCACGAAAACATCTTACCTTTATTCTCTCTTAGTCGAATACACTCTAACCTCCTATAAAACAAAAATAACTACCTTAATATACTATTCTAGAACCTTATTAGCACCTATTGGACTCCTTATTTTAATGATCACAAAATCATAAATCTGGTGTTATTAATGAGTTTCATGTTTTCTATAAGTATTCTATTAATCTGAGATAAGTGGTAAAATTATCTAAGTGCAAGACACCATTGAGATTGGAACCACCAACTCGAGATGCCATTGTCCATTAATCGACGCCAAAATAAAAATCTCACTAAGTATGAGATACCACCAGGATATCAAATTGCCAAAATTTCATACTGAGGATCTAAAAAATTGACAAAGACTGAGACACTGTCGGTCGGCACACTGTCAGGATGTCATGCTGCAAAAACGAAAATTTGGCTAAGTATGAGATACCACCAGATGAGGCATCATTAATGTCATACCGCCACCACAAAATTTTGGCTAAATATAACACACCATTAGATCACACACTGCTAGACCAAACACCGCTAGTTGAGACACCGCCAGTGTAGTGGAAATTTGGATAAGCCTAATACATCGCTGATATCATGTTGCTAGAACAACATACCACTAGAGCGAGACACCCCCAGAACTTAAGTCACCACCGGTCTAAGACACCACCACTAATTTTTTTAACTTATCTTTCTGAATCACATTATTCTAATAGCTATATTTATTGAATTTAATTTCATTTACTATTTTAATGATTTTCTCTTAAATGCTTGATATAAATAATTGAAGAGAGTGTCAAAATGTGCAATATGAGGAAGTAGATTATCCAGCTATTCTCCTTATTACTGTTAATAAAGGTGTAGCGCACTCCCTCATAAAAAAATGTGTGAAGAAAACTATCAGTAAGATGAGGGTTCATGACTACTAAAAACACATATAGATGAACTTGGTTTAAGAGGATCTCACCCTTTACAAACATACAACTAGGAATCTGAACTACACATTAACATTTGCAGTTTTCCTCCAGTCAAAGAACAAGAGTCTACGACACTCTATTTTGATGAAGTTTTCAAGAGAACTTGACTCAATCTTCACTGTTGAATAAAACCAAGAGTCATAATATGCATTACAATATACTTTCAATTTCTAAACTCTACGATTTTAGATTGTTATGTTCTATTTATCTTTATTACATTTTGAGTAGTATGTGTGCATACTTTGTTTTATCACACACACACCGTCGCCTGTGCTAAACTTGAAGATACTCAATATCTTATCAAACTATATTCATATTTGTTACTATCATGTGTAAGAGTGGTAGAGGCCCTTGTGTGGCCTATTTATTTTTAATCCCATGTACACTTGTGGAAGAGGATGTGTGTGACCTGGATAGTTTGGTAACGTTGTAAAACCTGATCTAGGTTGTGGATCATCTTGTTTATTTTATATAAACTGCTTGGTGGTGGTTGATTACCAAGTGGAGAGGACTAATTATTGACTTGAGAATAAACCTCTTGTATTCGTTCTTTCTGTTGTGTTCTTTAATTTTGTTTTACTTTATTTCCACTTTAAATCTGAAAATTATTTTAACTATAAACAAAATATATACTTTGATATTTTATCTTAATTTATGTTCATATAGTATTTTGATCAAGTAAAATGATTTCAAAGGATCTAATAACATTTTATATTATTCATCTGAGACCTAATAAATCTTTATAAAAATCTTTAGAAAGATTGAGATATGTATCATAATACATATTTTGATAAACTGGGTTGTATTTAAACATTTGGGGGATTTCAAGATAATCCATTTTAGGTAGAAATTTTTATTAGTTACTCAATTCACCCCCCTCATGAGATACTCACTCCCACCAACATTTAGTATTAGAGGTCTCTATTCTTTGGTATTAAAGTTTTTTTAAAATTTTTTAATTGTGATTGTAGTTTATTTTAAAGATCTCAATTTCTTTCATTTATAAATTTAGTTATTTAAAATGGATAATAATCAAAAAGGTTCTACTACCAATATACCTCTTTATTTAATGGTAAAAATTATAATCAATGGAAGATTAAAATAAAAATGCATATAGAAAGCATGGGTTTTGATATTTGGTCTGTTATAGAAGATGAATATGTTATACCTGATACTACTAGAATCACATGGGATGATGAAAAAAATAGATTACAATAATAATTATAAAGCAATGAATTCCCTTTACTGTACTTTAGGAGATGATGAATTTAACAGAATATCTATTTAGAAAATATCATTTTAAATTTGGGGCACTCTATCTGTTTTCCATGAGGGAACTTAAAATGTTAAAGAGATGAGGATTAATACTTATACTATTAAATACAATAATTTTAAAATGAATCATGATGAACCCATTTTTGACATGCATCTTAGGTTTAATGATATTTTCAACACAATTATCTCACTTGTAAAACCTATATCAAACAAGGATCGGATTATGAAATTACTCAGATTCCTACTAGAAAGATGGAGAGGCGCGTCTATCTCTATCAGAGAATCATGTAACATAAGAAAGTTGTCAGTCAAGGACCTAATTAGAAAACTTATGATATATGAAGAGGAATTAAAGGTAAACTGTGAAGAAGATGAGGAGCCTAAAAGAAAGTCAGTAGCCTTCAAGACTACTTCCGATAGACAACAAAAGGCACTACTAAAAATTAAAGCTATAGCCACGGACCAATAGCCATGGTTTTATTAGTCTATAGCTATATCTTCCTAATTACCATGGTTTAATTTAATAATCGTGGCTATATATCGTGTTTTCCAATTTGATATCAGGGTCCCCGATTCTCTACTCTCACGCTCCTCCCGACTTCTTTCTCCTCCCGGCTTCTTCTCCTCCTGACGAGTTCTCCTCCTCGACCTCGCCTGACTATGTCGCCCTCCTCCCCGACATCGCCTGACCACGGTGCCCTACTCCCCTGATGACTTCTCCTCGTCGACATTTTCTCCTCACTGTGGCGCCCTCCTCCCCGATGACTTCTCCTCCCCGACCTCTCCTCCTCGTCCTCTCCTCACTGCGGCACCCTCCTCTCCGACGAACTCTCTCACCGCGGCACCCTCCTCCCGATGACCTCTCTCACAGCGACACCCTCCTCCCTGGAGACCTCTCTCATTGCGGCGCCCTCCTACTGTCTTCCAATCCACACAGGTATTTTATACCATACTATTTCATCAATGTTCTGATTTTAAGGTTATACTGTGATTTGAATTTCATGTGATGATTATTTAGATCTCCCTTCTTCTTGTATTTATAGAAGACATGGGTAGAGTATGAGTAGAAATTGAAGGCATATTGGTGTGATGATGTTGAAAATATAAGGGAACCATACATAGTGATGGTGATATAAGAATTATTGATAATAAAATATATGTGTTTCTTGTGTTCATATAGATGGATTCCAGTTCATAGAAATCTTCCAATGTAACCATACATAGTAATATGATTACTGGGAATCAAATTTCAACCCTCATTATGATGTGTTCTCTGCCAACAAGGATTTTAAAGGGATTATACCTCATGAACTTAAGAGATATCCCCTATTACACTGAATTTATTTGAATGGATTTGGTATACTGGATGATGTTTACACTCCATCACATGGTTATAATCTTTCATCTTACTGATTGTCATATCCCCTTGATTTTATTCAAACAATGATTTCTAAAGACACTCAATTTTTTGTACCACTCCTCCATGGGTTATCCTAAATGTTGGTTAACTCCCGTCGAGATCTATAAGGTTTAAATATTTTCCACCAACCAATTGATCAAATTTATTTGAGCACACTCATCTCCTCCTTGAATTCTCTTACAAGTGGTTGGATCTCTAAGTGGGACTTATGACCTAGAGGTAACTTCTCCGATGAATGTACATGATCTTTTTAGGTTAGGAAGAGATGATCATAATTCTCTGACCAGTTACTTGTTATCTATCTTTATGAGGTAGTATTGACTTCTCATTTCATCATGTGTCGTCAATAAAAACTTAAATATCTAATTATCCATTGGTTTCATAGAACTAATTCCTTCCTTTTATCCCATGGAAAAGTAGGGATTAATGTTTGGAATTTTTATTGATTGGGTGGAATACCTCCTCTTTGGGAGATTTATGAAGAAAATCTTCCAGTTAAATATGTTTGGGATGACACCTCACAAGATTTGATATTGGAAAGTGATGTTCTCGCCATTGTTAAGGATAAGTTAAGGAAGGATCTGAACCAATAGTCACTTGTTTCTTTTAAGGATTAGATTAATATATTTCTCTACCACAACAGGTCTCGACCAACTGATATACGCCCTCATCGATTCTCTTCCTAATAGGTTCACTATAGAACAAGATTTTTTTGGGCCATCCTTGAAGCTAGGGATTATACCACATGGGGCCAATGACTGAGACTAGAGGTATCCCCAAGCCTTCCGCTGGAGGGGTTTATAACCATATTTTTGAATAGATGGATTTTCCTACATGGGGACACATTATTGGGAATTAAAGTAATCATATTCAAGGCATTGTGAATTAATTTAAATAGTTTAAATTTAGTATAAATGATCAAGAAGGCTCCATTTTTAGTTGGTTATTTAATTTAAAACAGCCAAGTTAGAAACTCTCCTGAAAAATTCTCTGCTTGGCCTATCCATTAATAAGGGTGAAAGAGATTAAAATTTAATCCAACCAATGAAATTCAAAAAAATAAAGCCAAGTTAAAAGGTGAGAAGATATAGCAATGAATCCAAGTCATTGATGAAAGAAATGGGAGAGCAGGAAGAGAAGATCAATAAAACATGGAGGGATTTTTACTTGAAAGAAAAGAAACAAACAAAAAAATAATAATAAACTATGAGTTTCCACTCATGCAATGATAGGTTTAAATTCCCCAACTGGACACCACTAAAAAGCTATCCATAGTCACTTGGGGTGTAGTTTTTTATCTATAAACCACCATATTTGTTTGGTCTATTAATTTTTAGGTGAGAATTTATTTATTTCTGCTACATGCTATTTAGGGATAAAACTAAATCCCATAAAAACTGAAAAATACCCTTGAATGCACCCTTTAACAATGCTGGAATGCATGTTGTCCAGTTCTGGAATTTTTTAATAACTGATGATTTCCATACCCTCTTGAAGCTTCCACATTTTTCACCTCTGAGTTTTCAATAAAAAATGTGAAAGTGGCTGAGTTTTGAAAAAAAAATCCAGGAATAGGGTTTTCAAGTTCAGTTTGAAAAGATTTATGGGCACTTAAAATGAATTTAAAATCCTTTTCCACTTTTATCTCATCTTCAAAAACAAATTCAGCTAACCTGGTTCCCAAATCAGTGGAAAATATAAAGTTTTTTATTGAGAAATTACTGAAGAGTTCCATTTAATATTCCATTAATAAAAACTCCACAAACATTTTATTATCTACCTCATTTTCAGATTTTGGAGGTGGGTTTGTCTTCCAAAGAAAGATCACTTATCTGAACCTCTTCAAATTCCAAATTTTGATCAATTTTGCCTCCTTGATTTTGTAAATCTTGAATTGTAGTTTGAGTTTCTTGAAATATTTTATCTCTTAAACTCTTAAAACTATTGGAAATTTGATCATTTTTTTCACAAATCTACATCAATTTCATAGTTCTTTTCTCAAATTCAGAGATTTCAGCTTTGATAAGTTCAGAGAATGTGTGTCTTTCACTAATCACAAGCTCTAACAATTATTCATTCAAAGAATCCAAAATGAGATTATATCATTAAAAAGTTGGGAGTTATTATTATCTTTTCTATCTAGATCAACATAAAATTTCCATAACTTCTCATCAATGTGATACGCATGAAAAAGTTGGGAGTTATTCCTATCTTTTCTAGCTAGATCAATATAAAATTTCCATAACTTCTCATCACTGTGATACGCATGAAACCCTTGAGTGAATTTTTTCAAATCGTGTTTCTCGTCATCATTTAATCCATCAAAAAGGAATGTAACAAGACTCTCAAGGAAAAACTGTGGTCTAGAAATTGAATAAGAAATTCATTAAATCTATCTCATTCATCATTAAATCTCTCCTTGCTACCCTTTAATGAAATTGGTGATCAAGATCCTATGGTGACTATGTCTCTGACTAGTTATTCTATGCATTTTTTAAAAATTTAAAAGCTATTATTAAAAGGAAAACAGATTCTACAATAGAAAATTCACACCGAAAAAAAGATGTAAATGCAACTGCAGTAGATAGAAACAATTTCTAAAGGTAGTTTTAAGAATTTCTGGCCCAAAAACAGCAGTGATTTTTTTATTTATTTTTTTTACCCTAGACACTCAGCACCAAACCTTCCCCAGAAATGATTCCAGATTTTTTATATCTTTTCATTTGTATTATCCAATACAATTTATATCACATGCTCTTACTAGATAGTGGCAACTAGGGTTGAACCACAGGGAAGAAATATAAGAGTCTAAGGGCTTATTTAAAACCTAAACTACTAAAATAGGGAAAGAAAATATTGAAGGAAAAGTGAAAGAGTGTGATAAGAGTAGAAGAATGCTTGTATATATATCTATGAATAGAATCAGATAACTACAGTGGAGTGGAAGAAGAATGAAGAGGACACTTCGAGAGGGCAAGTGCTCCTCGACCCAGCCAGAAAGTCGATCTAAGCTGAAGCTGATTCCAAGTTAATTCTCCCTGCCTCCTCTCACCCCCTTGCTACTTATTTATAATAGCTCCCCCTACCTTCACGTGGTCCATCCTAGAAAAATACTAACCACAATCTAATAAATAATATTCCTCAACTATAATTATGTTTTTACCCTGACTCTCATATAGTTATGTGTTTATCACTCGCACAACCTTGAAAAGTAGTCTTGTCCTCAAGACTGGGGAAAGGTGTCCTATATAAAAACGAGTCAGGAGATCTTCCAAATTCTTCTCCATACGCATATGTGTTGAGCAGTACCAAACATCAGTTAGATTCCCAGCACTGCTAATGGAGGACTCTGTTGTTGAAGTCCTTGAAAAAACATCTTGCACACACTTGATGCCAAGCAATCTCCCATATTCATTGTCCTTCATGCTCAAAAATATGATGTGGTCCTTCTCTACCGATCTAGAACCCAAATCCCTCCTCCGTCGCAAAATTCCTAAATTCTTGAGTGGTGCATCTCAGTCGTCAACCCAGGATTAAACTGTCGTATCCGGCGTAATTGAATCCACCATTTTCACCAAATAAGACAGTGTCAGTGCAACATGCTTCTGCACCTCTAAATAACTAGACATCCTGGGATGTACTACAGGAAGTGCGAAGGAGTGAGGCAGTGGAGGCAGCTCTAGGAAATCTTCGGGTTTCACCTGCAGACCAGAAGAAAATAGATGGTCCAAGAAATTTTCCCAGACATTTGTCTCGAGCTGCGGCATCAGCTCTCGGTGATGTCCTGCGGCTTCAAAGAATCCTCGAGCTATCGTTTTGGAAGTCATCACCAGTTCATGGTCTAGCTGGAATTGTTGGATCAAGATGAGAGTTGTTTGAAGCTGCTTGAGTTTCTGGATCACCTCATCTCCTGATATCGTCATCATCCCGTGAGAGCAATACTCTCCTCCAAAACAAAAACTCAGAATACCCTGTTTATCTCCCCTTGTTTTTTAAATGGAAATATCGAACTCCGCACTCACTCTTTTTTTTGTCCTTCCTGAAAAACAATTCAGGCAGCCACCTAGGGGTGCGCACCCCGTCTAAAGAGTTGTGGTCGAGTGTGCCGTTACTGAACACGAGGCGTCTGATGAAAATAAACCTCGGTAGCACGATCTTCTGATGAAGGGAACCAGCAGTGCATTGTGGATAAGTATAGAAATAGATAATAAGAATGTAGATTTAGTAATAACCCAGAAGGATCATATCAATAGGATTATCAAAAATTTGGGCATGAAAAGATGAGAAATAGTGACTAACCATCTTGCATGCCACTTCAACTTGACCAAGGCATAAGAACTCACAATAGAAGAAGAGTGTCAATACATGGAGAAAGTTCCATATTCCTCAAGTGTTGGAATTTTAATGTATAAAATGATATTTACTCAATAATGTATTGTGATTATAGTGGTATTTGTTATCATATTCATGTAAAAGCAAGTAAAGGGACATTGGGATGTCATTATATAGAAAACCAACCTATTTGTACATGTCTATTACAGAATTTTTAAGATAAATAACATAATAATACATTCAAGGATCCAAATGTTTAGTATCATAGGAAAATCAGGTTTATAAAACAGTTGTACATAATACAAACACATTATTTAGAAACTTGTAATAGATGGCGAGGGGGTGCAGGGGGGCTGTGTAGGCTAGGGGCTAGGGGGCTGGGTAGAGGGGGGTAGGGTGGAGGGGGCAGGGGCAGGGGGCAGGGGGTAGGGGGTAAGGGGTAGGGTTCAGGGTGAAGGGGGTGCAGGGGGGGTTGTGCAAGCTAGGGGCTGGGTGGAGGGGGGCAGGGGGCAGGGTGCAGGGGGCAGGGTGCAGGGTGGAGGGGTACAGGGGGGTAGGGGGGCAGGGTGGAGGGGGGAAGGGGAAGGGGTGCAGGGGGTGCAGGGGGGGTTGTGTAGGCTAGGGGATGGGTGTAGGGGGAAGGGGGTAGGGGGCAGGGTGCAGGATGGAGGGGGGTAGGGGGGCAGGGTGGAGGGGGCAGGGGGCAGGGGTAGGGGAGTGTGGACGGGTGCAGCTATGGACAGGTTAACAATAGCCCATGTTCAGGGTTTAAAACCTAAAAATTCTTTACCCTTTTCTTTTATATTATTTCCTTTAGTTTTTTTACTATTTAATAGCATTTTTCTTGTGTTTTATAGGCATGAAAAAAGCTTTACAGCACCTCATGCACCTGTTGAAGACCGAATCATACTGTTTTTGGAAGTATAAACAAACATCCAGGTTCATTTTTGTACTTTTTTTTCAATGTTTTTTATGATAATGGTTCATTATAAGTTTTCCCAATTGCTTGTCGGTCGTTTTGATTTTAATGTAGGTAATGAAAAACTGATGCCAATTTGGTAGAATATTTTTAACGACAATGGTGTGTGATATTTACAAAATAGGAATGGGGGAGACTACATTCGAAAAGGTGAAGTTATTGAACTTGACAAGTTTGGTTGAGAAATGTTTACATAATGAATTATGATATGAATTTTGGACAATTTTTGTTTTTGATTAAAATGTCTCACTAACAAGCATGTTGTGATTTTTGTTAATTTAATTCATTTAGTGGTGAGCGTCTCATGAATGTGTGCAGGCAATGGACAAGTGTTTCTGGGGTGGGATGAGCCCTTGAGAATTGGGTGAGTAATTGTATTTTTAATTGTGTATTGAAATTATTTTCTAAAAAAGTATTAAAAGGGGTGATTGGTGCAGATGTAAGCTTGGTGAATGCAAGGAGATTCCTTGGTTGGCCAAGTATTTATGAGAGCGTGTATTTTTTGTCAGTTATAGGTCATTGTAACGGTAAGGGATTTTGATGAAAACAGGAGACCTATTTTTTATTTTTTAAAAATTAGGAGTTAAATAATTGAATCATTCTGATGTTATCACCAGAGGATTACCATGTTGCTCATTTCCCAGTACTATCACTCTAAGTGATTATAATATCCATAAATATACAGGTATTTTAAACTACCTTTTTATTGAACGTTCTTTTGTAACAATGATATTGTGAAAGAAATATGCAAAAGGTTTATTGTATTATTGTTGAAAAGAAAAACAGCAAACTCTTTTTCAAGGAATGGATTTTCTGGGTTAAGAACAATGTCTAGTCTCTATTTTTCGCATTTAAGTGCTGATGGAAGTTTACTTTATTCCCATATTTTGGTGATTTTTGATTTTTGAATAGGCAATTGAAGGTTATGTTTGAAAAATAAAGAGGTTTATTAATGATCATGTTATTTAGTATTGGGATGTACATATCAATCTGAATATTATTTTTTCATTGTTGGTTATGGATTCATGTATCATTTATCATGTACAGTTGACACACTGATCACATATATATAAGAAGTCATTATATCTCATTTTTTCCCACTATTTTCTTATAGGTGGTTTCTTATGATGAGGTTGGTTCTATCCACCATCATCTATGACAATGAGTTCAACATCAGATTTGGGTAAGGTTTATTCTGTTTTTATTCTTTGGCCCAATTTTAATTAGGGCATTTGTGATTTTTGGGTTCCTTATATTTTTGTAGTGCGTTTTGGATTTTGTTGAGGTGGATTCGAGTCGTTGTTGACAAAGGCTTACATGTGTATGCATAGGTAGGCATATATATATATAAGTTCCCCATTTATATATATTCACTCATGGAAGTATGAATATATATATTGGGGCTAGGTGTGCTTATATATGGATATGAAAAATGCATACATGTGTAAGTGTAAAGGGGTATATGCAAGTATAAATATATATCTAAGGACCCCCTTGTGTGTATTTGGCCATGAAAATATGTACATAGGGGCTAGGTGTCCTTTTATATATGTGAAGTTTCATATGTGTGCAAGCGGAAAAAAGGAAGATTCGAGTTTTCGTCATCAAAAGCAAACGCGCCTTGAGGTTGAGGTAGGGTCCCTCTCCTAGCCTCTTTAATTCAAGAATGTTTGAAATTTCATTTATTTTCCTTCTTAATTTTTCATATTTATATTAAATTGAAATTCTTGAATAAGTGTTAGTTAAGATAATTGTTTAATTTGATAAATAAGTCATGGTTTTTTAATAAAACCCCTCCAACGGAGGTGCACTGTCTGCGAAAACTAACAGTGGTATACCTTGCTTAACATTATTGCACTGATGTTTTCCTTATACTTGATGTCTTTGTTAGTCATAAAGCACACATCGTACTTGACCTTTTTTATATCCCTATAGGGGGTTTCTTTCTTTTTATTAAAACGGTTGTTTGAACCAAGACACTCTTTAAGTGTCGTTAGACTTTTAAGATGGGTCCCATGTTGTGTGACCATGTCACATGGAATGTGATATTTAAATCCAACCAAAATCCTAGTTCCACAGCCTAGGGGTCCCACGGTACCAGTAATGTCATATTATATGTTATGTAACCAGTGATTTTCCTGATCCCATGGGGTATTCCTCTAGGTATTCCTACACATTATCTATTATTCGGTACCGTGAAGTCTCATTTACCTTCTTCTTCTAAGTATTTTTTCATGGGGTTCGACATGCATCGATATTGAAATCACTAATTTCAAGAACGATCACTAGTATTCATGTTAACCAGAATGTTTCAGTACTTTTCAAATGTTTTCCCTCAATGAGTTCTCATTGATTCTTTCTAAGGTTGCATGATGTGGTGGATCTGGATTTTTCTTTGTCCAAATATTCATGTTCTTTCAACTGTTAACCATGTTTCCTCTACCGGTGGCACCTAATTGTTCACTCTAAGAGAGACTCTGGGTTTTCATCCCAATGGATTTAGATTAACAGATTGCATCTGCCCTTTTAAAATTATTCTTTTCTTACTATTTGCAGCAACATTCTTGAAAATATTTGAGGTCGATCAGAAGATGCTTAAATGTAAATATCTCGGTCATTATTTTTTGTTTGTAGAGCTTGACCTATTTAAGAAACATCTAGAGTTTATTTTCCCCGCCTCCTCCTGCTCCCTTCGCTCCTGGCTGGAAGATGCTGCCCCACGGATGTCGCTAGACCGGGCCAACACACTACAGTCACGCCGTGATTTGGCCCTGCCCCAGGACGATACCCTGCGGCGGTTCACAGTGATAGTATTCCATGAGTATTGTGATCAATGTTGAGACTGACTAATCACAATTTCTATCAGTGGGGCGACGACCGGAATGTTGCCCTACCTCCTCTCGCTCCTGGCTGGAAGATGCTGCCCTGTGGATGTCACTGGACTGGGCCAACATGTCGCGGTCATGTCGCGATCACGCCGTGGTCACGCCACGGTCACACCGCGGACACGCCGTGGTCATGCCGCGGTCATGCTGTGGTCACGTCGTGATTTGGCCCTACTCCAGGACGACACCCCGCGACAGTTCGCAGTGATAATATTCCATTAGTTTTGTGATCAATGTCGAGACTGACTAATCACAATTTCTGTTGGCGGGGTGACGACCGAAATGTTTCCCCGCCTCCTCCCGCTCCCTTCACTCCTGGCCGGAAGATGCTGCCCCATGGATGTCACTGGACTGGGCCAACATGACACGGTCACACCGTGGTCATGTCGCGGTCACACCACTCCGCGGTCACGCCGCGGTCACACCGCGGTCAAGCCTTGATTTGGCCCTGATCTAGGACAGCACCCTATGGCAGTTCGCAGTGATAGTATTCCATGAGTCTTTTGATCAATGTTAAGACTAACTAATCACAGTTTCTTCCAGTGGGGTGATGACCGGAATGTTTCCCCGCCTCCTCTCGCTCCCTTCGCTCCTGTCCGGAAGATGCTGCCCCGCAGATGTCGCTGGACCGGGCCAACACGTTGCGGTCACGCCGTGGTCACGTCGCGGTCACGCAGCGGTAACTCCGTGATTTGGCCCTGCTCCAGCCCCCTTCCACCTACATTCATGCCCACACCATCCCCCATCCACTTGCAATCCATCCCGCACTAGTCACCACACCAGCCACCACCCCCAACCTCCTGCAAAACACTCATGCCATCCCTCTGCCACCTGCAAAACAGCCCCAGCCACCAGTTCCAGCTCTCTGTCACCTGCAAAACAGCCCCACCAGCAATAATTTTTCTAATGATTTTTTTAAAGGTATTCCCAATAGAAATAGGTCTGAAATCCTTTACATCCACAACATTTAATTTCTTTGGGATCAGGTCAATAAAATTGGAGTTGATTCCATAGGGCATTGAGGCATGGTTAAAGAACTCCCTCATTGAGTTAAGGAACTCATCACGAACTATTTCCTAGTAAAACATAAAGAATTAATTTGTGAACCCATCAGGACTAGCCACACTCTCAAGATTTAGAGAAAAAAGGGCACTCTTAACCTCTTTCTAAATCATGTACATTCGTGAGGGATCTATCTAATTTGGAAGCGACCACTCTATTGTATTGTTTTTTGTACCAAGTTTATTTTGCACCCGTGAGATTAATTTCAATGAGATTGTTGTCTTGAATCAAGGATTTAAATTCTATCATGGAAATAGAGGCATGAGAAGGTCCAATTTTCTCACTTGAGTTGAGAATGGCATTGAAGTCTCCAAGAATAAACCAAGGGTCATTAATATTAGTGCTTAGGTAATAAAGGTCATTCTAAAGAGTTCTCATTTCTTGGTATCTATTTTTTGCATAGACAAAAGAGTAGAATAGGTGTATGCCATCAGTATTTAAATTTCAAGTAATGATTTGATCAGAGACATTAAAGGTGTTAACATTTTGTAAGAGTGCAAAAAAATCCAAAGAGATTCAGCATTGTAGGTATTTGAGATCGCCCCAGTAAAGATATAATTGTGTTGACACAAGTGAGAGTATTTAGGAGAATAAGAAATTTTTGGTTCAGCAATAGCAAATAACATGGGATGGTGAGTGTTAACAATTCTTTTTAGAACATTGAACGTGTCAAAGTTGGAAATACCCTGACAATTCCAAAAAATAATCTTTATTTAAAACTTTTTTTGTAGTTATAACTCCATTTTTTCTTCTTTCCAGAGCCTTTATTTCTAGAATACCTTCTAATGCTTTGAGCATTGTTATTGTTAGTGGTATGTTCCTATTCGTTTTTTTTAGTGATAGGGTTCTTCTTTGTAGTTTCATTTCTTAAAGCATTCATAATTGAGTATGTTCTGTTTGTATTACATAGCATAAAAGAAGTGGTGTTTTGTTTATTTAACAGAATACCAGGCTGTTCAGAACAGTTCTTATTATCTACATATTGAACACCATCAAAAGGTAAATTAATAGAATGAGAATTAATAGTACCTAGGTCCTTTGAAGCATCTATATCCTGCTATTTGACATCGTCCAGAACTGATGTAAGGTGCCTCTACCCGGTGGATTCATGAAGTGCCTGCATAAGAAAGGGGCCCTGTACTGAGGGAGTGATTTTGTATGTTTTACAGGTTCCGGGGTTATGGAATCTTGTTTATCAGTGTTAGTATGTTTGGTTTGTGTCTTAGCATGAACAAACTTTGGACTAATATTAGGACTCCCAGAATTTATAGGACAACCAGTGGTCTCCATCTCATTAGGACTGTTGACATATTTAATGTGATTAGGGTGAGAAGTATTTAGAGTTGATTCCATAGAGGTTAAATTACATGGAATCAAGGGATCAGTATAGTCTATTCCTACATCTTGAGTAGCTGAATGAGGAAAAGTGGGAAGTAGCATACCTGGAATCACTTACATAGAAGAAGCAGCTGTTACATAGGGTTCCTAGACAGTGTCTAAAGCATCTGTGGGACACTGCTTCTAATCACCGGAGTCACTGTTATCCTATATTTGTAGAGGAACTTGCACCGCAGTTGTGTTATCATTTACATATTTAAAAGATTCTAAGGCTTTAGTACCAAAATTAACCTTGGTGATATTTGATTTTGTCATTTTTTAAACAAAGGTAAGGGAACCTAAACCATTTTTCTGATTGCTGGTCCCATTTATTATCTCTTGAGTAGCAGTAGAAGTCAGTAGATAGGGTTTTTTGTTCTATCTAGAAATCATATCTGAGTATCTGGGTTCAACCACACCTTGTAGAAAATGATAAACATTGTGCATAGTTGCAGTGCTTAAGCTGTAATCATTGACTTTTATGTGAACAGGTGGAGATATTGTATCTCTCCTACCCAGTGTGGGTTCAGCATTTTTGCTGAGGTTAGAGTTGGGTATCTGATTGGATGGAAAAGTAAATATTCAAGTACAAAATTTTCCACAACCAAAATCTATTAGATGAATTCCCTGTTGTATTCTCTTTCAATGGTTTTTTAGGTACACTAAAAAAATTCAAAGTTTACAAAACCTGACACATAATGATGTATTTATATCATAAGTACAAACAGCCAGAAAATGAACAAATCAGAGAAACAATATACACCATAATAGCATCCCAAGCACAACACAAGCACCAAAATCACCACCAAATCACTAAACTAGGCCCCACAAAGCTAGGAAAAACTTACAACTGAAAATTGATTCTTTTTGTTCATGCTTTTGTTCAATGAAGAAGATTGTCACCAACACCAATTCAACTTCTCCCAATCAGTCATGCTAAGGCTGCATTTCTAATCGGTAATAGGCCCATGGCATCACCCTTTCGGTCAACACTATAAGGAGATGACCAGTTCAGTGGACCAGTAAAACACCAGGTAAGAATACATGTGGATCCAATAATTGGTAGTAGTGTGGGCCCACATTAACAGAATGGGTTAGGATTAGAAAAAATATGATTTTCAGATGAGAAAGAACAGAAAAACCCAAAAAAGATTGCAGGCTAAGTGGACCAGTCAGCTAGGTCGGTCCACATGAAAACCAGACCAGGAACAATTTTTTTATCCCAGGCCCAGTCCATGTCAGGTTTCTCCCATCCCGTTAAACAACCATACTTCTCACCACATAAGAACTAGTACCTATCAGCAGCTATGTCTTCAAAAATATTCTGGCTTGCATCTTCACCTTGTTTCATCTTCTTCTTATTCGCCAACCACCTGGAAGTAGAATCAACACCTTTACTATAAAAGGTTCCCTTAGCTCTCTTTCTCTTGTCTACATAAAACCCTGGCTCAGAATGTGAATGGGCAGAACCTTAACTTGCATCAGCCTTAATTCCCGCGTTCAAATTAAAAACTTCTTTAACAGTAGAAGGAACTTCAAGTATTACCTTCGGCTCATTCACCCACTCCTTCACTTAACCATTGCCTTCCTCCCCATTTTCATCCAACTTTTGTTCTTCAAATCCATTAGATTGATTCAAATGTTCTGATGTGGCACAACATTCATCTTTAAATTCAGATATTGAAGGAATTCCATCATTACTTTGTGCAAGCTTCTCATGATAATTCTTAAATATCAGATCAGCACACCACTTGACCCATCCAAAATGAGTCACACTAGTAGTAGACTCACCGTCGATTTTAATATATGAAGGCACACATGCCAGTGAATCCACCTTAGGATTTTTCTTCACTGATTGTTTTGTATATACTCTCGGTCGGCTGCCACCCAAACCATAATTCTCCATCTTGACTACAACTAAACTGTCTGAAACCAGTTTCACATTCTCCAGTTTTTCCAGACACTCGAACTGAGCAAGAATCTTTTCATGGTTAGCCTGCAATGATTCTCTCTGCTCCTCTAATTTCCCCTAATGCTGTTTAAGTTCCTCAATTAAGTTACTCAAATCTGACCATTCTACTTTTAACATAGTTTTTGTTTTCCTTGATGACATCAAGGGCTGCTGTTGGTTTCTCAATGCATAAATCTGCTTTTCTATTGGGTTGGCCTCTCAAAGGACTGGCAGGGGGAGGGGGGTAACTGGCAGGGTGTGCAAGGGGTGGGGTGTCCAGGTTCTAGGGGGGGTCCAGGGGGATCTGTCCAGGGTCTGGGGGGGTGTCCAGGTTCTGGGGGGTGTCTAGGGGGGTGTCCAGGGTCTGGGGGGTCTGTCCTGGGGGGTCTATCTAGGGTCTATCTGGGGGGGTTGTCCAGGGGGTCTGGGGGTTTCTAGGTTTTTTTGGGGGGGGGGAGGAATTGCAGGGGGACAAGCAGGGGGAGGGGGGAAACTAGCAGGGGGAGGGGACTGGTAGGGGGAGGTGGGTAACTGGAAAGGGGGGTGCAAGGGGTGGGGTGTCTAGGTTCTGGGGGGCAGGACTGGCAGGGGGAGGGGGGTAACTAGCAGGGGGTGTAAGGGGTGGGGTGTCTAGGTTCTGGGGGGTGTCCAGGGTCGGGGGGGTCTTTCCAGGGTCTATCTGGGGGGGTTTGTCCAGGGGTTCTGGGGGTGTCTAGGTTTTCTTTGGGGGGGCAGGACTGGCAAGGGGAACTAGCAGGGGGAGGGGGAGGGGACTGGTAAGGTGGAGGGGGGTGCAAGGGGTGGGGTGTCCAGGTTCTGGGGGGGACTGGAAGGGGGGAGGGAGGTAATTGGCAAGTGGTGTAAGGGGTGGGGTGTCTAGGGGGGATCTGTCCAAGGTCTTGGGGTGTATAGATTTGGGGGGTTCAGGGTCTGTCCAGGAGGGTGGGAGGGGGGTCTTTCCAGGGGAGTGAGGGGTTCTGGGGGGTGTCCAGGTTCTAGGGGATTCTAGGGTCTATCCAGGAGGGTGGGGGTGGTTGTCCAAGGGAGTGGAGGTCTGGGCTGTCCAGGGGATCTGTCTAGGGTTTGGGGGGTGTCCAAGGTCTGGGGGGTGTCCTGAGTCTATCTGGGGGGTGTCCAGGGTCTGTTTGGGGGGTGTCTAGGGTCTGTCTGGGGGGTGTCCAGGGTCTAGGGGGTGTCCTGGGTCTCTCTAGGGGGTGTCCAGGGTCTGTCTGGGGGGTGTCCAGGGTCTGTCCGGGGGGTGTCCAGGGTCTGTCCGGGGGGTGTTCAGGGTCTGTCCGGGGGGTGTCTAGGGTCTGTCTGGGGGGTGTCCAGGGTCTGTTCGGGGGGTGTCCAGGGTCTGTCTGGGGGGTGTCCAGTGTCCATGAGGGAGGGTTCTACAGGGGGTGGGCTACTTCAGGGGGTGTACAGGGGGTGGGGGCTATTTTTTATGGTTTTCCAGACCCTATAGCCACGGTTTTTAACCGTCTCTATAGGCCTATTTCCACGATTCTAAAACATGGTTATAGAGATTTTACCACAGTTTGAACCATGGTTGTATACCTATATCCACAGTTTAAACCGTTGCTGTAGACCTAGATCAACAGTTTAGAACCGTGGCTATAACTCTAGGCCTATAGCCACGCCAAACTTAGCCATGGTTTCTCAAACTATGGATATTGCCTATAGCCATGGTTTGGGGACCTATAGCCACAGTTTTAAACCGTGGCTATAGCCTTAATTTCCAGTAGTGAGGAAAAGAGAGAAAGTATGATTTGTCGGTTCCAGTGATAGTGAATCATCTCCTGATAGTGATGAGGAGATGGCTCACCTAACTAGAATATTTAAGAATTTATACAGGAAGAAAAAAATTTAGAAAATCAAACTATAAAAGCAAGTATGGCAATAGATGAAATTGGAAGAAAGAGTGGAAGAATGATGATGATCCAAAGGAAGTTGTCTACTATGAATGTAAAATGAAAGGTCACACAAAATATAACTATCCAAAGATTAAGTACAAAAATAAATATGAGGATAAGGAAATGAGATACAAAAAGGACATGAAGGAAACATGGAGTGCTTCATAGGATAGCTATAGTGACTCTGATACATCTCTTGAAGAGAATCCAGATAGATCCAATATGTGTTTCATACTAAATTCAGTGAGGTACTTGATTTACCTGTTGTTTCTAATATTCTACCTGTGAATAATTCTGATAGTTATGACACTGAACAACATGATAATTATAATTTGTAAAATGAAAAATTAATTGAATATTTCAGTATGAAAGAGGATACCTTTAATGAATTAAAGGGTAAGTATAAAAGTCTTAAAAGGCAGCATGCTCTAACTATAAATATAAAATCTAAACTATCTATATAAAAAGAGAAAAATACTCAACTGCTCAAAGAAAACACTGAACATAAACTATAAAATGATCAATTGAAGAAATATCTAGAATGATTCAAAAATGGTAGAGATACACTCACACAAATTTTTGAAAATCAAGTTGCTCCCAAATATGTTTCTAGAATAGGATATGAGCCTAGAAAAAAGAGAGTATCTAAGTGTACTTTTGTTCCTAAATATAGACCTGAAAGTTCTACTGCTAATAATTTTTTAAAAGGACCTAACGATATTTTTATTTTTAAAGGTTTACAATATTTTTATAGGAAACCCATTAGGAAAATGTGGGTACCAAAAGCCTTTATTACTGACATTTATGGACCCAAATAGATTTAGGTACCAAAATAATTTCTTGTTTAAAACTTTTTTTGTAGGAAAAATGCTTTAAGACCTCCAATATAAGTCTATGGTACTTATATAGTGGTTGTTCAAGACATATGATGGGATATTATTCATGTTTCAAGAGCCCCATAAAGGATGATGGTGGACATGTCACCTTTGGTGATAATGAAAAAGGAAGAATAATTGTCCTAGTCTAGATTGGTAACAAAAAATTAGTTTTAATTTCTAAAGTTTTATTTATTGATGGTTTAAAGGATAATCTAATTATCATTTCTCAGTTATGTGATGATGTTTTTTATGTCAAATTTGAGAATGATTCTTTCAGTGTTTATGATTATAAAAATACTTTAATCTTTACTACTTTGTGAAATGATAATGTTTATGTTATAGATTTAAATTCCTTGATTTCTCAAAAAAAATATGCTTAAGTTACTTTCACAAAGAGTCATGGATTTGACATAGGAGACTAGGCCATTTCAACATTCACTCACTTAAAAAGCTAACCAGGAAAGGGTTAGTTAGGGATCTACCTAAGCTTGAGTTCTCAATTGATAAATTCTGTAACCCCTATCAAAAAGGGAAATAACATAAAGTTTCTTTTAAATTAAATAAATAAGTATCAAATTCTCAACCTCTTGTGTTGGTTCATATGGATCTATTTGGACCATCTAGAATTTCTAATCTTAATGGAAATAACTATGTTTATGTTCATGTAGATTATTTTTCTAGGTATACTTGGGTATAATTGTTAACTCACAAAAGTAAAGATTACTCTCATTTTACTAAGTATGCTAAGTCTGTAGAAAATATTAATAGTCTTATGATTAAGACCTTAAGAAGTGATCATGTTTGTGAGTTTTAAAATAAATATTTTGAATCATTTTTCTCACAAAATGGCTACACTCATAACTTCTATGCTCCTAGGACCCCCCCAGTATAATGGAGTTGTTGAAAGGATAAATAGAACCTTACAAGAGATATCCTAGACTATGTTGAATGAGTATGACCTACCCATCCATTTTTGGGTATAATATTTCAATATATCCTATTATATCATCAATAGAGTTTTGATCAGACCTATCCTTAAGAAGACCCCTTATGAGATGTGGAACAATAGGAAACCTAAGGTTAATTACTTTAATGTTTTTGGTTTCAAAGTATTTATTCTTAATACTAAGGATAATATTCAAAAAAAAATCTTCTAGGAGTGATGAAGGAATTTTTCTTGGTTATTCAGTCTCTAACAAAGCCTATAGAGTTTTCAATAAGAAGACAAAAACTGTAGAAGAATTAGTCCATGTCAAATTTGATGAAACAGATCCACATGAGCCTAAGACCTACTTAGAAAACCATGAGGGTGATTTATCTTCTCTGAATTTAAATTTTGAACCTTTAAAATGTGTTGTAAAATTAGAAAAAAATCATCCAGTTCTAAAGAATTTCTAGAACTTCCAGAACCTGAACTTGAAAATATCGAAGTGCCAGTCCCTCTTTCTATAGAGCTGTTAGAACCATTAAATACCTTACTTTATATTTTGTTGTAGGTAATATAAATATATGAACACAAACTAGTGATTCTGTTAGAAATCAGGTTAAACATCAATCTTTCTTGTCTCAATTTGAACCTAAGAACATCTATGAAGCTATTAATGATGAATTCTGGGTAATATCCATACTAGAAAAATTGAATCATTTTGAAGGAAAGAAAGTTTGGTAACTTTTAGATAAACTTAAAGGCGCCTTGATTATTAAAACTAAAAGGGTGTTTAAGAATAAAGTTGATGAGATAAGCACTATAGTTAGAAACAAGTCTATACTTATTACATAAGGTTATAGTCCAGAAGAAGGGATAGGCTATGAGGAAACCTTTGTATCTATGGACAAAATTGAATCCATAAGAGTTCTACTTACTTATGAAGCACACTTATATTTCAAGATTTATCAAACGGATGTTAATAGTGCATTATTAAATGGTTTTATAGTTGAGGATGTTTTTATTGAAAAACCCCCTGGTTTTCAAAATCCTCATTTTCCAAATCAAGTTTTTAAATTAACCAAATTTTTATATGGTTTAAAACAAGATCCTAGAGCTTGGTATGATAGGCTCAGCAATTTTCTAATTTCAAAAGAATTTTCAAAAGGAATAGTTGATCCTACTCTTTTCATAAACTGGATTTCAAAAAGGTGTATTAGTATTACAAATATATGTTGATGATATTATTTTTAGATCTTCAATAAATTTTTCATATATTTGTTTTTCTAAATTGATGCAAAATGAGTTTGAAATAAGTTTAATGGATGAAATCAAATTCATTCATAGATTTTAGACCTTTAAAAACAAATAGGGAATTATTTTAAATAAAAATAAATATAAAAAAGATCTTCTAAAATGTTTTAACTTGGATAGCACTAAGAGTAGTGATGCTCCTATAAGTACCACCTATAAATTGGATCTTGATGAAACGGGTAAACCAATTGATCACACCAGTTACAGAGGTATGATTTGAATCCTCCTCTAATTGACTCTTAGCTGACAAGATATTATTTTTAGTGTGGGTATGTGTGATCATTTTCATCATACTTAAAAGAGTCACACCTAGTTTTTGTTAAAATAATTTTCAAATACCTCAAGTATACTAGAAATTTAGGATTGTTTTACCCAATAGGAAAATCATTTGATTTACTATGTTATTCTGATGCTAATTTTTGTGGATTAAAGTTATATAGAAAAAGAACCTCTGGAACATGTCACTTTTTAGGCAAGTCTCTAGTTTCATGGTGTAGTAAGAAGTAAAATTCGGTAGCATTGTCTACTACTAAAGCTGAGTACATAGCTTCAGGTAGTTTTTGTGCACAAATTTTATGGTTGAAACACACTCTACTAGACTATGGATGTTAATTATGACATGTCCCCATAAACTATGATAATAAAATTGCAATAAATATTTCTAAGAATCATGTTTCTCATTCTAGGACAAAACATATTTATATAAGACATCACTTTTTGAGAAACCATTTTCCAAAATGAGATATAAATCTTGAATTTATTGGAATATAACATCAGTTAGCTAATATATTTACTAAGACATTTAATTTTTAGAGAATTAATTATATCAAACATGATTTAGGAATGATACATTTTTATTAAATTTAATTTTTTTTTGTGGCATATCGTTGTGGTTTTCATGTCCTTGGCTTGTCATGTCATTGGTTTTTCGTGTCATTGGTTTTTTATGTCATTGGATTTTCATGTCATTGGTTGTCACACCATTGTCTTTTAATAATGTTTTTATTTAATGCCTTTTCTTTTGATGCCTTTTCAAATTTTTCTATCTCTCGATATTTTGAACCACTGGTTTATTTCCCAGTTTATGTTATATCTTGTAACCTGATATGTGTTTTTCCTCATATTACGATTTTGATTTCAAGTGTTAATTAAATTTTAGAATACCTAAAATCCCAAATGATATCAAAATGGAATAATGTTTATTCCCAACATACCTTGATCCCCACACAATTCTATCATTTCTTTCTCTCTTGATCATAGTGCAACCCTTTGCCTCCCATTTTTCAAAACTTCTCCTACCCTCGACCAAGCTTTTCGAATTGATCTGAATTCCAAGAATGAAGTTACCTTTCATGTATTCACCTTATAAGTATATATATTCAAAGAATTGGAATAAATAATAGAGTATACCCACTCTGGTTTCACTAGTTAACCCTAAGCTTGCCAATAGAATTGTTCTACTGGAAAAGGAAGTTGAATCGAAGTGGTTATTGTCTAGTAAGTATTCAGTACTCAAAGTGATCCATAAATAAGGATGGTTAGAGTGGTTTTCTTCAAAGAAAATACCTTTCTATCCTAAGTTGTTCTATGAGTTTTATCAGCATGTAGATTTTGCGTTTAACGAATATGGTGCTGATTGGATCAGAAGTCATGTGAAAGGACATGTATTTGGTTTTTCATTAAGGAAATGGGATAAATGTTTAGGTGTACCTCATGATGGAATTTTTTATGACTACCAAGGTATAATTCTAGAATCTAGTGATTTTTTTATATATGTGGATGCTCTTTATGTGCTAATAAGAGATGGCACAACCAAAAAGGCCTATTTCCTCAGAGCTAGATGGGGAATGTAGGTTTCTCTTTAAGATTGTGCAACACATGTTGTGCCCAAGAAAGGGTGATTTTTGAAACCTTAAGGTACCAATATGTTTATCTTCTTTCTCTTATAACAGAAGGTAAAAAGATCAATATATGTAGATATCTCATGGTTCATATGTGTGAGATGACCAAGACATCCTCAAGATTTAATTATTTGATTTACCAGAAGATGATTCCTACCATGTTGAAGGCCAAGGTCCGAGTAGCTGAGGATGAAAAGTCTAGTATAGACTATGGTGGTTTCTATCTTACAAGTGCTTCTTGTTTAAGGATGAAGATTAGTTGGAACCCCTAGAAGAAACAAAGGATTTGAGATTCTGAGAAATTATTTTCTAAGTATAATCCGGTTGATCATCCAACCAGACCAAAGGATGAAATTGATCCCGTCTTAGAACTAGATGAAGTAGTTGAATAATCTGATGAGGATAAAGAAGAATTTTTTGCAGAAGAAGAGGAAAAGGAACCATCTGTTGATGTAGGGAGTGATCCTGACTTGTCTCCAAATTATTCTCCCATTACTTTTGGAGATCCTATCCTAACAACAAGACTACCAAAAAGAGAAAAGTTGGTTAAAAGTGATGAAGAAGATATTGAGGTCACTGTAGAGGAGCAGTATAAAAGTTCCAAATCGACTGAAGATGATAATGATGAGGGGGAGGAGGAAGAACATAAAGAATAAGGGGAAGATGAAAATAGTTAAAATGGAAATGAAGACAAAAATGGTAGTGAAAGTGATGATGATGATGACATTGATGTATCTGACCCTAATGGTGCAAGAGGAAAAATTAGGAGGAAAGATGTAGAGATGCCTTCAATGCTTAAGGAGAAGCTCAGAATAGTTGATGTTGAGCTGATTAGTGATACTATTTCTACTACTGCTCCTCCAGTGATTGATGTTGATCAGCTCAGAATAGTTTCCAGAGATAAGCTGAGAGCTACATTAACCAGTTCTTTCGGAAGTATCACTAATCAGCCTCAAGAGACCTTGAGTAGAATTCAGTATAATTTTGATCATATTATCAAATTGGTTATTAGTTATTCCCATGACATGAAATCTTGTAAGGAAACCATAACTAAGGCCATTAAGTACTATATCTCTTGGATTTATACCATGTATTTAATGGATGAAAATTTCAAATTCTTGGATAAAAACTTGAGGATTCCTCTCATGACTCGGACTTTCAAAGAATAAGTAAGACAGGTCAAGAAGATGACTTCAGTGTTGAACTGATTTATGGAAGATAAGGAAGATTTATCTAGTGAGATGTAAAGAGGTGTCCAAATCATAATGGATTTTATAAATATCATAATGATGTTTCTTCATGTTCATGCCCAAGAATTTGTTGCTAAATAATTTTTTCCAATTACTCCTCAGTTTTATCTTAGACCAGGAGTTGCTTGATATCCTTTAACTCCTTTACCTACCCAATTCCATCCTTTTTTCAATGTATCCTACTCAATATTTGAGACACCTCCGACCAATTTTTATTTTGGAAGATCATTCTCAGAATGTAGTTGTACTCTCCTATGGTGTTTCATATATTTTACCCTAAGATGATCCTGCTGCTTTAAATAAGGGACAAGAGAAATACAATCCTAAAGGAAAAGAAACAATGGACTCCTCTGTAAAATCTTAAACCTTTTTCGTTTGTTAGATTAGACTGTATGTCTTTGATGAGACCTAGTTTATAATAAATTTTTGATAATCAGTTTGAATGCATTTTATCTATTTTATTTTGTTATTTATCTTTGTTCTTTCTTCCTCTTACTATATTTATTCTTCTAATCCTTACATTTCTTATAATCCCAAAAGGGGGATAATTATTATGGTATATTGGAAAACCTTGTGAAATTTATGATTTATTCCAGTGATGTTTCTATGTTATCTTTGATATTATATGTTTTTAATCTTTTTATTCGTGATACTTATTTTGATTCTTACTCTTTTGTTATTTTTCTTTGATACCATCTACACTTACTGGGAATGATATATTCTAATTTATACTACCTTGGATATCATGTTTAAACATTTCCAATTCTTTTGATGCCGTGATTTTTTATCATCAGAAGGGGGGAGATAGTTGACCTTCTTATTTTAATGATCACAAAATTATGATTCTGATGTTATTAATGAGTTTCATGTTTTCTATAAGTGCTCCATTAATCTGAGATATGTGATAAAATTGTCTAAGTATAAGACACCATTTAGATTAGAACTACCAACTCAAGACACCATTGTCCTTGACTCACCGCCAGCATAAAAATATCGCTAAGTATGAGATACCGCCAGGATATCACATTGTAGAATGTCGTACCGCTGATCTGAAAATTTGAAAAAGTATGAGACACCATCAGTCGACACACCATCAGGATGTCATGCCACCAGAATGAAAATTTGGCTAAGTACGAGATACCTCCATATGAGGTATCATCAATGTTATACCACCATTATAGAATTTTGGTTAAGTCTAACACACCATTAGATTACACACTGCCAGACCAAACACTGCTAGTTGAGATGCTGGCAACATAGTGGAAATTTGGGTAAGTCTAATACACTGCCAATATCATGCCTCTAGAACAACATATCGCCCAAGAAAGACACCATCAGACCTTGAGTCACCTCCAGTCTAAGACACTGCCACTAATTTTCTTAACTTGTCTTTTTGAATCACATTATTCTAATGGCTATATTTATTAAAGTCAATGTCATTTACTATTTTAATGATTGTATCTTAAATACTTAATACAAAGCATTGAAGAGAGTGTCATAATTTGAAGTAAAAAAGAAGCATTTGATCTAGATATTCTCCTCATTGCTGCTGATAAATGTTCAACACACTCCCTAGTAAAAAATCATGAAGTGAATTGTCAGTAAGATAAGGGTTCACAACTACTAAACACACATAGAGCTAAACCCGGTTGAAAACAAGAAGATATCACCTATTACAAACACACAACTAGAAATTCTAACTACACATTCACATTTGCTGCTTTCCTCCAATCAAAGAACAAGAGTCCATGACACTATGTTTTCTTGAAGTTTTCAAGAGAAATCGACTCAAGATTCACTAAAAAATCAAACCAAGAGTAGCAAGTTTCATTACAATAGATCAACCATTTAAAAACTCTGCACTTTTATATTGCTATATTATATTTATCTTTATTACATTTTGAGCAGTGTGTGTGCATACTCTGTTTTATCACACTCACATTGTCTCATGTTCTAAACTGGAAGATACTTGATATCTTCTCAGACTCATTTCATATTTGTTACTCCCATGTATAATAGTGGTAGAGGTCCTTATGTGGCCTGTTTATTTTTACTCCCACGTAAAACTGTGGAAGAGGTCGTGTGTAACCTGGATAGTTTGTTAACTGTTATAAAACCCGATCCAGGTTATAGATCGTCTTGTTTATTTTATATAAAATGCTTGGTGGAAGGTGATCACAAAGTGGAGAGGACTAAGTCTCGACATGAGACTGGAGCTCTTGTATTCATTCTTTCTGATGTGTGTGTTAATTTTGTTTTACTTTATTTCCACTTTAAAACTGAAAAAAATTAACTATAAACAAAATATACACTTTTATAGTTTATCTTAATTTGGGTTTGTATATTATTTTGATCAAGTAAACTGATTTCAAAGGATCTAATAATATTTTATATTATTCATCTAAGACCTAATCAATCTTTAGAGAAATATTTAAAAATATTGATATTTATATAATACTACATATTTTGATAAATTGGGATATATTTAAATATTTGGGGGATTTCAAAATAATCTATTTTATATAGAAATTTCTATTGGGTACTCAATTCACCCCCCTCTTGAGATACTCACTTTGACCAACAACACCTAATACTATTTATAATTTCCATTTATAAACATTAACTACATGTATATTGGTTAGTTTTTTCCATGACCCCCTCCTTCCAAACATACTACAATGAGGAGAGATAGATGGTGACCCCTATGTCCCAACTCTAGTAGGCCCCGAGTTGGAGACTAGCATTGAGGGTATAAAAATCTCACATTAAGGGTAGAATTACCCTCTATAAATAAAATAAGATTAGGATATGGGATAAAAAACCACCAAAAAATCCATCAGACGATATAAAGGTAAACCAAAAACTATCCCACAATGCATTAATAAAGTAAAATTAATACGTATAAAGATCTACAAAGTAAAAACCAAAAGACAGGTCTATGATAGTGAATCAATAGAAAATACAACCTAGCTAGTAATATCCAAATCGGTCCCCAAAGACCTCCTAGAAACTTGAAAATTAGTTTATATATGTAGGGTAATCATAACAGGTATACTCAGTAGGGACATAGCCAAGGGCTCAAGTGCACATGTCAAAAGAGCATGCTAAAGTGCCAGTGAAAAAACAACAAAACCAACAATCACCTATACAGGTCATCTAACCAAACCCAACCTCACCATGGATTTCTCACCAAATCATGCATCCAATATAATAATATATCATTGAGATCATAATAAATCAAGGCACCTCGTTGCCGCTTCCCCATAAATTTTCCACTCTGACACCCAAATGTTGAACGTCTTATGTGCCCATCCCTTGCACAAATATCACATCACATCCCACCCATAGACACCTGGGTTACACATCAAATCCCACCCATAGACACCTAGGTTACACATCACATCACATCACATCACATCACATCACATCATATCCAACCCACAGACATCTAGGCCACACATCACATCACATCACAACCATAACCAGAGAAATATGGTATCATGAATGTGAAGGACATCAACCTTGTTCCCTCATCCTACCATGCATGACCCCCACCATATATCACATCACACCACATTACGTCTCACCCATAGATTCTTGGGCCACCCATCACATCCTACTTGAACACACCTAATTCATCACATCATTGTTGAAGAAAGATCAGGGGAGAGGGGGTATCCATCCATCTATATCACTACCATCCTATGTGTTTGGGAAAACACTTGGATCTCAGCACCTCTGAGCGTTTGTAAGGTTATCCAACTCGGGTAGGGAACATATAAAAATAACATTAGCATACATGATATATAGATAACGCACAATAACTAACCTATGGGTTCCCATTAATAGCACTAGTGCACGCCACATCACTACCACATACTACACATCGTCACCTCAACCATTTCCACCACAATATGCAACACACAACACATCCACCACACAAGGCCATATAATAATTCCCAATTTCAATCACCAGTTCATCCCATTTATATGTTATCCATTTCACTTCACATTACACAATTCATTATTTCATTGAATTTAGTTTAATCCATTTATAACACATTTGTTTCTAGTCCATCTCATTTATCTACCAGCCTATTTTGTTTTTTTTTATCATCACAGTTCACCCCATGGATAACCAAGAAACTATCTCAACCATTTCACACAATAACTAGCCCAACTCATGAAAACACTGCCACATAACCATGCATCCATAATCATAATCTCATCACATTTCCTAATCTATCAGATAGAACAACCACATGTCTCATCCATCGCACAACCACAACCACCATGCACCAAAACCACTATATTAAAACCAATGCACTACAACCTCATCACACCACATCGTACAACTTCTCACATCGCATTCATGCTAACCAAAATATACATTAAATCTCCATACCCCACACAACCCATCTGGTCACCTCCATCACTGTGAAATATCCCAAACCATGTAAGGAAAACACAAAAAGCACAATCATACACAACAGCACATCCATCAAATGGCCTGAAGACCTTAAATTTTGTATTATAATAAAGCTCCTTTTGAGGGAAGAAGGAGAAAACCAGAACTGACTTCATGAATTAAGAAAAATCACGACCCGAAGGTCAAGAACGTAAAACCAAATTGACAACATGAAGCTGCTCTATCCCGGCATTTGATCATGATGAGGCTCTCCACCATTGCATGGTTGTGCGGCAATCAAGTGTCCTTTTTCAAAGCATAGGCCTGATCCGATGGTAGATACCATACCCTCTCAAACATCCAAATCTGAAAAACGCTGTAAGGATGAACTGCCAGCTCTGAATCCTCTTCTAGAACATGTTCCATGTGGTCGAGTCTGGTAAATTTCACATCTATCAACGTTTCCAAATTCCTACACGCAACCCCTCCCTCCCATTGCATCTGCTTCACACCAATGATAAAAACCACAACTAAACCATTCAACACCAAAAACATCAAAACAAAACAGAGATAAAGAGGTCAGACCACCAAAAGACCACAATCCTCCCCCCTCCGAGCTACTCCGGACGCATTGAGGCCCTGCCAAAACGAGGCTGCTCCACGCCAGAGCCGACACTGAGGCCACACTGAAGACGGAATCTAGAACCAGAAGGCCGAGTCAACGCCATAGCTGGCACCGAGGCCATGCCGAGGCAACTGACAACGTCGAGGCCACGCTGTAACCAACGCCAGTCGATATCGTCGCTGATAAAAAGGCGAAGCCGATGATCGATGGCAAGCCCACACCGAAGCTGAGGCCGAGATCCCAGAAGCTGAGCCCATGCCGGAACCAAAGCTGAGGCCACAACTGAGATGATCCCATGCCGAGCGAGATCCAGACCAAGCCGAGGCCACTCCGGAACCGAGAAGCCGAGAACCAGGAAGCAGAGACGACGTCGGAGCTGGTGCCGAGGTCACGCCGGATCGAGACTGGACGAGGCCGAAGACAGGGCCGAGCAATATGCATGAATAATAAAAGACCAAGCCGAGGCCACTCCAGAACCGAGAAGTCGAGAACCAGGAAGCAGACCAATGGTTTTTATTTTCATAATTATCAATAGGCATGAATAATAACATAAATAACACATTTCAAGCACTAAATCATTTGATAACTCCCCATACCCATCAATTTCAGTTATGATAATTAATTATCTAATTATGATGACCCTCACTATCCACCTAAAGGTAAGAAAAACATGAAGATCTCACACATAGCACATAAATAGGTGAGAATGAGTATCCCCCACCTCATAGAAGATTTATAATCTTTTTTTACACCACAGGGCGAAGAAGAAACTTCCCATAAACCACCACCACATAAGGAACTCATGAATCAACCTACACCGCAAGGGTTATCAAAAATGAAACCCAAAAACACACAAAACCAAAACCACACCAATACAATAGATCTCCAATTAAGAATGGAAGGAAGCCCATGGGAAAGAGAGGAAAAATCACCATGATCTCCAATGGGAATCCATCGAAACCAACAAATCAGAATAGGAGGAAGAGGACTAGAAGATCTCCTCGAGGAACCTGGGGTTCATCTAGAATGAGAGAGGGAGGGGTACATCCAAATGAAAAGAAAGCAGTATAAAGGGCTATAAAATAACCAAGAACCCAACACTTTTGTGTCGTGTAACCCATTCACAACATGAATTCCCATTTTTCAACTTCCACTGAAATTTATGTCATCTCAGAATTTTATTAATTACACATCATGAATTCAATTTTCATGATGTGAATCCATTTCATGGACTTCCCCCTTGCTTGCATACAAGATGTGAAAATGGATAGCTATACAAGTCATGAATCACCAATTCATGATGTGAATCTGGTTCATATCGTGAACCACAACCTACAGTACTCTTAAATCTTCATCTCCATCGAGCCCTCTAGACCTCCTCTAAGTTCCTCCAACTACCCAAACAACAATGTAATAGGTCGGAAAGGCACAAACCATTACATTAGATACCTCTTAAATGAATCTCTCCCTCTAGAATCCAAAACCAATCTTAGAATGAAAGGGGTCAGAACAACCACCCCATGAGATACCTCTCAAAGATCTTATTACTCCTCAATTCTACCACCATCCAAACATGCCAATCGAAACACCCATGAAACACACTGCACAACCACATAAAAACCTCTCATTGGAAACCATGTTACATCATCTGGTACCAGCCATAATCTCCACATTTTCAGAAAACCATCGCACAACCGCCACATAAACCAAACCAACATCTATCACTAACAACCCACAGAACTATGCCTAACATGAAAATAAAGGAATTTCATCTTCCATATCAAGATATTATCCGCTCTAGGAAGAAATAACTCGCCCAAACAGTTTTAATCACATAGTAGTATGACGTGTCTCGATTAGGATTTAAGTCTTATAATTTTCATATGTTAAGGGTTTTATTACACATCACAAATCAAGAGAAACAACGCATCTCATAACATAAAAAGATTCAAACATCACATATTCAAACAAAATAGGACAAAGAAAAATTCAAAACAGATCTATGTAATGGGAATACATTTGTGTCTCTCACTCCCAAGTAATCTCCTCCAGGATACCATGCCTCCACAACACACGAACTAAGGGAATGGTCCACCCATGCATCACCTTCTCTTAACAATACTAAATCTCTATTGGTTTCTCCATGAACATTTCATCATCCTTGATATCTAACTCCCCCCAATCAATAATGTAGGAATCATAATGAAGATACTGATGAAGATGAGAAATGAGGAAGACATTGTGGATCCTCTCCATCCATGGTGGTAATGCTAATCAATATGAAACCTCACCAAATCGCCCCAAGACCTTAATGGACCCAACAAATAGGGAATAAAGATTGATCCTCCTGCCAAACCTCTACTTCCCATGACAAGGGGAGACTCTTAAGAAAACATGGTCTCCAACCTTAAACTCCAGGGGTTTATGCCTATGATCAACATAGGCCTTATGAAGGTCGTTCACCACCCTCATCCACTCACAAAATAAATGGATATTCTCGATCATTCTTTTCACCACATTAGGACCAAGAACTATTGACTCCTCGACCTCTGTCCAACATAATGGAGATTGACACGGTCTTCTATACAATGAATCAAATGGATCTATACCAATGGTTGAGTGATAGATATTATTGTACACAAACTCGACCAAAATCAGGTGTCATATCCAATATCCATCAAAGTCCAAGACATATGCCCATAACATATCCTCTAGCATTTTGATGGTTTCCTTCGTCTGCCCATCTGTCTGTAGGTGTAAAGTAGTGTTAAGTCACAACTGGGAGCTAAAATCATGTTGCAATAACCTCCATGATCATGAGGTAAAATGAGGATCTTGATCAGAGATGATGATCCTCAGTACCTTTTGAAGCCTAACCACATCATCCACATACTTCCTTGCCAAAATATTTACGAAACCCGACCCACGGATCTCCAAAAAGTGAGCCAATTTCCTCAATCATTCCACTATCACCCACAATGCATCACAAACTCCCTGAGCCTGGGGTAACCCTATGATGAATTCCATAGAGATTTCTTCCCATTTCTACTTAGGTACATCCAAAGGCTACAACATCCCACCCGGAACATGGTGCTCCACTTTTACCTGCTGAAAAACTAGACAATTTTCTATAAACTCCACCGCTGGTTTTTTTGTCCCCAATCACCAAATTTGTCTCCTCAAGACACAATACATCTTTTTCACACTAGGATGTACCACTAAATGTGGGTTATGAAACTCACATAGAAATCCCTCTCACATTACCTATGTGATAAACAACCTTCCCTAGAACAACTCCTGGTTTTGATCTCCTTTGACCAAGCCTTAGGAGAGTCACTATATCCAACATGATTGCACATCACCTATGCCTCTAATTATCCCCACTTATACTCCTCCACCTAATGCATCAAAGAAGACTCTACTGTCATCTAATAAAGACAAACTTAGTCATTTCTCTCCCCAACATCAAGATGCATCATTGCAAGATCCTCCATCCACTTCCAAACATCCACAGACTTCTGAGCCACATCCTCTCGGGACTTCTGACTCAACGCATCAGAAAATACATTACCCTTCTCTGGGGTGTAAGAGATCTCAAAATTTTAATCCTAAAGAAACTTCATCCACTTACACTGATTCAAATTCATATCATGCTGAGAAAAAATATATATCAAACTCTTTTGATCGTTGAATACTATAAAATGCTCACCTATGAGGTAATTTCACCACAACTCAAGCACAAAAACAACTGCTTATAGCTCTAGATCATGGGTGCAATAGTTATTATTATGAGGATGTAACTATCTAGACCCATAAGAGATCACCATTATTTATTTTATCAACATTCATCCCAATTTTATATGGTACACATCATAGAAAACCTCAAACAACACACCCTCCTTAAAAAAACTGAAGCACTAGAGCATTGGAAAACATCTCCTTCGGGTAATTGAGTGTTGTCTGACATTGATCTTTCTACACAAAATCCTATTCATTCTTGGTCAACGTTGTTATCAAGGTTGTAACTCAAGAGAAATTGGGTACAAACCTTTAATAATAGTCCACATGTCCAAGAAAACAACGAACCTCTTCCAAATTCTTGGGTGTTTCCCAATAAATAATTGTCTCAACCTTTGATGGGTCTACTTCCACACCTTTATAAGACACCACAAATTCAAGAAAATTCACCTCTCTTATCCAGAACTCACACTTGTACAACTTATCATAAAGATGGTGGTGTAGAAGGACCTGCAAAACAACTCTAAGATACTCGACATGCTCCCCCTCTAACTTCGAGTGAACCAAGATGCCATCGATGAATATGAAGATGAAACGATCCAAAAATTTCATAGAACACAGAGTTCATAAGACCCATGAACATGGCTGGTGTGTTCATAACACTAAATGACATGACTGAAAACTCAAAGTTCTCATACCTATATCTGAAGGAAGTCTTCTAAATATCCTCATTCTTTACCCTCAAATGGTGATATCCATACTATAAATCAATCTTAGAGAACCATATAGCTCCAATAAACTAGTTTAATAGATCATCAATCCTCGCAAGAGTGTAATGTTTCTTGACTATTACTTGATTCAACCTCTGGTAGTCAATACACAACCTCATACTACCATTCACCTTCTTAGAGAACAACATTGAAGCACCCCATGGTGACACAATAGGTTGGATGAAACCCCTATGCATCAAATCGTCCACTTGTAGCCTCAACTCATGTGACTCTTTAGGCATCATCTGATAGGGATCTATCAAGATCGGAGACGCGCCTGGGTGAAACTCTATCCTGAACTCAATATCACGTCGAGGGGGTAGTGTCATAACCTACTCTGATAAAACATCCAGGAAATCCTCCAAAACTCTAGGAACATCCCAAACCTGAGATTCTACTAGCAGCTCCACTAACTATAACAAAAGAGTCTCCACTTGCCTACTGCCCAATTGATAACCTTTCTCACTAATGAACACCACTCGCTAGCCCTCAACATCAAAAAATAAAAAACTTATTTGAAAGAAGTCAATGACTTCACACATAGAATATAGTCAATCCATTCTAAGGATAATATTGTATAGTTGTATCTATAATAAGAATTCCCCCACTAACTAGTGTTGCAACATCACCAGTCCACATCCTCGGCATGCATCAAACAAAGAAGTCTGACCTCCAAATAGTATAGATAGCACTAGGGAAAATTAAAGCCTCTACACATCTAGTCCTAATATATGGGCCAAAGAAAGATAAATAAAGGAGTGAAAGGCTCATGAATCAAACAAATCACACAAAAGGGTGGAAAATAAACTAATTTTACCTTGAACAACTCTCGGATTTGTTGGCATTGTTGCCTCTAACACGTACATCTAACCACATACAGCTCCTCTACCTATCTATTTTAGGCCTCTATGGCCATGCTCTAGACTAGGTCCCTATGTTTGGGGACTATCATAAGGATTACATATTCTAACTCTGCTTTCTCTCATCTACTAAATAAAAAACTATGGTCCCTACTATTGGAACTACCTCGGAGGAAACAGTTGTTGCTGAAAAGGGGCATGACCACCCATCCAAAACTAACCTCCCTAAGCGGTTGGAAACTAAGGTTAGTGGCACCCATATATACTACAGATATGGAAAACAAATGGAAAACCCTTGTAAGTCTCTTGGAAACCACTTATCCCTAACAATTGGTAAAAACGGTTGTGTCTAGTTCCCCGCTGAATGGAACCTTGACTACATAAACACCCATAGCCCATTGTCTAAATAATTTATCCTTTAAATTCCATATTGGAGACCTTGTTGAGTCTCAAATTCCAAGGAGATAATATACTCAATAAAAGAATCCTTTTTTCACCTCTAAATATGTTGGGATCATAAACGGAGCGACTCTATACCTAATCACTAAGCACAAAGCCACCTCCAAACACCGCGCTCTGGACTCTTCATCTGGAAAAACATCTAGAAAAAAGTTTAGAAGGTCCTAGAACCTAATCCCAAGCTCCTATGCACTAATACTCCCCCTAATAAAGGGATATTATCTCCTACCTCTTGGATACCCTCATTTTTTATGACAAAAACTATGCCTGGAACTCCCTCTGAAAGTCTATCCACAACACATCTAGCTCCTTGCGGTCACTAATAAATAACATCCACCACTGAAGCGCATCACCCCACATCTGAATGACTTCTAGAGACACCTAAAACTCATCTCCCACTCATATAAAATAAAAAACAATCTCAAGCTCCTCCATCTAGTGCTTCATATCCAGATCAGAGATGCTCCCCTCATACTTACCCAAACTCTGCTATTGAAAGGCATTCAAATAATTTTATCATGCCTCATCCTCATTTGTAGGTTCAACCCTCCAACGATCAACCAAATCATCATGTTGAACCTAAAATATCTGAGAAACTCACAGATGAAAAATGGGATCCATTTCTAAAAACAAGAAGAACATCCTAATCCCAGTGGCATGGAATTTTATCAAAGATTATTTATTTAATTCATTTCATTTTCACAAAACTCCCAATTAAAATGTGAACAAAAGTTATCATGATTCATGTACCTCTCCTAGGTCTCAAACCTACAAATAGGTCCACCTCACTTGTACATTTAATAAGATCAGAGTTTGTGCACTGGATCATGGGGGGCCTTAAGATCTCATGTCCCAGTCGGTCTCCCTAGCCTATGTCACGCACTAAGGTCAACTAGAACTGTTTCCATACCAATCCATGAAAACTTTATTGTACCTAACTCCAAAATTTATCCTATATATCAACCATAACCTCTAATACCACTCTTTCATGACCCCCTCCCATCAAAGATACAACAATTAGGAGAGACAGAGAGATGATGACCCCCGAGTCCTTCCATTAGTAGGCCCCAAGTTAGTGACCAACATCAAGGGTATAAAAATCTCACAGTATGGGAGGCATTACCCTCTATAAATGAAATAGGATCAGGAGATTGGATAAACAACCACAAAACAACTCTAATAGAAAATATAATGGTAAACCAAAAACTATATCATGATGCATTAATAAAGTAAAACTGATGCTTATAAAAGACTCCAAAGTAAATACCAAAAGATAGGTATATGGAAGGAACTCAACAGCAACTCCAACCCAGCTAGTAATGTCCATCTCGGTCCCCAAAGTCCTCTTAGAAACCTGATAATTAGTTTTTATATATAGGGTGAGCATAATAGGTATACTCAATAGGGACATAACCAAGGCCTCAAGTGCACATGTGAAAAGATCATGCTAAATCACCAGTGAAAAAATAGCATAACCAACAAGAACCTATATAGGTTATCTAACCAAACCCAGCCTCACCATGGATCTATCACCAAATCACACATACAATATAATAATATAACATCAAGATCATAACAAATTAAGGCACCCCACTACCACTTCCCCATTGATTTTACACTCTCACAACCCAACATTGAATATCCTATTCTCATATCCCTTCCACACATATCACATCATATCACATCTCACCTGAAGACACTTGGGCCACACATCACATCACATCCTACCCATAGACACCTGGGCCACACATCACATCACATCACATCCTACCCGTAGGCACCTAGGTCACACATCACATCACATCCTTCTCATAGACACCTAGGCTACACATCACATCACATCAAAACCAAAACCAAAGCAGTAGGGTATCATGAATGTGAAAGAAATCAACCTTTTGTCCTCCCCCTACCACGCATGACCCCCACCACATATCACATCACACCACATCACGTCTCACCAACAAACACTTAGGCCACACATCACATCCCACCCAAAGACACCTAGTCCATCACATCACTACTAAATGAAGAGTGGGAGAGAGGGGGTATCCATCCATATATATCACTAACATCCTTGATTTTGGGGAAAACACTTGGATCTAAATACCTTTAATAATTGGTAAGGTTATCCAACTCAGTTGTGACGTGTATAAAAATAAAATAAACATACATGATATATAGATAGCACACAATACCCAACCTATGGGTTCACATCAATAACACTAGTGCATGAAACATCACTACCAATTGATAAAAATCATATTCTCAATTGCTGCCACCACTATATGCAACACACCACATAGCCACAACACAAGGCCACACAACAATTCCTACTTTCTGTAAGAGCCTGGTTCTTATTTTTGAGGTACAGGCTTCTTCTTTTTCCTTTTCCTTAAGTGTTTTTGAGAAAATATGGAAAATGGGGAAAAATACTAAATTTTGGAACTACATTCCATGTACTTTTCCACACACCGTGTACTTTTGGCCGTGTTGGGATGAGTACATGGGGCGTGTAGCCATGTCGGTGATGCGGGGTGTAGGAACCGACTACACACCGTGTAGTGGTACTTACACGTCGTGTAGTCTGTCGGAAGGTCTAAACAGTAAGGCGGTGGAGCAGCCAACAGCTGGCTGACAGTACATGCCATGTACTTTAGAGTACATGTTGTGTACTCATGTCGACGGTTGAACAATGTGGCGGTGCCGCCAAATGAACAGTTAAATGAAAGAAGTACACGTCGTGTACTCAAAAGTACACGTCGGGTACTTTGTTTTTTCGACTTAAAACAGGCAGTAGCCTCCTCATTTGGTAGAGGAGACACTTGAGCCGATTTGGAGTCAAAGGAGGAGGCCGGACCTTTAAAGCTCCACCGGGTGTTCGTCTGGAATCGGTTTCCGCCTCGAATGATCCCGTTGGAACCGCACGGGTAAGGGCTTCCACCTCCTTGGCCGGTTCTTACCAATTATTCTCCTAACAGGAGTTATTTATGATTGAATGGGTTTTTTTCTACGTCAGATCTACGCCGTTCATGGGTGTTTCTGGATTCAGCGTTCGGGTATAACGTTCGTTGTCGTATAAGTTAGGTGGCTCGGTGTAAATTTCCAACTGTTGTGCGTTTTTTTGCGTTTTTTTGCCACGAACCCATGTTGGGGTGTCGTGAGGCTAAGTCTGTTGCTATATTTAATGCCTAGAATTGCATAGGTGATTAAATTATGATGATAAAAGGATGGTTGGGATCGTTTCTTGGATCCAGAACCTCCTCGGGGGGTGTGTTTCACTATTTAGCTATTTGGCCAGGATACCTGAGGGTATGCCTTCAATGTAGTAATTTTAGAATTTCCTTGAGAGGAATTGCTTTTTTACTTCATTTTGATATGTTGGGCATGGCCCGGTTACCTGTTTAGCCTGAGGGCGTTGTTGTGATTAGCCTGTGGGCACTGCACTATTTAGCCTGAGGACTGTAGTTATTTCGGCCTGAGGGAAACTTCTTCCGTGCCTGAGGGCCATAGACTCTGTGTCTGAGGGAGACACTACCTACACTTGAGGGAAAAATTCTATTATGCCTGAGGGAAATTACCTGTGGGTTGGGTTCTGCTTACCTGAGGGTAAGGTTTTTCTTGTCTGAGGACGTGGACTGTTTACATAGAAATGCACTGTGGTGATTTCTAATATTTAATGGATTAAATGAATAATAAGATGGAAATATAACTGGTAATTAGTGACTTTTGAGTACTTCTTACTTTATTTTATTTTACTACTGCACACTATTGTTGCATGCTTACACGCAGTTGGGCACGGACCTTTGGTGGGTGCCTAAAGAGATATATTTCTCACACCCTGTTTGGGTCATGATTTTCGGCCCAAACATATTACGTTTCTGCAGGTGTAGATAGGGGAAAGAGTCCCTATACAGGTACTTGACTGTTGATGAAGAGTGGGAGGGCATGGGATCGATCCTAGGCTTGCGATGCTGCTGCCAGCTGTTTTGCTTGTTTTGTTGTACTCTGTATTTTGTTGTACTGTATTGATGTATAACATGTTCTGGCTATTTTCTTAGAACTTGAAACATGTTGCATCATCACTTCTATATTGTTGGTTATATCCACTATTGTAGTTTATTTTAGTTGTGTATGTTTACTGCTTCCGCTGTCGTTGTATGTTTATTCTGTATTCCGTTGCGCTACACTTTGAAAAATGAGGGCATAGTTTCCCCACTATCAGACCTGGGCCCTCACTGCTATTCAGCAGCCTCTGGAATTTGGGGAAATGTGGTTGAGGTCACGTGGCGAACCGGGCTCAGGGCACCCGTTGCGTGGCACCCGGGTCCAGGACGTTACAAAGTGGTATCAGAGAGGTTCTTTTCTTTGACTTACTATTTGGAGCTGTTGTCAGGGATAGGACGAACGGTAGTTGGTAATAAGCTGTGCCCGGGCGTAGCTAACCTGTGTACAGGTAAAAGCCAGTCTACCTTGTATTGTAATTTTACTGATTTTTCAAATTTTACAGTTGATATGTTTTCACCGTTGGGTGACGCACTTTGAGATTGTGCAGTTTATATTTTATCTATTGGTTCTATTTAGTTGCAACCCGATGAGATGAGGGTATGTCGTCTCATGCATCATATAGGAACATGCTAGATATCACAAGCCATGCATAGTTTCCATGCCATGTAGGTGCATTAGAAATTTTCATGTGGTTGTGATAGTTGTTGTGCTAGAAAAGCATGTTGTTGTGATAGCTGCTTGATAAATACCTGCCTTGTGATATGGTATTTTTTGTTTGAGCTTTTTTATAGAATGGATGCCAAAATTTGGTTTTTGGGGAGTATGGGCCCCCATTGATAGGAATTTGGTGGATCACTGACTGTTTATTGGTTATAACACATATAAGATCTCAAACATTGATTCGTGGGGAGTATGGACCCCACAGGTCGGAATTTGACACTTAGGTGTTGGTTATAGTATTATCTGGGTTTTGGGGAAGTTTCTGAGGCATACTATCCGGAAACCCAGTATACACGCCGTGTTGTATTTTATACACACCGTGTATGTTCTTCTGTTCGGGAAGAAAAATGAACTTTTTGAGTACACTCCATGTAGTCTCTTCCTGTGTCACAAACCGTGTGGGCGGGGACATAGGGTAGGGAAGGGCTTGGGTAAAACACGCCATGTAGTTTTTTTACACGCCGTGTAGTGTTGACCCGGAGTCCGGCCATGTAACTAACAACACGGGTCGGTGAAATCCTTGACAGAACACACCATGTAAATTATGGACATGTCGTGTAGTGTGACCTCGGGACTCGGCCATGTAACTAACAACACGGGTCGGTGTCCCCTCTCCCTGAACATGCCGTGTACCTATGGGACACGCCGTGTAGTCTGGTCAGAGGATAGACCGTGTGGAGTTAGCCGTGTGGCTGGGAAATGGGGTGGTGTACACGCTGTGTGCGGGTGTAACACATCGTGTAGTCTCAAGTCGAGTAGTCGGCCGTGTCACAGACGACACAGGCAGTTAGAAAATAACACCATATACACCGTGTAGATATAATACACACCGTGTAGTTTTGTTCAATGGAAGCCGTGTGGCTTAGCCGTGTAGAAGGACCCGGGAAGTGGAAGGGAAGTCAAGTACACGCCGTGTATTCATTGTACACACTGTGTAGTCTTGTTTTTTCAATTTTGAATGCCTTCTCCCTCTTGTTTCCTTTGTGGTTCCTTCGCTTTTAGGTCATAATAATCTTGAATCTGAGGCGTTCTTTTGACCTTGTAGTGTCATGCCGGCTAGACGATCGTGAGTTGTTCGCCAGGAGAGCGGTGAAGATTATACTCCATTGATGGTGGGCCATGGGCTACCAGTTGATCCTCCAGCAGAGCCAGATGCGGCGCCAGCTGCTATAGAGGACACAGGTGCGGAGGCGCAGTTCTGTGAAGGCTTTATGCGGTTCATGCAGACTTTTCAGGGAGCACCGCAGGCTGCTACATCTATGGATGAGCTGACTCGTATCTTCCAGTAGTAGTATCCGCCTACGTTTTCAGGGGATGGAGGACCACAGGCTGCAGAGTCTTGGCTAGGATCGATGCAGACTATTTTTGAGCATCTTGAGACATCTCCAGGGCGGAGAGTCAAGCTCACAACTTACATGCTGCGTGATTCCACCAAGAGGTGGTGGTATGTTACCACCCAATCAGAGCATCACAGAGACATGGCGTGGGAAGATTTTCAGGCAGTCTTCTATGAATTCTTCTTTCCCGAGACACTGAGGGAAGATAGAGCTTGAGAGTTCATGAATCTGCAGCAGGGCGCCATGTCGATGATGGACTATTCTGCTAGTTTTTCGGAGCTTCAGCATTTTGCACCCGTGCTAGTGGGTGATGAGACTTTTAGAGCCAGACGTTTTGAGGATGGTCTTCGGTATGACATCCGAGCGCTGGTAAATGTTTTCAGGTTGCCTATTGTACACGCGATTGTGAATCAGGCGCTGATTACAGAGAGGAACCTGCGGGAATCTAGTGGTGTGGGCAAGGGCGGTTCAGCACCATTTACTGGTATTATTTCTGCTGACAAGAGGAAGAGACAAATGGACTTCTCTCAGGGTGGCAGTACCAGCCAGGAAACTTCTTCAGGTGGTCCGGTCAGGTGCTACCAGTGTGGCAGAGAGGGTCACAAGAGACCGTAGTGTCCACGAGACCTAGTGGAGTGCTGAGCTTGCGGCAAGATGGGTCATCTGTAGTGCTTTTGTAGGGAGTTTCCACCAGTGGCTAATGAGAGGGGTTCTGTGTAGACTCCGCGTGCGGGAGCAGGACCAGTGGCTTCTTACCAGTCGGGGAATTGGAATATGCCAGGGCGTGCAGGCCGAGATGGTGGTCGGGGTCGTGGTAGCCAGACACCAGAATCGTAGAGGCAGTAGGGAAGGACAGTTCAGGGTAGCTAGGGTGTGTCATAGGGCCGCAGCACTGGGCAGGCATATGCAGTGCAACAGACCCAGCAGGAGTAGGATCCCGGACCTTCGACAGTCAGAGTTACTATTCTAGTAGCTTCTATCTTATCTTAAGTACTTTTAGATATGGGTGCTACACATAGTTTCATATCTGTACCCATTGTGGAGATCCTTGGGCTCTGTGTTTCTACTTCTTCCGATATCTTGACACTAGACACTCTATTGGGGACTAGGACGACTGGTGTGCATCAGTGCAAGGAGTTCCCACTTGAGGTTGGTGGGTGTCACTTCCTTTGGGACCTCTATGTCTTGGAGATGATGAGCTATGACCTCATTCTTGGGATGGACTGGTTGGTTCCCTTCCGAGCCTTCGTAGACTTCTACCGTCGCAGGGTGTGTTTCACGTCACCAGAGGGTGGGGAGTTTCTATACAAGGGCGAGTGGGATGTTCAGGCGAGTCGAGCTGGACCAGAGCATCATGGGAGAGGTGGAGTCACAGCCCAGATAGCGAGCTTATATCTGGATGATCAAGGGACTTGTCAGACAGATTTCCCTCTAGTTGTCGATCGTTTCAAGGATGTCTTCCCGGACAACTTTTCAGGTCTACCTCCGGTGTGTGAGGTGGATTTCTCTATCGAGCTTGTGCTAGGAGCAGCACCAGTGTCCATTCCTCCTTATCAGGATGGCCACGCTGGAGTTTCAGGATCTCAAGAGGCAGTTAGAGGAGCTACAGGCGAAGGGTTTTATCCGACCCAGTGCTTCTCCTTGGGGTTCTATGGTCCTTTTTGCGAAGAAGGCGGATGGTACCCTCAGACTTAGCGTGGATTATCGAAATCTAAACCAGTTGACGGTTAAGAACTGATATCCCTTTCTGAGGATAGATGATCTCTTTGATCAGCTTTGTGGAGCACGAGTGTTCTTGAATATTGACTTGAGATCCGGATATCATCAGCTGCGCATTATACCATCTGATATACCTCTCACAGCTTTCAAGGGTAGGTATGGTCTATATGATTATACGGTTATGCCGTTCGGACTGGCAAACGCGCCAACAGTTTTCATGGCTCTGATTAATCGTGCGTTTCATCTGTATCATGATTCATTTGTGGTAGTATTCATGGAAGACATCTTGGTGTACTCTCACACTCGACACGACCATGCCACCCATCTTGAGATCGTATTGAGTACACTGAGAGAGCATCATCTATATGTTAAGCTCTCAAAGTGCCACTTTTGGATGGACCAGATTCACTTCCCGGGTCACATTATCTCAGAGTCAGGAGTTGCAGTAGACCCAGAGAAGGTGAGAGAAGTAGTTTCCTGAGAGCATCCTAAGAACGTGTTTGAGATACGGAGTTTCTTAGGGCTGGCTGGTTACTACAGACGCTTCATACAGGACTTCTCCCGCTTAGCAGCACCATTTACATGTCTGACTAAGAAGGGTGTGATGTTTGTTTGGTCAAAATCTTGCAAGATAGCTTTTCAGGACTTGAAGGGAATTTTGACATCAGCACCGATCCTGATACTCCCAAAGTAGGGGAAGAGCTATACAGTTTACTGTGATGCATCAGGGATTGGGCTGGGAGTCGTTTTGATGTATGGCGACCGAGTTGTTGCGTATGGGTCTCGATAGTTGAGGCCACATGAGAGGAATTATCCAACGCATGATCTCGAGTTGGCTGCAGTTGTTCATACGTTGCGTTGTTGGAGACACTATCTGTTGGGAGAGCATTTTGTGATTTTCACTGACCAAAAAAGCCTCAAGTATATCTTTACTCAGCGTGACCTGAATCTGAGGCAGAGAAGGTGGGTTGAGTACCTACCGTCCTTTTATTTTGAGCTTGCCTATACACCTGGTAAAGGTAATTTTGTAGCCAATGCAAAGAGTAGGAAGACTCAGATACAGGCAGTGCAGGAGGCCAGTGGTGAGTGGCAGCTCATGGATTTGTTCTCTGAGATGCATCTGGAATTGCACGATTGTCAGGGGCAGGCTTATCTTTCTTCTTTGGCTGTGACATCTACCCTCCTGGACAGAGTGAGGATGAGACATCTATCTGATTCAGAAGGCCTAGTTCTACGGGAGTCGGTGGAAAGTGAGGACCCTCCTCCCGATTTATGATAGGTGATGATGAGTTTTTGCATTTCCATTGACGTGTATAGGTTCCAGGGGATATACGTGAGGAGGTGATGCGGGAGTTTCATGCTTCAGCTTGGGCAGTTCATCCCGGGGTGACCAAGATGTACCGAGACTTGAGACATCAGTACTGGTGGCCGGGTATGAAGAGAGAGATAGCTGGTTTTTTTACGAGGTGTTCCACCTATCAGCAGGTGAAGGCAGACCACCAGAGGCCAGCTGGGCTGTTACAGCAGTTGCCCATTCCAGAGTGGAAATGGGATGATGTCGTGATGGATTTCATGATGGGATTTCTGAGGTCACCTCGAGGCAATGACGTCGTGTGGGTTGTTGTGGATAGACTCATGAAGGTAGCTCACTTATTGCCAATCAAGGAGACCTTTGGTGTGGACAAGCTTGGAAGGCTGTATATCTGAGAGATCATACGTCATCATGGGGTCCCTCATTATATCGTTCCAGATAGGGACGCCCGCTTTACGTCTCGTTTCTGGAAGAGTTTTCAGATGGATTTGGGTACACAGGTGCTTCTGAGCATAGCATACCACCCTCAGACTGATGGCCAGTCAGATCAGACGATACAGGTGCTAGAGGACATGTTGCATGCATGCGTCCTAGACTTTGGGGGCTCTTGGTAGAAGCATATACCCTTAGTCGAGTTTGCCTATAACAATAGTTTTCAGGAAACTATTGAGATGGCACCATATAAGGCTTTATATGGTAGGCCATTCCAATCACCTTTGTGCTGGTTAGAGGTAGGTGAGGCAGCTTTACTGGGGCCACAGCTCGTACAGGAGACATCTGAGCAGGTCCAGTTGATTCGGAAGCGGATGGCTACCGCGCAGTCTCGTCAGAAGTCTTATGTTGATCGCCGCAGATGACCTTTGGAGTTCATGGTCGGGGATTAGGTTTTCTTGCGTGTTTCGCCGAGGCTGGGATACAAGCGGATCAGGAGACAGGGTAAGCTTTCACTGAGGTATGTGGGACCATTTGAGATTCTGGAGAGAGTTGGGTTGGTTTCCAATCGGTTGCAGTTACCGCAGCGGTACAGAGCCATGCACAACGGCTTCCATGTGTCTTAGTTACGTCGCTACCATTCAGACTCGTCTCACACCTTTCAACCAGAGGAGGTTTAGCTTCAGCATGATGCGTCCTTTGAGGAGCATCTGATCCATATCGTTGACAGGAGCACGAAGGTTCTCCGTGGCCGGTCAGTTCCTCTCGTACGAGTGCTATGGAAGCATGGCCGAGTGCAAGATGAGACCTGGGAGTGGGAGGCCGACGTACGTGCTCAGTGGCTAGAGCTGTTCTGAGCTTATTCTTCACCACCCTGGGAAGGGAAATTCAGGGAAGAATTTCTATAAGGGGGGAAGTTTGTAAGAACCCGGTTCTTATTTTTGAGGTACGGGCTTCTTCCTTTTCCTTTTCCTTAAGTGTTTTTGAGAAAATATGGAAAATAGGGGAAAATCCTAAATTTTGGAACTACACATCATGTACTTTTCCACACACTGTGTACTTTTGGTCGTGTTGGGATGAGTACACAGGGCGTGTAGCCATGTTGGAGATGCAGGGTGTAGGAACTGACTACACTCCGTGTAGTGGTACTTACACGCCGTGTAGTCAGTCGGCAGGCCTAAACAGTAAGGCGGTGGAGCAGCCAACAGCTAGCCGACAGTACACACCGTGTACTTTATAGTACATGTCGTGTACTCATGTCGACGGTTGAATAGTGTGGTGGTGCCGCCAAATGAACAGTTAAATGAAAGAAGTACATGTCATGTACTCAGAAGTACACGCCGTGTAATTTGTTTTTTCAGATTAAAACAGGCAGTAGCCTCCTCATTTGGCAGAGGAGACACTTGAGCCGATTTCGAGCCAAAGGAGGAGGCTGGACCTTTGAAGCTCCACCGGGTGTTCGTCTGGAACCGGTTTCTGCCTCGGACGATCCCGTTGGAACCGCACGGGTACGGGCTTCCACCTCCTTGGCCGGTTCTTACCAATTCTTCTCCTAACAGGAGTTATTTATGTTTGAATGATTTTTTTTCTTCGTCAGATCTACGTCGTTCTTGGGCATTTCTAGAGTCGGCGTTCGGGTATAACGTTCGTTGGCGTATAAGGTAGGTGGCTCGGTGTAAGTTTCCAACTGTTGTATGTTTTTGTGCATTTTTATGCCACGAACCCATGTTGGGGTGTTGTGAGGATGAGACCGTTGCTATATTTAATGCCTATAATTGCATAGGTGATTAAATTGTGATAATAAAATGCTGGTTGGGATCGTTTCTTGGATCCAGAACCACCCCGGGGGGTGTGTTTCACTGTTTAGCTGTTTTTCCAGGATACCCGAGGGTATGCCTTGAATGTAGTAATTGTAGAATTTACTTGAGAGGAATTTCTTGTTTACAGCATTTTGATATGTTGGGCATGGCCCGGTTACCTATTTAGCCTGAGGGCATTTTTGTGATTAGCCTATGGGTACTGCACTGTTTAGCCCGAGGGCTGTAGTTATTTCGGCCTGAGGGAAACTTGTTCCGTGCCTGAGGGCCATAGACTCTGTGCTTGAGAGCGACACTACCTACACCTGAGGGAAAAATTCTGTTACGCCTGAGGGCAATTACCTGCGGGTTGGGTTCTGCTTACTTGAGGGTAAGATTTTGCTTGTCTGAGGACGCAGACTGTTTACGTAGAAATGCACTGTGGTGATTTCTAATATTTAATGGATTAAATGAATAATAAGATGGAAATATAACTGGTAATTAGTGACTTTTGAGTACTGCTTACTTTATTTCATTTTACTACTGCACACTATTGTTGCATGCTTACACGTAGTTGGGCACGGGCCTTTGGTGGGTTCCTATTAAGATATATTTCTCACACCCTGTTTGGGTCATGCTTTTGGTCTCAAACAGATTACGTTTCTGTAGGTGTAGATAGGGGAAAGAGTCCCTATACAGGTACTTGACTGTTGCTGAGGAGTAGGAGGGCATGGGACCGAGCCTAGGCTCGCGATGCCGCTGCCAGCTGTTTTGCTTGTTTTGTTGTACTCTATATTTTGTTGTAATGTATTGATGTATAACATGTTCTGGCTGTTTTCGTAGAACTTGAAACATGTAGCATCATCACTTCTATACTGTTGGTTATATCCACTACTGTAGTTTATTTCAGTTGTGTATGTTTACTACTTCCGCTGTCGTTGTATGTTTATTCTGTATTCCGCTGTGCTACACTTTGACAAATGAGGGCATAGTTTCCCCACTATCAGACCTAGGTCATCACTGCTAGTCGGTAGCCTCTGGAATTTGGGGAAATGCGCTTGAGGTCATGTGTTGAACCGGGCTTGGGGCACCTGTTGCGTGGCACCTGGGTCGGGGACGTTACACTTTCAATTACTAGTTTACCACATTTATGCATTATCCATTTCAGTTCACATTACACAATTCATTATTTCATTCAATTCAGTTTAATCCATTTATCACACATCTATTTCCAATACATCTTTTTTATCTATAGACCTATTTTTTCATTTATCATTAAAATTTATCCCATGGATAACTGGGTAACTATCTCAACCATGCCACACAACAACTGGCCCAACTCACACAACCACCACCACAACACCACACATCCACTGTCATTGTTGTGTCACATTTCCCAAGACATCTCATAGAATAACCACACATCTCATCCATCACATAACTACAACCACCACACACCAAAACCACTATGTTATAACCTCTACATCACAACCATTGTGCCATAATTAATACGCCACAAACACTACAACACAACCTCATCACACCACATCGAACAAATTCCTACATTTTATCTATGTTAACCAACATCCTAATCATATCCCCACACACCACATGTCATATATGGTCACCTCCATCACTGAACAAAATCCCAAACCATGTAAGTAAAACAAAACAAGCACAAGTATACACAATAACACACAAACTGAATTCCATAATTATTCAGAGTCATTATGACATGTCTTCTGTATTTAGCATGGGTATTATAACACAAACTATAATCTAGTGGCAACCAATTATTAAAAAAATATACATTCATTATCCTTTTATTTACAGTGTGATCACACAAAAACACAACAAGGATCATCACAACATAACAACTACAGTGCAATCAAGGCTCCCAATAGTCGTTGTTTTTAGAATTGGTAACAAACATGCATAACAACATCAATAACATATATCAAGTGGTAAAGCATGTGATAACTCCATAGACCCGTCATTTTCAGTTAAAAAAATTAATTATCTGATTACAATGACCCTTAATATCCACCCAAAGGTAAGAAAAATCATGAATATCTCATACATACCACATAAACAGGTGAGAATAAGGATCCCCTACCTCAAGGAAGATTTGTAATCTCACTATGCACTATAGGGAGAAGAAGAAACTACCCTGAAACCACCGCCGCACAAGGAACTTGCAGATCAACCGACACTAAACCAAAGGGTTGTTAAAAACACAACCCATACACACCCCAAACCAAAACCACACCACCACGATGGATATTTGAAGAATAAGTAAAGGAAACCCATGGGAAAGAGAGGAGAAATCACCACAAATTGACAACAGGAATCCACCAGAACCAACAGATCAAAGTAGGAGGAAGAGGGTTAGAAGATCTTCTTAGGGCACCTAGGGTTTTTCTATAATGATAGAGAGATGGGAATAGCTTAATGAAAATAAATCATCTGAAAGGGTTATAAAATAACCTAAAACATGACACTTTCACATCATATAACCCATTCACGACATGAATTCCCATTTTTTCTAAATTACACAAAAATTCATACCATATTATTATTTTATTAATTATGTGTCATGAATTCACCTTTCACAACATGAATCAATTTCATGTACTCCCCTTTTCCCTCATAAAATCCATGAAAATGGTCTGCTATAGTAGTCATGAATCACTAATTCATGACGTGAATCCGGTTCACATTATGAACCACCACCTACAGTACTCCTATAGCTCCAGCTCCACTGATCCCTCTATACCTCCTCTGAATACCTCAAAATTCCCAAAAAATAATGTAATGGGTCGGGAAGGCATTAACTGTTATAGTTTTTTCCTATTTTATAACATTGATTGTTTATAGTTTTGGTTGTTTGTAGTAGTTCTGTATGAGCAGTGTCAGTATTTGTTCTTATTCTAAAGTTCACCATTCAAATTTCATTAATTTTACTATAAAGGATGACTTATAATGATTTATAAAGTTTAAATTTCCTTTCATGAGTACTTTAGTCTTTATCCTAGAAGATGAAATTGACAACAAACACTTTTCAGTGATTTTCAACCTACAAATGGTGTTTTCTTAATTAATGAGTTAAATATTTGTGTATCATTTCTAGAATAAAAATTAATTATTATATACATATTTATATTATATTATACTATTAATTAAGTTTTGATAATCATCCATGATATAATTACATACCATTGTTCAAGTAGGTGGTCAGACCGACTCAATCGTGTACATACAATGATTATTAAAGATTATGAGGTGATTTGGTTGTAATATCAATAAAATAGTAGAATAATGATATCATTTGGTGTTTATTAGTGTGGTGTATTATAATTATAAATTAATTATAATAATAAGTAATATATATGAAAATATTACATAATTTTAATTAAAGATTTTCCTCTTAATGCGCTTGTTTTGAATGATTAAATTTACGATAATCATTTATAATTTATCATACCAGAACCTTAATGATATAAAAAACATCATATTTATCCTTTAAAACCATTATCATGAATATACATGTATGAAGGTGACGAAATGAAAAATGGAAATTGATCTTTCCATGGAGGCAGTAATCCACACTTACACATGGTTGATGATTTTGTTTCCCATAGAAAGAGGAAAATGAGAAATATGTTTTATCATTTTAGAATATAAAAATTACATAAATATCATAATTATATATTAAATTTTATATTATGACCATCCTTTTAAATGGTTAAGCAATTATAAACATGTTGTATCTTGGAGGTGGTAGTTCACACAATACACGATTCACATTTTCATTTTTCTTGATGGAAAAGGGGAGGGTGTTTAATGCTTGTACCACCATTATAATAACATATAAATATAAAAATCATACTTATGTTATCATTTTAATATAGTTTAATGAAATTTGAGTAAGAATAAAAGCACATTAAGAAATGGTAAAGAGAAAGAGGGGTTAATAACTTATACCTCTCTTCTTGGATTATCTTGTTCACAAAGGGGATTAAACCTTTAAGGTATGGTATTTTGAGAATACAAAAACCTATTTAAGGTGTATAATACTATTTATGAGAGTTTTGGAAAATTTTGGGTCAAAATTAAGGGGTTTTTGTGTGAGGTAAAGTGAGGGGGTAGCACCCCTTTTATAAGTGAAAATGAGTGACTTTTTTTGTAAATACCCTAAACTTTTCATTAATGGGAAGTCACTATCAAGGAAAGTGGAACCAAAATTGAGAAATAATGGTTTGGAGAAGATATAAGGTTAATACACACCTAAAAACTCAATTAGAAATACATTTTAAACATTTTAGTCCCTTTACCTCTATGGTTACTCATTTTCACTATTTTAGTTTTCACTATGGTAACTAGTTTTTACCTAGGTACTTTATCCTTTGTGCCCAAAAATTAAATGGTACTTATTATATAATTTGGACATAATGATTCAAAATTTGAAATCCATTTTTTTATTCAATTTTTAAAAGTGATAAAAATTAATTTTAAATACTAAATATATAATCAATTTAAAATAATATTTTAAAAAATATAACTTACATTATAAAATGTCAAATATAGGTTTATAAATTCAAACCAATATTTGTAAAATAATAAATTCATTTATAAAATTAATATTTGTTCTTGTAAAAATGTTTTATAAATTTGTAATTTGTAATTGTAGTCTAATAATGACATAAATGTCACAATATTAGAAAAAGAAGTATATTGCACTATTTACCTAAAAATAAAATGTTTCAAAAAAATCTCAAAAAATAATCTTAAGTTTATATTATTATGCTTAATCCAAAAATTATTTTCATTTTTTAAAATTAAATTTCTAAAATTTTAGAATCAAATATTTAAAAAAAAATCCTATAATATGGTGGAAAAATATTCATATTTGAAAATAGATTTTTAAAATATTAAGTATTATTTTATTCTTACATCCAAACATTTTCTAATTAATTTATTATAGGGTTGTAAAATGAAGATCATAGGGTTTAAATAATAGAATTACATGACTCCAAAAAATGGTTTATAAAGGATCACATAATGTGGAGTACAATTTTGTGTAGAGGGACTTCTAAATTCCATGATTGTCAAATCATCTATGATGGACACAAAATATAATTCCCTAGTACTAGGGTCTCACTAAGATGAAATGAATATAATGGTTAACTATAATGAAATTATTGAAATGGAAAACATTCATAAAACTATATGTACAACTCTATGTTTATAAGGGATGACTCCATTTCTTGAGATTTACTATCAAATAGATTCATTGATCCTTGAAATATTCTTGATCCATTCACATTATAGGAAGGCACTTACCTCAATACCACATTACCACATTGGATTAATTTCATCACATCATCATTATATCTTAAAGGGGGTCTCTCAATAATGAAAAATTGCATCCTTAACTCAATCGATGCGAGGAGGGGATCATTGGTACTCGTAATGGATAAAGACCCTATAATTATCCAAATGTCTGTTCGATTATAGCACAAATATCAAAATGTTCCCAATGGTCAAAATATGACACACTACCCTCCACTTAGTCATCACTGCACCATGAGGATTCCTAGGGAGATCTCAGATCAACATGTTCATCTTCATTTCATTTCTTGAACACGATTCAAAATCTATAATTTAATTTAAAATAGTAAAATCTCACTAAACATAAGCTAAAAAACTAAAAAATGAATTTGATCTATTAGAAGAAAGTTTGTTCCATATGATGAATCATCATAATAATCTGTTCATACTTCAATCACAGCTAGTATTTTTGTATATTAAACTAGTATACATTAATATACAATGAAATAATATTAAATATTCCATAAATACACTAGATATGGAATAATAAAGGAAGAGATCATCTCAACTACCACTACTATCGGAGTCCTAACCACGTTATATAGTGGGGAAACAATAAACATTAAGAATGAGGAGGTATGATGAACCACTTGAAACCCTAATAGTGAATGTAACCCATTTAAAATTCCATCCAAACCTTGCCTATGAAATTATAAATATGATTGTGTTGTCAAAGGCATTCTATGAAAAAATGGTTTTAGATTTAATGATAAACAAATGAATACCACCACCATATATCTTGGAAATATTGAGCTCAACCCCAAATCACTAAATAATAATACCAATCTAATACAACTTTTATAAGTGACCATAATTGATATTTTATTCTACCAAATTCGAACTTACAAGGCAATGAAAACCAAATAAAGAAAATGGACATCATTATTGTAACATCCTGACCTTTTGTAAAGGTATATCCCTATTTAAATTTTGGTTAAACTCACTTTTTTATGTATAATTAAGTGTTTCATGGGTGTGTGAGAAGTTTTAGGGGTTTTAAATGGGTGCGGGATGCGAAAGGAAGAGATATGAGGCCAAACATTGTACGGTGTATGGTTAGCGCATGGTTATTGTAAATCATGCACTTGGCCCAGGAAACCATGTGGATTATGGTCCACCTGGACAATGGTGAACGCACAGCCTCCACATGGTTTTTCAAACTATATGGGTTTCTATGAAAATGGTGTGTCTCAATTTCCTCTTTGACAGAGGGAACCACATGGTTAGCACATGGTTTGGAAAACTATGCGGCCAAACTATGAACCTCATTAAAAGTGGGATTTTACCATTTTCCCCTCCCAATCCTTTTTCTTTATTCTCTGAATTTATCCCCCATTTGATCCCATCCACACTATGTGATGAACCGGTATCTCCCTCTCCCCCATGGGTGATTCTCCTTCAATTCTGGGCCGTTTGGAGAGTGTTTGGGTGTTAATAGAAGATCTGGGACAGTCTAACACTCCTCTTTGCTATATTTTTTGGATTATTGCTTCTATAATCTTTACTCTTATCCTAAATCCCTAAAACCCTCTTTTTTTAGAAGATTATTGGATGGTTCTTTTATGGTTGTTTGAGTTTGAATCAAGGGCTAGGTTTAAGTGATCAATTGTCTACGAGCATGAGGTAGGTGGTCTTAAATATTTTTCCCAAAGTCTCATTGTTATATATTTGTATGTGGTTGTGCCAATGTGTTTCCTTGTTGAATTTTAATGTTCTGGATTTTGAAAAGTGATATGGGCATTAGGTTAAGGTGTGGGACCCTTTGCAAATCTCGTTGGGTTCGTTGATGATGTGAGACTAAACCTAGGGCTACCCATAGGTTATGTAGAACCCTAGGAAATGGTGAAATAATTTGATGAACATTAAGATAAGGGAAATATATGGGCGAATGGGTTGTAAATTGGGATTAGGTATGTGGTCTTGGTAAAAAGGGTAAATTGGATTGATTGTATGCTGAATTTTTGTGAAATGCCTAAGGGGGATTTTTAAATGTTTTAAATGGTGTGTTTTGGGTTTTGACCAGACCATGGTTTTCGATGAAGTACTTGATGTTTTGAAAGTGAGTAATGTTTTGAAAGGAGGTGTTGACCTCAAAATGATTTGAAATGGGGGTTCATATAAATGTATTTCAAATGATGATATAAAATGGGGATGTATCCCATTTCTTGTGAAAATGCTTAATAATTATTTTGAATGGTTGTAGATGGAAAAGAAAGCATTGGGGCATGGTTTACTTTTTCAAAGAGGAATACCTATATTTTAAAGGTTGGCTTTGAGATTTTTTAAAATTACTGATTTTATTTGTGTTTTATCGTTGAATTATGCTGTGAAGTTGATGTTAATTATTTTTTAGTGGATAGGATAGCGTAAGGGGGTGTTTGGCATAGTGGTTTATGTGTTAATGGTTTATACCTTGTAATTGGGGAATATATAAGGAGTTATGATCATAAATGATAAATGTGTTTAATGGTTATGGTTTTTGGGTGGTATAATGCTGATGAGTTAAATTAGTAATGGATTAAAAGGGTAATTTTATTGATTGGATAAGGCATGAGAATGATAAATGGGTTAATTGGGATAAGGCATGTAAATGAGAATGTGTAAATGGTTTAAGGCATTATGATGAACTATGTGTTGAGAAAACAATGAATTGTGAACATTATGTGTGTTTTAATTTGATATTGGTTGTGATGTGACATATGTGGTATATGGATAAACAATCATGTTCACATGGCTTGGTTTTATGTGTGGGATATTGTACTTGAGTATATATGCCCATGGGTCTAGTTATACTGAGGCTCTAAACCCCACCCCTTTAATGCACAAGTTATGGAGAGGACTAAGGCTTTATTCCCCTGACGGTTGTATTTGATGAGACTACATGGACTGAGGCTCCAAGGTAAGTGTGATGTAATTTGTATGAAAGATTTACCCTAGTGATATAGGGAATTTTACTTATCCCCCTTATGCATAATAGTCGACCAACATGCACTGTAGTGTAATTGATGAAAATGCCTAACCCATGGGATAAATGATGAAAATAGTTTGATTAAACTTCATCAACTAATGGATCTGGGGTATGCCAATAAATTATTATTAGTGAATTCCATTGTATCCTAAAAGCATGTAACCCCTTATGTTATGGCCTAGGCTTCCAACATGACCTAAGATAGTTTTATTGGTTTTTTTCCTACATAACTAATTTGTAAAAATGGTTATTTGATATTTCCTAACTGTGACATGATTGGATATCTACTTTTCCTTTGTTTTATTTTTTATTTATTGAATTGGTATTACTTGCATACATTGTTTCATAGACTGGTTGTTGCTTTAGACACTGTAAGTGGTGGCCTACTAATTTTTACTCACACCCTGCTCAGGCCGCCATGGCACTTGGGTACTCGAGTAGACATTACTTGCTTTCAAGTACATGTTTAGGATAGGGACCTGATGTTTGGTTCATGTGTGGGATGTTTGGTTGGAGTATGGGATGTCAGGACCATGTTGGGACTCAGTTCCACACTTGGGATCTTTTAGTAGTCTTGGTTTGGGATTTTATTTGTATGACCGCCCGACATGTAGTGTATTCATCATATTATTATAGCATGTGCCACTTGGTTACTTGTTGTCACTTGTTGTATTCCTTTATTTTACTATTATTGATGGTTATTATATCTTTATATGTTACTTATTTTATGGATTTACTCTCATAAGAATGTATAGTCTCCTCAGGTTTTTCTTTAGACCTGCACTATTGTTCAGTAACATCTGGTGTATGGGGAGGCGTGCCTGAGGTCATGTGACGACCTGGATTGGGGCACCAGTTATAGTGGTTATCAGGCTTGGGACATTAAAAAGTGGTATCATAAGTGGTGTCTTTTGTATTACAATTTGGGTATGGTATATGGGGCATGGTAATGATCTCGTTCTTGGGTTCCTACAACCCCATGCATAGGAGAAAAATCCAAATCACCAAGGGTGGGGATTTATATTTTTTTTTGTGCTTTTATGGTTGATTGATACTTCCACCTTGGGTGGCACACTTGGATGTTATTTTATTGATTTATGAGGTTTTATATCTTATCCTAGAATGGAAAGAGAGGGTGTGTGAGTTCATGAATCATGTTAGGCATATAATATTGATAGGTTCTCTGTATGTTTCTTGTGATTAATAGTTTCTTGGGATTCATATGCTCATAGTGTACTTTTCTTCTCATGAATTTTTTTTATTGATCTTCCCTTGAAATGTTTGATAAAGAAAATGTTTTGAAATCTGAATTTGAATAAATCTGGTATTTTTGAAGTGTTGGGTAAGAAAAAGGGTTTTTAAAGTGTAAATTCTTGGGTTTTGGAATTAAATGTTTTGAAATGTTTTGAAAAGTGAGACCTTGTGTTTTAAATGGAAAAGATTAATTTAGAAATGAAATGGGGAATGGTGGAACCCATAGGGACACTGAAAATGGGAATAACTAATGTTGCATTTTGACTATGTGTGTGGGTAGTTTCGGCTATGAGGGTTCCATAATTGAGACCTTGGTTATGTATCGTGAGGCTTGTTTGGTTTCAATGTGTGTTAAATAGATGCTCTTATTGTACCCTCAGTAGGGTTGTGGCCTTTGGTTCGTGAGATTATATCTGATAAGATGAGTATGCTAACCCTTTTGGGTCGTGTTTATGAGGGTTCTATGTTGAACCTTAAGGTTGGTACTTAGGTGGTGATGACCTTTATGGGTTGGGAGCCTGTGTGTTGCATTTTGGACCCTAGAGTGGGTGTTTTTATTATAGTGTTGATGTACATGTGTGAATATATGTGGTGTTAACCCTAGAGTAAATGGATTCTTGAAGCATTAGACACAGTGTTTTTGGAATGGGGGTAGGGTTGTCTCCCATGAGCAGCGAGTTTTTTGAGGTTTTATGTGTATGGATTAGAGGGAGAGCCAATTACCCTTGTTATGAGTGACTCTAATTTAGGGATTTAGTGTTGTTTATCCTTCATGGGTGACCTGTGAGAGAGTTCGGCCTAGGTTTTTAATTCTTTGGATATGTATGTCATAGGTAGATGTTTTGGACTTTGGTAGTGGCCCACAGAGAGTGATGCTTAGTGTGGGTTTAGCCTTTAGGGATAAGTGGGAATTCAATGGTTTTAGGGATGCAACTCGAGTAGTGTATGTGAGTCGAAAGTCTTGGGAAATCAAGGGTAACCTTGAGGGAGTTTGGCCCAGTGTTTCAGGTGTGTTAGATTACAAAGCATAGGTGGAAACTTCAAGGGTGGGATTGATGCATGGTCGGTATCATCGAGAGTAGTAAAGGTTCATGGTTATGCCTTGGTTTCTTCCTCAATGAGGTATTTGAGTTCATGTGGTTGGTTTTAAGGTCGGTTTTGGAAGGGTAGAGGTCATTGGGAGCCTTGTCCTGTGGTTTTGATGGTGTTTTATGTGGAAATCAACGTTGATTTTGGACAAAAAAGACAAGGATGACCACAATGTGGATGGATGATTTTTTTATGGAAGTGACGCCTGGGGTGTAGGGTAGTCGTGTGGTTAGTCTAGTTGTGAGAATGGTTGAGTCTTTGGAGATGAACATAGAGAATTCCTTGAGTCCAAAGTGGATGATGGACTTGTAGGCATGGTTAGATGAGTAATCGGGCATTTGGTCCTAGCTCTAGAAATGTATGACTTGTGTGATCTAGATTTTGGTTTGGTGTATGGTCATAGGAAAGTGTTAGACCTTAAAGGATCGGATGAGGTCTGGATGTGGGTACGTGCTGGGAAGGATCAATTCCATTTGGGATGGTTGAACATGTGGCTCGGAATAAATGCATGTCATTCTTCTATGCGATCACAGTGGGAAGTGCAGGCTATGTGTGAGACAGTTGGGTTGTGGATCGATGGTGGATAGTTGTGGTGGTGTTCTTCAATGACTTCTTAACATACTTTTATCTAGTTAAAATCATGTCCAATATCTTGAAATTATCTCGGGTATTCTAAGAGAGATCTATCTATACGCTTAACTACCTAAAAGTTTTTTGGTTAGATATGGAGCCTCTTGGAAGATATGCTCATGGAGCAGTATATGTGGAGTTGTATGGTGGTGAGTACACCATCGACCATTATGGGTGAGGTCATGGGGATGGACCAGATGTTGATGAATGCCGCAAGTTCCATTCTTGGAATATGGGAATGAGTGATGAGTGGTGTTTTTTATTGTTTTAGTGGCAGATATATGGACACGTTAAAGTTCTGGGGTTCAATTTTTGATCAAAGTGTGAGCCACATAGGTTGAAATTACCTGAGTAAAGTGGTGGCAATGACACTCCAAAGGTTGGGGGAAGTACATGAGTTGTGGATGGGTGAATTAGATAGTGGAGTAGATGTGGCATCATTAGGATGTCAATAATAAACTTTTTTAGTACATGTTTGGGTTCCCTAGGAAGGCTAGGTGGGCCTTAGATGTAGTGGTAGATCTAGTCGAGCAATGGATTTAGACTTCGGATATTTTTAGAGGTGATCTAAGTGTTTTCATTAGAGACGATTTGGTGGGTGCGATAGATCCTGACCATGAATTTCAAAGCATAAAATGCTAAGGATATTAAGTTTTACCAAAGGTTGGGAATGGACTTCAATAAGTGGGTGAAGGTGATGGAAGTATGGCTTAAGTGAGAAGTTGTTATGTCCAGATAGGGGTGAAAACATGTCAAGAGTGGAAGTTGGTCACCAATGGAGTGAGTCAATCTGGGTGTCTCAACTCAGTTGGTTAGAAAGGGAATGTATGTGGTGGGCTGTGAGAAACATTCAGTGAATTTTGGAATGATAAGTGTGTCCTAGTAATGGGAATGGGTTTTGAGGAAGAACCAAGAAGTCCTTAGTTGATATATGGGTGAATAAATTGTGACTAATCAGGGTAGTTTTGATGGCAAGGTTGAATGTCAGAGTTGGATGGAGTTCCCATGGATGTTTGTTTGTAGGGAGTTGGTAAATGCATCGGGTAAGTTGTGATGGTTATGTTGAGGTTTTGTTTGTCTCTCTTCGATGAGGTAAATGCTCAATTATGAAAATGGGGGTGATAAACTAAGGAATATGGTGGGTAGTACCATAGATGGAAATCAGTCAGATAATGACATGACTAGTGTTTCGAGTTGGATGGTCTTAGTTAGGATCCATCTTAGTGTGTCGGTGTTGGTGACGGGCATTGGCTCAGGTTTTGACTAGTTGAGTTCTTTGAGATAAAGGTTAAGCTTGGATTATGCTTCAGATGTTTGAAAATGGAGTGAGACTTTTGGTCCTCAAGTTGTGGACCAATGTAGGTCAGGTAATGTGTTTGGAATCCATGTGTTCCTTTGGTGGTGTCAAGTTTGGGGAACCGTTAGAGTTTTGGAAACTGGGTGTGATGGCACTAAGTGATTTGGGCCATGAGTTGTGGAGAGGATTGTACTGAAGGTGTTCTAATTGGCTCTCCCAAGGTAGTGTAGTGCCTTGTAGGTATCCATTTTTATAGGGGTTCAGTGGTGTTGCCCATACTTTTTCTCTTGTGTTGAATGTTGGTAGTGTGGGTTGAGATTGGTTCATCCTCTAAGGAGCATTAGGTTCGTGGTCACACGTCATAGTGGGAAAAAATATTTGGGTAGGATAGTTTCTTTGGTCCGAGTGTAGTGATAGTGTGGTCGTGTACAGGAGGAAACCTGGGAGGTGAGAGTCGGTAGGTGGGTCCCATGGCATAACCTTGTGTCTTGGAGGCTTGGTGATGTTTGGGAAGTGTGGCTTGAGGATGATCTATAGGTGGGGAGGTTGTAAGATCTTGACCTTTCATAAAGGTACGTAACTATTTAAATTTTGATTAAAATCTCTTTTTATGTATAATGAAGTGGTTCTTGGGTGTGTGAGAATTTTTGGGGGTGTTACGGAGGTGTGGGACATGAAAGGAAGAGAGAAGAGGCTAAACAGTGTGCAGCGCACGGTTGGCGCACAGTTAGTGCAAACCCAGTGCCTGGACCAAGAAACCAAGTGGATTGTGGTCCACTTGGGCAGTGAAGAACGTACAACCTCTGCATGTTTTTTCAAACCGTTTAGGTGGCCAGGTAAACCATGTGGCTTGATTTCCTCTTGGATAGAGTAAGTCGCACGGTTGGCGCACGGTTTGGAAAACCGTGTGGCCAAACTGTGTGCCTCATTAAAAGTGGTATTTTACCATTTTTCCCTCTCGATACTTTTTCTTTATTCCTTGTATTTCTCTCCCATTTGAACCCATCCACCCTAAGTGATTAATTAGCAGCCCCCTCTCCCCCATGGGTGATTCTCCTTCGATTCTTGGTTTTTTGGAGCGCATTTGGGTGTAAATTGAAGATTCGGGTGAGTCTAACACTCTTCTTTGCTCTATTTTATGGATTATGGATTATAGAATCTCTCCTCTTATTCTAAATCCTTAAATCCGTATTTTTTTCAGAAAATTATTGGATAGGGATTTGATGGTTGTTTGATTTTGAATCAAGGGCTAGGTGCAATCGGTTGTCTACGAGCATGATGTAGGTGGTATTAAAGCTTTTTCCCATAGTCTTGTTGTTATATATGTGTATGTGGTTGTGCCAATGTACTGAATTATTACATTTTAATGTTCTTGATTTTAGAAATTGATGTGGACCTTAGGTTAAGGTGTGAGACCCTTCACAGACCCTGTTGGGTTTGTTGATGATGTGAGACTAAATCTAGGGCTACCCATATGGTATGTCGAACCCTTGGAAATGGTGAAATAATTTGATGAATGTCGAGATAAGGGAAATATGTGGGTTAATGGGTTGTGAATTAGGATTAGTTATGTGGTCTTGGTAAAAGGGGTAAATTGGATTGATTGTATGCTAGATTTTTGTGAAATTCCTAAGGTTCCTTTAAAATGTTTTAAATGATGTGTTTTGGGTTTTGACCCAGCCATGGTTTTCAATGAAGGACTTGATGTTTTGAAATTGAGTAATGTTTTGAAAGGATGTGTTGACCTCAAAATGAGTTAAAAATGGGGTCCTTATAAATGAATTTACAATAATGATTTGAAATGGGGGTGTATCCCCTTTCTTGTGAAAAATCTTAATAATTATTTTGATTGGTCTAATATGGAAATGAAAGATTAGGGGCATGTTTTAGTTTTTCAAAGAGGAAGGATCGTATTTTAAAGGGTGTTTTCAATATGGTTTTAAATTAGTAATTTTATTTGTGTGTTATCATTGAATTATGATATTAAGTTGATGTTAATTGTTGTTTAGTGGATAGGATAGTGTAAGTGGGTGTTTATCTTAGTGGTTTATGTGTTAATGGGTTATGCCTTGTAAGTGGAGAATGTGTAAGGAGTTATGATCGTAAATTATAAATGTGTTTAATGGTTATGGTCTATGGGTGGTATAATGTTGATGAGTTAAATTATTAATGGATTAATAGGGTTAATTTTATTGAATGGATAAGGCATGAGAATGATAAATGGGTTAATTTGGATAAGGTATGCAAATGAGAATGTGTAAATGGGTTAAGGCATAATGCTGAACTATGTGTTGAGAAAACAATTAATTGTGAACATTACGTGTGTTTTGATTTGAGATTAGTGTGATATAAGTGGTATATGAATAAATAATCATGTGCACATGGATTATTTGTATGTGTGGGGTATTGGACTTGAGGATCTACACCCACAGGTTGGGTTAGACTAAGGCTATAAACCCCACACCCTTTAATGCATGGGTTAGGGAGAGGAATGAGGCTCTATGCCCCCTGACAGTTTCATTTGATGAGACTGTATGGACTATGGCTCTAAGTTAAGTGTGATGTAATTGTTGTGAAATGTTTACCCTAGTGAGATAGGGAATTTGACTTATCCCCCTTATGAATAATAGTCGGTCGATATGCACTATAGTGTAATTGATGAGAATGTCTAACCCATGGGATAAATGATGAAAATGATTTGAGTAAACGTTGTCAACTAATGGCTCTGGGGTATGTCGATAAATTGTTATTAGTGAATGCCCTTGTATCCTAGAAGCGTGTAACCACTTATGTTATGGCCCAAGATTTCGGTGTGACCAGAGCTAGTTCGGTTGGTTGGTTGTCCTAGAGAACTAATTGGTAAAAATGGTTATTTGATATTGCCTAACTCTGACACGATTTGATATCTACTTTTCTCTAGTACAAAATGTATTTTTCATGTCAGATTTATCATGTTGGTTATTTATAATCACCATGACAAAGCCATATGTATTTATTTTTCATGTCGGTTTTCTAATAACCGACGTGAAAAATCAAGTACCATGCTTTTTCACATCGGTTATTCTATAAAAGACTTGAAAATTCTGGAAAAAAAAATACATTATAACATCGGTTATATAATAACTGACATGATAAACCTTTAAAAATTTATGAATCCCCATTTCAATTGATTTTTGTGTTATTCGATCACATGAAGGCTAACTCGTCTCTCTCACGCATTGAAACCCTAACCTTGTTTTTTTTATCTAGTGGCCTGAAATCTCATTTTTCCTTTATTATACATCCTTAAGTTTCATCGGGTTATTGTCTGCATTCGATCTTCTAATATCTCAACTCTCAAGTAAGTCTCACACATCGATTCCCACTCGATTTTGGTCATTTAATGTCATGGGCGCCCTATCTCTCTTTTTTCGATTACATTTACTCAAATATCGCATTACTACTCAGGTTTCATCGACCCATTATTGCACATTCATATATAGATCTTCTCATCGCATTAAATTTTTGTGGTATGTTATTTATCCATTTGTCACCTTCGTTTTATTCATCCTCCCCTCCTTCCACTCTCTCTTACATCTTCTTTATTTATGGTTCATGGGAAATAAGTTTTTTTTCTAAATATTGACAAAACCCTCAATTTTTTTGGGGATTTTAATGGAAAAAAGTTATAATAATCATTCTTATCCCTGATTCATTTTCATTTAGTGATGGCCTTAAGGTTTCATCGACTTCTGAGTATGTGTTTTTATATAATCATTATTTATTTAACAAATTATGGATGCTTGATCTTTCTTTTTTAATCATATTAATTCCTATATGATCTATATTTATTGAAATAATAATTATTAATTATTATCGTTTTGAATATCATGTTTTACATAGTGGTGCTTTAAAGGTTTCTAATGGCATGTTTGGAGTATTTATGATTGTTATTGACTATGTGGAATTTATAGATTCTTCTTCTGGATGTTATTGTTGTAAATTGATAGAATAATGATATTTTAATTATTATATAGAATTGAAAAGGTGGAAATTTTTTGATATTACTACATCACATGGGTGCATTGGAGAGTAATATAGTATGTTGTGGATAAGTAATACACTAGCTATCATTTCACATTGGATAGTGTCCCTTAATTATCCATTTTCTCAGACTAGGGGTTGAAAACTGATGAGGACACAATGGTAAGTTGTGGTCTATGTCGATCATGATTTAATTACAGAAATTTAATGCTTGATGATGTATTATATAATGATATATGTGTCCCATTAATCACCTTACTTATGGACTAATATACAACATAGAACCACTTGGGGGAAATGTTAGTTACTAATCTTACATCATATATTTAGTGGAACATTTAGTTATCTATATTCATTTTTTTATAATTACTATTATATATGAATGTCCACGATTTATTAAATAGAAACTCATGAAGTATTCATAATTCTCTTAAAATCCTTATTATATGTTATATAATTAATTATAGCCACTCTGATATTTATCTATGTTTTGATTAGTGTTTTACATCCTATTTATCAATTATATTTAAACTTATATTTTATTATTTTCTAAAATTTATAATTATACTTTTCGAATATGCATATATTTTTTTTTTAAATTTTATAGTTTTGTTACTTTCAAATGATGACATCATTGATATAAATATAAACCTGGTTTGACTTGATTAATTTATTATCATTTTTATAACCACTATATTCTTTTGATAATCTATTTTTTTTATATATTTTTTAGATAATAACGAGTCAAAGTTGGATTATGACACTTCAAATAAGTGATGAATATGAGGCAAGTGTTCATGATTTTTTGGAATTTTCTAAAAAAATGTTTCAAACAATGACATGTTTTTCTGTCCATGCTTGAAATATTTAAATATGAAGAAGTTGAAAAATAAAGAGATCAAATATCATTTAATTTTTCATGGTTTTAATCCAAGTTACAGGCCTTGGATTTGGTATGGTGAAACTAGGGATAATTTCAGATCTAATGATGATGATGCTTTGTAAGATGATAACTCATATCAAATTGGAGAAATGATTCATGATATTGAAGTAGAGACAATTACAAAAGAATCGAAAATTGAGAATCTATATGGTGCCACTAAAAAACCATTGTATTTGGGATGGAAGGAATTTATGATTTTATCATTGGTGTTAATATTGATTAACTTGAATTTGAAACATGGTTGGAGTGACAAGAGTTTTACATATTTTCTATAATTATTTAAAGATATTATTCCTAAAGACAATGATCTTCCTGATTCAAATTATAAATTAAAGAAAATATTGTGCCTAATTGGATTAGGGTACAAAAAAATACATGCCTACCTGAATGACTGTGTTCTATATAGGAAGGAATGTGAATTTTTGTCAAAGTTTCCTAAATGTGGGACGTCACGATATAAGTTAAAAGAAAAATTACATGTTGATTTAGCAGTTACAGAGACCTATGACAATGCATTTTGGTATCTTCTTATAATGCCTCATTTGAAAAATTTATTTTCAAATTCACATGATGCAAAAAGGTTAAGATCGCATGCAGATGAATGGATATGTGATGGAAAATTATGACATCTAGCTGATTGTCCACAGTGGAAGAAAATTGATCAGTAATTTCCTATATTCATAAATGAAGTTAGAAATATCATACTTAGACTATACATGGATAGAATGAATCCATATAGAATACTGAGTATCACACATAGTTCATGGCTTGTTTTATTGGTAATTTATAACTTATCTCCTGAATTTTGTTTGAAGCGCAAATATGTCATGTTGAGTTTAATGATCTCAGGACCAAAACAACCCAAAAATGATATTGATGTTTTCTTGTCACAATTAATTGATGATTTGAAACTCTTATAGAAGGATGGTATTAGGGTGTATGATTATTATAAAATGAAATATTTTCAACTACATGAAATTATTATGTTCACTATAAATGACTTCCCAGTATATGGAAATTTTTCTGGATACAGTTTTAAGGGGCATAAAATGTGTCTAATTTACGAATAACATACTTAATATTTTCAATTGTATCATGGGAGAAAAACAATATACATGGTTCATCAAAAGTTTTTGTCTATGGATCACTCTTATAAAAGATTAAAAAATGTATTTAATAGCTCACAGGAATTTGATATTTCTCCAAAACCTTTATCCACTAATCAGTATTTTGAGAGGGTTCAAAACCTTAATGTGGAATTTGGAAAGACACATAAATATAGTAATGATAGAAATATTTGGAAGAAACGGTCAATATTTTTTGAGATACCATATTATAGATACCATGATGTGAAATGTAACATTTATTTCATGCACGTGGAGAAGAATATCTATGATATCTTGATTGGAACATTGTCGGATATTAAAGGAAATAATAACGATGGGTTGAATGTAAGATTGGACTTACTGTCAATGGGAATACGTTTTGAGTTATCTCTCACTCCTGATAGAATGTGAAAATTTCTTCCCCTAGATTGTTATATATTATCCAAGAGGGGGAAAATTAGCTTTTAATAGTGTCTTCATGATATCAAAGTATTGTGGGGTTATTCTTCAAATGTAAAAAATTTTGTGTATTTAAAGAATTTTAAGTTTAGAGGTATTAAATCTCATTATTTTCACGTCATGATGAAACAACTTCTACCAGTTGCATTGCATGGAATATTGATCATCCATATTAGAAAGATTATCATGAAGGTGTGTTATTTTTTCAATTCAATTTGTAATAAGGTGATTGATCTGAATGCTTTGAACATTTTGGAAAATAAATCAATTTATATACTTTGTTAATTGGAAATGTATTTTCCTCCATCTTTTTTTGATATAATGGTGCATTTAATGGTTCTTTTGGTTTAAGAAATAAAGCTTTGTGGGCCTGTATATCTATGTTGGATGTATCTTTTTGAAAGGTATATGAAGATATTGAAGGGGTGTGTTAAGAATCCATATCGACCTGAATACTCCATTGTTAAAAATTATATTTTTGAGGAGGTTGCAAAGTTTTGTACCAGTTACTTGTCTGCAGTGGAGCACATTGGTTTTCCTCCATCTCGCCATGAATGAGTTAATTATGGGGGAAATGGGATTCATGGCTTAAAAGTCAAATATTTTTCAGGTGAACTGATAAAGAAGATATATTTATAAATCTTGAATAATATAGATGATGTTCAACCATATATAACATTGAATAGTAATGTGTTGAAACAATGTCATCCAATGAAGAAAGATATATGGATTTTGAATGAGCATAAGAAAACCTTTTTTCCATGGTTTAAAAAGATCATTCTTGGTAGATCGGATGCATCAGAAACATTAAGATAGTTAGTGGGTGATCCAAGTTTAAATATGATAACATGGTCTGGGTATGACATTAATGGCTATACATTTCATACGAAAGATCAGGACAACATAACTGTAATTCAGAATAGTGGTGTATTGGTGTTCACATAAGCAATGCATTTTTCAAGTTCTAAAGACAAAACCACAATTTATGCATCAAGTTCATATTATGGATTCATTAAAGAAATTTGGGAGCTTGATTACATTAAATTTAAAGTTCCAATGTTTGACTGCAAATGGCTTATTAGTAACAACAGTTTCAGATATGATAAATTTGGAATGACACTTGTTAATATGAATAGATTGGAATACACGATTTATTCTTTTATAATGGAAACACATGAAAAAAAAAATTTATGTTCTTTATTAATATGATATGTAGTGGTCTATTGCTTTTTTTAAGGAAAAATTGATATTTTGGTGATGATCAACTTAACAAAGATACTGATTTGTGTGAGATCCCGACTTCCATGGAAATATTAACATATAATAATGATGAGAATGTTGTAAACATGGTTTGTTCCATAAGAAACAATCATGATGAATGAATTTGGGAAAACAATCCTTTAGTACATTTTTAATATTACAGGTAACATATGTTTATTTCTCATTTACTTTTATAAATTTCATAAAATGTTAGATGTGTTAATTTTATTTTCTTTATTCAAATATGTATTAAAACTAATAAGTTAAAATGTTTGTTTATATTAGTTTAGTTTTATTTAGTTTACCATGTTTACCCTTACGTAACTTATATATTTATTGATTTTGTTGAAATACAATTATTTTAAATCTAATATGTTAAATAAAAACGCAAATATTTTATAAGAGTATATTGAAACAATATTCTTTTTTGTGTAAAAATGATTTATTAAGTTGGACCATTTTTAATATTCCTATACTATTTTTTGGATTTTTTTCATTAATTTACATGAAATTTCATATATCATTATTGTTGTTATAATTTTAGTTAACTATAAAAAATATGAACAATAATGTGTTAAGTTTCAGTTTACTTTTTTGTTTCATAATTTTTTATTTTATATTTAAAATAATATTGTAATTTGAATTTTTATATTTATGTACTAATTATTTGTTGATTTTATTTGTAGGATAATGATAGATCAATCAACTGATCAGCCACATACTTCTAGATATGAGAATACTCATACCTATGGGTAGTAATGTGCACATGCTCCTATTGATGATCCTCATCCTTATTTACAAGATCTAGAGAAGAGTTTGAGGGTTGGTAAATGTGACAACACATGTTTACCAAAATTATCAGTTTCTTATAGCCAGGACTAAAGGATACTAGTAGACTTTGATGATAATGATATTCCAAGAGGTCCTAATTCAAAAAAAATCAAGAGTTTTGTATCATTTTAGGATAAAAGCAAAGTTAGTATTTCGATTAATGATTGGAGAAGTGTTGAAAAAGTAACACCATCTCAGTTGCGGGAGACCATTTTGGTAAGCTTGTTTGTTATTGTTTTACTAATATTGAAATTTTTATAGTAATATATGTTTTCCCCCTTCTTATCAGATGGCATGTGATATACCTAACACTGGAGGAGTCAGGAAGAAATGCTTATCATTTACTGTTAGAATATGGAGGGATTTCAAATAAACCCTCACATCTAATTTCATTTTTGGGAATAAGAAACATCAAAATCCATCTGATGTATATCCTTTTATAGATGAAGACACATGGAAGAAATTTGTTTAAATTAGAAGATAATAAGAATTTTTTGTAAGTGTAATGTAAAATTTTAGAAGTTTTTTTTATATTAATGATCTTATTAATGATTTCTTTTTCTTAATTTATAAAAATTGAGGAGATCTTATCAGGAGATCCAATATAGAAACGTATATCCTCATTCTTTATCTCATGAAGGGTATATGTTATTGGAAGAACAAATGATGGATGAAAATTTTCAAAAATTGAGAGCTGAGTATTTAAGCTCTGGAGAGGTTGCACCTTCATCCCCCCCCAGCTAGACATAAAAAAGGGAAGGGGGATCAGATGAGAAAAAAAGGACAATATCTTATGAAAGAGTCAAGGGTTTTAGCTGAGAGGATTGTAAGATGTTTACTTTATTTATTTATTTAAGTTAATTCAATTATTTATATATTTTTAATTATTACAGAATTTTTCAAATAATTCATACAGGATTCTCTTGAGGAGTAGAGAACACAGGGGGGGTCTTTGTAGCTGAGGGTGGGTAGAATATTTTATCTGCAGCACTGCAAAAGCTTGAACACCCGGGCCGTGTACAAGGATACCCGGTGGGTGTATCAGTGAGAAAAGTGTTTCCACATTCTTTAGATTCTTCAATATAGGGGTTTTTTTATAAAAAAATAGAATATTTGGAGTCTCGAGTTAAATATATTATTGTAATGGTGGAGGATAAGATTAGAGCGTCAGTACAGTCCATGTTTACATACATACAAAGACAGTTTCATACTAAAACTCCCACTCATATGCCTCTGCCAGCAACTCCATATCCTCCACCTCTTCCTTTATACCCCACTTCTCCACCTCTTCTTACAAACCCAACTTTTTATCCTACTTCTACACCCCATACTTCACAACTTACTTGTTATTGTGAGTTATTTATTGATGATCTGTGATGTCATATTGTTGCATTTGGGGTGATATTTTATATTGGAGATACTATTCATCATCAACCAATAGAGATAGAGAATCATATGGTCATTGTATAGGATATTATAGATATATCAGTTAGAGTACCATTACCTATAGATGAGGTGAGGGAAGTTGGACAAAGTATCGACCACTTTTTAGTTTGGCCATCTACACTTCTGCGACATATTACAATAGAGGTATTTATATATTTTATCTTTTATTTAATTTTTGTATTAAATTTGTTTTAACATTTGAAAGTTTATATATTTATCTATTTATTTATAGGAATACTTTAAAGGTAAAGAAATATTGTATAGATAAAAACAAATACAAAGGGTTATGAGTTCATATACACATTATAGTAGTCTTTACAGATTGTCAAGATATTCAAATTTTTTGTAGGGTGTTTATGAGATTCCAGTAGAAGCTGATGTATGTTGTCATGAAATGTCTATGGGGATTTTGAAAAATTATATCATGGAACTTGTAACTGGATATCATTTTGGCATCAACACAATGCAAGTTTTGTCCATGTAAGTCTTAACATAAATCTTTCCTTGCATTAAATTTATAAGAAAATTTATACGTATGTCTATTTTGTATTAGGTATCTTTATAAAATGTGTGAGGAGCATGAAAAGAGATATGTATATGGATTTATGGACTCGCAGTCCATTTCACCTAAAGCACGAAAAATTACTGAAGAATAAAAAATAGTTTATATTGTTGAAAGATTTGAACAAAATATAATTACTCAATGTTGGATATTTCCTTATCTTGAGAAATATGAAAGATATATCTCAAAAAGTGTTATTTATATTTTTAACATAATAACCACTAACATTAAATTTTCTTTTATATCATTTTTCATTGGACGTTAGGTGTTTTTTGTCCAAGGGAGAAGACACTTTACTGATTATGCTCTATCTATGGTGATATGCAAGGAAATTTTAAGAACGTATTGGAAATGTATGTTTGAATTTCTTAATACTTGTTTATATTACAATGAATATTAAATTTATTTCATTCATATTACTTTCTAATAAGGGGTGGAATTACTTTCAAACAAACCTAAAGAAAAGGAGCAGTAAGATCAAATATGTAAAAACAAATGTGATTTTTCATGTATAATTAGTACATTTAGGATATATTACTTGATAATGTTATATTGAATTGGAAAACTCATTTAAATAGTAGTTTCATAAAAAATGAGGTGTAAAAGAATGTGGATGTTATGTGTTAAGATTTATGTATGAAATAATTTCAACTAAGAAAGTTATGAAGTTCCATAATGTTAGATTTATTTAAAAAGTTTTCCTTAATATTTCATTTGTTTTATTCATAATACATGTTAAATGTATTAATTTTAATTTGCAGTTTTTTGATGAACCTTGACCTTATAGTGCACAAGAGATCACATACTTACAGGTTGAATGGGAAAATCATTTTACAGGTTTGGTTGTATTTTATTTTGTTTTTAGTTAATATTGTAATTTTGAATGTTGTAATTGTAAGTGTATTTTCTATTTGTTTTGTTGCTACTTTTGCTTGTTTTATATTTGTCAATTGTTTTGGTCGGCTATATAGAGGAAGGTTTAAATGAAATATTAAAAAAACATGTCAGTTATATTATAACTAACATGAAAAACCTATATTTTTTCACATCAGTTATTTAAGAACCGATGTGGAAAACTATTTTTTACATCAGTTATTAAATAACAGACGCAAAAAAAACCCTTCATCCCAAAACCTTTCCATATTGGTTATGTAGGAACTAATGTGGAAGAGGCCTTTTTACGTCGGTTATTTAATAACTGACGTAAAAAATCATTTTTCACAGGGGTTTTTCATGTCAGTTATTAGATAACCAACGCCAAAACATCATTTTCCAATTCAGTTATAAAATAAAAGACGTGAAAAAAACCTTATCACAATGGTTTATTATGTCGGTTATTATATAACTGACATGGAAAATGGTTTTATACATTATCTCCTAGAAAATAGACTTAAAAAACCAATTCCATGATTCATTTACAACCTTTATTTTTTTAAGTGATGTTAAATACATATTTACAATGTCGCATTTAATAACAACAGCTAATAACCGATGTAAAAAAGCAAAAAAAATGTTAAGAAACATTTCTACATTAATGTTTCCTATGTTTCCTTGTTTATTTATTGCACTAGGATTACCTACATACATTGTTTCATAGACTAATTGTCATTTTGGACATTGTTGATGGTGGCCTACTGAGTTACTCACACCCTACTCGGGTCGCCATGGAACTTGGGTACCTGAGCAGATGTTACTTGCTTTTAGGTACAAGTTTAGGAAATGGACCTAGTGTTTGGTTCACGTGTTGGCTGTTTAGTTGGATCATGGGATGTTAGGACAGAGTTGGGACTCAGATCTATGCTTGGGATCTTTTAGTAGTCTTGCTTTGAGATTTTATTTGTATGATCGCCTGACATGTAGTGTATTCATCAAATTGTTATAGTATGTGCCACTCAGTTACTTGATGGCACTTGTTGTATGCCTTTATTTTACTATTCCTGTTAGTTATTATATATGTTGATGTTGCTTATATTTATGGATTTACTTTGATAAGCGATTATAGTCTCTCCAGGTTTGTCTTTAGACCTGTGTTATTAGTCGGTAGCCTCTGGCATACAGGGAGGAATGTCTGAAGTCATGTGACACCCTACTTGGGGCACCAATTATAGTGGATACTAGGATGGGGACATTACAATTATCTTATCCAACATGAGTAATATTTTGAACCATTTAAATAATGGTCGATTATGGCTCAAAATAAAAAAGAAATCAATTCATGATACCATAAATTGACCATAAAAAATAAACATTTCTAATATTTTTAAGAAGGAATAAAGATGTTAGACACCTGATAAAGAATCTCTTAACCACATCAAGTCAATGATAATTCTCCAAATATCAACCATTTAATGTCACTCACAATCAATAGATCTCCAAATTATAAAATAATATACTATAGATGGTAACAATTATAATAAATATTTATATGAAATTTTGGTCTCAACATCCCAGGAGAAATAAATTTAATAATCTTATAAGAAAAGTCTATTTTTTAAAAAATATATTTAAATATATGAATTAAAATTTCAATTGAACAAATATATTCAAAAATATGACGTCTTGATCTAGGAGCCACTGAATGGTGCCCCAAGCCAGTTGGCCACAAGTCGTCAAGTGCACCTCCTCGTATACCATAGGGTGTTGTGGACTAGAAGCAAGGGTCTGGTAAGTCAATCTTGGGGAGACTATACCCTTTGTTATCAGAATAAAACACCAACAGAAGAAAATAAAAATAACCAAGTACGGAAGAGTATAAATAACCAGAACAATACCATGAAATATTATAGTCAAAACCTAAAAATACAGTACTCAACTGAAATGTAAAATATGTTATGACGTTGAAAGTGCCAAGTGTCTACAATGCAACTGAAAATAAAGACACAATGACTCCCAAACGGGTCTTGAACCACATTTGGTTCCCTCTCCCATGCTCCAATCCCAAACTGAAACCTATCATAGGGACTTGGCCTTATCCAGTCCTACAAAAACAAAGTCTTCATGGGTGCTAATCAGGCGGCCTGAATAGGGTGTGATTACAACTCAGTAGTCCACCACCAATAATGTCTAAAACAAGTCCAGTCAAAAGATAGTGCATGTGGATTTATGAAGCAATAAATACAATGCCTAATTTAAACAGTTGTCACATTATCACTTAATTTTTAATCATCAAATTAGGCTAATTCAATTCATGTTTCCCATTTGAATCATCATTCATTATTATCATTAATTTGGTGTAGGTCATCTTTCCTAGAACCCCAATTCTCAGTTGAATCATCATTTATTATTATCATTAATCATTTTGTGCAGGTCGTCATTCCTATCACCACAAATCTCATTGAATCATCATTCATTATTATCATTAATAATTTGGTGTAGGTCATCATGCCTAGAACAAAAAATCTCATTGAGTGTAGGTCGTCATTCCTAGCACTCCTTTTTTCATCCAGTGTAGGTCGTCATTCCTAGAACCCCATAATCTCAAGATTGGATAACTATTGGGGAGGAACGTCATGTCAAAGTCCCAACGTCTAATAGGTTTAGGACACCATGCCTAGCACCACAAAATTTCATCCATTTAATCATTATTTAATTCTCAAGAATTTTTTACATTATTCATTTACCAATCCAATGATTAATTAAACATTTCAAATAACATTAGTTAATTCAAAAATTAACTAAGCATATAACCCATTAATTAATTCATAAATTAATTAATCAATCAACGCAACTCTATTTCCATAATTAATTCTTCATAATTAATTATTCAAACCAAAACTCAACAATTCATAATTAATTCTCACATTTAATTATATTTGATCACATCATGACACATAATTAATTCTCCTAATTAATTATCATTGGTCAATTTCTTAGCACATAATTAATTCACACAATTAATTATCTTACATACCCAAATATAATTCCATAATTAATTACCCCAAATTAATTATCTTATTACAAGAATTAAATATCTCAAGACAATATCTCAACCCAAAATCAATCTCCAAAACAAATATCAATTTGGGAAACCCCCTTTGTTTGTTCTGTGATCAATTATCAATTAATCACCAAGGAAAATCACAAGTCAAATCCATATTCCTAATTAATACGATTTAGGAATTTAACTATCAAGGGAATCTAGAAAATTCATAAACTCATACACATATCATAAATCATTACTATGGGAGTTCGATTTAGACCACCTGCCTCAGTTTATTGATGGAAGTTAGCCCAATGAAAATCCCCAAAATCCAAGCAACACAACGTCGTCGATCAAGCTCTAGATCTAAATCCCTAATGCCAAAATTAAGATCAAAGACATTAGGATTTTACAAATATAGATATATATCTACGATCCTAGATCTATATCTTAACTCATGGGTTTAGATCAAAGAAAATAGTGAATATAATCCATGAAAAGATCATGGAAAGATAGATGAAAGAAAGTAAGAAGCATAGGGATGAAATCCACTTACTGGGAGAAGAGAGAATCTTCAATCTAGGATTTAAATCTTGAATAACGGTGTTTAGATTGCCTTGTAATATCTTTAAGAGGCTTTGTAAACACATATAATTTGTCAAGCCTGAGCCAAGGTCGAAAATATGGAAGTCTCGGGGGTTCAGGTTGTCACGACCCGTCCTCGGGGCCCGTGCCGTGACTACCCCAAGCCCGCCTTCCATAGGCCAGGGGCTAGAGAATAGCACCAAAGGCGTAAATCCCGATAACTGGGAAGGAATTGCCTTTATAAAAGTAAACAAAACACCACAGAGTACAAGCAGAAGTAAAACACCAAGTACAAAAGAAAGTGCTGAAAAGTAAATGGGCCAGAATACAAACCCAACTAAAAGTACAGCTACAACTGAACGAAAGTACAACATAAAAAGACAAATAGCTGGAAGAAAGGAAGAAGCTCCTGGGTCGTCCTCCTCGGATCCTACCTGAAGGGTAGGTACAGATAGCGCAGCTCCTGGATCGTCCACCACAGATCCTACCTGAAGGGTAGGTACAGATAGCGCAGCTCCTCAATGATCTCGCCCCTCAACCCCCTCAGAGTGTCGTCTCTCCATGAAGTCCACCTCCGGATACTGACTCGTCGTGTGGTCCACCTCCGGGTACCGTCTAGTCCTTGAACACTCAGCCTCCGTCAGCTCTGCCCGTCGTCTGCAACCAACACAACGAGGTGCGGGCATAGCCCGTGCAGGGGTGAGTATAACGATACTCAGTAGGGACCCCGAGACCCTCAAGGTCTCACTAAAACCAACAAGGATAACCGCAAAGAATATCTCAACAAATAACCTCTACTTAGATATATGCTCATACATATACCTAAGTTATCAAGTAACTCATCTCAATCATGAGGAACACAAGGATTAAGAAATCAACGGATAACCACCACCCAGGTATATGCCCATACATATACCTAAGTTATTAAGTGACTCATCTCAATCATGAGGCAAACACAAAGGTCAAAGACTCAGCTCAAACCAGGATTTTCATTATCGAAACCGTAACTACTGAAGAGCCCCATCTATGGAGTGTACAGTGGTCCTGTCACGACTCTGAGGTATTGTTCACTAACCTAAGACTACTGAGGTACTCCTCCTGTCGAGTACTGTGGGCCTGCTGCTACAACCAAGCGCTTCCCACCATGGGTCTGCCGCTACAACCAAACACTCCCCCTCATAGCCTCCAGAGGTACTCCTTATGTCGAGTGTCGCGGGTCTTCCGCTACAACCAAGTGCTCCTCCACCGTGGATCTGCCGCTACAACCAAGCGCTCCCCCTCATAGCCTCCATAGGTACTCCTTCTGTTGAGTACCGTGGGTCTACCGCTATAACCAAGCGCTCCTCCACCGTGGGTATGCTGCTACAACCAAGCGCTCCCCACTGGGCTATCCGAAACACACCGAGTTGATCGGTCAAGCAGTCGTCAGGTCTCAACCGGCTACACGGTCTCCGTAATCCGCACGCTCGTCTCCAGGAGGGTCCGCTCCATGAGCTGCCGGTCGATACTATAAGTATCACAAGTTCCACGAAGAAGTATCTCAAAGGACTGTCTCGTCACAGGGGTCTCAACGCAACAGACGGCGCGTCAATCGGACGCCCGGTTTGTGAGTTACTAGCCTTTTCGTCCCTGGGGCCCGGTTGGTTTCATGTGCGAACCAACCCAGCCATATCTCAACTGTACCCTGAACTCCCATAGGGTATACTCATAGGGACTGTTTCACAAAGTGATCACCAATGCCGCCGACGGTTCGTCAAACGGACGTCCGGTCTGAAAGATATCAGCTTTTCTGTTCCAGGGGCCCGGTTGGATTTCGGTACGATCCAACACGGCCATACTCCAACTACATCCAAAACTCAGGAGAATCATGCCAAAAGTTCCGTCTCATCAAGAGAAATTCAACGAGACAGACGGCGTGTCAATCAGACGCCCGGTCTGTGAGTTATTGGCTTTTTCGTCCTAGGGGCCCGGTTGGATTTTAAGTCAAAACCAACCCTACGGACTCCACTTGCATCCAAACCTCAGGCGTAGTAAGCCAAAAGATCCGTCTCACTTAGAGGAATCCATCAAAGTCAGCGGCACGTCAATCGGACGTCCGGAGCTCAAGTTATGAGTGTTTCTGCTCCGAGGGCCCAGTTGGTTTCGTGCACGAACCAACCCGGTCGAACTCAAAGTATTCTGAAACCTTGAGTGCGATATACCGAAACGACCGTCTCGATCCAAGGATCGCATCGCCACTGACGGCGCGTCGATCGGAGGCCCGTAGCTCAAGATACGCGAAAAAGACCAAAAATGTCCGAAAGCGGGGGGTCTAGGCCTGGACCGACCCGGCCCAACCCCCCCCCCCCCCCCCCGGGTCGGCCCGACCCGGGTCCGGGTCCGACTCGGCAGGCGCGGCCCGGCCCGGCCGCCGGGGTCGGCTCGGCCGGTTACGGCCGAGCGGCGCGGGGGGCGTGTTGCCCCCGCGTGAGAACATCGTGGCCCCGCGTGGGGCCGCCCTTGGTCAGCGGATGCGGCAGGGCCGCCTCCCGTGTCTCACCGGACCCGCGCGGTCGCGGGTCTGTCGACCGCCGGCGCCGCCGTGCCGGCGTGGCGCACCGGCGGAGTCTTCTGCGGACCACCGGACACGCTCCGGTGGTCCGTTTTGCGTTCCGTCTTCGCCAGAGGTCCTCCCGGGACCCGACCTTCGCTACAAAGCTTTCAAATCACCCTTGCGGACCCTTTTTTCGTCATCCGACAATCCGCGCACAACAATCAACCAGCGGAGTCTTCAATCACCTCCGCGGCCCGACTCCGGCCGCGGTTTCGCTCGGCCATAACGGCGCGGTGTGTCGGCGTCGCGCTTCTTCGCCACGTTCATTCTCATGTCTGCGCAGTGCCGTTGCACCGCACCGCCTTTGTTCGTGCCGCAATGAATCAAAACAACAAAGGGGAAGGAGAGTCAGTTGTGTTCGTGCGGTCCGACCTCCTCCCGTTAGTTGGCGACAAACGGCCCAAAAGACGGAGAACAACAAGGATTTGTTGTTCTCATGAGCAAAAGAAAACAACCCCAAATAGTTTTTCCTGCAAAACAAGAATTTCTAACCCGCAAACATTCTCTTCGCGGATCAACTTAATATTGAGTTGATCCGCGTTCTTATTTTTCAAAAGGAAACATCCATGGGTAAAGATATTGTTCTCAAAATTAAATCCCTACCTCAAGCGTCGTCGAGCGAGGGTCCGTCACAGATTTTCTCATCGTGGAAGAAAGCGTCGCGGGAAGGGGATCATCGACGTTACGTCGTTGATCTCCGAGGATCCGGTGTTTTTGTCGACCTTCATCAGAGGGCGGCGTTCTTCGTTGGCGGCGATGAGTTCTTCGCGTTCTTCATCGAAGAATGAAGAACTTCAAACCTTGGATCTTTCTCCCAAAATCCTCTCAACAAGATAACCCCCCAAATAAAATAAGTGTATCTCTTATTTTATTAACCAAGTAATAAGTTTTCATTTAATAAGATTAAAACAGTTAATTCAATTGAATTAAATGCAACGCTTTAATCCCCCAAATTTAATAGGGGCGTTTAATAACTTATTAAATGCAAGGGTTGACTTGACATTAAGAGGGGGTGCAGGTGCGTTACTTAGAGGAAAAGAAACGGTGAGGCTCGTGTGGGCCCCACCTCACAAATATCCTACCAAGAGGGTAGGATATTTTGGATTGCGCCATATCTGCTTCAACCCAGCTTAAGTAGCTTTAAGTGGCTTTAAGTGAAATAAAATAAAGTTGTTGCACCACTTTATTTTATTTTCTTCACTTAACCTCCAAAAATTAAAAACCACACCCGAGCAAACGCAACTCCGGAAAAGGCATTTCTAAGCAAATACTGGCGCTACGATTCCATCGGTGCCCTTGGAATTTGATTCTGAGCACCGGTTCAGAAGTTAGAAAAACCCGCTCGTTCGTTCACTGAACGTACCCGAGCTAAACTTCGGAAAATGATTCCGGGCACACCGGGCCTTGGAATCAGGCGCCGTCAGAAACTGCATTCTTGTAAAATCCCAAAGAAAATTTAGAAAAAAAATTTACCTTGAAATTTCCGGGTCTTTACACAGGTGTTTTTAAAAAGGACTTTCAGAATTAAAATTTTGTGCGCACGGTTTCCTGGGAAGAAGTGCATGGTTAGAAAAACTGTGTGCCAACCATACAGACCTCTCTGTCTAGGTTTTCACAGTTGGAATGGTTTGGCCGCACGGTTTGTCAAACTGTGCGCAAACTGTGTGGACCCCTCTATCCAGTTTCGCACGCTTGGCACGGTTTGATCGCACAGTTTGTCAAACCATGTGAAAACTGTGCACAACCCACTTTCCATTATTTTTCCTTAAAAATTCTCCCAAACACACCCTAAGACACTACTCCAAGTGAAAGGTACTTAAAGGCTTCAAAAAGTTCCTAAAAACGTCTGATATGACTTCAGAAAAGGTTGGAATCTTACAATCTCCCCACCATATAACAACTCATCCTCAAGCTGCACTCCTAAACTTATCTAAGATTCCGAGCCAAAAAGATTGGGCCATTGAGCCCTCGTGTCTGCTTCCGATTCCCAAGTTTCCTCTTGAACATTTCCATGTTTCCATAACACATGAACTAATGGCATGGTCTTTCTTTGTAACACTTTCTCACTATGACCCAACGCACGTATCAGATGCTCCTCAAAGGACACATTAGTCTTGAGGTCAACCTATTCCACATCAATCACATGAGAAGGGTCAGGGTGATATTTTCGTAGTTGTGACACATGGAAAACATCATGCATAGTGATAAATTTCTGTGGAAGTGTTGATCGGTATGCCACCGGCCCAATTCTCTCCATCACCTCAAATGGTCCTACAAACCTAGGCGCTAACTTACCCTGCCTCTATATCTTGTGGTGACCCAATATAGGTGATACCTGAATGAATACATGATCACCTTTTTTAAACTCTATGGGTCGTCTTCGTCTATCAGCATATGACTTCTGCTTACTCTGAGCCGTATCCATATGCTTTTGAATCAACTACACTCACTCTGATGTTTCTTATATGAGACTCGGTCCCAACATCTTTGACTCACCCACCTCTAACTAACATAGTGGTGATCTACAAGGTCTACCATAAAGTTACTCATATGGTTCCATCTGTATAGTTTCTTAATAGTTGTTGTTATAGGCAAACTTCACTAAATCCAAATGCTTCTCCTAAGAACCACCAAAGTCATGCACACATTCTCACAACATATCCTCTAACACCGGTATGGTATGCTATGACTGCCCATCTATATGTGGATGTAAGGCCGTACTTAACAGAACCTGTGTACCAAGCGCCTTCTGTAAACCCTACCAGAAGCATGAAGTAAAGCGCGAATCGCGATCTGAAACTATAGTCCATGGCACCCCATGCAAACGAACTATCTGTCTCACGTAAAGTTCTCCCAACTTCTCTACTATAAAGGTTTCTCTAATAGGTAAGAAGTGTGATACCTTCGTTAGTCGATCCACAATGACACAAATAGCATCATTCTTCCTTCGAGTATTTGGAAGTCCTACCACGGAATCCATAGTCATGTCATCCCACTTACATTCAGGAATAGGTAATGGCTGCAATAGGACTCCAGGTCATTGATGCTCTCCTTTCACATACTGACATGTGAAACATCTTTTTACAAACCCTGTTATCTCATTTTTCATATCTGGACACCAAAACTATCGTTGACGGTCACTGTACAATTTTGTCACCCCAGGATGTACCACCCACCTTGAAGCATAAGATTATCGCATGAGTTCCTCTCACATACTCGTAGGCACAACAACCCAATTTTTCACATAGATTATCTCATCCTCATCTATTTTCCAGTCTGAAGGTGTCTCCCCACCTTTAAGGATTTCCCTCAAGGCTAAACACTCTGAATCCTTGTATTTCCTATTCCTAATATGTCTCAAGAGTGTAGACTCCACTACTACAGATACTATAGCCATCCTCTCCAGACTCTCCTAAACTACCACATGCATTTTTGAAAGCAGATTCATCATCTTCCACTCTACACTCGACTCATGTACCAACTATGTCTGAGTTTTCTCACTCAAGGAATCAACCACACTATTCCCCTTCCCAAGTGTATATGCCAGTTCAAAATCAAAGGACTGCATATACTTTACCCATATTCATTGCCAAATATTCAAGTCACACTGTGAAAAGATATACTTTAAGATTTTTTTATCTGTAAAAACTATAAACTTTTAACCCAAAAGATAGTGTCACCAACACTTAAGAGCATAAACCACTACTGCCAACTCAAGCTCATGTGTAGGGTAATTGTAACAACCCGAGTTTTGGGTATCATATAATGATGATTCTATGCATTTACTTTTGTTGAAATCCTTTTAAACAAACAAAATTTTAAAGGAAAAACATAAGGCTCTTTATTTAATTTAGAACACCGCAGTGTTTACATTACACTGAAATAAAAAAAAGAGTAAACACTAACCAAAAATACCTATTAAAACCCCTATTAGAGCCGCTGGAAGACCCCCAATCACCACAACGAGGACCATTATGTAAAGGAGATCCTTTGAGTCAACTAAAGCAAAAAACATCACAACCGTAATCATGAATACCGTGCTGACCATCAGTGGGATTGGGAGCACCATCTTCTTCGGTTACCTTGAGTTTGAAACACCATACCCCGTTGTTTTTATAGGTTTCCTTTATAAATTATGAACTTTGTATATATATGACCGTTGGTTTTTTAAAGTTTATATTTTTATAAAAATTTGATTTCTATAACCTTATGGTATTTCAAGTATGTTAAAATGTTCAAATGATTTGAATTTTATTTTCAAATTTCATAATTTTGAAATAAAAGATTACTCTTATAAAGGAACCTAATTGATTTTACAAAATCCAAATAGTTGAAAACCTAGTATTTTAACACCTTCTAAATGATTAAAATTTCATGTTTAAATAAGTATCTTATAATCATATACCTTTAAATAATTATTGAAAAATAATATTTTGTTAGATCTTTAAAACTATGTATTTTGAATTAGGGAAAAAACTATTTATCTTTTAAATCAAAGGGTAGAGTATGTTGTAAATTGGATTTTAGATTTTAAAAGTTATAAGTTATTAAAAATTATAAAAAATTTATACAAATTCATTTTTTTTAAATAAAACCTTTTAGTGCTGCAAAATCCTGGATGTCGATTCTTTTATAAACCTACATCTCTCCATGACCGTCTGATATATTCAAGATCGAATCCCAGCCATCGTTTCTTTTAATCCTGTGTCTCTCCGTGACTGTCCGATCTATTCAGGATCGAATCTCAGCCTTTGATTTCTTTAAACCTGCTCAACACATCTCCAGCTCTCCCTCCAGTCGTCTGATCTCTCCTATATCTAATCTGGGTTGTCCGTTTCATCTATGCATCGTCCTCTCCCTGTTATCTTCCCCATCGCAATCCGCTCCAGCACACTAGTTCACCCGAGGATTCCACGATCACCTCCTTTTGCACTGCTCCCCTTGACTCTCACACACCCCACCTCCTTGGGTACTGTATCTTCGTCTTCTCTACACCGGCCTACCTCTTGGTTCGATTCACTTAGTTGCACCGGAGCCTCTACATAAACCCCCCTACCACATGAAAACCCGCGGGTTTCTTCTCCTCCTTCTCTCCATCGAACTCCCAACAAATCCAGCAAGCTTACCCCTGGTCCGAGCTTCCTCCTCAAGCTAGGTATGGGTGCCTTAATGTTTTGTATTCATTTATAGAAACCTATACTATCATACACTTAGTATATACAATTTATATATGTATATATATAACACAAACCCTTCGGTCTGTAATATTTTCAAGGGTTTTTTCCATTGTGTTATCAGAAGGGTTACATATGTAAGAATCCTTTTTTTAATGATTCAGTTTTACAAAACCTAAAACTTATATTTATGTATATCATGTATATAAATTTTAGTATATATAAATATATATATTTATAATTCAAACCCAATTTGTTTTTAGGGTATCCAAGATTATTCAGTATGTTATACTAGGTAATATATGTTTATAAAGGTTACTTTTGAACCTACTCTTAACATGTATATTATTTACGTAAACCTTGTATATAAAACTATATATTTATTTATGTTTATGTATTTCAAAACAAGACAGTTATGGTTTTAGGGGATGAATACCAATCTTTGAATGATATTTTAGATGCAAACTAGGCCTTTGGTTTAGATACAATTATGTTATAGTTTAAAACCAAAGTTGTTATATATTTATGTATTTATAGTTTCATGAACATTAAACCCCCATAAGGTTTCAATTTTTAACTAAATAATTGATAAGTAATTAGAGGTTTTCAGAACTCAATAAATATTAATGGACTTGTTTATTTTTTGTAAAAACCCATATATATTCTTGGGGTATATATGGTTATGTAAATATATTTTTATGAGAATAATTTCTGAAACCCTAATTTCAATTAATGGTTGTTAATATTTTAAAACTCGTCGGATTTTAGGGTTTGTCTATGATATTCTATATTTTCCTGTACACTAATGAGCTTGCATAATTTTAATATTATTAACTGCATTGAAATTCAAAGGGATATACTCTGACTTGACCCAAATGTATTAGAAAATAAATGAATTTGTAAATCATATTATGCTCACTTTGAAGTTTAACACCTAATGAATTTGCCACATTGTTTACTGTAGGTTAATCAAGTTTATGATTTATCCTGCTTACATGTTCAGTGCTATGTTTATCAGCATATTTAATGACAAGTATTTATGAATTTCATTTCCATGAAGAAATAATTTTAAAGAGTATCACTTTATCATTTCATGTAACAACCCCTTTTCATCTACCATTTGATGTGGTTTAGTAATTGTCCTTTGTACATTGAATGTTTGCTAAACCATGTCTTCTTTTGATTAATTATTCCACTTTTTTAATGTTATTTTTCATGACATATGTTTGTAGACCAATTGTATAATGGTTTTCGCTTGTCCATATCATTGATCATCCTACATGCATATGACACATCATAATAATGAACCAAGAATCAGGTTACCCAAAGTGGTATGCGACACCTTGGGTAATACAAAAATGAATTATTCAAGGTGGTATGGGAAATCTTGAATATACAACCCTGTTGAAGTAAAGTGATCTATGTGGCTCACATGATAATAAAGACAAATTAAGGGTACACCCTGATAGCGCTCCAATGAATTGGGTAAATACTTAATCTCTAGAGATGACCTTTTTAATGATATATTGGTGAATAAACTTGGTAATTTTTTATAACACCTTGGGGATGGACCTTGGTGATACGTAAATGATTGTCTAAGTTAAATGTTGATGCCACATATTCAGGTTATGTTACAAGTTCTTTTCAAAATGATATGCCTCTTCTTTCACTACTCATGTCCTTATGTTTTTATCAAATCCATATGGATGTCGTAAGTAAAGGTTTAGGTCATGATTTGTGTTTATCACTCAGTAAGATAGTAACCAACTTATGAAATTGAAGTTGTTTCCTTCACGCACAACTCTGATTATGTATTACTCTTAAATATTTAATTTGTGCTTAAATAATCATATGTCATACTTGTTTATGATGACCTTTATTACTCCTTTGAAAAATGTCATAATTGATTCATGCATTCCTTGTAAATCTTGATTGATCACTTTTATGTTATGTTACATGTGTTACATTTTTCCTTAAGAGAATGTTCTATGGATAGTTTTAAAGAATGTTTTCAAAATTTACATTGGTTTTTTCTTAAAAACCCTTACTGAGCATTCTTATGCTCACCCTACATTTTGATTTAAAATTTTCAGGTAACAGATTTAATCAGATAAAACATCCTTGAAGTTTCTGGTTTACCAGAGCCCGAACTAAACTCGATCCTCCATATGGGATGTGATGTGTGTTTATCAGTGCATGTTTTTATTTCAAAACACACATCATGTTTAGAAGGCACCGGCTCTTGGTTTTTTGGAGTTGGGTTCTCATAGTTGGTATCAGAGGGTTCAGTTTGGATAACTCTAGAAAACTAGAACTGAAACAAAGAAAAATATACTTCAGCATTAAAAAAAATGAGTTTTCTTAAATTTCAGATGGAAAATGAAGGTACTGATATTTTTTTCTCTCCCCATTGAGGCCCTAGAGACCATTGTGTCTTTAGCTAGCCGAGAGAATTTTCTAAACTATGCCCATATCCACATGACATGCAAAGACCTATACGACATGTAAAACTCACCACGGGTGCTTCGGCTACACCAGGGGTTAGGAATAGATTAGCTCCTAATGATGATGGCCCAATTCCCCTCCTATGTACATCAGGGAAGTTACCATGAGGGAATTTTCTAGGTGTTCATGGCATGTGAGGACTTTGGATTTATGGCCCTCGATACTTTTCAAGAAGCTGCTACTGCCGATGACCTCCAAGCGGCCTATCTTTTTCAAATCTTGAACTACGGCTTCTGGGGCCAGTTGTTGGACTTCAGAATGTTAGAAGATGAGTCCACCTGGCTGTCTTGTAGACAACAAGTGTATTCTGATGTCTCCCAACTTCATACCCCTCATACTATACTCAGGAGACGTCATAGGTGCCCCCATGAGTTTAACCCTGAATTCTCAGCCTGTGTTTGGTTTGAGGAGATAGGTATTTTTTCTTCTCTGTGTGGAGTTCGTGTAGTAGGTCATTAGGGGAAACTCAGGTACTTATGTTTAGTAATAAACTTATGTTTATTGAAGTTTTGACTTTCCTATTTCCTGTCTTTGATTTGTTTATACCTTTGAATGGATTTCAAGTGATTGAACTCTCATCTTAAACTTTCAGATGGAAGGATAAACCCACATGCTATCTCTTCCTACTGAGATAGTAGAGATTATCGCAATCAAAACCTGTGAAGATGAGTATCGTCCCTTCGCAAACCTACGAGGAACGTGCAAACAATTTTTTGAGGTGAAAAATGGTCTGGAGATTCTCCACACCTATCAAGGGAATGCTTCCATCTTCTACTGTATAGGCTCAGCACAATTGGATGAGCATAAGCGGAAGAGGAAATACCACAAAGGTCTCTTCCTGTTTTTCACCCTAGGCCGGAACTACACGGCCAGGGTAAAATTTCAAGAGGGTGCCTTAGAGGGAAACATTTGTGCGACATACATGTACCAACTCCTCAGCGTTATCCTGTACGACAACGTCTATAACTTATATGTTCTCAAGCGATACATAATTCGGCAAGTTCTTCGTACGTTAGTTCATATGGACATTTCCAAACTCTGTACTGTTCGAGCCTCCCTCTGGAAGCCTGAGTGTTCGGTGCATGAGTTAAACCCCTTCATCCCTAAGTGTATATAGATTAGAGAACTAGAGGAGTTGAGAATCAATGTGGGTCTTCCGATGAGCACACCTGATGAGTACCCACGATGGGGGATATGGTAGGAACAACTGGGAGCTTCCTCTTAGTGAGTTTGTATGAAAGGAATTACGAGGACACAATTATCTGAAGGGGGGAATAATGTAAAAACCTGAGTTTTGGGTATCATATAATGATGATGCTATGCATTTACTTTTGTTGAAATCCTTTTAACCAAACAAAATTTTAAATGACAAACATAAGGCTCTTTATTTAATTTAGAACACCATAGTGTTTAGTTTACACTTAAATAAAAAAAAGAGTAAACACTAACCAAAAATACCTATTAAAAACCATATTAGAGCCACTGGAAGACCCCCAATCACCACAATGAGGCCCAATAAGTAAAGGAGATCCTTAGTGTCAACTAATGCAAAAAACATCACGACCGTAATCATGAATATTGTGCTGACCATCAGTGGGATTGGTAGCACCATCTTCTTCTGTTACCTTGAGTTTGAAACACCCTACCCCAATGTTTTTATAGGGGTCCTTTAGAAATTATGACCATTATATATATATGATTGTTGGGTTATTAAAGTTTATCTTTTTATAAAAATTTGGTTTCTATAACCTTATGGTATTTCAAGTATGCTAAAATGTTCAAATGATTTTAATTTTATTTTTAAATTTAATAATTTTGAAATAAAAGATTACTCTTATAAAGGAACCTAATTGATTTTACAAAATCCAAATAGTTGAAAACCTAGTATTTTAACACCTTATAAATGTTTAAAAATTCATGTTTAAATAAGTATCTTATAATCATATACCTTTAAATAATTATTGAAAAATAATATTTTGTTAGATCTTTAAAACTATGTATTTTGAATTAGGAAAAAAACTATTTATATTTTAAATCAAAGTATAGAGTATGTTATAAATTGGATTTTAGATTTTAAAAGTTATAAGTTATTAAAACTTATACAAATTTTATACAAATTCATTTTTTTAAATAAAACCTTTCAGTGCTGTGAAATCACGGCTGTCATTTCTTTTAAAACCCCACATCTCTCCGTGACCATCTGATCTATTCAAGATCGAATCTCAGCCTTCGTTTCTTTTAATCCCGCATCTCTCCATGATCGTCTGATCTATTCTAGATCGAATCTCTGCCTTTGATTTCTTTAAACCAGCTCAACTCATCTCCCTCTCTCCCTCTAGCCATTCGATCTCACCTAGATCTAATCTGGGTCATTCGTTTCATCTCTGTGTCGTCCTCTCCTTGTCATCTTCCCCATCGCAATCCACTCCAGCACACTGGTTCACCCGAGGACGCCATAATCACCTCCTTTTTCACTGCTCCCCTTGACTCTCACACACCCCACCTCCTTGGGTACTGTATCTTCATCTTCTCTAAACTGGCCTACCTCTTGGGTCGAGTCACTTAGTTGCACCGAAACCTCTACATAAACCCCCCTTCCACATGAAACCCGAAGGGTTTCTTCTCCTCCTTCTCCCCCTCGAACTCCCAGCAAATCCAGCAAGCTTACCCCTGGTCCGAGATTCCTCCTCAAGCTAGGTAAGGGTGCTTTCATGTTTTGTATTCGTTTAGAGAAACCTATACTATCATACACTTGATATATAGAGTTTATATATGTATATATATAACACAAACCCTTCGGTCTGTAATATTTTCAAGGGTGTTTTCCATCGTGTTATCAGAAGGGTTACATATGTAAGAATCCTTTTTTTTAATGATTCAGTTTTACAAAACCTAAAACTTATATTTATGTATATCGTGTATATGCAGTTTTTTATATATAAATATATATATTTATAACTCAAACCCAATCTATTTTTATGGTATCCAAGATTATTCAGTATGTTATACTGGGTAATATATGATTATAAAGGTTTCTTTTGAACCTACTCTTAACATGTATATTATTTACGTAAACCTTGTATATATAACTATATATTTATAAATGTTTATGTATTTCAAAACAAGACAGATATGGTTTTAGGGGATGAATACCTATCTTCGAATGATATTTTATATGAAAACTAGGCCTTTGGTTTAGATACAATTATGTTATAGTTTAAAACCAAAGTTTTTATATATTTATGTATTTATAGTTTCATGAACATTAAACCCCCATAATTTTTCAATTTTGAACTAAATAATTGATAAGTAATTAGAGGTTTTCAGCAATCAAGAAATTTTAATGGCCTTGTTTATTTTGTGTAAAAACCCACATATATTCTTGGTGCATATATGGTTATGTAAATATATTTTTATGAGAATAATTTCTGAAACCCTAATTTCAATTAATGTTTGTTAATATTTTAAAACTCATGGGATTTTAGGGTTTGTCTATGATATTTTGTATTTTCGTGTAAACTAATGAGCTTTTTTAATTTTAATATTATTAATCGCGTTGAAAGTCAAAGGGATATACTCTGACTTTCCCCAAATGTATTAGAAAATAAATGAATTTTTAAATCATGTTATGCTCACCTAGGATTTTAACACCTAATGAATTTGCTACAATGTTTACTGTAGGTTAATCAAGTTTATGATTTAGCCTGCTTACGTGTCCAGTGCTATTTTTATCAGCATATTTAATGACAAGTACCTATGTATTTCATTTACATGAAGCAATAATTTTAAAGAGTATCACTTTATCATTTCATGTAACAACCCCTTTTCATCTACCATTTGATGTGGTTTAGTAATTTTCCTTTGTACATCGAATGTTTGCTGAACCATGTATTCTTTTGATTAATTATTCCATGTTTATAATGTTATTTGTCATGACATATGTTTGTAGACCAATTGTATAATGGTTTTTCCTTGTCCATATCATTGATCATCCTATATGTATATGAAACATCATAATAATGAACCAAGAATCAAGTTACCCAAAGTGGTATGGGACACCTTGGGTAATATGAAAATGAATTATTCAACATGGTATAAGACATCTTGAATATAAAACCCCATTGAAGTAAAGTGATCTATGTGGATCACATGATAATAAAGACAAATTAAGGGTGCTCCCTGATAGCGCTCCAATGCATTGGGTAAATACTTAATCTCTAGAGATGACCTTTTTAATGATACCTTGGTGAATAACCTTGGTAATTTTTTTATGACACCTTGGGGATGGACCTTGGTGATACGAAAATGATTGTCCAAGTTAAATGTTGATGCCACATATTCAAGTTATGTTACAAGTTCTTTTCAAAATGATATTCCTCTTATTCCACTACTCATGTCCTTATGTTTTTATCAAATCCATATGGATGTCATAAGTAATGGTTTAGGGAATGATTTGTGTTTATCACTCAGTAAGATAGTAACCAACTTATAAAATTGAAGTTGTTTCCTTTACGTGCAACTCTGATTATGTATTACTCTTAACTATTTAATTTGTGCTTAAATAATCATATTTCATACTTTTTTATGATGACGTTTATTACTACTTTGAAAAATGTCATAATTGATTCATGTATTCCTTGGAAATATTGATTGAGGAATTTTATGTTATATTACATGTGTTACAGATTTCTTTAAGAGAATGTTCTATGGATAGTTTAAAGAATGCTTTCAAAAGTTACATTGGTTTTTAAAAAAACCCCTTACTGAGCATTCTTATGCTCACCCTACGTTTTGATTTAAAATTTTCAGGTAACAACGTTTATCAAATAAAACCTCCTTAAAGTTGTCGGTTTCCCAGAGCCCAAACTGAACTCGATCCTCTGTATGGGACGTGATGTGTGTTTATCAGTGCATGTTTTTATTTCAAAACACACATCATGTTCAGAAGCCACCGGCACCTAGTTTTCTGGAGTCGTGTCCTCACAGTAATTTTGTTCATGTGGCCTCAACTACCATGACCCATAAGCAACAACTCTATCCCCTTGCATCAACAGAGCTCTGATTCTGACCCCAGAAGCATCACAATACACCATGTACTCTTCACCCGACTTAGGTAATACCAAAATTGGTGTCGATGTCAAGTGTTTCTTCAACTCCGGGAAAGAATTTTCGCATTCTTCTATCCAAAAAAATATTATCCCTTTCTTTTTCAAATCAGAAAGCAGTGTTGTCGTTTGGGAAAAGTCTTGGATAAAACTTCTGTAATAACCAGCTAATCCCAAAAAGCTTCAAATATCAAAAAATGTTCTTGGGCTGCTCCCAATAAACTACCACCTTCACTTTTTCTGAGTCTACTACCACACCTTATTCCAAGATGATGTTCCCCAAAAAGTGTACCATGTCAATCCAAAACTGACATTTAGATAGCTTGGTGTATAGTCGATGCTCTCTTAGTGTACTCAGGAAAATGTCAAGATGTTGGTTATGATCGTCATGAGTCTTAGAGTATACCAAGATGTCGTCCATAAATACCACCACAAAGTAATCTAGGTATGGATGGAAGATCCTATTCATCATGGCCATAAACATGACTAGTGCATTTGTTAACCCAAACAATATTACGACAAACTCATAAAGGATATACCTACTCCTAAAAGTAGTTATTGGTATATCAGAAGTCTGAACTCTCACGTGATGAACCCCGATCTCAGATCGATCTTTGAGAACACACTATCCCCCTTTAGCTGGTTAAACATATCATCGATACACGGAAGAGGATATCGGTTCTTCACAGTCATTTTATTCAACTTTCGGTAGTTGACACACAAGCGTAAACTCCTGTGGGCCTTCTTTGTGAACAAAACAGGTGATCCCTAAGGCGACGTACTTGGATGGGTAAACCCTTTATCCTCCAACTCCTCCAACTGTGTTTTGAGATATTGAAGCTCAATCTATGCCATTCTGTAAGGTGGAATAGATACTATATTAGTCCTCGATATAATCTCGATAGTGAATTCTGCATCTCTCTCAGGTGGAAACCCCGAAAAGTATTCAGGAAAGACATCATGAAATAGTTCTACTAGTGGTGGAAGGACGTCTTTCCTACCACCCCCATCATCTAGAAAAATACTAGAAACTTGGGTTGTGAGCTCTCCCAGTTGTCAAGTAATTGGCCCAGCTCTGTCTACATGGATATCCCATTCTCCACGAAGGACATATTGGTCACCTTCAAGAGATAGAAAGGTCACTCTATTGCGGTAATAATCTATGTGGTCTCAGTATGTAACTAGCCAGTCCATACCCATAATCAGATCGAAGCCTGTTATATCAAGGACATAGATATCCTAAAGGAAACGATACTCTCAGATCTCTAGAGAACATACCTTGCATAAACAGATATCCCTATTCTGTATTCCCAACGGTGTATCGATATTCATCATCCCTCTTATAGACTCCACCTACAGGATCAAGCCATTAACAAGATTTATAGATATGAAGGAATGAGAGGCATCATTATGAAACAAGGTAGTAGCTAAAGTAGAAGCAACTAGAATAGTACCTCTCACGGTCGATGGCCCAGCCTCACTCTCCATAAGTGTAGGTCGCACTGCATGTAACTATCTTGCCCCTCTTCCCTGTGGTGTTGCCTGACTCCCCTGAGTAGCACCACTCTGCTGATACAGGCACTCATACACTGAAGAACCACATCCACTGCCTATACTGCCTCTTCCAATAGAACTCTAGCTTCCAAACCTGTATGGTGTAGAAGAGACTCTTCCCACACTCTAACTCTGTGTAGATGCTCTCTTAGAACCAGTCTGCCACTACTTCCTTCAGAACTTTGGTAGGTGTCTCATCTTTCCACAAAACAATCACTCCACTGGTGGTCGCAGACAATGTGTATGATAGTGTCCCTGCCTACTACACCGGTGGAAAAGCACATGAGAAAGATCTGGTGTAACTGTTCCTCCTGACTGTCCACCTTGCTTTCCACTGTCCTAACTAAGATTCTTGTGACGATGCTTCCTGCTTTCAAAAGGCATAATCCTTGATCATCCAGCTACCTGTCCAGTACTGGAAGCCTCCTTCAGGTTCCCCTCTGAAATGAGAGCCTAATTAACCACTTCTGAAAAATTCTTCAGCCTAAATATATTCACCTGGGACGTAATTTTACACTTAAGTCCATCCTAAAATCGTTTTTCTGAAGATGCCTCATCTACCGCCAATGTTGGAGAAAAACACTGTAAATCTATGAAACGTTCAGCATACTCTATTATGAACATGCTCCCTTATGTCAGACGCATAAAATATGAAGCCTTCTCTTGTCTCAGCGTGTCTGGATAGAAGTGTTCCAAGAACTTCTCCAAAAATTCCTTCCATAACATATTATCAGTCTATCCAGATCATACCGAAATGTCCCACCAGCGCTTCATTGAACCCCATAGCATATAAGCAGCCAACATGAACCTCCACTCAACTGGAGTCTCCAGATGTTCAAGGATCATCTCTATGGATTCAATCCATAATTCAGCTCCCTCATGTCCACCCTCTCTAGTAAAAGTAGGAGGGTGATGCAGTTGAAACTCCATTGTCAACTCAGACATGCTTTTCTGAACCCATCCTGGGTCACTCTCTATGAATTGCATGAAACGAGAAAAGTTCTCTCGAAATGGTTACCCTTCTTCCCCATCTTTCACCAATGGTGCCTTAAGATCCCGGTCTGGAAGCTCATTACAGGCCATACACCTCGGTCTCTCCCTCAACAAGCATCGTGGAGGCATACTCTTAAAAAGACAAACAAACATCTTAGGTCATATAACACAACCTTATAACATTTACGTAAGAGGAGAAACTAACACAATAAGTTTTAACATATCCCATTCCCATTTTTCTCACCACACAGTCAACACTGAGGCCTTATCACTACCCTTAACCATCCTACTCTTGGGTCTTGGTTAACAAGGGTATAATCATTCTCAATAATTAATCCAACCATTAATTAATCACATTATTTCAAATTAATTAATTTAATAATTAATTAATTTCTCAAAATCATTTCATCAATCAAGGTTCTCATTAGACACCCATTTATTCTCATTTTTTATCATTATTTCAATCTCACGTCAAGGAAAAATAGGTAAAGTTCAACAACTTACCCATAACCCATTTTCCTATGAGTGCCTAAAATGATGCATGTCACAACAACCCCAAGTTTCTAGAATTATTCCTACAGACTCAATTATCGTGCCTCTTTAGGCCACGAATCAAAATTCAACAATTTTCAAAACAAATATCACATCACACCACAAGTGTGTCACCCAAGGTAAAATAATATACAACTATAACAAAAAAATAGTAATCAAAACAATACCACCCTGAGTACTCAGATTTTCCTCCATACATGGGTTTACAACTCCCATGCATGAGCTCATTACCAAGCCATGACTCTTCCTAGTCTCATGTATACCTTTCCCAAAACAGTAATACAAAAGAAGAAGAAAGAAAATAAAACTCCTCGGATACCACTTTGTGACATCCCGACCTGGGAGAAACTGAATGGTGCCCCAAGCCGGTTGGCCACATGCCCTCAAGCGTGCCTCCCCATACACCAAAGGGTACCGACTAGGAATGAGGTTCTGATAAGTTAGTATGGGGGAGACTATACCCTCTATTATCAGAATAAAAAACCAACAGAAGTAAATAAAAATAACCATGTACTGAAACGTATAAATAACCCGAACAATACCATGACATATGATAGTCAAAACCTGAAAATACAATACTCAACTAAAAGGTAAAACATGTTATGACATTGTAAGTGCCAAGTGTCTACAATGAAACTGAAAATAAAGACACAACAACTCCCAAATGGGTCCCAAACCACATCTTGTTCCCTATCCCATGCTCCAATCCCAAACTGCAACCTATCACAGGGCCTTGCCCTTATCCAGTCCTGTAACAACAAAGTATTCTCGGTTGCCAATTAGGTGCCCCAAATAGGGTATGATTATAACTGACTAGGCCACCACCAACAGTGTCTAAAACGAGTCCAGTCAAAAGATAGTGCATGTTGATTTATGAAGCATTAAATACAATGCATAATTTAAACAGTTATCCTATTTTCATTTAATCTTTAATCATCACATTAGACCAATTCAATTCATATTCCCCATTTGAATCATCATTCATTATTATCATTCATTTTGTGTATGTTGTCATGCCTAGCACCCCAATTCTCAGTTGAATCATCATTCATTATTATCATTAATCATTTGGTGTAGGTCGTCATGCCTAGCACCACAAATCTCATTGAATCATCATTCATTATTATCATTAATAATTTGGTGTAGGTTTTCATGCCTAGCACCAAAAAACTCATTGAGTATAGGTCTTCATGCCTAGCACTCCTTTTCTCATTCGGTGTAGTTCATCATGTCTATCACCCCATAATCTAAAGCTTGGATAACTATTGGGGAGGAACACCATATCCAAGTCCCAACTTCTAATTGGTCTCAGACTCCATGCCTAGCACCGCAAAATCTCAGCCATTTAATCATTATTTAATTCTCAAGAATCTTCCACATTATTAATTTACTAACCCAATGATTAGTTAAACATTTCAAAGTCCATTAGTTCATTCAACAATTAACTATGCATATAACCCATTAATTAATTCATCAATTAATTAATCAATCCACACAATTCTCTTTCCATAATTAATTTTTCACAATTAATTATTCATACCAAAACCCAACAAGTCGTAATTAATTCTCACAATTAATTATCTTTGATCACATCATGACACATAATTAATTCTCCCAATTAATTATCTTTGGTCAACTTCTTGTCATATAATTAATTCTCAAAATTAATCATCTTACATACCCAAACATAATTCCATAATTAATTCTCCCCAATTAATTATCTTATTACAACAATTCAATATCTCAAGAAAATATCTCAACCCAAAATCAATCTCCAAAACAAATATCAATTTGGGAAACCCCCTTTGTTTTTTCTATGATCAATTATCAGTTAATCGCCATGGAAAATCACAAGTCAAATCCATATTCTGAATTACACCAATTTATGAATTCAATTATCAAAGGAATCTATCAAATTCATAAACTCATACATATATCAAAAAGCATGACTATGAGAGTTAGATTTAGACCACCTACCTCAGTTTATTAACGGAAGTTATCCTAATGGAAATCCCCAAAATCTGAGCGGCACAACGTCATCGATAAAGTTCTGAATCTAAATCCCTAATTCCAAAATTAAGATCAAAGGCATCAATATATTGAAAATCTAGATCTAGATCTTAACTCATGGGTGTAGATCCACGCAAACAGTGAAAATCCTATATGAAAAGATTGTGGAAAGATAGAGGAAAGAACAGAAGAAGCATCGAGATGAAATCCACTCATCGGGAAGAGAACAGATCTTCAATCTAGGCTTTCAATCTCGAAGAACGGTGTTCGGATCGTCTTTTAATCTCTTCTAGAGGCTTTGTAAACACCTAGAATTCGTCAAGCCCGAGCCAAGGTTGAAAATATGTAAGTCCCGTGGGTTTGGGTGGTTTTAAAAAAGATTTTTGAAATTAAAATTCTGAAAACATAGTTTCCTGGGCAGATGCACACGGTTAGACAAACCATGTGCCAACCGTGCGGACCCCTCTATCCAAGTTTGCATGGTAGGAACAGTTTGGCACCATGGTTTGTCAAACCGTGCGCAATCTGTGTGGACCCCTCTGTCCAGTTTTGCACGCTTGGCATGGTTTGGTTGCGTGGTTTTTCAAACCGTGTTCAAATCATGCGCAACCCACTGTCCATTAGTTTTCTTTAAAAATTCACCCAAACACACCCCAATCCACTACTCCAAGTTAAAGGTACATAAAAGCTTCAAAAAGTACTTGAAAATGTGCCTGAGATGACTCCAGAAAAGACTAGGATCTTATAGAAAATATTTCTAATGTTTTTTAAGATTAAACTAAACTCCCTAACATTTCCAAGTCACACTTTTCTAAATAAAATTGCTTCATGGTTTGAGAGAAATAGAAAAAAAGATATGTGGTTTTGAAATTGAAATTATAGAAATTTTGTAATCAAAACATACTTATAATTTCAAGAATATATAGTTTTAATAATCTAAAAATACAAAACTTAAGGATCTATATAGGTTTAAACATATGGTTTCAAAAGTTTTTTTTTTTGGATTTTCTATAAATAAATGAAGGAGAAATAATCTATACAGTTACTATAGCTAGGAAATTTCAAGAACATGAAGGAGGTAATTTAGTCAACTATACTCAATTATCTACTCATTCTAAAATCATTAAACATAAGAATGTTATTAATATCAATTTTAGGGATCGAAAAAATATTTTTACAAATTTTTTTATCAACCATGAAAAGTTATAACATTAAAAATTTGTAACTATTGTATAAGATTTTAGAAATTTGGAATTCCATTCTAATAAAAAAATATAAATTTAATAATTAAAAATTACTCAAATCAAGAATTCTTAATTTAATAATCAACATGATCTCAAAAAATATTTTCTTGTAGTTTTGAAATAAAAATGAAGGAGATAGAAAATTAAATAAAATATATATATATATAGGCATATCCTCAAATTAATATACTATGATCCATTTTTGATGTGTTAGGTTCCAGGGCCTGCAGTGGAAGCCGGTGGGCCGGGGATTTTAAAAAAAATTTCAACGGAGTAACATAACTTGTTGTCGCCAACGATCCGAGCCCCAGAAAGGTCCAAGGATCTCGCGTAAATCATAAGGAGCACAAAATTAAAATGAAAACATACCCATTTTAAATCTAAAGCTACGGTCGACTGCAACTAGTCGATGGCAATCGTCTCTTGAATGATCCAAAGAATTAACCCTCTAGATCGTCCACACATGCTTCAAAATCCGTGGGAGTGTCGATCGTCAAATTTAGGGTGCTAGCACAGAGATCTGATGATACTTTCGACGTCCTGATGATCACCACATCAAGATGCCTTTGATTCTGAAGAGAGATCTTGATCTGAGCTTCTTGGATTGAGAGCTTCTCTCTCTAGAGAGAGGGAGGAGAGAGAGTCTCTAGATTTCACTCCATGAAATGAGTGAATAATGAATTGTGCACCAAGGGAGAGAGCCTCCTCTCTTATTTATAGTGGAATTGATAAAATACCCGGTAGTGTTCCCTGACCCCCGTTTATTTTGACGTCCACTAAATAAATAATTTCGACGAACTAAATTTCATCAATACTATTTATTATTTTATCAAATACTTGTAATATATATAAAATATATTACTTGATAAAATCCAAGCCATTTAACTCAACTCATTGCCCCGCTTAAAATTAAGCAAACCTCGAGTATTAAAATAATATTCATTCAATTAATATTTTCTTGTATTTACTAAAATTTTAAGTACATTAAATAAATTCAATCCCAAATATTCATAACTTGAATATTAATTAATTAATTTAATTCTTTTGGTGAACAATACTTTGGACAACACTCGGACCTCATGGCGGGTCCCACCATATCCATATACATATTCGACTGAATAGGGCAGATTCTTGAATACGCTATTGTGTGTGACCCTCTAGGACCTTACACTACTGGAAAGTTGGGTTTTCCCTACACTTTTATACCAACGGTTCAACAGAACCATTGGTATAGGAGTCCTTTACCAATGGTTTATTCAAACCGTTGGTAAAAGGTTGAGTAAGTGAAGGATTCCCCAATGGTTTAAAGAAACCATTGGGAAATATACAAAATTTTCTCCCTTTACCAATAGTTTGTACAAACCATTGGTAAAGGCCATGCTTTTCCCAATGGTTTTTAAAAATTGTTGGGAAAATTCCCCCCCAAATACAGCACGTCGGCCCCCAATTACACAGAAGCCAAACATTTCCCTCAATTTCCATAAGCCCCCGTGCAGGTGAACCCTAACCCGAGGTCTTCCATCCGATTAGATGAAACTCCCCCATCTAGGTTAGACTCCTTCAACCTCTTCCCAAATACCGACATAGAAGCCCTCATTGAGTTAATTGACATGGTTGGTGTGTTGTCTACCAAACTCTATGACCTAACACGGTGAGTTGAGGTATCTTATCATTTTCAAGTTTTGTTCATCCCAACTATGAGCGGATATCCTTCTATTCTCAACCATTCTCCATTTATTTCACTATCTAGAAAGATCGTGTCATTATTACCTATTTCTAGAGATTTTGTAAAATTTTATGATTTACACTATTTGATATTGAATCAATGACTAATACTTGATTTGTAGATGTTTGTGAGTATATAGAAGATGGTTTATAAACTATCCCTTAAAAGGATCATTGTTTTGTGTTCTTTATGATGTCTAATATCATTGAAATACTTTATTATTAATCTCAAATTTAAAAATAAATGTTTTTGTCTATAATTTATGAAATTAATCCTCTTTACAATCCATGAACAACATATTAGTGTAGAAGCCTAAACTTTATCCACCCATGGGGTGCGCTTGCCTTGGGAAACTAATTGGGTAATGAAAGGTATGACCATAGGGGTCCCAAGAATGAGTTATTGAACATGAGTGAATGATTTGGGATGTCTATAACACATAATGGGACCTGAGGAATGTGCCTCTTATATGAGACCTATTGAAAATGAATATAAATAAATTTTAATTTAATTTTTGAGTACTCGTTCTTTGATTAATGATTTGGAATTACTTGAAGAAACCAACAAAGGATTCATGTTAAAAACATATCTTTTAATTCCATTTGGAAACCCCCTTGGATGCATGATTATTTGGTTTAGAATGCCTTGGGGAAATCTACCTTGGATTCAAAGTGATTATGATTTAGGAAGCCTTGGGGAATTCCCCCTTGGATTTTAAACTGGTGGCCTCTCTCTTTACATAGGCTGGGAACTCATTCCTCCCTATAAATCCATATGAAGTCAATCAATTTTTTAGTTCTACACTCCAAATCTGTAAGGATTAACTTATTTTTAATGTTTTGTATCTATTATTCTTTGTTTTTATTTTGATTTGAACTAAACCAAGTGGTGACTTGTGTGGCATGACATGCCCAATAAGTGTAGTTTGATTTTTTTTCTATTTTCTTTTTACAATTCAAGTGTCATGATTATATGAATCAACTTGATTTGAAGTCTCCATAGCCACTCCTTTTATGTAGTTAGTGAATCATATCGACTAATGGAGGTGCTGGTGAGATGTATCCCCACTCAAAGATGGTAAATGGTTTGTTTAGTCATATTTTATCGAGGTGGGTAATGGATATAAGTACGATCCATGTGAAGGGATTGAGGATGATTGGGGTAGTGGGGTAGGTGGTTTTCCTTTTTTTAGTGGGGTGATATGGTACTTTCTGTGGACTTAATTTGGGTGTTATGAAATGTACTAACTTTTCACAATATTTCCATTTTTCGAATCAATAAATTATTTAAAAAAATATCTTTACACATTCTGTATCTTTCATGAAAAGCATTCACTTTTTAATATCTTGAACAATGTTCTATTAGGTCTATGGTTTCTTCTTGTATGTGATAAATGAAAAAATTACAAAACAAATCTCACCTTAAATTTAGGAACACATAACTGAATTAGTATATCTTTATATTTTTTTAATAGTTCACTACATCAACTAGAAAATCCTTCCTTTATCATTTACTTAAATATATTTTTGATTAAAATTTAATCTTATTGAATTTCTTATGACAAAATGACTTATAGAAATCCTTTTTACAGGATGGATAGAAGTTGGATGTATGAAACCGATCAGATCTCAAGCGATTTTCAAAACAATTTGGAGAGTTTTTCGGATTTTTCATTTCGCAATGCTTCAGATAGTGGTCGCATACACTGTCCATGTTACAATTTTGTTGGTAGACCTTGGTTGAGATTTGAATAACTCAGATACCACATAACCAAATATGGTTTTCAAGCAAACTACTATGTGTGGTATCACAATGGGGAGAAAATGAAATCTCAAATTGCTGATGACTGAAATGAAAGGACTGGACTGGATAATTTGTTAGATAACTGGTTTTCATTTATTCATCATCATGAAAAAGAAAGGATTTATACTCAAGAATACTTCTATATGAGGACAGATGATGCATCTAATGAAAATGATGATATTGTCAGGGTGAAAAAATTGAATGATGTTTCCACGACTCCAGTATATCAATAGTGCAATAAAATGAAAAAGCTAGAATTTTTAATCCAATTGTTTCATGGGAAAACTATGTATGGGATTTCTAATACAGCAACCGATTACATTCTTACCTTATTGAAGGATTTACTTCTAGATGATGAAGATATTCCCTCAAACTACTATATGGCATGGAAGTTAGTTGAGGAACTTGGATTTTCAAGAAACAAAATTCATGCTTTACTGAAAGATTGTAGTTTATTCTGGGAGGAAACCGCTGAATGAAATGATTGTATAAAATGTGTCACATCCTGCTGGAAGTCAAAATTTGATGGAACACCATCCCTCAATCCACAGAAAGTAATGTGTCACTTTCCATTGATCCAAAGACTCTAGAATATTTTTTATGTCTGATTAAATATAAATAAAAATGAGATGGCATGATATCGAGAGAAAGAAGACTAATGACGAGTTGGATCACCCTACATATGGATTTTCATGGCAGATATTTTATACTCGATATCCTGCTTTTGTAGCTAACATGTGTAATGTGAGGTTGGGCCTTTCATGTGATGGTTTTAATCCGTTTTGGAAGATTCTTACTTCGCACAGCACATGGATAATTTTTATACACATTTATAATCTTCCCCCATGGTTTTGTATGTAAAAACATTTCACTTTCATGATTATTCTCATATCTGGACCTTCTGATCCCATCATTGATATTGACGTATACATTCAACCTTTAATAAAAGAGTTGAAACTTCTTTGGGATGTGGGTGTGCGCACATACGATGCATATTCGAAAGACATATTTCATATGCGTGTTGTGCTTATGTGGATGATCAATGATTTTCCGGCTTATGCAATGATGTCTGGATGGAGCACGAAGGGAAAACTATCATATCCTGTTTGTATAAAGAATACATGATCCAGAAGACTGAAACATCGTTGTAGTTTCAGTTTTATGGGACATCGATGATTCTTGCCAATGGAGCATCCATATAGAAATAATCGTTGAAGATTTGATAATACCATAGAGACTGATGATCCACCTCAGCGTATGTTTGGAACTGATGTGCTTAATGAATTGAAAGATTTCAGTTTTTTCATTCAGGAAGGGTCAAATGAAATCTAGAAAGAGAAAGAATGTTTCCACTGAAACTTGTTACAATTAGAGGAAGAGAAGTATCCTTTTTTATTTTCCTTATTGGTCAACCAATTTTTTATGTCATTGCTTAGACATAATTAACATTGAAAATAATATATGTGAAATGTTTCTTTCGATACTTCTAAATGTTAAGGGAAAAACAAAATATGATTTATGGTCTTGGTGTGACTTGGTGGATTGGGGCATCAGACCAGAATTGAATCCTATGTGTATCAGTGAAAATAAAAGGCAAGTCCTATGTTGCTTCTTATGTGATGATACCTACTGAAAAAAACAATTTTTGGAAGTATTAGAGACTATTAGAGTTCCTGATGGCTATTCAAGCAACATATCTAAACGGGTCAATAGAAGAGAGTTGAAGCTAAAATCTTTGAAGACTCGTGATTATCACGTTCTTCTACATGAGTTGATTCCAATAGCAATCCGTCATCTTTTTTCCAATAATGTAAGGGTGGCTGTTATTTGGTTGTGCCATTTTTTAGAGATCTTTGTGCTAAGAAGTTGTCAAAGTCTTTCTTGTAAAAAATTTTGACAGATGCCCCATTAATTTTGTGTGAGTTGGAGAAAATATTTCCTCCATAATTTTTCACATGCATGTTGCATCTAACTATCCATATTCCCACTGAAATACTTCTTGGAGGACCTGTTTATTTTCGTTGGATGTATCCAACTAAAAGAAATATGTACAAATTAAAGTCTTATGTCCGAAACAGGAATCATCCCAAAGGTTCTATCATGAACGGTTACTTGGCTCAAGAATGTATGGATTTCTACTCAATTTATTTGTCTGATCTTACTACAAGAATGAATAGACCAATGAGAAATGAAGAAGAATAGTATGAGAAAATTGAACCCATTTTTCCATCACTTCCTCAAATAGGAGGAATTCCTAGATCATATACATTGAAGACATTAATCCTTGAAGAGCGGGAGATAGCACATCATATAGTTTTGTTCAACTTTGATTTGTTCGATGACTACATCAGGTAACTAAATTGAATATGAATATCTTACATATATATCTATTAAACTATTCATATTTTTTATCTACAGGGAACATAAAATAATGATAAATAGAAAGTATCATTCTTTATCTTTGAGAAGGAGGGAGACTTTTCATAGCAAAGAGTTTTTTGCTTGGTTAAAATTGAAGGTAAAAATATTACTGTTTAAAATAATTAAATCAATATTTAATTAAGTTTAATATTCATTTATATTGCAGTTATTGAGTTTGCATGATGACTCTATCTCTGAGGAAATAAGAGTTTTGGATTTTGGTCCTAATACAGTGGTTCGTGATTGTAAATCAATTGTTATCAATGGGTATAAATTTATTATCACTGAACGAGCAAAGAAAATGAGAACACAACATGATGGTGTTATGGTTACTTCCATAATAGAATTGTTATGTCAGTGCATCAGATAGTAGACCACGATTTGAAAATGTGGGTTATTATGGAGTCATTGAGAAAATAATAATATTGGATTATTACTCTCATGGATGAGTCATGATGATGAAATGCCATTGGTTTGATTCGATGACGAGACATGGCACATTTATTGATGATTGTGGATTTTGAGTAATTAATATGAATTGCACTCTTGCTACTGAAAAACCATATTTATTGGCATCAATGGATAAACAAGTTTTTTATGTCCAAGACCAACTTCGACCTGAATTTGGTGTCATAGTTGAAGTAATTCCAAGACATATTTTTGATAATGGTGATGATGGAATTGACACCATCCCTACTTCCATTGGAACCAATCCATTTATTTATTTTTATGACTCCAATAGCTCAATTGACAGAGTTAATTGTGAACCTGAAGTTGTGGTGGGAAATATATAAAATCATCCATTCATGTTCTCAATTCTTTTGGTTTACCTCAAGTTGGGTTGTTAAGGATGGTTCTATTCAAATTGATTTAATATTGATTACAAATATGTTGTATCTGACATGACCGTTGTAACACCCCGCCCCTACCTCATTGTCTTGAGGAGGCGGTGATAGTTACTTGGCCTTAAGCAACATCCTCAAGGCGCCAAAGGCTGGCAATAAATGTCGAGGTCTTCAAAGAACAGTGGGGAACGATTTTCCCTTAAGAAGATAACCCAGCTCAACTAACCAACAACTAAAGATGCATTCACTTTCAAACCCAACCATGTGATACTAGAAATTCCATCACAAACCCCAAAACCATTCAACTAGAAATGTCCACAAAACATCAGAGTACGAAGTGGAAACTAAACAACAAAACACAATGATCCACGACACCACCACAACTCCACACCAAGCTCCAAGTTCCAATCTCCAAGCTCCACCAAAACATCATAATGCACCACTAAAGGAGGTTGATTCCTTATCATTGCCCAATTCATAGTAAATGACATCTGAAAATACACCAAAGTGCCAAAGAAGGGGGTGAGTACAACTACTCAGTAGGATTTCCCCAACTGACTTCCCTACACATGCCACTAGGATAAAATCGTTATCACATTTATATAAAACATTTTATATAAAGAAAAACCAAGATACCAATTGTTTATAGGCCAAACATTCCATAATCCAAACATGCCACACAAGGAAGCCAAATCAAACATGCCACGCAAGGAATCTAATTCAACCATGCCACAAGCCGATTACCATTTTCATATTTCACTCACAATCCCCATCTACAAACATCACCAACAAAGCACACAACAAACCATGGTGACACTTCCCATCCAAGAAACCCCTTTGATTTGCCTCCAAAATGAGATAAGGAGCTCCCCCACCCTCTGAAAACTGGAACTCCCGCATGAGCCACGAGTGGGAGGAATAATGAGGGAAAATTGGAAATCCTGAGTGGCTCGGGACTTAAAAACCCAAACTTTAAGTGGTCACACGGTTACCCCGCACGGTTTGGAAAACTGTGTGTCAACCGTGAGGTTTCCACTGTCTCACCCAGGGACTTCGCACGGCTTTCCCGCACGGTCTGACAAACCGTGCACTTCCCGTGTGGAGCCCACTATCAAGGGTGCACGGTTTCCTGGGCTGGCTGCACAGTTTTTTCAAACCGTGTTCCAACCGTGCACCCCGACACAACCTCCACAACTTTAAAATCTTTTCACAGAATTGTCCAAACATCAACCAACCACTTCAAAAAGCACAAACGAACTGAAACACGGGTCAAATACCTCAAACCAGGGGTACTACAACTGTTATGTGAATTTTCAATGTTTATTGGTTGAAATTTTTATTTGAATTGCATTTTCTAATTTGGAATTGAACTGTATTTAAACCTACGAAACAAACATTTCTAACTTGGTGAACATTTCAATGCTTCAACTGTGATTTGTATAAAATTTGTATGACTCTAAGACCTCTCTTTAACATTTTACCAGGTAATGAACATGATGGTTTGTATTCTTCTACAAAACATGTATTGAAACCAGTATCATCTACCTGAGCTAAAGAAATTAAAATTTTCCTTAATTTTGACAATTTTTTTACCACTTATGAATCAGGTACAATCAATGTTCCTTGATTTTAATAGACTGATGACACTTAGTAAGTAATCATCCTACTAAATATTAAATTTCATTATTACATCTTGTACGATTTATTGACTTCATTATATATTTGTTCAAACTCCCCTAAAACAATGGTTAGTTAAATTATCCATGAATCCCCCTATTCCCTCTCATTTATTTTGTTTTTTGGGTTACACATTAGTTATCCTTTTCGATTTACTTCCATATTTGTTTTCAAATGTATGAAATTAAACCAATTGAAGAGAGGTGACGAAAATAGATTATGGAAAACAATCGTCGCATGACTGAGCTGGGAATTCCACCAATAGTATCTGCAGTGATTATTTTATTTCAAATATATTTATTTAAATAATATATAATGTCATGTGATTAATTTTTTTTAAACATTTTTTCAGGATCTATCTATTAGGTGACAGTTATTTGATGAGCAGCCTAGTAGTGGTCCCAGTACTCGTGGTGTTCATACGAGGGGGGGTACATGAGATAGACGATCTAGTCGGTGTACCCGATTAGACCTTGCCCCTCCCACTGACATATCATCCATCCCATATTCTAATCCCAGTGTGTCGTTAGGGACACACGGGATATTTAGGCCCCACATGTTTTCACAACCCTTTACATCTGACCCTCCTCACCCGTCTGTACCATATCCAATGACGATTACCACTCCCCATCCAACATTTGGCTAGCCATCCCTGTCATCTTCTTTTACTTCGGCTTTGTTCTCTTAGGGCTTTTATATTCCATCTTCTTTGACTCCTGCTCCGCCAAAGTCTGTCCCTGTGGAGTATACATTGGGACTCACTCCATCTATACAGGGTGTTCCTTCAGTTTCTGTGGATCCAACGGTGCCCATTGATCAGACTACTGTAGGTATACTTATACAAACCTAACAAATTGTTACACCATTATTTATTTTCATTATAACATGTATTGATAAAATATTTTTTTCTTTCATAATAGATACATTTAATGATAGGAGTCAGGGGAGGGGGCGTACATGTATGCGTGTGGTGTGGAACCGCCACACGCAGTTGATGGTGGACTACAATAAAGATAGTTAGATGATTGAAAAATCAGGGAAGCAATGTCAGAGTTTTTTGGCGATGCTTTCCAAATACTCTAACATCATTCATGTCAGCCCGCTCTCATTGAGACATCTGCCAAATGAAGTCAAGGATAAAGTTTGGGTAGAGATATGGGTACAAAAATATGTTGTATTTAATGAAATATATTAATTTTTGTAATTATATGAATTAATATTTTGGTGTCAGCTACGGTTTAATTTCCCCGATGGTGAGGGTGCACGGCCAGCATGTCTAAAGGATTTAGGCGAGCTTTGGAGAGCTTATAAGCATGAATTGTACATTGGCTAGCATGCTAGAGTGGGCACAGAGTTGGAGGCGATCCCTGTCATGGATGATTTTTCATTATAATAGTACCGACAGATGATTACTCATTGGATGACTAGCCAATTTACGGTATTTTTCCAATTAGAGGTATTTAAATGAAAATTTTCATGTTTTTCATTAATATTAATTATTGAATTTTATTTAGGATGCATCTGGAAGAAATAAAAAAGAATTAATGATAAGAAATACGTCCATACATTGGGATGTACTACGATGCCAGATCATGAGAGACAACATGTATGACCGTTTATAATCTTTCTTTATGACTTGCACTTTCTATTGCTTCCTCCATAATTTATTCGATTGCTAAAGTTATTATATAATTTTAGTTATGAAATTATTGTTTTTTTGGTATCCTATTTTTAATTATGGTGTCCTACATTCAATGTCATTATAGAGGCATAAATTTAATATATAAGGACGAGTGCCTCGAGCAAAATTGTTTTTCTCGAGTAGAAAGAAGAAAGATAGAAATGCGGTTAATGAACCGACTCATCAACAGATTGTATGTTTTACTTTGTAGATTTAAAATTTTAATCTCTATTTTTTAACTTAATAATCTATTTATATTTGTAACAGGCTTCTTAAGAAGCCCTTGATGCCTAGAAACCTGACAATTTTGGACCAAACGATCACTTTCATCAAGTGTTGGGAGATGAGCACCCTAGTAGAGTACGCTGCCGACCTGGGAAGAGTATAGTTCCAACGAGGTATTGGACCTACTCAGGTACGATTTGTAGTGCCACCGAGTTGCAGAAGGTTAAGGAACAGGAATAACAGGCTGAAGAAAGGGCCACATAGACGACAGAACAGTCTGCTAGGGCAAACACTGCATTTATGAAACTGATGGAAGTTTTACGTCCAACACTTCCACCAGAGGCTAGCACTACTTGTGATGTCATCGATGCATTCTATATATGGTGCACTAGGTGGAATTTCTAGTGTTGGTCGAGACGATAGTGAGGAGGGTGCTGAGGCGGAGGAGGAGGAGGGCAAGGAGGAGGCCAAGGTGGAGGAGGAGGAGGGCGAGGAGGAGACTGAGGCAGAGGAGGAGGGAGATGAGGAGGCCGAGGCTGAGTAAGAGGGAGAGGAGGAGGGCAGGGACGATGATGGGGATAACGATGAGGATGAGGGTGAGGGTGAAGATGATGGTGATGATAGTGATGGTGATGAGGGACAGATTGATCTGTTACATTTTTGACTGATATTACTGACCTTTGATGTTTATTGATTTGTTGTGCCTATATGTGTGATTAGGTAGGTCACATTATCTTTATTTTTTTATCTATAAATAATAAAACATGACTTGATGATTTGCTGTGAAATCCCCCTATTTTAATGAAATTGTAATTTTTAGTGGAATTTAGAAAATTGGTGGTCTGATTAGAAGTTGATATAATGAAATTATTTTTTTAACCTTGAAAGAATTTTCTTAGAAAATTTGTAAATACCATCCCATGAACCTGAGACAGCCCCCCGAATAGCCCCACAGGCACCCCCCCAGACAGCCTCCCACCCGCCTCCTTGGACCCCGGACAACCCCACGGACAGCCCCCCCCCCCCCCTCCACCCTCCTCCCTGGACCCCGTACAGCCCCCCAGACAGCCCCCCACCCTCCTCCCTAGACCCCATACATCCCCCCAGAAATCCCCCTGAACAACCTCCCCACCCTCCTTCTTAGACCCCAGACAGCCCCCCAAATAGCCCTCCACCCTCCTCCCTGGACCCCAGACAGCCCCCCAGACCACTCAAAGTGCCCCACTTTTATTTGAAATGAACAATATTTTAAGTGAAAACAATAACTGGCATATGTAAAACCAACCAAATGCTTGCCGATTGTATTGATACTTTAGAACAATGATTAATGGGTCATTTTTGACATGTACGTGTCACCCCGCCTCAATCCAAGGTACTGTGTGGCCGATATCCCTCAAAGTGTCTCTCTTTTGTTTAAAATGGACATTGTTTTAAGTAAAAACAACAGAAATATGGAAAACTGACCAAACGTATTCTGATTGTGTTGATACTTTATCACAATTATCCATGAGTCATTTGTTACGTGTACAAGTCAACCCCGCCTCAATCTGAGGCACGGTGTGGCCGTTACCACTCAAAGTGTCTCACTTTTATTTGAAATGGACAACATTTTAAGTGAAAACAACAACTAACATACGGAAAACTGACCAAACGCATTCGTATTCTATTGATATTTTAAGAAAACGATCCATGGGTCGTATGTGACTTGTATGGGTCAACCCTACCTCAATCTGAGGCACGGTGTGGCCGGTATCACTCGAAGTGTCTTTCTTTTGTTTGAAATGGACAACATTTTAAGTAAAAACAACAACTGGCATACGGAAAACCAACCTAACGCATTTAGATTGTGTTGATACTTTAGGAAAACAATCCATGGGTCATATTTGATGTGTATGAGTCAACCCCGCTTCAATTTGAGGCATGTTGTGGCCGGTATCACATGAAGTTTCTTTCTTTTGTTTAAAATGGACACCCTTTTAAGTAAAAAACAAAAACTGGCTTACGGAAAACAAACTAAACGTATTTAGATTGTGTTGATACTCTAGAAAAAGGATACATGGTTCATTTTTGACATTTAAGAGTCAAACCCGCCTCAATACGAGGCACGGTGTGGCCGGTATCACTTGAAGTGTCGTTCTTTTGTTTGAAATGGACAACATTTTAAGTAAAAACAACAACTGACATACGGAAAACCGACCAAATGAATTCATATTCTGTTTATACTTTAGGAAAATGATACATGGGTCATATGTGATGTGTATGAGTCAACCCCGCCCTAATCCAAGGCACATTGTGGCTGGTATCACTCTAAGTGTCTTTATTTTGTTTAAAATGGACACCCTTTTAAGTAAAAACAACAACTGGCATACAGAAAATTGACCAAACGTATTTGTATTGTGTTGATACTTTATAAAAAGGATACATGGGTCATTTTTGACGTGTATGAGTCAATCCCGCCTCAATATGAGGCACGGTGTGGAAGATATCACTCAAAGTGTGTCACTTTTATTTGACATGGAAAACATTTTAAGTGAAAACAACAGTCGACATACGAAAAATAGACCAAACATATTAGTATTATCTTAATACTTTAGAAAAATGATTCATGGGTCATATGTGACGTGTATGAGTCAACCCCTCCCCAATCTGAGGCACGGTGTGGCCGGTATCACTTGTAGTGTCTTTCTTTTTTTTAAAATGGACACCCTTTTAAGTAAAAACAACTGTCATATGGAAAATCAAACAAACGTATTCGGATTGTGTTGATAATTTAGAAAAACTATCCATGGGTCATTATCGACATGTACAAGTCAACCCCTCCTCAATCTGAGGCACAGTGTGGCCGGTACCACTCAAAGTGTCTCACTTTTATTTGAAATGGACAACACACTAGTGCAGAAATCGTTTTTTACATCACCATTTTTTACGTCGGTTATATATAACCGACGTAACAATGTGGTGAGTAGATTTTTCACGTCGGTTATTTTAATAACCGACGTTACAAATCACGCCTGTTGGGTTTTTACGTCGGTTATCAAATAACCGACGTAAAAAACCAATGCGCGGGGGGTTTTTTACATCGGTTATTTTGTAACCGACGTAAAAAACCCGATATCGACGTGTTTTTTACGTCGGTTATCAAATAACCGACGTAAAAAACCAAAGCGCGGTGTGTTTTACGTCGGTTATTTTATAACCGACGTAAAAAACCAAAGCGCGGGAGCCTTTTTACGTCGGTTTTAAGATAACCGACGTAAAAAAGCTAAAAAATAGTTTATAACGTCGGTTATATAATAACCGACGTTATAAAGCATTTAAAAAAATTAAAGCATGTGTTCTGTCATTTACGATTTTTTCGATTGACAGTCGCCGGCTCGTCTCTCTCTCGCGCGGTAAACCCTAATCGGCTCGTCGATCGCCTGCATTACACTCATTTTGGCTTCATTGTTTATCTTCTTCACTGCTCTCGGATCTATCATCTCAACTCGCGACATTCAAGTAAGCCTTCCACGAATTTATTTCGTTCGTTTTTGTTTCGATTCTTGATGTGCTTTTCGTTCGTTTTTGAATCTCGTGGAATTTTTTTTATTGCAAATGGTTATTATTTTCATTCAACTCGCAACATTCAACTCGCAAATGATTTTTAAAACAATGTGGATTAGCTTCAGCAAAATATGAAAAATAATGGGTGGTACTGTAACGTTCCATTCTTCCAGCAACATTATTATTTCCTACTTAGCTGGAATGTGTCTTTCTGGATGAAGATTGGTAGTACTTATTTTCTTAAAATCATATTTTCAATATGATTGTCCAGAAAATTATTTTCATGAATGAAATTGGACCAGGTACAATCGGTAATACCTATCCTTAAAATTTCATTCAACATTCTTACATCATAATATTTTTTCAAAAAATTATGATTTTTAGAACTCCTAGATCAGAAAACCATCATCTGTTTTCATCTGCATTCATAAAAATATCAATTCATACCTATTACAATCAAATATTTCATTCTGGACTCATGGTGAGTCTGATAATACATTTCTTCTTTCAGTCATCTCCTAAAAATGATGGACCTTTTCATGCAAAGTGTATCTGATTTCTTGAATACGATGGTATGTCCGATTTTCAACAAAACCAAGTGAGGTGATTTCTTTTATTATTAATAATTCATAAAAAAATTATAATACCTAAATATTATTATCATCCTTTTCAGATTTTTCATTATAAAAAAGGTAAAGGGTACTTTCTTTTCATTCTCAAGTTAAATTATATTTTTTATAAAGGTCTTTTCTATCTAGGTAGAAATAATTTAATGATAATTAGATTGAATTAGGTATATTATCTTATCTTACCATCCAAACACATTTTTATGTATTAATAATTATTATGTTTTGTAAAAACAATTATGACCCCCATTTCATTTTTGTTAGTTAATTGATCTACGAAAGTGTTATAAATGATTTGATGATCACGATTCACCCATATATATGGTTAGTCATTATGTGACATTTGGGTCCATAATATCCTTCTAATGCATTCGACAATGCATTATATATCATAGATCAATATAGGATACAGATGGTTATACCATGTCCAATGTGTTATGTGATGTGCCTGGTAAGAAATATTATAATAAATTATAGGAAAGCTGATTAACATATCCCAATATGAGGTGAATGAAACTATGTTTTCCCTTGACATATGTTATGACTTATATGATTATGTTTGTGCCACACTCTTATGTTATTCCACATACCAATGTTGTGATCTTGTGAATAAGGTTTTTTAAATCATGTTCCCACTATCATATAAATCATGTCTTATGTTATGCTAAAATTGTTATACTTGGAATCAGGTTTTATGATCTATGATTATATAGAACTGTTTCACTTATCTTTTTGATCATGTGCTTTGTGTATGCTCTTATACCCCCATGGATATCTTTTTATGAGATTAGATATTATATTTATATATATCATGTTTACCCATAATGAGTATCATAAATCAAAACTTTTATTATTTTCATTCCCTAAGTTATAAAAATAAGTATTATGTAGGATGATTCAAAAATTTAATCTGTGAGATGAGTTGATTTATGTGTGAAACCCAGGCCAAACACATATGTATTTTTTTATTGGTATTACATATATATAGTTCGACATATACTTCTTTTTACATTACCATGATATTAACATTACTTTTTCTAAAGAAATATTAATGTCCTTAGATTATATATCGGATCAAAAGGATATAGTAATTCTAATATATAATCAGAATGATCAGATAATATGACAATATTATTAAACATAAAACAAATGGTCTATATTCATATTTTTAACATGACACTTACGATGTATAGCTATTTGGTGTTGGGTACTTATGAAAACTACTACTACTTTCAAGATTTGTTTTATATTTTAAATTGTTTTACATTCAAATTATGATTTTTTTCATATAAACATGTTTTGTCTTATCTTAAAAATATATATTTTTTGTTGATATTTGTTATAGGTAATAATGAGTCGAAGTTGGATTACGGCACATCGAATGAGCAATGAATTTGAGGAATGTGTTGATGCCTTTTTGGAATTTGTAAAACGAAATGTTCCAAGTAGTGACATTTTTTTCTGTCCATGCCTGAAATGTTTGAATATGAAGAAGTTGAAAAGTAGAGAGATAAAAGATCATCTGATATGTCATGGTTTTAATCCGAGTTACAGCCCTTGGATTTGGCATGGTGAAACTGGACGGAATGTCACTGATGATGATGATTCGCAAGATGGTAACTCCGATGGAATTGAAGAAATGATTCGCGATATTGTAGCAGAATAAATTGAGATAGAACCGACAGTTGCACGTCTATATGGTGATGCTGAAAAACCACTATATCCCGGTTGTACAGATTTTACGGTTCTGTCGGCGGTGTTAAGATTGATTAACCTAAAGGCAAAGCATGGATGGAGTGACAGAAGTTTTACAGAGCTGCTACAATTGATGAAAGACATTCTTCCAAAAGATAACGATCTTCCAGATTCACATTACAAAGCCAAGAAAATATTATGCCCGATGGGATTGGGATACAAGAAAATACATGCCTGTCTGAATGACTGCATTATATATAGGAAGGAATATGAATTTCTGTCAGAGTGTCCAAAATGTGGGACATCACGGTATAAGGTGAAAGAAAAATCACAGGGTGATGTAGAGATTACAAAGCTCCCTTCAAAGGTATTTTGGTATCTTCCTATAATTAATCATTTCAAACGTTTATTTGCTAATTCACATGATGCAAAAAGGTTAATATGGCATGCTGAAGAGCGGGTATGTGATGGAAAAATACGTCATCCAGCTGATTGTCCACAATGGAAGAAAATTGATGCGCAGTATTCTATATTTGGAAATGAAATAAGAAATCTCAGACTAGGGTTGTGCACAGATGGAATGAATCCATACCGAACACTCAGTAGCACACATAGTTCATGGCCTGTTTTATTGGTAATTTACAACCTCTCTCCTGAAGTTTGTATGAAGCGCAAATATGTCATGTTGAGTACAATGATCTCTGGTCCAAAGCAACCCGGTAATGATATTGATGTTTACTTGTCACCGTTGATTGATGATTTGAAACTGTTATGGGCTGATGGTATTAGGGTGTATGATTCTTATAAAATGGAATATTTTCAACTGCATGCAGTGCTTCTGTTCACTATAAATGACTTCCCAGCGTATGGAAATTTGTCTGGATACAGTGTTAAAGGGCATAAAGCATGTCCAATTTGCGAACAACAGACGTCCTATTGTCAATTGCATCATGGGAGGAAAACAGTGTACATGGGTCATCGAAAGTTTTTGCCTATGGAACACCCTTATAGAAGACTAAAAAAGGCATTTAATGGCTCACAAGAATTTGATACTGCTCCAAAACCTTTATCCCATGATCTGTATTTTGAGAGGGTGAAAAACCTTGACGTGACATTGGGAAAGACACAGAAATCTGGTAATGATAGACATATTTGGAAGAAAAGGTCAATATTTTTTGAGCTACCATATTGGAGGTATCATGAAGTTAAACATAATATTGATGTCATGCACGTGGAGAAGAATATCTGTGATTCTTTGATTGGAACATTGTTAGACATTAAAGGAAAGACTAAAGATGGGTTGAATGCAAGATTAGACTTACTATCAATGAGAATACGTTTGGAGTTAGCTCCCACTCCTAAAGGAAGATGAACATTTCTTCCCCCGGCTTGTCATACATTATCGAAGAGGGAGAAAATTAGCTTCTGTCAGTGTCTTCATGATACCAAAGTGCCTCAAGGTTATTCTTCTAATGTAAAAAATTTTGTCTCAATGAAGGACTTGAAGTTGATAGGTATGAAATCACATGATTGTCACGTCATGATGCAACAAATTCTACCAGTTTCATTGCGTGGAATATTTCCCATTCGTGTCATAAAGACTATAATGAAGTTGTGTTATTTTTTCAATTCAATTTGTAACAAGGCGATTGATGTGAATGCTTTGAACATTTTGGAAAAGGATGCAATTTTAATACTTTGTCAATTGGAAATGTATTTTCCTCCAACTTTTTTTGATATAATGGTGCATTTAATGATTCATCTGGTTCGAGAAATAAAGCTTTGTGGACCTGTATATCTTCGTTGGATGTATCCTTTTGAAAGGTATATGAAAATATTAAAGGGGTATGTTAAAATCTATATCGACCTGAAGCCTCCATTATTGAAAAGTATATTTCTGAGGAGGTAGCAGAGTTTTGTACGAGCTACTTGGCTGCGGCGCAACACATAGGTTTGCCTCCATCTCGCCATGAACGAGTTAATAATGAGGGAAAGGGGATTCACGGCTTGAAAGTCAAATCATTGTTAGCTGAACAGATGAAGAAGTTAGAATCATACATCTTGAAGAACATAGATGATGCTCAACCATATATCACATTGCACATTAATGAGTTGAAACAATGTCATCCAAAGAAGAAAGAAATGTGGATTTTGAATGAGCACAACAAAACTTTTTTGTCATGGATTAAAAAGACTTTTCTTGGTAGATCAGATGTATCAGAGACATTAAAATGGATAGTGGGTGGTCCATGTTTAAATGTGATAACATGGTCTGGTTATGACATTAATGGTTATACATTTCATACAAAAGCTCAGGACAACAGAAGTGCAGTTCAGAATAGTGGTGTATTGGTGTTTGCAGAAGCAATGCATTTTTCGAGTGCTAAGGACAAAAACCCAATTTCTGCATCAAATGCATATTATGGAGTGATTGAAGACATATGGGAGGTTGATTACTTTAAAATTAAAGTTCCCGTTTTTAACTGTAAATGGTTTAACGGTAACAACAGTGTCAGACACGATGAATTTGGAATGACACTTGTTAATCTGAATAGATTGGAAGACACAGTTGATTCTTTTATAATGGCAACACATGCAAAACAAATTTTTTATGTAGTAGATCAATCAGATATGCAGTGGGCTGTTGTTTTACAAGGGAAAAAACAATATGTTGGTGAGGATGAACTTGATGAATATGCTGATTTATGTGAGATCCCTACTTCAATGGAAATATTAACAGAACATAATGACGATCATGTTGAAGACATAGTTTGTGCCATAAGGAACGATCACGACGAAGGAATTTGGGAAAACAATCCATCTGTACATTCCTAAAATTACAGGTAACATATGTTTATTTCTTGTTTACATTTATTTTTTCCATAAATGTTAGATATTGTAAGTTTTTTATTTATTAAAACATGTTTTAAAATAAAATAAGTATATGTTATTGTTTGTTTTAAGTTTGTTTAGTTTACTTTATCATGTTTATTGTTGTACCCCTCTCTCTTGGATTTTAATGATCACAATCACTCTCATCGTGTTCTAACTTGTTTTCAAGTGTTTTGATGCTAGGAAAAAGGTTGCCCAGGAGTTGTCCCAAGAAGGCTGATAGTGGACTCTCTGAGTCTACCGGCCAACCGGTGGATTCCCACCGGCCAGCCGGTGGTCTCTGGCAGAAGCATTGTTTTCTGCCAGAGCCACCGGTCAGCCGGTGTTAGCGCACCGGCCAGCCGGTATGGGCACCGGCCAACCGGTTCTTGCCCACCGGCCAGTCGGAGGACCCAGGCAGTAGGCTTGCCCACTGCCTGGGGACACCGGCCAACCGGTGGATGACCACCGGCCAGCCGGTATGGGCACCGGCCAACCGGTTCTTGCCCACCGGCCAGCCGGAGGACCCAGGTTTACCATTTTTTCCATTTTTTACCATCTTGACCATCTTGACCATCTTGACCATCTTTCCCATCTTTACCACTGTTTAACATGCTTACCATATTACCAATGTTTACTATTATGTAACCTAGTACACTTTTCTATTTTCTGATTACAGTAGTATTAAAATATTTGAATTTGTATATTTGTGAACTGACGTTTGTTTTTTTGATTTGAAGGATAATGACAGATCATTCAGATAATCAACCACATGATTCTGGGGAGGAGCATATTGCTGGTCATACCTCTGGGGATGAACATTCACATGCTCCTATTACGACAAAGAGTTCAAAGGTTGGTAAACGTGGTTGCACACGTTTACCAAAATTATCACTTGCCCGTACGCAGGATCAGAGGATAGTAGTTGAGTTTGATGATGATGATATTCCTAGAGGTCCGAATGCCAAAGATTTTAAGAGTTTTGTTGCAACTCAGGCTAAGACCAAAGTAAGCATTCTGTATGATGATTGGAGAGGTGTGGATAAAGCGATTATCTCTCAGTTGTGGGAGACGGTTTTGGTAAGATCTTTTGTCATTGTTTGACCATTCTTTTAATGTTTCTGGTATATATAATATGTTTAACCTCTTCTTTATCAGATGACATTTGATATTCCTGACACTGGAGGAGTCAGGAAGAAATGCTTATCGTTGGCTGCCAGGAGATGGAGGGATTTCAAATCAACCCTCACATCTGATTTCATTTATGGTCATATGAGTCATGACAATCCATGTCGTATATATCCTTTTATAGATGAAGACACATGGAGACAGTTTTTTGAAAGTAGAAAAAAAGAGTCATTTCTGGTAAGGGCAATGTAAACTTTTATATACTTTCTTATATAAATGATTTTATTAATGTTTTGTTAATGATTTCTTATTCTTAAATTACAGCAAACAAGGAAAGCTCATCAGGAGATCCAATCTAAAAATGTATACCCTCATAGTTTATCTCGGGGAGGGTATACATTATTGGAAGAAAAAATGATAGCGGAAAAATTTCAACAACTAAGAGCTGAGTCTTCAAGCTCTGGAGAGGTGGCCCCTCCATCCCCTCCATCTAGACATGAAAAATGGAAGAGAGCTCGGAAGGGAAAAAAAGGGCAATATCTTTCGGAAGAATCGAGAATCGTAGCTGAGAGGATTGTAAGATATCTATTTAATTTATTTAAGTTAACTTTTTTCTTCATATAAGTTTCAATCATTACAGAAATGTTCAATTAATTAATACAGGACTCTCTTGAGGAGCAAAGTTCAGAGGGGACATTTACAGCTACTGGGAGGGAAGATATTTTATTTGCAGCATTGGGAAGGCCCGAACATCCTGGTCGTGTAAGAGGATATCCGACAGGTGTATCGGTAAGAAAAGTGTTTCCACGTTCTTCAACTTCTAACATTGAGGGGGTTTATAAAAAAAATAGAATCCATGGAGGCTGAAGTTCAAAATATTAATGTGACAATGGAAGACAAGATTAGAGATTCGGTGCAGTCTATGTTTGCAGAAATGCAAAGACAATTTCAGACTGCAGCTCCCACTCCTCCACCTCCCCCTGCAGACCCCATTATTTATCCTCCACCTCCGCCAGTAGCTCCCACTCCCCCACCTCAGCCTGCGGACCCCATTTTTTATCCTACGCCTCCGCCGCAGCTTCCTACATATTGCGAGTTGTATGTTGATGATTCTCAACATCATATAGTAGCATACGGGTTGGTATATTGTATAGGAGATACAGTTCATCATCAACAATTAGAGGTAGAGAATCAGAGGGTCACTGTACAGGATATTATAGATAGATCAGCTAGGGTACCAATACCTACAGATGAGGTGGCGGCAGTTGGACAGAGTATCGGCCATTTTTTAGTTTGGCCATCCAGACTTCTTCGACTCATTACCATAGAGGTATGAATGTTATATCTTTTATTTTATTTTTTTATTAAAGTTGTTTTATCATTTGAAAACTACTATAATTCTCAATTTTTTTTTCGCAGGAATACTTCAAAGGTAAAGAAATATTGTATAGATAACAACAAAGACAACAGGCTATGACATCAGATACAGATTCCATTGGTCTTGATAGATTGTCAAGATATTCACATTTGTTGTTGGGTTTTTATGAGTTTCCAATAGAATCTCATGTTTGTGGACGTGAAATAACTGTGGGGATTACAAAATCTGATATCATGGAGCTTGTTAATGGAGATAAGTTGGGCATCAATGTGGTGAAAATTTTTTCCATGTAAGTCTTAACACCTTTTCCCTGCGTTATATTTATTAAAAATGTATACTTATATATGTTTTGTATTAGGTATCTTTATAAAATTTGTAAGAGGAATGAACTGACAGAAGTATATGGATTCATGGACCCGCAATTGATTTCCCCTGAAGCATGTGCATTGACTGAGGAACAAAGAATGGTTTATATTGCTGAAAGATTTGAAAAGAATATAATCCAACAATGTTGGATGATGCCTTTTTGTGAGAGGTATGAAACACATTTCTCTCAAATAGTTAATTATATTTTAACATAAAAAACCACTAACATTAAATTTCCTTTTATCAGTAATCATTGGATGTTAGGGATTTTTTGCCCAAGGGAGAAAGCTCTTTATTGGATATGCTCTGTTCATGGTGATGTGCGGGCAAGTTTTAAGAATATATTGGAAAAGTAAGTTTCAATTTCTCAATAGTTTTATATATTATAATAAATTTTAAATTTACCCCATTCGTATTATTTTCTAACAGTGCATGGGCCTACTTTCGAAAAAACACAAAGAAAAGAAATGCAAAGATCAAATATGTAAAGGCGAAGGTAAATTTCCATTTATAATTTGTACTTTTTGATTTATTACATAAAAATAATATATTGAATTTACACTCATTCAAAACAGAATTGTCATGAACAACAAGGCCTCATCGAATGCAGATATTATATGTTAAGATTTATGTATGAAATAATAACAACTGGGACAGTTGTGAATTTTGACCTGGTACAATTTCCTCTTAAACTTTGCCATCATATTTCAATTTGATTTATTCATTGTACACGTAAACTATCTTCTTTTTCATTTGTAGCTTTTTGATGACCCTCAACCCTATACTACTGAAGACATCAAACACGTACAAGTGGAGTGGTCAAATTATTTTACAGGTTTGATTGAATTTTAGTTGTTTGTAATGTAAAATGTAATTTTGAATATTGTCGTTTTAATTGTCTATTTGGTAGTTGTTTAGGTTTGATTTAGTTTTTTTTTAAGTTGACAGTGTAAGTTTTGAATGTTATATAAGTGAATGTTTAATTTTGCTCTACTTCTTGTTTTGGTCTACTTTTGATGGTTCTTCTGGTATGGATTTAGGTCTGTGGGGGAGGGGTTCCCAGGGTGTGGGGGTGTGTTCAGTGGGGTTGGGGGTGTCCAGCGGTCTGGGAGGGTTGTCCGGTGGGGTGGGGGGACAGTCTTGGGGGGTGGCAGGGATGTCCAGGGGTGTGGGAAGCCGGTCCAGGGGTGTGGGAGTGCTGTCCAGGGGTGGGGGGGTTGTCCAGGGGTGTGGTGGGGGCTGTCAAGTGGGGTGAGGGGGTGAGGAGGTGTTGTTCAGGCGGGTGGGGGGTTGTCGAGGGGTGTTTGGGGGTGTCCGGGGGTCGGGGGGCAGTCCAGGAGTGTGGTGGGGGCTCCAATGGGGTGGGGGAGGGTTGTCCAAGGGGTATACATGAGGGTGGGAGCTCCAATGGGGTGGGGGAGGGCTGTCCAGGGGGTATACATGAGGGTGAGGGCTCCAACGGGGTGGGGGAGGGCTGTCCAGGGGGTATACATGAGGGTGAGGGCTCCAACGGGGTGGGGGAGGGCTGTCCATGGGGTATAAATGAGGGTGGATGTTGTCTAGTGGGTAAGTTTTATATGTTATCTATTTACATGCTTATTTTTTATGTACTTCTGTTTTTGTGGTATGATTTCTTGATTTATTTTCTGGTTGATTCTGGTGGAGAGAAGATCACTGCATTCTGTTTTAAAAAAAAAATTGGGTTTATCACGTCGGTTATTTAATAACCGACATGATAAAATGCCTGGAAAATAGTTTATCACGTCGGTTATTTAATAACCGACGTTATAAAAGGCCTGTAAAATAGTTTATCACGTCGGTTATTTAATAACCGACGTGATAAAAGGCCTGGAAAATGGTTTATCACGTCGGTTATTTAATAACTGACGTGATAAAAGGCCTGGATAATGGTTTATCACGTCGGTTATTTAATAACCAACGTGATAAAGGGCCTGGAGAATGGTTTAGCACGTCGGTTATTGAATAACGGACGTGCTAAACGGCCTGGAAAAGGGTTTATCACGTCGGTTATTGACTAACCGACGTGATAAACCCCCTCCCACCGGTTTTTCACGTCGGTTTTATATGAACCGACGTGATAAACCACGCTCAGCCCGGTTTATCACGTCGGTTCTTATAGAACGGACGTGATAAACCACCCTCACCCCAGTTTATCACGTCGGTTCTTCGATAACCGACGTGATAAACCATTCTCCAGGCCTTTTATCACGTCGGTTCTAAAATAACCGATGTGATAAACCATTCTCCAGGCCCTTTATCACGTCGGTTCTAAAATAACCGACGTGATAAACATCGCGATTTTATGCTTTTTGACGTCGGTTTTTAAATAACCGACGTCAAAAACCTTATTTATAACGTCGCACGTATTAACGTCGGCTAGAAACCGACGTAAAAAATTAAAAATAACCGACGTAAAAAACGTTTTCTGCACTAGTGACATTTTAAGTGAAAACAATAACTGACATACAAAAAACCGACCAAACACATTCGGATTTTGTTGATACTTTAGGAAAACAATCCATGGGTCATTTTTGATGTGTAAGTGTCAACCCCTCCTCAATAAGAGGCACTTTGTGGCCGGTATCACTCGAAGTGTCTTTCGTTTGTTTAAAATAGACTCTCTTTTAAGTAAAAACAACTAGCATACGGAAAACCAACCAAACGTCTTCAGATTGTATTGATACATTAGAAAAACGATTCATGGGTCATTTGTGATGTGTAAGAGTCAATCCTTCCTCAATCCGAGGCACGGTGTCGCCGGTACCACTCAAAGTGTCTCACTTTTATTTGAAATTGACAACATTTTAAGTGAAAACAATAACCGTCATACGAAAAACCGACCAAACGCATTCTGATTTTATTGATACTTTAGGAAAATGATCCATGAGTCATATGTGACGTGTACGAGTCAACCCCTCCCCAATCCGAGGCACGGTGTGGCCGGTATCACTCGTAGTGTCTTTCTTTTGTCTAAAATGGACACCCTTTTAAGTAAAAACAACTGGCATACGGAAAACCGACCAAACGTATTCGGATTGTGTTGATACCTTAACAAAACGATCCATGGGTCATTCGTGACATGTACGAGTCAACCCCATCTCAATCTGAGGCATGGTGTGGCCGGTACTACTCAAAGTGTCTCACTTTTATTTGAAATGGATAACATTTTAAGTGAAAACAAAAACTGGAATACGGAAAACTGACCAAACGCATTCGGATTCTGTTGATACTTTAGTAAAATTATCCATGGTTCATTTTTGACGTGTATGAGTCTACCCCGCCTCAATCTGAGGCACGGTGTGGTCGGTATCACTCGAAGTGTCTTTCTTTTGCTTAAAATGGACACTCTTTTACGTAAAAACAACTGGCATACGGAAAACCGACCAAACGTATTCAAATTGTGTTGATACTTTAGAAAAACGATCCATGGGTCATTTGTGACATGTACGATTCAACCCCTCCTCAATCCAAAGCATGGTGTGGCCGGTACCACTCAAAGTGTCTCACTTTTATTTGAAATGGATAACATTTTAAGTGAAAACAACAACTGGCATACGGAAAACCGACCAAACGCATTCAGATTGTGTTGATAATTTAGGACAACAATCCATGGGTCATATATGATGTGTATGAGTCAAAATCGCCTTAATCCGAGGCATGGTGTGGCCAGTATCACTCAAAGTGTCTATCTTTTGTTTAAAATGGACATCATTTTAAGTAAAAACAACTGGCATACGGAAAACTGACCAAACGTATTGGAATTTTGTTGATACATTAGCATAAGGATCCATGGTCCAGCCTCACACAATCCACTTCTCATGTGAGGAACTCCTACCCCTATTCTAAAACACATGACATTTAATATGCCAAGGACAACTACATTCCCTAAGTCACACAAGCTCATTGATACACACCCATTATCATCATCACTAAGTTCAAATACACCCGCCCCAAACCATGGGACATTATATTTGTGTTTGGTTGAAGTCATTTATCCATTTCCTTATTTTGGGGTTATTAGCTTCTATTTTCTGAATTCAATCGTGTATGTGCTATACAAAATGCAATTTTGTATGTATTCTTAATTCTGTATAACACATATAATTACGTATTCAGTTTTTTATGTATTGTATTCATAATTGATAATTAAATTATGTATGTATTCAATTCAGTATTCAATTATGAATTGAATTCTGGATTGCACATGTAATTGTCATCTCAATTCTGAATTGAATTCTAAATCAATTATGTATGTTTATAATTACCTTATGAATTATGTTTTAATTCGGTATAGGTGCATTATGTGTTAAATCTATATGAATTAATTGTGTATATGTATGTGTTATAGTTGGTTATTGGAGGTAATTGGAGTTGGGAAGCTGGAAATGCATAAAGGGCATCCTACAGCAGGTTGTTGCCTGAATTGCATAGCAAAGCCTATGCCAACGGTTGTAATCAATTGGCATGGGGATATGAATGTGTTTTATACCAATAGTTCTAAGAGAACCATTGGTAAAAACACTTTACCAACGGTTTACAAACCATTGGGATATAGTGAAATGTCCATCCTTTACCAACGGTTTACACAAACTGTTGGTAAAAAGCTATACAAAACTATATTCCAACGGTTTGAAACCATTGGAATAGTATGTTTACCAACGGTTTGAAACCGTTGGTGAAAAGTTATACCAACAGTTTGATATAACCATTGGTATAATGTAGATTTCTTAACATATACCAACAGTTTTCCAGAAACCGTTGGTATATGTGTTTCCCTATGACTTACTTCCCTATGGTTTGGACAACCATTGGTATATATTATACCAATGGTTATCCAGCCTTTACCAATGGTTTGGAACCGTTGGTAAAAGCTTTATTTCCGGTAGTGTTACCTCGATAGCAGTGAATAAAATTCACAGACCAAGAGTGGAGTCTAGCAACCCATCATGACCCCTAAAGAGATATGGATAGTCATAGCAATGACTACCATCCTACGAACACTGACTATGTACTATAATCTCTTTTTCATTAAATATCTCATAAATCAGGACGCACATTTGTGTCATTGTCCTTTTCTTTCTTTATTATTTGTTGACCTTACTGGATGGATTTGCCTTTGTACTGTTTTGGCCAAAGATTTATGAAGGCAGCAGCATCCTGATCAACCCGGTCTGAGATACACAACTTCCTGAACTTGGAAGCGACAAATTCTTTCTTGACCATTCAGCCAATGTCATACCACCAACGACGCACCCAACACAAATTACCTCACTGTGACATCATTGCCATGGTTTTTGTCTTGCATCAAAGTACATAATCAAATGATATACATCAGTAATGGTCTCAAGTCAGGAGACCAATACACATGTCCGTAGATAGGAATGACCAATGACACCCAAAACATGTGGTGTTCCTATTGGTGAGTCTATCCTCATGATCTCACTACTAGAGATCACCAAGTACGAACTTCATGAGAAGAAGTCTCAATGCTTATGAGCCCCCAGCACCTGATAGTCAAAAATCTATTGTGTCTAGTCAGTAAGATGTATCTAGACTATATAACATATATTTAAGATCAATTTCATTGTATCTTGAGGTTCTCATTATAGTATGGGATCTGCTGTAACCTCTCGATACGACAATTAATATTTGGACATTACCATTATAATAGTGGACGTAGAAAAGTCTACACTATAATGGTAAGATGACATCATGTATAACTAACTGTACACATGATATGGTAATCAAATGTACTGTATAGTTGGGTCTAGGGCACCCACTATTTCAATATGATGCTTTAAGGAAATAAAACCTCAAAGATCCCATTTTGGGTTGGAATGAGAGATGATGAGAATCGAAACTTCAGAGCCCTGAGGTTTTCAAATAAGTGGTCGTGGTGCTTCGAGCTTGGTCGTGGTGCCCAAAGGTTTTTTGTAAGGTTTATCTTTTGAAGATGATCTAACCAATGGAAAAAAATGGGTCTAATAATGACGAAGGTGAATTTAACACATACCCTTTTGATGTTTCAATGATGAGTATAAAGACACTGAAGTACTTATATGTTATTAAAACAACATGAAGGTTCTCATGTGCATAAGGGCATTTGATAGGCATTACAAAAAGGTTTCTAAAAATTCAAGGGAGATTTGGAAACATGTGTTAAAAACAAAGAAAAGAAATGATAAGGCTATTCTAATAAATAAGGATAGGTTCACAGTAAGATGTTCATTCATGGTGATTTATGTGATCCTTTTTCTTAAAAATCCCATGTGAAATGTGTAGTTTTCCACTCATAGCACAACCACAAAAATCACTTTTTTTGACACATGATAATATAAATATAATGTTAACAAATCATTATTTTAAATAATTGATTTTATTTTCTATTTTGTTCACGCTTCCTGATGAAAACGCTAACCCTCTTCGATGATCTGCTTTACCTACGTCAATTTCAGCCTCAACCCATATCCTTCTCAATCGACCTCATCCCTGATTCTCTTGCATCCCCCCTCCACTTTCGTCCCCATGCTCAATGCTTTCACATTTTTTTCATGTCAAACCAGGGCAGACAAAAAAGCTATAGGAGTGAAAACCACGCCTCCAAGATTCGTAATCGAAGGTGTGAGTCTCCAATATCACTCTGTTTTCTTCTATTGTACTCCATACCGGACAATTTCAAAGGCCATTTCTCTGATTTTCACTAACAGTAGAGGCCATCATCCCAGCTATTTTGAATCAAAACATTCACGGATGAACCAACCATATTTATCCATGACCTCTCTCTCCCTGGATATGAAACGTGACGCATTTATACTATTCAATTTAAGAAATTTCATTTAGAGGTGATAGGGGAGACCCTACCAGGCATGTGATTTTTGAATTACAAATTTAGTGGGTCAATTTAGGTTTACCTATTTATGATTAAATCGGGTTAAATCTCTTCCAAGATTTGGTATCGTTTCATAATATTTTTTTCCATGGGACTTTCTTATTCTTATATGTAATTCATGGTTGTTGATTCTTATTAATTGGTTCACATGAACTTTATTTGCTACAGTTTTGCTAAGTAGAGGCTATCACATTATTGACTTTTCCTCACTCTCGCCTTTCCTTTCATCAGGTCATATCACGACTGATCTGAAATGGTGAGAATATTTATCTTAATCAATTCATTTGATCTCTATTGTGCATGTCTTGTTGTTTTACAATAGTTATTGTTTCTGTGGAGTGTAGTTAAAAGCTAAAGAAGCGGTAGTAAACATATGGTCTCATAATCACCCAATCTCTTCTTTTTATTTTACTGTTAGTATAACATTTGATATTTGTGGAAGGAGTATAAATTGGGATTTAGTCTGTATTCACTTTTTAATGTTGTATGGATAGGAGCAATTAATTGGGGTTATTATGTTTGATTTTACACCTCTTTTGGTCACTCAATAATACTATCATTAATAACAAAAAATAATTTGATTTCGAAGAATTTTTTATGTTGTATTGTAGCTACAAATTTTCGTGTGATAGATTGAATGGGACTGTCTGATTTTATTTTTCTGTCATTGTTGATTTAATTAATGTGTCAGATGTTATTCACTTTTTCCCAAGAATCTAAATGATTCAGGAATTTATTTGAATTGTTTTTCCGTGTCTTTATTTCATTATGTTATAAAATTAATCATATCCTCAGTTTTTTATTCTATTTTTTCTATTGCCTTCCTAAATTTTCATTCTGGTCCTTGTTTCCTAAATTTTCATTCCGGTTCTAATCTTGCAGTATTTTCATGTTCATTTTTTTGTTTACTTAATGTTGCTGAATTGTTAGATTTTATGAGTAATCCGTTTTCATTACTATGAAATGAACCTCTTGTTTTTAATTCTATACTACAGTTATATGAAACTTGGTTCAAATCATAAAGCACTGAAATGTTGTTTTTTTAATTTGTATTAATTCTCTCTAATATTTAGTTGGTGGCATTATGGTATACCCCACTGTGCCATAAACAATTCCTCTGCGCATATACTAGTAATGTTTACTAGGGTATTTCAGTCATCTGTTCAAATTTATTAATCTTATGGATTAGGATTACAATGTGATTTGGCATTTCTTTCGTATAATTAAGCATTTTATTTTTAAATCCTCAAAAAACAAGTTTTGTTTCCTTTCAACCATCTTTTATGGTTCCATGCATTGTTAATTTTTTCATGTATTGGACTTTATATATGAGATAGGGATTATGGTTTTAATTCACCATTGCATGGGTATCAAAAAAGTAGTTTTCCAAATTTAACAACACTGACACATGTATTCATTAATATTCTAGATTGTGAAGCTCGTATGCTTGTCAAGGTATCCAATATAACATTAAAATTATTTATTCACCATCAAAAGAGTATCCAATAAAATTGAATGATGTGTACATTCTTGTCTAGTAATGCTAACAATCGGGGACATTCACAGGACGGAAGAGTACTAATCTTCAAGATTCTAGAATCATTATTTTTCTGATGACTTTGTATTCTTTTTTAGGCTTGTAAACCCCACAATGCACCGATTTGTCTAATTCAATTTCCAATATAGTTTTTTTGTATCAAACATAATTTTTTTTAATTTTATGTAATCCTTCTTTTTAGGGTGTAGCAAAGGTTTCACACCCTCAATTATGGAAAACAAGGGTGATTAATAAAATAATGAATTAGTCTATCTAGTATTTTGTAGACTATATTTCTCTCTTTCTATATTACTGAATCATTGTTTTCTTATTTGACTATTTATGTCTTGCTATATTACCAAATATATGTTTTTTTATCAAATTGGTTCTTTTCTCAAGAACTGTTAAATGCTTTAATTAGATTATTCAAAGGGAATGACAATTCTAGTTATCTATTTTTTTTCTCTATGAATGATAATGCTATAACATATGGATTTTGATGGTTATGTGTCTGGTTGGCCCTCATCATGGACACATCGCTTGGAATTTTCCTCAACTCTTTATCTACTATCAAGGTATCTTTGCAGAAATTCCCTGTAACCATGCTTTAGTGGCATATCACTGAGGGGATGATTTTTATTTTATGTGTTCTTTTTCCATTTTTTGATTTTACAATACTGTAATTTATAGTGCACCACATGGGCAGGGGTATGGAATTCCTTCTCGTTGTTGTTGTTGCTGTTGTTGAGAAATTGTTAATCTATGATGTAAATGGTTTCTTTTGACATTGAAGGTGTTGCATGGTATTTCTCTCTTAAATGGCGTGATTTACTATCTACATTTACTCATTTTTTATGGCATTATTGTTATGGAAATGTGTGGAGCAATAAATGATAGGTGATTCATAGAAGAGTAAAAGAGAAAAAACAAAAAGAACAAGAAGAAGATCGTGAGACAAAGATTTACGTGGTTCAAGAAATGATCCCTACGTACATGAAGAGACAAAAATATCACTATGTTTGAGAGCAAAATTACAGGGCAAAAATTAGAGTTTCACACGCAGGAAACCTAGCTTGAATGAGCTCATAAAGAAGATGGTGCAGCAGTGCCATTAACCGCATAGTAAGTCGACTGTGCTATAGAGACTGGTGGCTGGAAGTCCACGGAGCTATAGTACCGTTGTTTCCAAAGCCCAGGATGCTACAGTAACCATGTCAAAGTCTGCACTGCTATAGTGACTTGTCGGTGTCGCCGATCATCTTTGATACAATCTGGTCAGAGTTGGTATAATACCCACAATTTGTGCTGGGGACCTTTGGCCCCCTGACCTCTGAGCAGGGGTGTGTTGCCCCTTGCAACCTCCAGCGACCACACCGCGGAAATCAAACCATGGAAGCTGCGGTCTGATGTGTAGTATGGGCTGCCAACAATTAGTCGGTCTTCATTTATGGATCGGGCTACACCAGTCCAACAATTATCGCAGCCTTTCAATGATGCACATGGAAGGATGCTTTCAACCCTAGCGAGGTACTCTTGTTTATTGTGGTGTTATTGCATTTCAGTAGGGAAATTTTATACTTGCAATAATATCATAGTTTGATGATACTATCATTCCATTTCAATGGTTTCTTATTTTTTTCATATTTTGATTTCAGTTCTTTGGCATGGGATAGCCTGTTTTTTCCTTATTTTTGGCCATGTTGCAGGTTTCCTCATAAGGTTTATTGGTTCTGCGTTTTCTCTTCTTACTGCTTGTGGTGTTCGAGCATGATGCTATGCATTTACTCCTATGCGTACCTCATTTTTTCTAGTGCATTATTGCTTTCTTTTTTTTGAGGTTGTTGTGTTTGTTTCTATTTTTCAACTTATTGCTTATTTGTATATTTTACCTGGTTCCAGCTGATGAGTAGTTCAATTAGATTTTAATTCTATATATTTAGCTTCAAAGACAACTTTTATAATAACATGACACATGACTATTATTTGTTCCTTAGGTTCGTTGAGCAGATCTGTATTAAGGGGATGTAAGTATTGTATTGCGTGCAACTATGTTCTTGTGTTTTTATTTTCTATTTCATGAATATGCATTTCCGGGATCCCTTGGCTACTGTCATATCCATCAATGATGGCTTGAAGAGATTGTATATTCAAAATCTGAAGCCATTGGAAGTTGCATAGCATTTAAATGATTCTGTTTCCCCATTTTTGGTAAGATAAAATTTTTCCAACCTTGCAACTATTTTATCTGGACAAGGTCCCAGGCTATTTAAGATTCTCAATACATTTTCATTAAAGTACTTTTTTTCCTCTGTTATATTCAGGAAAACAGTTATTTTGATGCCAAGCCTATGGTAATACTTTTGGGGGCAATAAGGGGTTTCATTTTCACATTACACATTCACCATTGGATTATCTGATTCACCTTGTCTTCAGGTGTTCCTCTAGGTCTATGCCTCATGCAGTCTCAAGTTGATTTCCTCATCAAAGGCCAGAGGCTTCATTTGCTTGGTAGCTTCCAGAGTCCCATCAATGGTCAGCTTCTGATTCGACCTATTCAGTGGCACGATATCATGGTTAAACTTGGATAGATCTAGACAGTAATCCAATTAAATAAACAAGAAACATGAATCATAAGATGATTCTTATAAATAATAGGCCCTCGTGTATTTACAATCTCATTACCTGATTCGCATGTATTTTCCTGAAAATAATCCTGAACGTGAGTCCAGCAGTAGCTTAACCCGGAGGTGGAGTTATGTCATCTTATACATTCTCAGCATTAGTGGACTAACTCTGTACCTTATCTGTCCAAGCATTAAAAAGGATATGGTCATATCCCGTAGCATCACACCTCGACAATGCATTCTACCCAGTGACTTCATCGCCTTCCCTCCAGCCTCTACTCAAAACCTGTAAATACATGTCAGGAAACAAAGCAGCATGGGCTTGGTTGGTTTTGAGTTTCATATGCTGAATGATTACTCAAGGCGTGCTTTTGACATTGGTATTTTGGTTGGTGTCTCTAATCTCGAGTCATGTAAAGGTTAGTATGGCATAGTTCCACAACAACATCATTGCAATGGTTCGGTAGCCATTTCTTGTAGTTATTATCCTATATCCTACTCTACTGTATGGCTCTCCACTTTGTACCACCAGTGGAATCCTAGAGACCCACGTTACCCATGAAAACAACAGTCATTGGGATTTTGTATGTTAATTGCATGTTGTATTTTTAATGTTGGTATTCTAACTTTGGCTTCCTAATTGATTTCTCATTCCAGAAAATCTTTTTTGGCTTCATTTAGGATCCCGTCACCATGTATCAGCAGCTTGTTAGAGTACCAAGTTTGGAAGAAAATCCCTTTTTCCCTGAGGTACGTTCAGTTGTCCTGAATGAAGGATGTTTTTTTCAGCGTGTCATTATATTCTCTAGTATCATCCGACAGATCCCATTCTGGACAACTTTTTTGTTTGCATGTTTCTTGAAGTCTTCTTGGATGTGCTTGTCATAACACCACACTCTATTGAGAACACCACATTTATTAATCAGTTTCTTAGAAAATAATATTATTGTTTTTGTTATGCCCAAAAGGGGTTTAGATAAAAAAAATTCTCACTCCACTAGATCTTGACCTCTTTATTATGAGGGTCACTTCCTTGGCTCTTTAGTGTTTATGTGGATTCAGTTAACCTGGCCGACTTCTCATGTCAATTTGTCTTTTGATTATCTTTACCAACTTTATCTGATGATTCACAAAGTAAAACAAGCAAGCACAAAGACTCAAATTTTTACTTGGTTTACCACTATGAGCTAGTCCAAGAAGCATGCATCCGACAGTGTGTTGGTGTGCAAAGATCACTAAGCTCACTGCTTGTAGGTTTTAGGTTAGGTCACTCATGTATGGGATCACTGCCCTTACAATGGTTTGAGGTGGATACACTATCATCCCAGGATCACTTGCCTCATACTTTCCTTTTTATGCTCTTTAGAAGGAAAAAAAATTGGCACGCATGTTGAAGAATAACATCGTCTATTGTTGAGAGTTGCACTTAATGTGAGATGGGTGCCTTTGAACTTCACGTGTTCCTTCCCTACCTTGATGTGAACATCCCCTCGAGTGTCACCTTTCCATGAGAAGTCATGAAAACTCCTCACTTTGGCAAGTTCTTCAAGAGATTCCAAGTCTTCCTCTTTTCAGAATGATTCTAGAAATCCCTTCACTTCTTAAAATGTGACATGTCCTTCCTTTCACTGCATCGGATATAGCAGTGAATAAACTCCTTCTGCAAGTATTGTCGGATGGTGCAAATCTGTCTCCTCCAGAATTCAGATATGACAATAGTACTGTTCACAGGGTAGCACCTCAAGCGCAAGACCCCCAATCGTGTAACCCTTGAGCATGGGAACCTTGGTGCATGTTTCCTCGTGTGAGACGCTGTTAGTACTTTTGACAGCTCCCATTCTATTCTGAAATCTCGGCCTCCAATCCTTCAAACTTATCAATGAAGGAAGGGCAATATGGGAAATGCGACTCAATTAGTTGGTTAAGTCGGTTAACTGACTTGACCGACAAAAATAATGGGAGGGGAGGATCTATCGGGACAGTTTTTTGGAGAGGCTTTCGCTGGAGGATCAGCTGGGAATCTGTGAGGTGCACAATAGGCTCGAAGGAGAGGGCGGCATTCGGGAGACACTACAGAAAACCTTCTCTACAGATAAGATTCTTCTAGAATCTTCTTAAACAAAATTCTACTATAGTTTTCTCTTTTCCATCTTGTAATTCAGAAGTGGAAATAAAGATATAGGAAGGTTCTCCTTGATCTGTCAATTAGAACAGAAAAACTAACTACTTACTCTTGTTTTTTAGAGAGTCCTAACATTTTTTGGCGACTCCGCTGGGGAACCTTGCGGTAGAGACGTACGAAGAGGGAGTTCACGCTGTGGAATTGATTTATGAGACTCTTACTTGGAGGCATTTGTTAAAAAAAACGTAGACGCCAGGACTGTGTGACATGACTGTTGAGGAAGAAAACGGACGCGGCCGAAACTGCGACTGTTGAGGAGAAAGACATTTGATGCAGACTAGAATGGAGAATCGAATGGTTGCTGTTGAGTCTGTGGTGGAAACGTTCCAGCGAATCATGGCGGTAGTCTAAGAAAGCTTGGATCGACTAACTCGAGGGCAGACTGAGAGCCAAAGGATGGCACAACAAACCGAGGAGAGACTTAGTCAACGAATGCGGAATATGGAAGAACAAGCATTAGAACAGATTAAGTCTTTAGAGGTACATGTTGGACCAGGAAGCAAAAACGGGAGAACTGAGGAAGTCGCTTCGATGAGGGTCAGGAAATGAAGGTAATTCGGGAATCGAGCCTGGACGGGGCATTGGTTGTGGTGTAATAGCAGAGGATGAAAATCTTGCAGAAAGTTTTCAAATAGTAAGCCGAAGAATTGAGCTGTCGTTTTTTACTGGAGAGGATCCATTCGGTTGGATAACCAAGGCTGAAACATATTTTCTGATTAACCATACTCGAGAGGAAATGAAGTTGCATCATGCGCAACTATGCATGGAAAATATGACTATATACTGGTTTTTATCGTGGCATGGGGCGACACCAGGGGCCAACATGGGAGAAATTCAGATCGGCTTTGTTAGATAGATATGGAAACAGTACAGAGGGAGATCCAATACGATTCTTGAAGACTTTGAAACAGTCCGGAATTGTTGACGAGTATATAGAAGAATGTGAACAGGTGGCCTTGAGGATACCATCTTTTCTGAAGCCGTGGTACATGGGTTTGTTTATGGGAGGATTACGACCATAAATCGAGAATCGTGTTTCCACTCATGAACCTGTTAATACAGTAAGATTGCACACTTTGTCCAGGAAAGTAGAGCGGGAGTTAATGGGGGAAGGGGTATTGCGGTATTTTTGGGGGGTGTTTGCCTATTTCACCAGTCCCGAGAGTTCAAACTGTTGGAGGAAGCAATTCACTATTAAACAGGCTAGTGGTTGAGCGGGGAAAAAAGGAGGAGGAGCTGAGCAGGGCAGTGGGAGAAGATCGATGGTCCAGAGTAAGGTTAATAAGTCGGCAAGAACGAGAAGAAAGACGGCGAAAGGGATTGTGTTTCCGTTGTGGACAAACTTATGGACCAATGCATCGGTGCCCTGACAAACATATGAGAGTTGTTGTTTGGGAATATGATGATTTTAAGGAGGAGGCAGCCCTAGAAAATGACACTAATATGGAAACAGAGACAGAAATTCAGTGTGAAACAAATGAAAAACGACTTGAAAACCTGTTGGGAGAGGTGGTAGAGTTCCGAAGTATGGGGACAGTAAGGATGGAATCAATATTTTTAGCTGGAAAAATTTCTGGAATACCTGTACTTGTACTAGTTGATAGTGGTGCAAGTCATAATTTTATCTCCAAGACTTTTATTAAAATGGCATTGCTGGAAGTTGTCCTACTAGACCATTCAGAATAAGGCTTGGGAATGGATACTGGGTTTTATCGTAAGGAGTTTTCAAGAAGGTAACGAGTTTGGAAAAATTTGTTTTTTCTGTTGAAGCCTTTTTTTTTGATACAGGAGGTTTGGAAATGGTGCTTGGCATGCAATGGTTGAAGAGTTTTGGAAATGTGATGACCAACTGGAGTGACAAGACCATGAAATTTATGTGGGAAGGCAAAGAAATTAGGTTGCAGGGGTGCCAAAAAGAGCGGAAAATGCAGTAGAGATGCAGCAGAACTATCAGAGGAAGATGTTAGCACTGGAAGGTTGGATGTGGAAAGCTCAAATAACCTTTCCAAGAATAGAAAATATTCAGAAAAAAGAAAATAGACAGCAATAGAGTTATATACAGTAGTAAGTTGAGTGGATTGAGCAGAGGTATCAGAAAATTTTTGAAGTCCCACAGGGATTGCCTCCAGAACGGTTAACCGATCATACCATTACTTTAGAGGAGGGGGCGAAACCGGTGAATATACGACCATATAAGCTTTCCCACTACCTAAAATATGAGGTAGAGAAACAAGTGGTAGAATTATTGGCTAGTGGATTTATACGAAATAGTAATAGCCCGTATGCTAGTCCGATTATTCTTGTAAAGAAAAAAGATGGAGGTTGACGCATGTGTGTGGATTATCGTGCTCTATATAAGGTGACAATCCCCGACAGGTTTCCAATTCCAGTCATAGAAGAACTGTTGGGTGAGTTGAGTGGTGCATGTTACTTTACAAAGATAGATTTGAAATCAGGGTTCCACCAGATTCGGGTAAGGGATGGAGATATATGCAAGACCGCTTTCAGAACTCATGAGGGACATTACGAATATCTTGTAATGCCCTTCAGTCTTATGAATGCCACAAAAACTTTCCAATCCACTATGAATCAGGTATATAAAGAGCTGGTACGAAGGTATGTACTGGTATTTTTTGATGACATATTGATCTGTAGTAAAACCTGGTCAGAACACCAAAAACACCTAGATACAATGTTCTCCTTACTACTTAAAAACCAGCTACATGCAAACAAGAAGAAGTGCTATTTTTCCCAACAAAGAGTAGAATATTTTGGTCACATATTATTTCTAGTAAGGGGGTAAAAATGGATCCTTAAAAGATTGAATGTGTTGTGAATTGGCCGAGGCCACAAAATGTTAACGGAGTAAGGGGATTTCTAGGTCTAACTGGTTATTACAGGAAGTTTGTTGAAGGGTATGAAAAAATAGCAAAACCAATAACAAATTTTACCAAGAAAAACGGGTTCCTTTGGAATTCAGCTACAAAAAAAGCATTTAAGGAACTTAAACGATGTTTAGTCTCGGCACCAACTTTAGCTTTGCCAAATTTTCAGGAGACTTTTGTTGTGGAATGTGATGCATCAGGTAGGGGCATAGGAGCTGTTTTGATGCAAGAAGGGCGACTAGTAGCCTATTTCAGTAAGACATTAGCAGAAAGCCACCTTGTTAAGTCTGTTTATGAAAAGGGGGTGATGGCACTTGTTCTAGCCGTAAGCCATTGGAGGTCGTATTTGATTGGGAAGCATTTCATTGTATATACTGACCACAAGGCGTTGAAACATACGTTGAGCCAGCGTTACCATACAGCTGATCAGCAATGCTGGCAGTCCAAGATACTAGGATTGGACTTTGAAGTGGTCTATACATAAAACCAAGAAAAGTAAATCAAGCGGCTGACTCTTTGTAACGACAGGTTACTGAAAATTTCGTAGAGGAAGAGGAAAAACAGCTAGGTTCAACTGTATCAGAACCGTTATTGCTGGAAAAAGAATTTGTTCAGGCAGAGCTACAGAATGATGAGGAGTTGGCTGTCATAATTACAGCTCTGGAAAAACAACCTGATTCTAAACCAGGGTATATGTTTAAAGATGGACTGTTGATTTATAAAGGAAAAATGGTGCTCTCCAGGAAATCTAGCCTTATACCCAAGTTTCTACATTATTATCATTATCAATCTTCAGTTGTGGGAGGACATGCATGGTTTTTGAAAACTTATAAGAGGTTGGCAGCGGGTATTTTTTGGAAAGGGATGACGAGGTGTATAGCACAATGCGTTCAAGAATGTGATACATGCCAACGTCAAAAGTACCTTGTTATGTCACCTTTAGAACTACTTTAGCTGCTGCCAATTCCAGATCAAGTTTGGGAAGAAATCTCTATGGATTTTCTTTCCAGATTACTCAAGTCACTTGGTTATGATGTGATTTCAGTGGTTGTTGATCGGCCGTCAAAATACACCCATTTTCTATTACTACGGCATCCTTACACGACAAAAGGAGTAGCTGGAATTTTTGTAAAAGAAGTTGTCTGATTACATGGAATTCTAAAATCAATCCTAAGTGATCGGGACCCGGTTTTTGTTAGCAACTTTTGGAAAGAGCTTTTTTGAATGGAGGAGAAAACTTTAAAAATGAGTTCCTCATACTATCCTCAAACGGATGGAAAAACTGTGGTTGTAAACCGATGTTTGGGAACATAATTGCGGTGTTTTTATACGGAGCGGCTTCGAACTTGGGCCCAATGGATTCCATGGGCAGAATTCTGTTATAATACTGCTTCACATACTTCATCTAAAATGACACCTTTTGAGGGTGAGGTGGTGTATGGCCGGAAGCTTCCAACAACTTTACGTTATGTCAAAGGGGATACACCGGTTGAGACCGTAGCCACAACTTTAATAGATCAAGACAATGTTTTAAACCAGCTTCTAAGTAACGTCCTCCGAGCTCAACAACTTATGGTTTGACATTCTAATAAGCACAGATGAGATGAAGTTTTTCAAGTTGGGGATTTGGTCTTTGTTAAATTACCACCAAATATCCAAACATCAAGATCTAAAAAGATTTTTCCAAAGTTGGATGCTCGATATTATAGGCCTTATCTTATTGAAAACTATTTGGGATCCACTGCTTATAAACTAAGGCTACCAGAGACTACCCGAGTACATCCTGTTTTTCCTGTATCGTAGTTAAAATGGGCTGCTGGCACTGAAAATGTAAAGACTACCATTCCAAAATCTTGGGAGCCGGCATCATCTCCACTACTTATTCCAGAAGAAATACTTTCAGTCAAAAATTCGTCAGGGCATTCCAAAGGTTATTGGCTCATTAAATGGCTGGGAAAATCGGTAGAAGATTCTACTTGGAGGATGCAAAGCATATCTTTGAGCAGTTTCCTGATTTACACCTTGAGGACAAGGTGCCTTTTAAGGAGGGGGAAAATGTTAGTACTTTTGACAGCTCTCATTCTATTCTGAAATCTCAGCCCCCAATCCTTCAAACTTATCAACGAAGGATGGACAATATGGGAAATGCGACTTAATTAGTTGGTTAAGTTGGTTAACCGACTATAAGAAGGGGAGGGGAGGATCTACCAGGACAGTTTTTTAGAGAGGCTTTCGCTGGAGGATCAGTTGGGAAGCTGTGAGGCACACAACAGGCTCTAAGGAGAGGGTGGCCTTCGGGAGACACTACAGACGACCTTCTCTACAGATAAGATTCTTCCAGAATCTTCTTAAATAGAATTATACTGTAGTTTTCTCTTTTCCTTCTTGTAAATTAGAAGTGGAAATAAAGCTCCAGGAAGGTTCTCCTTGATCTGTCAATTAGAACAGAAAAACTATCTGCTTACTCTTGTTTTTTAGAGAGTTCTAACAGATGTTGGCATGTGACCCTCGCGTGAGACGCTGGCGTGTGACCCTCGTGTGAGACTATAGCATGCAACCCTTGCGTGAGACCCTGACACGTATCTCCCTTGCGCATATGCACGAAACTTTGAGCGCATAACTCCTTTGCGTATATGCGTGATCGTGTTGCGTAACTCCCTTCGCTTCACGTGAAATTCCTCTTTCGTACTTTGCTTCTGATCAAACCACTTAAGAAAATTCCTTCACTTTTTAAGAACGGGTTGAGGGGTATTTATAGGCATAAATCCACCGCCTTAACTCCACAAAATGCGGTTCCACCGCCTTAGCAAACTCAATCTCAGCCTTACGCACTGCGCGTAACATCGTCTGGAACATGCGATCGCGAGACTACTTCAAGATTATGTGCTTGACTTCCATCACATGTCGCAAGCCCTTCCCTCTCGGTTAGCGTCACCGTCTTCAAGCATATCATGTGAGTTGACGTGCCTATCGTAGACTGGTACAAAAGTTACTATTTTTATTCCTAGTGCAACACAGTGAGTAGGATCGTCTCACTTGAGGAGCTTTGCATTGGTCCAATCACTAATTCTTATTCACCTATTCTATTTTTGTGTGTGTGTATAATGTGAATGAAGTTCTAAACCCTAAATGCAGATGCAAACATAATGAAATTAGAGAAGAAATAAAGGGTCTTTGTCTTAGGGTTTGGTTACGCGGGTTCATTATTCATTATTTGTTTGAATTCAACTTGATAATTCATTTATGAAATTTCATTCATGAATTACTACCCTCTACCTTGGGTGTGATTTTTAGCATGCCCAGGGAATCTCTTCAGCACACCAAATTTTCACCTCCAATAGCCAAGTTAGATCAACATCTCGATCGAGAGTGAAATACCTTCCAAGACCCGACTTTATCATATGTCGTTTCATCTCTCGAGTAATCCCCAATTCCATCGCATGAAGAGTTTTACCTGAGCGAAGGGAGGGAACAATGATTTGGTAGATAATATGGATGAGTTGGAAAGTCGTGTCAAGGTGGGAGATCGCCGCACCCGTATACTTCCCTCTCATTCACCACAAATTAAATTAAAACATTAAAAGAATTTAAGCACAAGGATTTGGGAACACTGCGAAACCCCCCAAGGCCAAGCTTCAGGTCAATCACTTATCATCATAAGCGTAAGAGATCACGACGGAAAGAGGGAAGAAAGGGAGAGATAGATTTGAAGAGAATAAAACACTAAAATTAAAAATATGAAATTTCATTTCATGGAAAAGAAATTGAAACAAAAACATAAATAGAAAACCAAAACGATAAAAGGTTAAATCCCCATCGCAACAGCCGAACCCTAGAATGATTGATCTCTTTTTCAACACCCCCAGACCCTCTATTTATAGAGGGCAATAATGCCCGAGTCGCCATAAATTGCCCCCATTAAAATGAGAAAGTATTCTGTGGTCATCAAAGGGTGTTCAAAGGCACGTCCAACCTTAATTATGTCAAAGCCGTCCTTTCTAGGTCCCATCTGAGTGTTTCATGTCATCAATAGTGGATTCACAATGTGATTTTTTTGTGCCTGAGCGATTCATGGATTGTTTTCACTCTTTGAAAGAATTTTTGGGACATTCTTGGTATGTTACTACCTGAATGTATTTGTCACGCCGTGACTTATATAGCTTTGCTCCAAAAATTCATTTTTCATCTCTTCGTCCTCTAACCTTTCTTTTTCTGAAGAAGTTCATGTCGTGAATGATTGATTCACGATGTGAATTGATGTTTTCTAGCTAGCCCAGTTTCCACCTGATTCTTCATATATGAGCTCCAAGCTTGGGATTTCACTTTCACGAGACATGAATGATCACAAATTCAACACTTTTATACCAATTTTCAGTCAGTCATTGTATCTCGCCATCAATTATAAAAACGATTAAATACCGGCAAGATCAATCAATGAAATTGTAAGAATAATGTATTTTATATTAAAATAAGCATGTAAAATATGGTTATGTCATAAAAAATATATCATCTTCCTTTGGTCCATCATCTGGCTTCTTTTGGCCTTTTTGGCGCGAGTTATCTCTGGCTTGATTATTTTCCATCATGGTTGTATGAATTTGTTACTACTGATTTCTGTGATTAATATATCATCTTCCTTTGTCAAAAAAAAATAAGGTTATGTCATGAGTCATCGCGAGATCCATTGAAACTCACGCGGTCACGTGATTTCGAGCGATCGCAAGACGACTGTTTCATTTCTGGCCAAACTTTCTTCATGCACTTAACATGACTTCTTTTGGTTCTCGTGATCGTGAGACTTTTAGTCGTCGCTTAATACTGATTGACTGTGAGACATGTTTGCCTCGACCAAGATTACTTCGATCACGCGATTCACTCATGCAGTCGCGAGATGCCCTTCACTACATTTAACCGTGTGGTTTTGAGCGACCACCTAACTTCTCCATAATTTCCAGATTTTTCCCTTTTATGCGATTCACGTGACTCCTTCAAGCTCACATGCTCAACGTGATTCACTCGCTCCGTGTGATCCTTTAGGACTTAAGCGCTCAGCGTGATCCTTTAGGACTAGAGCACTCCGCGTGATCCTTTAGGACTTGCGTGCTCTACGTGATCCTTTAGGACTTGTGCGCTAATCACTCCTTTTCCAAAATTCAATGAAAAACTTCAAGAAACATCACAACCCCTTTGTCAACCAATCTTGTCAACAACTGTTCATCTTTATCAATAAACACAACCACCCAAAAATGCTATCAAGAAGGATTTTTGCCTTCAATCTCCTCTTTTGGGTTTGTTGACAACACTTCAAAACTTCAAGAACCAACTCGTTGACAAATCATTCACATGTGAAACCATTTATGTAGTGATCAAAGACATTCTCAACAGAAACAAGAGTAACATAAAAAGTTCATCTATGAATCACTTCGTTCTCAATCCTACCTTCAGAAACATTCTCGATACCAAAAGATAAAATATGCTCAGCCTTCGAGATCACTTCTCAAACCGCACATGTCAACAACTAGTATCATGAACCCATCACTCTCTTTCATGATTTTTCTTTTTTTTATAGACCCACTTCAACATCGTTATATTTGAAACTACTGTTTCGCCTCCCCCTATCAGCTTCTCCCTCTGTCTTGATCAAAGTATCATTTCTCATTCTTTTTCAATGAGTCCAAATGTCACTCCTTTGAGGTCCGCAACATGATAAACAACACATATCAACACATAGGAAAAACACACCATACCTCGGAGAGAGGGGGTCCCACATCCACACCTAGTGTGGGAAGTCAATGGAACTCTAAGAGTCAGTTGATGCCTTTCAAACGCTTCTTTGGGTAAGGCCTTTGTCAGGATGTCTGCAACTTGTAGTTCAGTAGGCACATACTCCAGCTTTATAAGCCCATGCTCCACTTTCTCCTCCTTACGGACTCATCAAATCGAGGATTCATGTGGGAGCACATAGTTCTCTTCCAACTCTTTGAAATCTAGATTTTGAGAGATTGTTCACCCTGATTTCCATGCATTGCTTCTCAGCCTATGTGATACCATATGTTGACATCTGAAAAGCACTTGACTATTTGAAATTTCACCTTTTAAAACATTGGGCTCTATCTATCACCTTTGACTCCATTTATCAATTCAAGATTGAAACTTTGCTCCTTTAAGCATCTTTCAAGCTCAGAGCCATATTCTTCTTTATAGCTCCACACTACTGACAGATTTCCATCAAGTGAAATTACCACTTGGAATTGAGTCATTGACAGATGCCTTCCAATATAGGCTTTCTCGTTATACACCACCAGAGTTCGGGATCTCCTTTCGACCTCTTTTGCCTTGCTTTCTTCTAGCTGCAATATCTTGTCAAATGCCCATGATCATCACATACGAAACATCCTCCTGTTAAAAACATACCTCGTGTCATTATTTCTCAGTTGAGATGTTGGTGCAACCGAAGTTATTCTGACATTGAACCATTGGGCTTCTTGACACATACTGATGGTATGTCTCAGGCTTACACAATAGCAGCATTTCATGACTGCTTTCTTTTGAGAGATTTTTCTTTTAGATTTTTCCTACTTATTTTTAGATTTAGTAATTTTTTTGTATTTACAACATGAAATATATTCCAAAACTTCAAAACAAAAACTTGAAATATGTCCATGCATCCTACAAAAATAGCATATGATGTCATCACTTCTTGTAAAAGTCTTTTTAGATCTGTTTCCAACACCTACAAGATTCTCCCTATTTTTGTGACTATCTATGGTTCTCTTCCTCTTATGCATGGAAGAGGGTTCATCATAGCATCCTTCAATTTGGGATTGCCTTTGGCCTTAGGTTACTTCACTTCTTTCTTGACTAATTCTTGCTCGTCTCCCTATTGTTGAATCTTTTTGTCTCTTGATTCAAGTTGAGCATTCTCTCCTGAGAGTCTTTCCACTAGTTATCTCATATTCCAATGTCTGGGAAAGCTTATCTACCATGTCTTACTCCTTTATTTTAGAATTCATTTGAGCAAAAAAATCTTTAAAGCATCTTTAAAGCATGTCTTCTCTTGTTATAGTCTTTGCTTCTCCTGAACCAGTTCTGATAGGTGTGTAGTAAGATCATCACTTTTGGCTTCCAAGTTATAAATATTCTTTCCCTTGTTATCAGATTTGAGTTTTTCGATCCTTTTGGACATCACTTGCAGTTCTACAGCTTGGGAATCATTTGTCTGTTAAAATTAATGGCCACTTCACAAGTTTTTTATTTACACTTTTTAACTTGTTGGCCTCAATTTCCTATTCTTCGATTCAGACATCTTGAGACTTATTTTCTTTCAATTTCTGATCCATATCCTTTTTCATGTGGAAAACTTCCACTTTTGTCTTTGAAATTTCTTTATCATCAGTAATTCCAACATCACTTGGCATGTCAGGTTTGTCACTCATTTATGCAGTATTATTGAATGAGTAAATAGTCTCACGATTTGATTTATCAAAACCTTTCTCTAGTAAGTTTTCAGTTTCTTTCCACCGAATCTCACTCTTTTCATGGACACATCCACACTGAGGAATTCCACTAGATTTCTGTTGCTGCTTTGAAGTTCTCCACTTTTCCATGGCACACCGAAATGTAATAGCTAACTGAGACTTCAACTTCAACAGTTGAATGAACCAATCCAGATAAAACAAATCCAATAGAAGAAACCTACATTCTGATACCCAATTGTTAGGATCACAATTGGGTCGACGGACCCTCCACCACAATATTGTTCGTTTTGGCTTACTGCCTCACAATTTTGTTTTTCGGTAGGGCTCACTGCCACCTCCCATTCTTGAAAAGGCCCTGTGATGGGGAGGAGAATAGCTGAGACTTATATTCCATGCCCAACACCCTTCCATGCCTGATGTGGGACTCGGGTCGAAGGCGTCACTCCATGACAGCCAGCAGCCAGCAGCCCTTGACCCCTAGGAACATGCATTGCATTCATTTGAGACTCCACAGTTTTATCCACTCAAATTTGAGAGTTTCTTCATTTAATAGATTATTTGTTTTTAGGCAAAATCAGTGTCCCTCCTGGGAGGAAACCTGAAACTTTTATGCACTACAAAGGTGCAATCAGTTTCCTCAGAACGGAGTCTGATTAATTAATTCTAAATTAATATTTTTCATGTTTTTAACTTCATTTTATGTTTTTCTCTAGACATTTATTCAAAGTGTATGTTCTAATTACGACGGAAGTGGGAAAACTATGAAGGTATGATAATACACAAGCTCATAGTGAGGACGCCCTCCCTTGGTGCCGCACCCTTTTTGTTTCCAAGAACCACTTCTCCCTCCTCACTACAGCAGACCACCACCCTCTATTCTTCTTTCTTCCCTACGCTGTCAGTGCCACCAATCTTTGCCTAGCCTCTTTTTTCTTTCTAACCTCTCAAACCCCCACCCCTCACAACTTCTATTTTATTTATTTATGTGTTTTTATTTCAGTTTTTTCAGTTTTATTTTTTTCCACCTGTATTTTTATTTTTAATTTAGTTTGTGTTTTTTTCACTATTTTTTTCCAGTTTATTCGTTTGTTTTTTCCCAATGTCTTTTTCTTTCCCGGTTAGTCTATTTTTATCCAATGTGTATTTATTTATCTATTTTTCTTTGAATACTAAAAATAAACTCTTTTAATTTAAGTAAATTATTTAATTATATAATAATATTAGTATCTTTTATTCGACATGTGTTTGATGCATTATAGATGCTTTTAATTATGAATTTGGATGTGTTTAATTTTTTATATTTTGTTTTTAATTTTTCAAAATATATATATCTGTGTGCGCGCGTGCATGTGTAGAATTATATAATTTAAATTAAATTAATTGGTCTGCGTTTCGATAAAAAAGCTGCTGCGACACGATCCGAGATTAACTACTATGCAAAGGCTGTGTGACTATCATTTCACTTTTGCTTTCTGATTATATAAAATGTTGTTAGATTAAGGTGTTCTTTTTTAGCTTTTTTGTTGAATATGTTTTGTAGCTTATGTCTGTGCATAGAATGAATTGACTTCCAACAGATAAAATCATACATTGGAATGCGATAGAGACCTGAGCATCAATATACAACCTGGAAAGCATATTACTACAAAGGGAATAAAGAAAATATAGCTGGCAACAATTGAATATTCTAGAAGGGGGCAGGTTGGCCATCTGAGAGATGAGATAAGGTTGTTACAAAGGGGGGAGTGAAGGAGAGATAAGGAGTGATTAATTCTGTTGAAGAGTCGACCCTTTGGCTTGGAACTTCGGTCGCAAGGCTTGGGTAGGAGTGTGGGGACGCCTCTCGAGTATTCTACTTTCTTCTTCCATCCATCTACTTCCTTATCCTCCTGTAATTCTGTTTCTGCTTGTAATTGCCTTCTTTTACTGCTTTATATACAAAGAAGTCGGTTCGTGGAGGGTCTGAGTCCAATCAAAATGTTACAATGCTCTTTCATTTTCATCACAGGTTAAAAGGAATTGAATTACAATTGAACATGGAATTTTCACAACTCCCATGATACAACTAAAAGGGTAATTGTTTAGGCTGCAAGCCACAATGCCCTAAGGCACAATGAATTTAGAATTATCCCTGGCTTGAAACCCTTGATGCAGAATGAACAAGAATCTGTCCACAAACTTGGTATGAGGCATTGCCTTTTCATTTTAAGTTCTTTAATTTTAGATGGATTGAAATGAATCATCCATTTGATAATTGTTGATAGTTGATGATTTAATGAAAAGAGTTTAGTGATTCAAAAGTTTTTGCTGCTCACTTCCTAAATCCCCAGCTTGAAGCGAATTTACACTGAATTGAGGAATCCCTCTAGCGTTATCTAATTGGTTAATTTGTGTTCACACTGGTAATCTACTTATTTTCCATGATGTTCTGAAGGAGTCCTGTGTCTTTCTATAGTGTCTTTGGAATTAGACGTAGATTATGCATGTTGGTTTCAAAAAGGAAATATATTTCTTGTTTTTTGCTTGATGGATTGAATATATGTAGTGAGACCCATGGGAATGCAATAGGTTCTTGCTCTAACTTATCTTTGCTCCAATTGGTGATATGTTTTCCAATGATTACTTGTTACTGTGATTGTTCTTTTTTCGATGCTATTAATGTTGTTCATTGTGCAGGGTAATTTCCATTCCATACTGTAACATAAATATCTCTAATGGTTGATCCATCATCGACCACCATTCACTTTGTAGAATGGTGCAAATTCCTCTAGGTTCTGGGCGCAACGGAAGCATGCGATGTGCGGTACACAACTTTAATTTTGTCATAATCAATGATCAATTCGAGATCTATATGACGATGAATGTCGTGATCCATGGAATTGAGTCAAAGAAATAGACAAAGAATTGTGTCGGAATCGAGAGAGAGGATATTAACACGTATTGTTTATAATTAATTTAAATAGATAAAGAATTACCTATAAGGAAATTTTTCTTCGTTGATGAGTCTGGTGATAGATATGCGGTACACCGTCATTGTTTTGTTGAAACAATGTGTAGATTTTCTCTAACGGTGATCCACACGTCTTCTTGGAATCTCCAGACATCGCCGAAGGAGTCTCCGGGTGCTAGCACGGAAAATCCTTTCGCATGCGTCGTCCACCTTGATCGCCTCGAGAATCACTTCCAAAACATTCTCCTAGATCCGGTGGAGGAGGGTTGCTCACCGTTCTTGGGAGCGTTTTTGGAGAAGGGAGCTCTTTAGGCTTGGAAAGATTCTCCAAGATTGTTGTGCACAGTCGAATAGACTAATCAGAAAAAATGACATAATTGAGTATTTATATTGGTAGGGTTAAAATAAAATAATTGCACAAGTGCTCTTATTATTTATTTAATTCTATAAAAACCTCATGTCAAATAATAATAGTATTACTACTATTTCTCGCCATGCGTTGAACTTGCAAATTATAATTAAATATTATTTAATTAAATAACATTCAATATTATCATTTTTCACTGGACCATTAAACTCAGTCCATCATTCCTTAATAATATTTATCAGGGTTTGAATAATGTCTATTTATTAAATAAATATCACTGCATTATTCGTCAATAAATAAATAAATATTATATTTACTAAACAATAAATTATTATTTATATGCGATGAAGCATACATGAATAATTATTAAATGTACAGGAATAATATTTATTCAACCAGTTAAATAATAAATAATAATATATCATTTAACCGAGATTCTGGATACACTTAGTGTGTGACCCTTTAGGTCTCTTTTTCAGTGACTTTAGGAGAATCAGTCTAAAGTCCAAGGTTAACGTCTAGGAACACATCAAGAAACCCATAGAGAAAGAAGTTAATGTCGCAACGACATGTCACCTCATACGAACGCTTACCATGTAATATAATCTCTCTATCACAATATCTCAAATCGAGCACGTTGCATGCTAGTGCCATCAACCTACATGCTTGATATCTCTTTGATTTTTCGAAAATAGAACTTGTCTATTGATCACCACGACCATGAATTTATTTAGGCTATATCATTTTTATCAAAGGGTCTGAGACATTAACTTCCATTAAAGAACAGAAGAGATAAATCTTTTTTCACATTATTCATTAATGCGATATTACTCGTGATGCACCCAACTTATCTTACCTCGCCGCGAACATCTGTCACAGTTTTCATCAACACATCTAATTGTGTGACTCATAATACTCATTAATAATAATCTTAAAGTCTAAGGATCAATACACATGTCCGCAGATAGGAACATCCAATAACACATAGAAATGTGGATTTCCTACTGGTGAGTCTCGTTCTCATAATATCCTACTGGATATTACCAAGGGCATGCACCATGAGAAGGTGCCTCAAAGTCCTATGAGTCTCCACTCATGATAGCATGTATCATTTGTATCCCTCAAATGATATCATCCGGCTATTGAACATATATTCAAGAATAATTTCATAGTACTTCCGAGTTCTCATCATAACGGAGAACTACTTTGACCTTTTAGTGCGACAACCACTCTCAGGACATTATCACATACTATGTTACGCAGAAGAACAATCATTATGTGGTAAATAGTTTATTAATATTCAAAACAATGAATATAAGTTTATCATAAAGTACAAAGAAATTGGTTTTAGGGCACCAACTCCAATAGTCCCTACCTTAAGGAGAGGCGGAGACATTTTTTTATAGATAGCGGAAAGACATTACAAGTGGGAAGAATCTGACGCAGGATTTAGAAATACATTTAACCGGGTCTAACACTCCCCCTTAAGCTAGAACAGGTGTAGCTTGGAAGAAGAGTCCCAAAAAAAGGAAAGAAAACACTAAAAAACAAGATCCTACACACTCCCTCTCAAGGTGGGTCGTTGATGTTATGAATGCCCAACTTGGTGCAAAGAGAGTCCAGTCGAGCTCATAGTAGGCATTTGGTGAAGATATTGGCAAGCTGATCAGCTATCAGAATGTAGCTGAAACTGACATGGTGTTCTTCGAGGTGATGACGAAGAAAATGACAGCCCACCACGATATGATTTGTGCGTTTATGGAAGACTGGATTGGAAGCAATCTTTGTGGCTGCCTGATTATCACACCAAGGGAATCCAATTTCATAAAGAAGATGACGAAGCTAAAAAATTTCAGTAGGTTCTATTTAACATGCCCTTATGCAAAATTACTTAGAGATAGTTGTTATGAGGTTCTCTTTGATATGTTTTTTCATCATATTTCTATAATTGTTTTCAAACAAAAGCAAAAAGGATAATATCTACCATTGTAGATTTTTCTTCTCCCGACCAGGACCGGCCCGGAAAACCGTTATGAATTTTTTTCCCAAGACCAGGAGTATAAATGTTGCCCCTTCTAAACTGCTATAGTGCTTGTACAGTATATGTACAGTATAAATCTTGCCAGTTGCCCTAGCCGAGGGGCTTGCTGGGCTTGCCCCAGGGCCGGCCCTACTCCCGACTTACAGTTTCTATTTATTCAAGTTAAAAAGGAAATGAATTCATTTGCCTCTATAATGAGTGGTTCATGGAATAGTTAATATTTTCTGCATTGATTCTCAGATTTTCTAGTGGCCATGGAAACAAAGAAGGTATTTTGGGACAAATGTCATACGCCCATGTGATAGCACATGATAAACTTCTGATAATGTGATTGAATTAAATGGGATTATGCTTTTCTTTCTATGCTATTAATATTGTTTATTTTGCAATGTAATTTATAGGAATCCTTTATAGAATATGCAACTCTTTAATGGAAAATTCATTAGCGGTTGTCAGGATCCTTTTCCTCCAGCGCAGACCTGCCAGGCCCAATATATAAGTCATGAGATTCCATCCTAAAACCATTTAGTAATAGGAGATGTAGTCCATCCAAGATTATGTTAGTCATCGCTCCTTACAGAAACTGACGTGAGATTGAGTTTGCATCCAAAAATTCTATTCTAGTTTCTCCTTTAATAATAATCCATTTAATCCAAACACCTTTCACCGTCATTTGTCATCAATGGGACGCATCGTCTGATCCTTGCTATCAAAAGGATTTTCGACACAAAGCACCATCATGGATCCACATGCTTCAACTGAACTACCATTATCATTGTCAAACTGATTTGTGGATCTATCACCCACATCACACCTGGGCTACACCATGGCTTCGATACAACTTGTTAGGATCCTTTTAATCTAACCCAGTCTTTCCAGACTCGATATATAAACTTTTTTTGAGTTCCATCTTAAAACCAATTGGTGATATGAGTAGCAGTTTATCCAAGCTTATATGTTAGCCACTTCTCATAGAAATGGACATGGGATTGAGTTTGCACTCAAAACTTTAAAAATTGTTTTTAATCAATCTGAGATGGAGACAACCACTTGTGATCGAGCAGTGATGCTGGGATCGAGAATCACAAACTATATTTCATTGTTGTCTTTGTGACGCATAGAAGATTATGAAGGATGAGATGTGGAGTAGCACCCTATGATTTTGATTTTTACTTGTAGAGCCTGCTGATGAGGAGTAGCACAGTATATGAATAAGCATGTTGGACCAAGTTTGATCAGAGTAGAGTGTAGACTCCTGGGAGTGATTGGGAGTAGCACAATAGATGAAGAATAAGCATGTTGGACTAAGTTTGATAGAGTAGAGTGTAGACTTGTGGGAGTGATTACTCAATCTTATTGTAGTTGTTGTTTGGATCAATCTATAATTTTTTTGGGTGCTGTTATCTGTTTTGTGAGCTGGATTTGATTACAAAGCATTTTTTTTAAATCTCTCTCCCTTTTGGACTTTTTTGTATTATATATTTTTAATAAAATTTTATTGAGCTTTTATTTATGTGAAAATTTAATAAATGTAGAAGGTAGCGATTGTATCATAAAAATGTTAATAAATTCAAACTGGAGTCAACATTTTTATAATAAGTGTTAATAAAAACTATTTTTCATTGGTATTTTTTTTTTATAAAAATGCAAATAAATCATAACCTACAGTACCTTATAATAACTATATTTTATCATCACTTTTTAAAATTCTAAATTTTAATATCCATTTTAAACCTAAACCTGTTTATTATCCATTTTTTATTATTATTATTTTATGTTTTTTTCTTTTTATTTTTTTTATGGAAATCGTTTGAAGATGAATAGGTTCATGAAGAGCGTAACATCACCCATACATGCACACCGCAAGTCACTTCCCTAATATTATATATATTTTATCATAAAAAATAAAAACAATAATTGATGTTAAAGGGTTCATGTTTATTGTACCCTATCACACAGGCATCTGAATCTTAGTGTGCAACACTTTTACTACCATAATCCACTTAAAACTGTCTTAGCCTACTTGAACCTAATCTAAATAGGTTGAGTAGTGTCGTGTACTGGGTATCGATTGTCATCCCAAGTTATCTGTCTCTCTCTCTATATCATATTAAAACAATGACGTCTAGGCTAGGTCAATGAGAAATAAATAAAAAACACATCCTAACATTTTTTTTAGTTATATATATATTTTTTATTCTGAACTAAATGTATAATATTTAAATTAAATTAAATGGATACAATTAGTTTGAAAAGTTTCTATCTTGAAATGACATGAAATTCACACCTAATGATAAAGTCCACATTTTAAGATAAATGGAGCGATCAGTTATTGAATCCAACACCATTTTCTAGATGAAGATGACTATTTTACCCTCAATGTACAAAATGATCAATTATTTATATATTGAAGATTCATTATTTATATATATGTGCAAATGTTGTAAAGGTCGTTTGCCAAATTTTTATGTGAGTAGTGAGTATAAAATCAAGCGAAGGTTGTGAAACTTCAGAGAATGATTCATCTTAAAACAACTTCAATAAGACTTCTTGTGTGATTTGTACTATTTACGTTACTTGAACATTTAACATTGGTTGATTGAAAACATTTTATAACAAATCATAAGGACACATCATAATGACATGATAAAAAAATAACCGAAGAACTTTTATAAAGTTTAACATTTCATATCCCGATTCACCTTCCTCTGAGGATATCAATCCAATTATTCCAAAAACTAATCATTATACCTCCTCTCAAAGTTGCAACTTCTATAATATGATTTTGGACTTTTAAAATATATATTCCTCACCATACAATTCAGTAGAATTAGGATTTTTGATATTCCCACATCTATTTAGCACTAATAATGAATCATTTTCATGATAATTTGGGGTTATCAAGCAGAAAATAATTTGTTCAATTCTCAAACACACCCTACTAAGATACCTCAAGAGATTCTGCTCAGTCCTTTGATTAAAAATTATTACTCCATGAACAACTAATTTATCATAGTCCACTTTCCTTTCTCATTAAAAATTTGATATTCAAATAAATTTTTCGAACTGCACGAGGATAAAAGGTATTTCCATTTATATTGAATAGTTTATACCATTCATGTTCCTTATTAATGATATCCTACATAACTGAGAAACTGTTTCTCAACGATTTGAAGTATGCATAATTTTTAGGGCTAATATTATGATCCTTGGGATATGGATTCTTTATAAAAGCTTTTAATATCACCCTTCCAAACACCAAAGATGAAGACAAAAGAACCCATTATCCATTAGCCGTGATAAATATCGTCAAAATATAAAGATTTAAGAGGGATAAACAATAAGAATGTGAACAATCTTGGTGAAGGATTCATGAAAAATGAGTGGGATAAAAATATTTCTTGAAATAAAAAACTACATTCAAAAATATTTTTTTGGTGGAATTGAATAACATATTAATAAATGCAAAAATATTTAAAACTAAGAATTTTAACAAGTTATAGTCGATAACTTTTGAGAAAATATTAGTCTTGGTTGAAGATCTTTAATTGTTCAATTGATTAGTTCTCAAAGCATGAATATAAAACACTAAGAAAGACATGTTAAATATAAACTAGGAAAGACATGTTAAATATAAACTAGGAAATGAATCAAAGATTAACATAAAATTTCAAAAACCATAGAAGGGACGACTAAAAAATCAGATTCTTAAGAATAATACTTAAGAATGATTAATCATTCAATGCTCATGACTAAAATATTGAATTCATTCAATTCAAGGGTTTTTAGATGATATCGACAAATTGGTTTTCTATCCCAAATAATTCAAGAGTGGTATCCAATTTTTAAAAATGATATTTAGGATGCGATTTCATATACTAATATGCATTTTCTTGCAAATAGAAATATGAGAAATAAAAATTTTAATATCATTTTTTTTGTTATTTACAGGGACATGTTTATTTAAAACCATATTTCAATAGTGTGTTTCATCAAAAAATACAAGAACCATAACCTCTTAAAACTATATATTTAGCTTTATAAGTTGACAATGAAGTAGAGTTTTGTTTATTACTATGATAGTAAACTAATGACTTTTTCATAAACTGAAATGTTCCATGAGTTTTATATCTATCTAACTTGAAACTATGATAATATGTATTTGAATAACTAACTAAATCAATAGAGGTTTTTTATAAGTAAAACAAATCATTGTTTGTTGTACTCATGAGTCATTTAAAAAATCCCCAAAATGAGATTCTTTGGGGTTTACTATTATTTAGAAATAATACACATAATCAAGATAAGATTGGGTTGGGTAATAGTAAAGTAAACATCCAAAAATGTATGAATAATGAGAGGAGTAGTTGTTTTCACACATCCATCCAAATTTAGTTTAAAACTTGTTTACATGGGAGTATTACTTCCTTTACTAAATGTTTTAAAAGGTCTCTTATGTGCTTTCTTTTATTCAAAGAAACACTTTTCTTTTTTAATAAATTTGAAATCCCAATATGAATTCTAAAACTATTAATTTCATTTCAAATTCATTTTGAATAAAATTTAATTTTTTTCACATATATATGTTTTTATTGAACCAAAAATAATATCATCAATGTTTTGAGAAATTAAAAAATATATTTAGAAACACTTTTTATTGAACAATTAGGATCGTATTTTTATTTTGTAAACACATTTCTCAAAACAAAGGAGTTAACTATTATATAATGTTCCAAGAGCCATTCTAAAACTATATAGTTATTGCATGATCTTTAAATATTTTCACAATGTGATGTTTTTGTTGAATAAAAAATACTATCATCAAACACCACCACATAATCGTGAAAAATATCACTGGCTTATATCATTGTTAAAAAAACATGGATAAAAAGAAGTATATCAACTGTAAGTTGAGAAACCCCATTGCCTTCCTACCTTAAAGTGAGGCGGATGCATTCTTTTATAATGAATGAAAAGGACCACATCAGACCACAAGTCTGATGTGGGATACATACTCTAACACTCCCCCTCAACCTAGGTGTACCTAGCTTGGACACATAATGAAAAGAAAGAAACAAAAAAACAGATGTTAACACTCCCCCTCAAGCTGGACATGCCCAGCTTTATGACAAATACAAGAAAAAAACAGAAGAAATTGAAATAATAAAATCATTGTTGATGCTGCTCCCCCTCAAGATGGTAATGTGATGCCACTGAAAAAAAAGGATGGGTCATCGTCGGAAAAGTGTGGGGCCGGACAACAGAGCGCTGAGAAATCCACATTGGCGGGTCCGTCGTTAGAGCGTCGGGAAAATCTGCACTACAGGCCAGTTTTCAGAGCGCCGGGAAATCCGTAATGTCAGGCCGATCGTCAAAGTGCCGAGAAATCCGCAGTGGAGGTGCCGGTCGTCGAAGTGTTGGGAAATCCACAGGAGGAGGACGACGATTGAGGCGGAGGCATTCCACGGGAAGTAGGAAGAGGCCGGCATGGAGTGAGCAGTTGAGCAACAGATGGGGGAGCCGACGTTGCAGCGGGATTGCAGCGGAGGTGCACGGGGAGGGATCTGGTCGGAACAGTCCAGAACTGCCCAGAACTAGAAGGATCAGCCTGGATCTGGCCAAATTTTGGCAGATCTGGGAGATGTCGCGCGCAGGGAGTGGATCCGACCAGATCTGGCCGGAACTGACAGATGGAGTCGCTGAGAGGCCATCGCGCGGAGGAGGGAGCCACGCGCCACAGGAGGAGGGATTTGGACGCGGCGGATCTGGATGCTGGGAGCCTCGACGGGAGCCGTGCCGGGAGGAACACCAGAGAGCCGAAAAGACCGTCGGGTAGGGCGGGAGGAGCACCGTCGGGGAAAACCATTGCGGGAGGGGTGGGTGCCGCGTGCATGGAGGATGGGAGCTGCGTCAGGATCTGGAGGGGAAGGAGCTCCGCGGGAGGACCGTCGACGCAGGAGGACAGTCACACAGACTGCGAGAGAGGCAGCGCTAGAAGTCGATGTCGGCAGGGGGGGAGATCCGCATCGGATGTGGGGGCCTGTAGGGAGTCTGCTGGTCGTCGGGATCTCAGGAGGGTGCCAAAAAGCCGCGCGCAGGGAGCCGCGTATGGCAGACCATCGGGGTAGAGGATCCGCGGAGGGGCGCGCAGAGGACGCAATGGGAGGTTTACCCAGGCAAGGAAGTGCCGACAGGGGGAGAACCATCGGGAGGGCAGGGTCCGGGGAGAACCGTGAGGCCGCCTGGGATAGATAGCCGGTAGGGAGGGAGATCCGCCGGACAGAGCCGCCGGTAGGGATAAAAAAGAGAGAGCTCGGAGGGGCGGCGAAATAAAGTAAACCCATCCCTACATGAGGGGGGGGCACCCCTCACGGGGAGAAACTGTAGAGGTTGACGGGACAAAAAATAGACAGGGTCGGGGTCAGGGGGCCATCGCGCGCAGCGGAGGAGGCGACTCGTAGGGCAGAGACGGGGTGGCTATGTAGGGCAGACCCGTGGGAGGGGGGCATCGCGCGCAGTGGGAAAGGGGACTCCAGGGAAGAAGGTGCCGTCAGGGGGTAGATCCGGCGGACAGAGGGAAGGAGGCGGGTTAGGCTGCATGGGAGGAGCACCGGCAGGGGGAGATCTGCCAGAGATGGAGGGAGGCGAGACCGGGGTGAACCGGGAATCCGCAGAGGCCAGCCAGGGGCGACAGCTGTTTTAGGGCTCGATGGCCTTTGGCAGAGCCGCCGCCCCCCCACCGGAGAAATTATCAGTAACCCTAAACAGGATAAAAAAATAGATGGGAGGGAGGGTTCGGGATTAGGTTCCCTCTGATACCATGTAGGTTGAGAAACCCCCTTGCCTCCCTACCTCAAAGTGAGGCGGATTCATTCTTTTATAATGAATGAAAAGGACCACATCGGACCACAAGTCCGATGTGGGATGCAAACTCCAACATCAACAATAAAAAGTGGTTATAAAATAGTATCATTTGTTAATGTTATTTTATCATTGATAAAGACCACTTTTTATCATCGTTTTTTAGCATCAATAAAGGTTGTCCTTTATCAATATTTTTTTAGAACTAATAAAGGGTATCGTGAATAATTTAATTTATATATTCATATTTATATGTTTTTAAATATGATTTATGAAACAATAAAAGTATACATTTATATAAATACAATATATATATATACATATTCATTTATATTTATTTATAATTATATACATAATTATAATTACACACAAATATATATGTATTATAAAGTATATTAATATGAACTATATAAATGCATTAAAATAGTTCATATTTAAATTTATATATTTATTTTAATATTATAGTTCACCGCTTTATGTCTGGAAATTGTTTTTGTGGTCTGTTTGGGTCTCCTGTAGACTTTTTTGGTGGCCCGGTCCTCTGCTCTCAGGCAGTTTGTTTGGGTTCTGTTCCATGCTGCTGGTGCGAGCTGGCTGCTGATTTGTTGGCTAGGTTGTTGGTCCTATTGTAGGCTGACCACGGAGCTGGCTACATGTGTTTTGATGGCTGGGCTATGGGTTCAACGCTGAATTGAGGATGGTTGTGCTATCCACAGGCCGACCAGATACGTGGTTTTGTCTCTTCCAAGCATTTCAGACCTTGTCTACACACATTGTTGATGATAGTTCTGTTTCTATTTCTGGAAGGCTGTTGAAGTTTGCTATGGTGTTTTTCACATGTTTTATGGTTTTTGGTAGTGGCTTCTCATCACTTTTTTTTCTTTGGATGGCTGATAATTGACATGTAAATCACCATCCTCCTTATCTTGTTTTTTTCCTTTTTAATAATAGGGTCAGGATCCTGGTTTTCGAAGTTCCTTGTCCGACCTTTCGAAAAAAAATCTTATAGTTCACTGTTGGAATCCACATCCAAACAAGCAGGGTTTGATTCCTGGCAGCTCCTAGGGGTGTTATGGGTGGCGACACAGGTAGTGATGCAAGGTGACGAAGGCATGACGATGTAGGCAGTGATGCAGGTTGGTGCATGCACGCTAACATAGGTTGGGCATGGAGGTAAGGGGGATACCCAATTCCATGCTGATGTAGTGCAGGGCCTTTGAGGTGTGTAATGGGGTATCATGCGCACCGGGACTTCGGGCCACTCTTTGTAATAAAGTGGCTGGTTGTATAGATTATTCCTGAGAGGCTGTGACATATCTTTTCAGCCTGTGTGTGTTTCTTTGCATTGTACCCACAATAATTTACCTACTACAACATACATATATAATTATAATTATATATGTGTACTTATATAAATATAAATATAAATATATATAATTATAATTATAATTATAATTATATATCTATATTATAAAATATAAAAAATATGTAGTGTATATATAAAAATAAATGAACATATTAAAAAATATTTTTACATATAAAATGCATATTTACAAATATAAATCATAATAGAATAAAAAATCATTATCAATTTTATTTTCATAATTTATGTAACAAGAAATTATTAAATTTATATTAAGCATTAAAAATATTTGATAATGCATTTAAATGTAGTAGAAAAGTGTATATGTAAATATAAAATATTATAAATTTACTTTAATAATTATATAAATATTTAAACAAATTATATAAATACGTTATAAAAACGTATATAAATATTCATATACAAAGGCATTTAAAAATGTATATAAATACATATAAATGAACACATATCAATTTAAATACATCTAGATTAATATAAATGTAAATATTAATATTAATATTATTATTGTTTATGACCAGAATTTTGTTTGAATCGGTCGAAAAAAATCATAGTGGCAAAAAAATGGTAAAAAAAACAAGGGATTCAATGATGGAAGTGGAGGGATCAATCCTAAGTCCCAGGATCACAACCTATCACCAATCTCAATCAGGGGTGTGGGGGTGAAACCCCCATGGTATAGACTTCAAATTAGGATTTTTACGGCGCACAAACACACATTTTTCATCAAATATACACACACATATATAAATATATATATATTTAAAAAATATAATTCATAGATAAATATATAAATATATCATTATATAATAACAAAAATAGCATAGGTTAGTGACAAATGTGCTCCATCACAAAGGGAAGTTTGGGGGTTCAAATCTCACACTGTTTCATAATTTCCAGGTTAGTGGCCAGGTATGGGTTGGTCTTGCGAATTTTATCAGTGCTGACAACATCATCTCTTTTTTAGCATCGATAAAGCCAATATTGTGTGCTTATAAAATTTGGATCTATAGTAGTGATTTTTTAATAATTTAAATATATCTTGAAACACTTTTTATCAACAAAATAAGATCATCTTTCCCATTTGTAAAATATTTTTTCAAAACAAAGGAGTTGAGATTATCATACAATATTCTAAGAGTCTTTTTTAAGCCACACATAACTCAAGATAATTTAAAAATATTATTTGGAAATCTAGATTTTATAAAACTAAGTGGTCCTCACAAAATCACTTTCTCAAGAATACAACTGTTTAAAAAATAACTCTTGACATCCATTTTATATAATTTTATATCCAAAGGAATTTTATAAGAAAGTAGTAATCCATTGGCTCAAAGTCTAACTATTATAGAAAAATTTTGTCCATAATTAATAACTTCTTCATAATTATAATCTTGTGAATTATTTAGGGCCTCATTTCTAAAAAAACATCATATCATCTACAATATTTCTAAATATACACATAATTCCAATATCAAAATAATTTTTATGCATTTTCACACATTAATAATATTTTTCTCCTTGAGTTGATTTAACTCATGTTGTGTAGTTTCAAGATCACAAAATACAACATCCAAAGGATGGGTTATTAATGTTCTAGTAAGAGATAAACTTTGTTGGTCCAACTCATTATGGCTAGTTTGGTCAAGGCTTCACAACTAACTGATTTTTAATACACCGACTTTGTTCTTTTATTAAAATCTATATAATATTTACTTGAGGTAACATATTAAGGAAACATTCTTTCATATAATTTTAGAGAAAATATATGTAAATTATATTTAGTACTAAGAATAAACAATTTATAACAAAAATATCTAAAGCAACTTACCATGGGTTTTCTTATATTAAAAAACTCATAAGATATTTTCTTTTAAATATTCCTTATAAAACACAATTTATAATGTGAAAAATATTCACAATCCTAATCCAACATTAATCTTCGAGGCAATAGTCATTGAGCATAGTTTGGGATATTCATTGGAGAGTTTGATTTATCCTTCAAACAAATTTAAAATTTTGAGTAGTTATTTTTGTATAAAAAATATGATTATACCCGTTATGAGATAAAAATGTTTTAAAATCATTATTTTTCAAAATCAAAATCATCATCATTTTTCTTTCTTTTACAAGTAATGCCATGTTGGTTATAAACTATGTTTACAAACATAACAATGTTGGAGTAGGATTCACTTTTTTAATCTTGGAAAAAGATTTAATTTAATCTTATACAGTCACCAACAATTAAATAAGCATTATGCTTTTCACAAGATAGAAACTTAAGAAGGTTTTAACAAATCAATCTAAATAAACTATAAAGGTATAGAGGTATGCATTTATTTCTTCTATTTAAAGAAAATTTAGTGTTTATTTCCCTTATGAACCAATAACAATTTGAGATTGAAGACACTTTATGAAAAGATTTTAACTGAGAAGAATTCTAAGAAAACATAGAATTCAAATTAATAAAATAAAAAATATTATTTCTCTTAGAAATAAAATATTTACCATTCTTTAAATGAATGATTTTTTATGCATCATTATTAAATTACATATGGTACCTATCACTATAAAACTAACTAATACTAATTAGATTATACTTCAATCCAATGTAAAATAAAACCTTTGAAATAAGAACTGAGTTATAAGAACTTACTTATAGAAGGCCAATAATCTATTTTTTTTATACCACTAAATGTAACATTGAAACCATTTATATTCATAAGGATATGATGAAATATCATAAAAAAATCTACAAAAACAATAAATGTTATAAAATTAATAATTCAACATATTGGTTTAAAATATAAGAGTTTCAATGGAACTAACCTTGTAATTTTTTTGATCGTTTTAGCTATGATAATCTAAAAAACAAAATTTTAAAACATAATAGCCACAATCAATATTTTCTCTTTGATAATGACACTACAGTTATGAAACAACACTTTGAAAATAAGAAACATTATATCTATATATAAAACAAAACTATTATCAACTAACACAAAAGTTATCTACCTGCACTAGCATATAATTAATTTCATTTAGCCTCTTTATCGACAAATAAACCTCATTAAACACCTTCCATGACTTGTTAAATATTCATATATTAATTACCAAATCACATGTAACATGAAAAAATTAATATTAAAGGACTAATAGAATATAATAAAAGTTACAAATTTAATAAATCTTGAAAACTTTCAGGAACTTTACCCAGTAAAGAGCATAACCAATATGTTTTGAATTCATATAGGTAGAATATGCATAAAATCTAATGTCCATTAAAATATAAATATTTTAACATGAAAGACACTATAATGAATAGTAGTTCATAATTATATAAGACTTATTACCAATCAAGGAATGGAAGAACCCAATACTTAATCTATGTGTTTTCCTATCTTTTAGATATATATTTAACTCTAGTATGCTTCCTCAGATACTGCACAAACATTAAAATGTATTTCGGATCCATAAAACCATAAATGGAATGGTAGTAAGCACAACATCACCCCAAAAGTGAAGAGAGACCTACATATGAGTAGTTTCCAAGATATGATGATATTTATGATTGAACACACTATTCTGTTGAGGTGTATTGGGGTGAGACATTTTATGAAGGACACTATGAGTAGTAAGAAAGGGATTGAAGGGAGAAGATAAATATTCACAGCTATTATCAGATCATAAGAATTTAATAGGTGTAGAGAATCAAGTTTTAATTTCAAGATAAAAGGAATTAAAGATCGAGAAAGACTTCAAAATGACCATGAAGAAGATAAAGCTAAGTCATTTGAGAAAAAACATCAATAAATGATACATACTACTGATAGTGTAACTGAATCAAGATCGCGTAGGGACCCCACACATCAAAATGAACCAGGTTAAAAGGGATGGATGGATTCAACACTCATCGAGGAGCATATAATGTTCAACGATGTTTAGAAAACTGACACAGATCACAATGGAAAGAAATATAGGGGATGAGGTGGGGGGATGCCGATGTAATATCAGAGCAAGAAGATGACCATGGTGAAGGTGATGTTCTAAGGCACAGGTGGAGGCAGTCGATCTGGAAAGGTATGCATGGGCATCAAATATATAAACCCCATTATAGAGATGAGCTATACCAAGTTCCTAATTTGTCAAGCACTCCACAAAAGCAACATTAGACGATGAGAAAACCACAATATAATTCAAATCGGGTGAAAGATTACTAATAGATATGTCATTGAATGGACTTTGAGGAACATGAGATACCGAGGTCTGCTAAATTATAGAATTCAAGTAAAACGTTACAAATCCTGTAATAAGAACGGTAGTTCTATTAATAACTCTGATAATTATTATCCTGATATACGACTGATAAGTATCAAGCATACTGGAATCACTAGTGAGATGATTTGAAGAATCATAATCATGCATCCAAGTATTCAGGTGGAAAGAAACACACAATATAGAACCATTAGTCTGAGTTAGAGAATCAAATGAGGAAGTAGGCAACAAGGTAGTCCTAATTTGTCAAGCGCTCCAGAAAAGCAACATTAGACGATGAGAAAACCACAATATAATTCAATTCCGGTGAAAGCTTACTAATATATAGGTCATTGAATGGACTTTGAGGAACATGAGATATCGAGGTCTGCTAAATTATAGAATTCAAGGAACAAGTTCCAAATCCTGCAATAATAATGGTAGTTCTATTAGTAACTCTGATAATGATTATCCTAATGTACGACTGATAAGTAGAAAGCATACTGGAATCACCAGTGAGATGATTTGAAGCATCATAATCAATCATCCAAGTAGTCAGGTGGTGAGAAACACACAATATAGAACCATTAGTCTGAGTTAGAGAATCAAATGAGGAAGTAGGCAAGAAGTTAGTCCGATCAAAGTTTAAAATCTATATCTTCAAATTTAGACAAAGGCTAGATGGTGGATGTGATGAGTCAAATGAAGCAACCTAAGATTGTTGTGGTCGATGATATGGAAGGATAGACGAAGTAGGATGTGATACTACCATGATTCCATGATAGGCCTAAAACATCCAAAAATAAACCATCAACTAATAGGAAGAGTTGAGAAATATACCAACAAGAATAATAAGAGCATATGGAAATACGAGTTTCAGTGGGATGAGTTGGGAATCATCTAAGCATATTAGAAAACACACACAGGATAACTGAAATCATCACGTTGATGTTGATATGGTAATATTGGATGGGTGCATAGGATTTTAACTATGGAAAGAGGAGGTTGTGTGGATGGGGAATGCACGAGATGACGAGAGCCGGGTTGGGCAGAAGCATAAGTGGGAGAACCACATGATAAAATGAGGTACAGTAGTAAGAGAGAGTGTCTCATGATAGAGGGTAGGGGGTGAAATAGTGTGATGGAGGAGGGGCACACCTAAAGAGGCACAACTGCCAGGACACATATGCCTTGGAGGGCTGAAGTCATTACTGACTGCACCTAAGAGGCGTGATGGGAAAGATGCATGTGTCTAGGAGGTGCAGTTACTGGGATTTGCGGGGAGGAACTGAGGGTGGATGGATGACTATTCCCACACATAGAAAGAGGTACAAAGATAACTCTATTAAAGAGAGAGAGAGAGTCGGTGGTGGAGGCATATGAGATGTTGTGTAGGGTTAAAAATAATTGATATGAAGATTTGATACCATATTCAAGAAAACAAGTAATCTTCGTACCTCAATAAGAGGTATTAGTAATCCCTATATATCAATTAGAGACAAGATTCACTTTATTTATAGATATATAAGAATGATATAAATGAGAGGATTTAGACATGGGACCTTAAACACATGACATTAGGCTCAGGACTAAATTTGAATGGGTAAAAAATCACTATAGGTTCTTCTAAGATGACACAAACCACAAGTTATAGCCCATGGTTCCAAAATCTATTGAAAATAAATTAGACACAAAGTACAATAGAGGACGGGGAATATAATCAAGTGACAAACCACTTCACAATAAGAAAAAAGTTCATCTATATGATCGACCAACACCCACACCTCTCAGATGATGACCCATATTCCATGTTTTGGGTTGCTTCCATTCCTCATCATCATTATCATACGGTGGGGTTGTATCTTCCACCAGACCTGATCCCTCCAAAACTTCTTCATACGTAAGGGGAACTCCATGAACATTTCCAAACTCCTCAAGAAAGACATCTTTGCTATTAGACCTGTTTAATATTCCAATCAGACTAAAATTAATCTCACCAGAGTTATGTGGGGCCATGAATTTCTCTATAACATGAAGGGCCCATAGACACCCTTCCTTATCTCTCATCGGGTGAGATCCTCCCTTATGAGTGTCAAGATTCATAAGCGAATCACTAGTTGCAATAGCTTGTGTGCTAGGTCTTTCAGGTGCATCTTCAATACTTTTAGAAGCATATTTCTTTCTGTAATTACCCCTCAATGGATTTTTAGCATTAATATTTTTCTTTCCCTTTTCATCCATTGAATAAATTAGTTACTCCTACCTCAATTGAGAATCAACAAATTCTTGTGCAATAATTTCACCCTTAGAGATATCTATACCAAGACTCTGGTACTGAGATCTCCTCGCTAATAACAACATCAAATATATCCCTTTTTAAATATTCTTAAACATAGTATCTACCATATATTTCTGTGTTAATTTAAAACTCATAAAAATTATACACCATAAAATAATTCACCAATAATTTTGTTAGCACTTGAGAAACCAAAGGTGTTTCTGAAGGTGCTACTTCCTAAAACTTTTGTTTCTTTTACAATGTTTCTTTAGATTTTAGATACTCATATATAAGGTAAATGTAAGAAAACATTTCAAGTAATTTTAAATCAAAAGTAAATAAAAATTTTAAAAATAACATTGGCCTCATATGTCAACTAACGAACTAGGAAACAACACTAGAGCAGTTGGATCAATAATATCATGTACCATTACTCTTAGTTGATCTAACTATATAAGATGATCATGTATATAATACCCTAGATTATGTATGATTCCATATGCTACAATATATAAATTGAGATCCCCAACATGCAATTAATACACTACCACAAATTGCACTTTATCCAGCGATGAGTCTTATCAGCGCTAAACAAAACACTGATAAAAGGGAAAACTTTATCAGCACTAGCGAAAAGCACTGATAAAGATAACCTTTATCAATGCTAAAAAATGTTGATAAAATTTCACCCTTCATCAACACTTTTTAGTGCTGATGAAGGTCTATATTCATTAGCGCTTTTCTTAATGCTGATAAAAACTTTTAATAAAAAATATTATTAATATATATAAAATTATCATATTTATATTCAAAAATTAATGTTCATTTATATACATTAATTACAAAATGAATATATATAATTAATATAAATATGATATATTGATATATATTTTTTAATAATTCAAACAATTATAAAAATATAAATTATGTATTGTTAATATGTGATATTTGAATTGATATATTTATATCAATGTATATGTGCATATATGTGTATGTATTATGGTGTGTGTGTGTGTGTTTTGTGTATGTGTATATATAGATATTGTACATGTACAAATGTATGTATGTGTATTTATATATATATATACACGTGTACGTGGGATGTACATATATATATATATCACATGTGTACATGTGTATGTGTGTCATGTACTTAAATAGTTAAGTATAAAATTATAAATATATATAATGTTAAAAAACTATTTATAAAATTATAAATAAATAAATATATATTTAAATAATTATAAAATTATAATAAATATATTTAAATAATAAATATATTTATTATATTTATAATTATATAATTATATTTATAAATATATATATAAATATTTATAGATATATTTATTTATAATTAGAATTATAAATAAATAAATAAATATTTAAATAATTATAAAATTATTGTAAATATATTTAAATAATAAATATATTTATTATATTTATAATTATGTACAAATATTTATAAATATATTTATTTATAATTCAAATTATAAATAAATTAATATATATTTAAATAATTATAAAATTATAGTAAATATATTTAAATAATAAATATATTTATTATATTTATAATCATATATACTTATATATTAATAAATAAATCTATATAAATATATATATATATATATAATTATAAATAAATTAATATATATTTAAATAATAAATATATTTATTATATTTATAATTATATATACTTATGCCTACCGCCCCTTCCTCAGGAGTCACCCCAACCTCTCGGATGCCTTCCTCTCTTCTATTACTTAGGAGCCTGCCAATTGTCATCCGGAACATCCATGCTCGGTGACTGATCATCCTTACCAGGAGACTCAATATCTCGATCTCCAATGGGTTTTTAAAAGCAAACTAAATCCTTCTTGAGAGTTACTTATTTCCTCGTGAACATGAATAATACCAAATTCCTCACAGAACAAATCCCTAATCATTGACCTATTTAAAATATCAAGAAAAGTAAAATTACTAGGACTAGGGTCTGGTGGGACAATGACACCTTCCTCAGGTTCCGCCTTCCCTTCCAACTCTCCACCAGTAATAAGATCACCTGCTGCAAGAACGGATTCTTTGTCCTTGTTAGCATCCATGTATGCCTCAAAGACAGCTCTATCCCTCTCACTCTATAGACAAAAAGGGGGTCGCAATCCGAATTTCCTATGGGTGACAAACCTATATTCTTCACCATCCACTAAATAATTTTTTCCTTTAGAAAATTGAATACATGCCCGATCTTGGAAAAACAAGCCGTCCCAGTTAGCAGTTGGGTTAGTGGCATGAGAATGATCCTGGGGGGATCCAATAATAGATTCTTCATTAGAGTCTACATTAATTGGGACACTAGTCCCTCCAAGTACATGATCAACAGAAGCAGTCCCCTGTATAGGCACTAAATAATGCTGAGCTACCAAGGGACTCACACCATGAGAGGCCTTTCCCACTGTAGTAGGAATATGTGAACCCGAAGAAACAACCCCCTATTTGACCACATCAAAAATTGGAACTCCCAGCAACATGCACTTGAATAGCAGGGGAAACTCCCGCGTTGGACACCTACTTGAAGGTCTTCTTACCCCTTTTGGGAATAGGATACCCCACCTCCCTATCCTCACCAACATGAATCTTGAACTTGAATTGATCAACTGAGTGACCTGATTTATTACAATTAGAAAATTTTAAATTCCTGCAACATTGGGTAGAATAATGTATAATAAAGGATTGATTTCCACAGAATTTAGGCAGCCACTTGAATTCAATTGACAACTCAAGATTGAAATCACCCACAACTAATAATATAGTTTCAATAAGATCATAACACAAATTAATCTCAACCAATACTTTGAAAAAATGACCATACCAAGCACACTCAGTTTCCTTATCAATTTTAATTAGAGTCCCCACTATAGGGGCGACATCCCATTGAATCTGTGGATGCTAGAAAAACCAGTTCAGTCCCCTAATACAAATCCAGGCTTGAGTAGATGAGTTCCTGGATGAAAGAGTATCAAAGAGGGGATCCCATTATTAGGCCATTTTTTGGACTTTGTTTGGGCCTGTGATGCACTATTTTTTTGGTTTTCCCGTGGCTTCGACAACCGATTGGGGCACATGGAGGGTGTGGGTTTCTTGTGCGGTTTTCAGTGGCTTGGGTGCTGAGGATTTTTGACTCTCATGGTGACCGTCAGTGGTATGGGACATTGATGGGTGTGATGGACTCTATTTACTCCAAACATTGGTGGTACGAGACTCTAATTTGTTTAGTCTGAGTTCGATGTGATTGTGCATGGATGACGCATGAGTGGTGATGTTGAGGGAACCACGATGCACCTAGGGTGGAGTTCAATGGACAACAACATGATGATGTTTGGGATTCGGGTTTGCCGGGGTCTTCTCAGGAGGCGGGCTCATGGTGTATGCATGAGATCCCATTTTGGGGCTTTAGCTGAGTTTCTTGGATGGTCATCAAGCTAGTTTTGTGGGCCTTTTGGGTTTTTCATTTTGGGGGTCCTTGGATCTCATCCTTGTTGGGCCTTTTGTTGCCACTATGTGTTTGGGGATAACCGTTGTGCCCCATTGTTATTTCTTTGCACTTTACTTTTTTAATAAAGTTTGGGGACCATGTGATAAAAACTCATGGTCTGCAATGCTTTGAGTATATATATATATATATATACACGCAGAACGATGCGAAACCGTGGATTAAATAATTGTAAAATTATAATAAATATATTTAAATAATAATTAATGTATATATATTTATTAATATTTATAAATATATAATTATATAAATATATATAAATATAAATATATAATTATATAAATATATAATTAAATAAAAATATATAAATAAAAATATATAATTATATAAAAATATATAAATATATAAATATATGTAAATAAATAAATATTTATAATTATAATTATAAATAAATAAATATATTTAAATAATTATAAAATTATAATATATATATTATTATATATATTAATATATTAATAAATATATATATCGGGAATGATGTGAAGCATGGGTTAAATCCATGGTCCCAAAAAATTATTATTCAAAAGAAAATACACAATCATAGAGCATGAGGGGTTATAATATTAAAACATGGCACAAACAACACCATCAAAAGATCATTCAACTATCACCTTCTTTTTATGTCTTCCACCCCTTCCTTAGGATCCACCTTAGCCTATTAAGTGTTTTACCTCTCTTCCACTACTTAGGAGCCCACCAAGTGTCATCCTGATCATCAATGCTCAATGATTCATCCCCCTCATCATGAGGATGACATGAGGATTGTCCTTCAACCTGGAAAGATCCATGAATGTTGCCAAATTCATTATGAAAAAAATTCCTTGCTATTAGACCGATTTAAAATGTCAAACAGACTAAGTGAGTTCTCCCTTAACTTCAATTGAACTTGGATCAAGTGAGAATCACCCTTATCTTTAGAATCCTCCACTATGGTACCATAAATATCACCTTTACCAAAAGCAGATGCCTTATAGATATTCTCTTCCACAGGCTCATAGGTAACCATCCCATGATCCTGTTACTTCAATGAAATCCTGGAAACAGTTGCCTTTACCTGGTCCTCCAACCACTAATCAAAGGGCACAACATCCACATGGTAATGGATCTTAAACATTTCTAGTCCAGACTTAGGTGAAGATCCAAGTGATTTAGCCTTCCCGTGAGTGACCAGCTGGAAACCGTTATCATCAAAAAGTAAATTTTTTTCCTTTAGTGCTTGTAAACTGAGTGTGTAATATATTTAGAGAACTTTTAATTTCTAGAAAATGAACCATAAAGGACCAGTCTTAATCAATTAAGAAGAGATAATTTCCTCCATCTTATTTTTTCCCTTTACTTTTGGACATGGGTAAGGATCCCTCCTTCCACAGTTCATTATCTACTTCTTTTGACACATCAATCTCAAGCATAGTTTGAGCATTAGATAAACCATAATTTTTAGGCACTAACTAATCATTCCTACATAGGAAATCTCTAGTATACATATCATTAGGTGTCATTGGCTACTCAGGTTCAACTTCTTTTGCAAAATCTGCCCACAATTTCTTTTTTCAAGAGGATTGGTTCTCACCATCCACACCTAAAGGTTGTATAACTTCCTACCTGGTCTTTCTAGCCAAATCTTCACCCCCCTGTAGGTTTCTGATTAGTGAAAACAGAAGAGTGGGTACCCATGAGACTTACAGACACCCCTACCCCCATAGTCTCAACATAGGATCAAATAGGTCACCTTAGGTCATGAGAGACCTTCTATGTTTGAGAAAGTCTATCCCCAATAGGATAAGTATTAGATTCAGGGAACCCTCTGATAGCCCCCCCATTCTGGGTCCTGTCCTAGTTATCACATTGAGAATTGATACCAATGGGTTTCAAACTTTTTAATTTCTTAAAGTATTGACTCACATCATGGCCTCTAGTGGAATAGAATGAGAAAATCAAAAACCTCTTGCAATTCATCCTGTCATGCCCAATGATTCTAACATCTAAACAAAATCAAGGATTTTTTTCACACTCAATCCTCAGTTCGAATTCATCATATTAATTTGAGAGGATCACTTTGTCGACAAGGGTAGAGCTCAAAAATATATTTCAACCAAAAACTGGCTGTAGTGCCCAAACCTAGACAATTCAGTATCCCTGTCTATTTTTATAGGAATGCCAATCATAATTGTAATTTCCTAAAAAATACGTGGTTTCCAAAGTATCCAGTTTGGACCACATACTTTGAATCATGTTTGAACAAAGGAATTACATACCTCCAATGAGTTGAAATTATGATCCCACTCCAAAATATAAAGAATACCCGACCTGGGAGACACTAAACCAAAGCCCCACACTTTCATATTTAACTCCTCATAGGGTAAAATAATATGAAAAAATACACAAACTAGATAGATGATTTTCCAACTTGAAAAACCCCAAATTTCCAAGAGGCATGCATCTAAGTCCCTGATTTTCCATAGTTTGGAACCCCTTGGTAAGAGAAGCCAAGAAGCAATGGAGTGTTTACCTTTCCCAATTCACTCTGAGATCACATCTTGGTCAAGTTTCACATAAGTGACATTCCCTCTACATTGGGGACCTCCAGTGATGGTATCCTTGAATGAAGAGAAAGAATGTTCAGATCCATTATCATGGCATGAATCATTTGAATAAATTCCACCACAAAAAGCTTCTTATTCCCTTTATCATTTATAGCAGATTTTTTTATAATTATATTAATTTAATTTTTTTTAATTATATTTAAAATATTATTAAAATTTGGTCTTTATCAGTTTTTTAGAACTGATGAAGATTGAGTTTTATCAGTGTTAAAAAGGTGCCGAAAAAACATATATTTATCAACACTAGAATTTTAGCACCGATAAAGAAACATTTTATTAGTGCTTACTATTTTAGCACTGATAAAACTACTCTTTATCATAATTTTTTTTAAAGTGCTGATTAGAGCCTTACCTAATATTTTAAATAGAACCCTAACATATTCCTTTTCACTCATGCCTTCAAGATTTCATGAAACTGAACCCTCACCGATACTATTCATCATTCTTCTCAATGAATCAATCCTCTCAAGATATATGGTATGCTATTATTTATTCTCTTATTTAATTGTGATATTCTTATATCTAGGTCTTTACCCCCTCACTCCTATACTTAGTTTTAGATCTTTACTACGAAAAGTGAAAACCAAACTTATTTTAGATCTTTAGTTTCATTATTTTGGGGCTTCAATTGTGATTCTTTTTTCCCTTACTGTCGGACTCTCCAAGTTTATCTCTAGTTTTGTTCCTTCTCGACTGAGTTCACGGTGGTTTAGGGAATACCGGAGGCGATATTTGATTCTACTTGGATTTTTTATATGGTTATGGATCCTTATTAAACCCATCATTCAGTTCTTCCATCCCACACTCTAGATCACATCTTGGTCTATTTTTTGGTTGGACAATAGTAGAGGTTCTCACAAAGCTAGTGTTTGGTATCTTCTTCTTTGTTCCTGTTTAATGTATGAAAATTATTTCTTGAGTTCAACTATTTATTAGATATAGAGAGGTAGGTCATGATTGGGAAACTATTAGAAAATTTAGGTGGAATATAGATACAATAAATAAATATGGGAAACTTGGTCACCCGACATACTCTCCTCAATGGAAGAGAATTGATCATTAGTATCCTGAATTTGGAAATGAGTCGAGAAACCTTTTTTTTGTGCTATCTACAGATGAAGTGATTCCTTTTGGTTTTCAAAGAAGCACTCATAGTACATGGCTAGTTATTTTGATAAATTATAACCTATCACCATGGTTATACATGAAACAAAAATACATTATGTTATCTATGCGTATATCAGGACCAAAACAACAGAGTAATGTTATTAGTGTCTATTTGTGTCCATTGATTGAAGATTTTAAATTATTGTGGGATTCAGGTGTCATGTTGTATGATGCTTATATAAATAAAGATTTCACATTGAGATCCTTATTTTACGTGACAATAAATGAATTTCCTTCTTATGGAAATTTGTTAGGATATATAATTAAAGGAATTTAAGGGTGTCCCATTTGTGAATAGGGTACATAGTGAATTAGGTTGAAACATTTATTGAAGACTGTGTTTCTAGGACATCATAGATTTCTACCCCAATGACATAAGTACCAATCTTGGATGACATCATTCGATGGGAGTATAGAAGAACATACAATACCATCTCCACTAGTAGGTGATCAACTATTTGAGAAAGTAAAATATATGGAAACTGATTTTGGTAAACCTTTTTTGAAAAACATTACAAAAAACTGTTGAAAAAAGAGATCGTTTTTTTAAATTATCATACTAGAATTGTTTGTACATAAGACATTTTAATGATGTCATGCATGTTAAAAAATGTATATGATAGTGTCATTAAAATGTTACTAAATACACCTAGAAAAATAAAGGATGTAATTAAGGCTGGGTTGTACATGATTTACATGAGAATACGTGAAGAATTGGACCCAATTATGGGTGAAAAATAGACTTTTCTTCCTCCAACTGCTTACACTCTTTCTAGGAAGGAGAGATATTAGTTTTTCAACTTATTGAATGATGTAAATTTTACATAGGGGTATTTGTTGAATATCAAGAATATCGTTTCAATGAATGATTTAAAGTTAAAGGGTATGAAATCACATGACTGTCATGTTTTTATGAAATATCTAATTCCTATATCATTATGTTTCATTTTAATCAAGAATTTATATCATACATTAACCAAGCTATGTTTCTTTTTCAAATCTATATGTAGTAAAGTTACAGACCCAGAAAAATTTCCAACTATAGAAAAGGAAATTACTTTCATATTATGCGAATTGGAGATGTTATTCCCACCAAAATTCTTTGATACAATGGTTCAAATGATGGTTTACATGGTAAGAGAGATTCGACTATGTGGTCCTATACATTATAGATGAATATACCCCATTTAACATTATATGAAGATTTTGAAAGTGCATGTCAAAAATCGAAGTTGTCCTAGAAGATTGTATTATAGAGAGATATATTGTTGAGAAAGCCATTGAATTATGTACCAACTACCTGTCTGCTATAGAAAACATTGGTTTATTGAAATCTCATCACACTAGGTGCCTTGTGGGTGAAGTAATTTCCAAAATAGATTCTATCACAATTACTATTACAGATCATGACCAGGACCACCTTTACATTTTGCATAACAATTTAGAGGTTTTTATATATGTTGAAACCCACAAAGAAATTCATAGTAATTTGAATCCATCAGGGATGAAGGTTGGATATCAAATACACATAATAAATAATTTATAGGATTCTTTAGATACCATATTTTTAAGGTGTCAGGTGAAAATTCAAATTCAATTTCAGAATGACTTTGATGGATAGATAAAGGACCAAGTGTGAATGTATTATCTTATAATGGTTATGTAATTAATGGTTAAAAATTCTACACAAATGATCATTATGAACATAATACTATGAAAAATAATGGAGTTACACTTGTGGATGAAGCGATGCATGTATCTGGTACCAAGGATAAAAATCCAATTTATGCGAATATGTCATACTTTGGCATCATCAAACAAATATGAGAGTTAGATTATACAACATTCAAAGTGACAATTTTTTTAATGAAAGTGGGTTGATAATAGGAGTGATGTTAAAATAGAATAATTTGGATTCATAACAGTGGATTTCAGTAAGGAAGGGTATACCGAAAAACCATTTATAATGGAATCAAAAGTAGTAGAAGTAGCACATGAGCATCAACCCAGTTGGTGAGGTATCCTTAAGTGAATCCACAAGACCCAGATTTAAAACCAGGTAGAGGCATATTTTCAGGTACTGTAGCAGTACTTTACACTATGCGTTAATGTAGCAGAACTGTACACTATGAGGGGTACTGTAGCAGAACTGTAGCAGGTATTGTTCGGTACTGTAGTAGCTAGAACTATTCACCTTGGGACACTGGTTTGGGCTTGGAGTCCTTAAAGATTTTGGGCCACCCAAGCCTTCTGGTCAGTATGGATTTTGGGCCACCTCAAGGCCTTTGGGCCACATGCAGTTACCCCAGACACACTACAAAAAAGGAGCAACCCCGGAAGAGGATTCGGAGCAGGTGCACTCACCAGAGAAGAGCCAAATGGATTTTTCAGAATGATAGGGTATGGCTATGCCATCGGGACCAGCCTGTGCTTGCATGGGAAGTCTATCCAGATGAACATGCAAATGTGGAGAGCTACTATCATGACACAGACACTGGGGAAGTGTAGTTCTTTGTAGATAGTCTAGTTGATTTCCCTAAGACCTTCGGGTCATGTAATCTCTCAAGCCTACGGGCCTTGTAATCTCTGAGCCTATAGGCCTTGTAAGGGTTCCCCCTCATCCCTTGAAAGGGGGGTTATCAAAAATCAATAAAAATGAAGGCCTTCGGGCCATTCTGAGAAAAGTAGTTGAAGTATTTTATGTTCCATATCCCAAAAACTAAAAGTGGTCAATTGTTCTGTTACCAACCAAAACTACTAAAGAGTAAAATGTCAATTCAACTGAGTATGACCCTTTCATTGGAATTTCATAATTATTTTTTATTGGTCCTAATGTAGACATGGTCTTGTATGTCATAGGAGACCATAATGAAGGGATTTGAATACTCGATAGTGGGGTAAAGTCCATTCAACCTTTTAAAAAAAGTGAGTTCAATAATCAGATTTTTTTGTATTATACATTATGTTACCACATATTATTATCTATTCACTACTACATTTAAATAATCTAAATTAAATGTTCAACCACCTCTACAGATAATGAATTCTTCACATGCTGATTCCCCCAATCCCAAGGAACAATAGGTTTCTTAACATGTTGGTGCTTCCAACACAGAGGAACAACAACATTCTACATATTATGATGATACTAATCTAGATGAAAAATATATTGATTATGTTGAAGCTGAGGAAATGATAGAAGGAGAACAACCAGTTTCCCCCCCAAAAGGATCACCATAGCATGATAGTGTTAACACAAATGACTAAGGTGAGAAAAAAAGGCATTAAATTTGAGGTTGGATGGAATGCACCTGACCAAACTATTAACCCCAATGAGGCCATGTTTAGTAGTTACATTAGTCTCACCACTCGCATGCGTGTTCCGATTGATGTAGATTAGTGACACAATGTTATACCTGCACTTAATACATTGATTTAGGATGATATTAGGGTAAAATTATGATATACTTTCTTTATTTTACTAAATAATAATAATGAAACATCGAATTAGTCTTCATTATCCCTTGAAGAGTGAATTTATAGTAGATGACTCACAAATGAAATTTTTATTAATACTCCTTAGAAAGGTTCATATAGGATTTAAAACAATTCTTATGAAGTTTCATCTCAAATATGTTGAAGGGAAAATAAATTTTAACCCACTATAGATGCATGCACACCTGATAAACCAACAAGCATGAGCCACATTTATTGGCCATCGTGAGGAGACATATTTTTAGGTACATTGTTACTAGTAATACATTTCTTGAAAATATTTGTATTGATCACATTGATTATGAATTTTTAATTTATGAAACAACAATTGAGTGCTAAAAATAATCAATGGGTAGAAAAACTAATGTAACCCTACTGTAAAGAATGGATGAGGTACACTTCACTTGAAAAAATGGTAATTATTTTAAATATACCATCATTATTTTATGTGACATGAAATACAAAAATAATTAAGTTCCTATGTTTATATGAATATTGATGAATTCAAATCCAAAGTCACTTCCAACCCACATCATGTGCTATAGAATGAGGTACATGTAAATAAAGAAGGGATAATAATAGATGAAAACACACAAAAAGTGTGGGAATCATGTATAAGTATGACATAATAAAAAATTGTTTTTCTTTAAATCAGTATTACATAATAATGATTAATTATTTTATTATATTTTTTATCTGAATTAGATACAAGAATCATCATCACCTATACCCAATGAACAACTACTATTAGTGGCCTTGAAGTAGATAGAACAGTATGGTTCCATCAGAGGTGCGAGTTTTAGGGTGCCACCCTGAACATATTTTTGAGAAAAGAAATAAACACGGGGATAAAGATAAGAAAATGGAAGAGTTTCAGGCACAATTATCTACTCTTGAAGAAAAATTTAATTGTTAGTTAGAGTTGTTGTAAAATTTTATAGGAAGGAATCAAAGATAAGAAACAACACAAGAACAAACACTATGTGAAGATCCCCCCACCCCCACTAGATTTGAGTCAATCCATTCACCTCAAAGAGATATCTTAGAATAGGTAATCAATATTTTCATAATTTTTTCTAGGAAATGTAAATCAGGTATACATTGAAATCTTTCCTATACTAATATTATAGAGGGTGAAAATGATTGTGATTTATATTTATCAACACCCACCCATCACCTTATTGTGAGGGGTACTATTTACAATATACAAGGAGATATTCTACACAACAAAAAACTTCTAATAGGTTATGTGAGAGTGGTGATTAACATAGATCAAGAGTCAAGTGCTGAGCTACATGTTCCACTTGATGATGCATATATTCATATGGTTGAGAAATCTATTGGAAAATTTATTTCATAGCAGTTATATCTTGTAAAAAAATATTTTGACAAAGAAGTATTCATTTACAATTTATTTTTCATGAAAAACCTTTAACAATTAATGAAAAAAGGTCTAAACTGATGAATCTTATTACAGAAAGACAAAGGGAAGGGGGTGAAATGGATGGTCAAATCAAAAGGATCTAAAGGATCAACCAACCAATAAAAAATATCTTCACAAAGTACCTTTACCCCACCTATTCAACTTCCACATTTACTAACATTAAAGGTTCATGAAAATTCAATATTAACAAATGGTGTCGCAACTACAATTGATTGCGAAGAACAGATGTATAGTGGCAATTACAGACTATATTGGTCTTGAGAATGTAAATGAAATCCTCATGCATGAATAGCTAGGAGTCATAGTTTTAAATGTATACATGAGGTGTGTTTTCATGACTTATATATCTAATAGCTAATATACTATGTTAATTATGACTAAATGTTATTCATATATTTTTAGGAATATATATAAATACTATTTTAAGGGAAAACCCTATGAATAGTAATTTGGACTCATTAGTCCTCACATCACTTCTATACAAGAATTAAAATTAGAACCAAAGAAAATTGAATTAATAAAGGTTATAATGAACAAAATGTTTGAAAGAAAACTTACAGATGAAAAACTCTTCTTAATACCCAGGATGCAGGGGTAAAACTCTATAATTAATCATAGCAAATATATTCTCATTCATTTCATTACTTATTCACTTTTATTTTTTTAGGAAGTAGTGGTTACTCATTACAGTCAATTTAGATACTCTAAATATCTATTTTCTAGATTCAATGCATGGATACCTAAAAAACTAACCACACATGATGAATTTTATCATTTTCTAATATAGTTCACGCAATGTTTTTCAAATAAAATTCAAGTTATACATTTTATATTATTTTTTAATAATTTTTTTTTATGATAGGTTAGTGTTTAAATATCATCAAAATCATTACATGAGGACAGTCCATGAATATGATAAGCCTATCAACTTCTAAAAGTGGATAAGTATTAGGGTATATATAATAATATTTCACTATCAAAACATATATAAAAAAATTACTTATTTTCATCAATGTTTCGACAGTGTACAAAACAAACCAATAGCAAAGATTGTGGTTATTATGGTTGCCAATTTATAAAAGATATTGTATGCCATCAACAAACTAGAATTCCCAAAGAGGTATTTTTGAATATAATTAAAATTTAATTTAAAATATTTATTAATCCTTTTTATTTAAATTTTTTAGTACTACCAGGACTCTTGATAGTCCTTGTATTTATAATAGGAAATATATTTGTTTAGAAACGAATGGGAAGCATACCTGGTGTCAGAATGTATATAGAAATCATGAAAAAGTGACTACCCACTACTTATTTAGTTTATTCTATCATCATTCTATCTATTTTTTTAGTTATTTTCCTTATCATTTTTATCTGACACTTTAGAAAAATGATCTGTAATTCATTTTTGACATATAGGAATCAACCACACCTCAATCCTATACATGGTGTGTTTTGTATGACTCAAAGTGCTTGTTTTCAGTTTACAATTGACATTTTAGTTAAAAAAACATCACATACTCAAAATCAAGAAAACAAATTCAAATTGTTTTGATGCTTTAGAAAAATGATCTATAAGTCATTTGTGACATATAGAAATCATCTGCACCTCAACCTGATACATTGTGTTTCCAACATGACTCAAAGTGTCCGTTATCAATTTAAAATCAATAATTTAGTTTGGAATGTGTTTCATTCACTAAAAACTAATAAAATGCATTCATTTTTCTTTGATAATTTAGGAAAATGATTCATAATTCATTTTTGTCATGTAGGAATTAGTATCATGTCAAAATGACACACGTTGTGACCAGTATGACTCAAAGTGCATTTTTTCAGTTTAAAATTACATTTTAGTAAATAACAAAATTTTCATACTCAAAACTAAGAAAATACATTCATATTTTTTTGATACTGTAGTAAAAAAAATCCATAATTCATTTTTGATGTGTAGTAATCATCCACACCTCAATATTATGAAAGATGTGACTAGTATGAATTCAAGTGACTCTTTTTATTTAAAATATACATTTTAGTAAAAAAGACAAGTGAAATAATCAAAATTGAGAAAACACATTCGAATTGTTTTCATAATTTAGGAAAAATATCTGTAAGTCATTTGTAATTTGTAGGAATTAACTGCACCTCAATCCGAAACATGGTGTGACCGGTATGACTTCAAGTGTTCGTTATCAGTCTAAAATTGACATTTTAGTTCAAAACATGTACGACCCACTGAAAACCAAGTTAATGAATTCAGATTGTATTGATAATTTAGGAAATCTATTCGTAATTTATTTATGACGTGAAGGAATCAGTCTCACTGAAAATCGATATACGATGTGACCATTATGACTCAAAGTGCATGTTTTCAGTTTAAAATGACTTTTTAGTAAAAAAGAATAGTGATATACTCAAAATTGAACATATTAATTAATATGGTTTTGATAATTTAGGATAATGATCCAAAATTAATTTGTGACATTTAGGAATTAGATTGACCTCAAACTGATGCACGATATGATCAGTATGACACCAAGTGTGTCTTTTTATTTAAAATTGAAATTTTAGTGAAAACTAAAAGTGACATACTCAAAATCAATTAAAAACATTCAAATTATTTTGATAATTTAGTACAATAATCCATAAGTAATTTTTTACATGTTAGAATCAGCGTCACCTTAATTCGATAAATAGTGTTCATAGTATGAGTCAAATTTTATAGTTTCAATTTAAAATTGACATTTTATTAATTTATTATTTCATATTTATATTTAATTTATTTATTTATAGTATTACTAACATAATAATTGTTTTCCTATATAGGTGGATTCTTTTTCTAGAATTGGGGTGGTTTATTTGAAACTACTCACGCTCATGAGATATTGGACTTTGAGGCTATAAATGAGATAATGGAAACACAAAAATGGATCAAGAATGTATATAGACATCATGAAATAATGAATTCCTGCTACTTATTTAGTTATTTTTTCTATCATTTTATCTAATATTTTTAAGTTAATTTACTTTTCATTTTTATATAATACTTATTTAGTTTTTTCATAGATATTTTGGGAAATCATTCTTTGATTTCAACAATATGAAATAATCTATAAAATAGAGAACATATTCCATTCAGATGGAAGTAGAAACCCCATGCTACCTGAAACATGAAGTAAATCATAAGGATGAATCCTCCAAGGGATTTTTTATTAGTTGGATGAAAATTATGACTTCCCAAAATATCTATTGTGAACATTGTATTGAACGATGTAGGAATTAACCACAACTCAATCAGCCATACCTCAATATGACACATAGTGTGCTCGGTATGACTCGAAGTGTATGTTTTTAGTTTATAATTTACATTTTAATTCAAAACATACATCATATACTCAAAACTAAGAAAAAACATTCATATTGTTTTGATACTTTAGTAAAATGATCCACAAGTCATTTATGAAGTTTAGGAATTATTCACACCTCAATCTAACACACGATGTGATCGGTATGACTCCAAGTGTGTCTTTTTATTTAAAATTGAAATCTTAGTAAAACATATAGGTGACATACTCAAAATAGTGAAAACACATTCAAATTATCTTGATACTTTAGTAAAATGATCTATAAGTCATTTGTGATATGTATCTATCATCCACACCTCAATCCGATACACGATGTGCCCGGTGTGACTCAATGTGGTCATTATCAGTCTAAAATTGATATTTTAGTTAAAAATGCGAGTCACTCACTGAAAACTAGGAAAAAATGATCATATTGTCTCGATAACTTAGTATAACTATTCATATGTCATTTTTGATGTGCAAGAATCATTCTCACATCAAACCGACATGTGATGTGACAGGTATGACTCAAAGTTCATGTTTTCAGTTTAAAATGTCATTTTAGTAAAAAAGACAAGCGACATACTCGAAACCAAGTAAACACATTCAGATTGTTTTGATACTTTATGAAAATGATCCATATGTCATTTGTGATGTGTATAAATCAACCACACCTCAATTAGATGCATGAGGTGACTAGTACGACTACGAGCATGTCTTTTTATTTAAAATAGATATTTTAGTAAAAATGAAAAGTGAAATAATAAAAAATAAGAAAACACATTAGGATTGTTTTTATAATTTAGTACAATGATCCATAAGTCATTTTTTATATTTAAGAATCATCCTCACCCTAATCAAATACATGGGTGTGCTCGATATGATTTAAAGTGTCCGTTTTTAGTTTAAAATTGACATTTTAGTTCAAAACACATGTTACTCACTGAAAACCAATAAAAAGTGATAGAATTGTCTTGATAACTTTGGAAAATGATTCATAAGTCATTTGTGACATGTATGAGTTAGTCTCATATCAAACCGATACACAATGTGACCAATATGACTCAAAGTGTATATTCTTAGTTTAATATAAAATTTTAGTAAACAAAACAAGTGACATACTCAAGATAATTTATTAAAATAATACATAAGTCATTTTTGACATATAAGAATCATAAAAACCTCAATATGATGCATGATGTGACTGGTATGACTCAAAGTGTCTGTTATCAGTCTAAAATTGATATTTTCTTTTCAAAACATATATCACTCACAGAAAAATGAGAAAACATACTATGATTTTCTTGATAATTGGGAAAACTATTCAAAATTTATTTGTGATATGTAGGAATCAATCTCACATCAAATCGACACACGATGTGACCAGTATGACTCAAAGTGCATGTTTTCAGTTTAAATTGACATTTTAGTAAAAAATAAAAGTGTCATACTCAAAACTGAGCAAAAAAATTCATATTTGTTTGATACATTAGGATAATTATCCATAAGTAATTTGTGATGTGTAGGAATTATCCACATCTCAATCTAATGCACAATGTGACCAATATGACTTAAAGTGTGTATTTTTATTTAAAATTGAAATATTATTAAAAAAGACAAGTGACACACTCAAAACTAAGATAATCCGTTTGGATTGTTTTTATAATTTATTATAATGATCTATAAGTCATTTTTGACATGTATAAATTAGTCTAACCTCAATCTGATACATAGTGTGCTCAGTATGACTCAAATTGTCTATTATCTATTTAAAATTGACATTTTTGTTCAAAATGCATATCACTCACTGAAAACTAAGTAAAGAAACTCATATTATCTTGATAATTTAGGAAAATTATTTATAATTGATTTTTGATGTGTAAGAATTATCCTCACATCAAACGGACACACAATGTGATCGATATAACTCAAAGTGTATGTTTTCAATTTAAAATGACATTTTAGTAAAAAATTCAAGTGGCATACTCAAAAATGGTCAAACATATTTTTATTATTTTGATACTTTAATATAATGATCCATAAGTTATTTGTAGCATGTAGGAATCAACCTTACCTCAATCTGACGCATGGTGTGACTAGTAAGACTCTAAGTGTGTCTTTTTTATTTAAAATCGACATTTTAGTAAAAAAGAAAAGTGACATTCTCAAAACTAAGAAAATGAATTAAAATTATTTTTATACTTTAGGGAAATGATCCATATTTCATTTTTAGGTGAAGAGACCAATCAAACCTCAATCTGACCCACAGTGTTCCCAGTATGGCATAAAATGTCCATTATCAGTTTAAAATTGACATTTTATTAATGTATTGTTTCATATTTATGTTTAATTTATTTATTTATAGTATTAATAACATAAGAATTATTTTATTATATAGGTGTATTATTTTTCTCAATTTGGGGTGGTATGTTCGGCAACTGATACCTTGATAGGGCTTTTTGAGAGGGGGTCAAGTGCCAAAGACAATTAAACCATTGATGTTTTTGAATGTTTATGATAAATTTTACTTTCTAATTTAATTGTACAAAAAAATGTTTTAAATAATATAGTTTTTTTATTTGTGATGTAATTTTTATTTTAATTAAATTATTATTTTGACATATCCTATATTTTTTGTTGTGGTAAGTATTTGGTTCGTGTATTTGGTGTTACATTGCGATGTAATTTTAATAGCACACTATAGCAGTATGAAATTTATGAGTGATAAAAGTAGCATTGATAAAGGATCACATTTATCAGCACCTTTTTTAGCAATGATAAAGGCTCCCTTTATCAGTTCTTTTCTAACACTAATAAAAGGGAACCCCTTTTAATGGTTCTTATATCAACAATGACTTTTTATCACTGTTGATGGAATTTTATAGCGTTATTAAATGCCTTTTCTCGAGTGGTGATAGTATACAGATGGGTATAAATTAGAATGTGGAGGATTTGGATAGTCATACTACATCTATCTTGTTATTTCTACAAACATAGACTATACAAATAATTTAATTCACTCATCTATCAACCGGTTCATCTATCAAATATCAAACTTTAAGGAAGTTATTTCACCCTTGTATTCTCCCTCCCTTTATTCCATACCAATACGTCTAAACACTTTTATGATACTCACAGCCACCTCATATCCTCCTATGTGACTCAGATGTTCTTGTTTACCTAAATCAGCCACCAAAATATTCATCCTAACCTCAGGGATAAAACCCCCCTACATCGATTACTCTTAAAGGGAATATTGAAATGATATATGTAAATATTATATTAGTGTGATGAATTTACAAAATACTAATATTCATGAAAAAAGTAATTAATTTCTTATAATATTACCAGCTACTTATTTTGATAGATCAGTAACAAAATTCCCCTTTTCTCATTCTCTCCCCTTTTCATTTTTCTTGGTGAGTGGGGGAGTTAGAGGACCTAACTGAAACTCTTTAGAGTTACTGCTAGATTTATATCTTAATTCATAAAACTTTTCAATAATCATTTTCTTATTTAGTAAAGGATACCCTTCACATGACAAAGTATGAAGGTATACATCCTATGACTAGATCTATTTGTGAGATCTCATGTATTCATATTATATAAGAATAAATGAATAATTCATCATGTAATTAATAATTTTTTTTTACAAATTTATTATATAAAAAAATTATCATACCAGAAAGGCTTACTTCTATCAGCTGATGACGAAATTCTTCCATGTATCTACATCTAAAACCCATATTTGAGGCATATATTTTCATTTTGTTTCTTCTTGAAAATATAAAATGAAGTTAAATTTTTATTTTAAATCCTTCCATATAATTTTGGAAAAATAAATCCACCTCTTATTAACAAATTTCATATCAAGAAATTTTAGTGTTATCTATAGTTGAATAGATCAAATGTTATTCATATGAAATATATAATATTTGAACTATTAGAAAAAAATAAAAACGTTGATATATTTTACCGTTACACACTCCCACAAGCAATCTTTCATCATCTAGTTAGTGATCCTCCAATTAGGATATAATATACTAATCTTAACTCAACTCTTCATGCCCATAAAGCTTCTAAATTATTTTGAATTTCATCATACTAAGTTATCTTTATCATTAATGTCAATTGGAAACCTTTGATCCTTTACATGAGCAAGTGAAAGTTTTTGTAAACATGTAATCCCATGTCTACTAAATTTAGATTATTTTCTTCTCTGAAGAAGAAGAAGACTCTACAATAGTAGGCTCACTGGTAGTACTATAAATATTTTTGAAAAACATAAGTTTAATTTCATTAAAAAATTTAATTACTGCATAGATATTTATATGAAGATACATACACATACATCAGTATTTATTTCTCTTCCACTATTCCCATCATTTAAATAGATGTATAATACATTAATGATATTCTATGTACCTATATTTGATTAGAATTAAATTATTATTAGAAGTAAAAATATATTATTATTTATAATAGAATGAAAACTATATCTATTATGTTAACCAATACTATCAAAGAAAAGTTAATACCTAAAAATGATGAATAAAAAGTAATAGTTACATTAAAATGATTATACCAAGCTTTTTCAACAAAAAAAGATGTAACTAAAACTAATGAATATAAAAATTAAAAAAATGGTAAAAATGATCAACATCTATAGATTTAAATATCCAAGTTAAAAATAGTATTTTTATATGTGTATTTTTCACCAAAAAAATAAAAAATAGACATTTACCAAAATTATTAGGAGAGTAACAAAGAGTTTTACCATATATATTATCCATGATCATTTTGTCTAACATAGATCGTGTCTACATTATAGTCATCGTAATCCTCGGGTAATTGTGTAATAGAAGAAAAAATCGCACATAAGTCCAAAATATCATCAACATCCTCATCACTCAAATTAATTTTTTATCTTGAAAAATGATGGACCATTGATCATTCAATGCGTTAATGACATAAAATACCACTTTTCAAGCATAATCATGATATTTTTCTCCTCTTTACAACTAAATATCTTCAAATCAATAAGTGTAAATTCATAATCATCATGTTTCACACCATTATTACAATCAACCCAGTTACACTTAAATAATGGTGCTAAAAATTTAGTATAATTAATTTCCCACATATCTTCAATAACTCTAAAATATACTATTGATGTAGAAATCAATTTTTTATCTTTTCCACTCAAAAAATTCATTGCTTTAGTGCCGACCATTATTATACTATTTTGAACTATAATTTTATTGTCTTTATTTTTTTATATAAAATGTGTAACTATTAATGTAAAAACCAAACCATGTGATCACATTAGCAAATAGTCCCCTAACTAACCATTTCAGGGTTTCTAATGTAGAATAATTAGTGTTGAATTTCCCTTTAAACCATTAAACAAATGTATTTTTATCCTCATTCGTCAAAAAATTTTCATTTTATTATGGATATCATATATTGAATCAAAAAATATGTATTGATATATATTTTTTAACCTCATCCATGTTGTTTAAAATGTATAAATGTTCCTACATCACTACATCGCATGTAATTAACTTTAATTTTAATACATGAATCCCTTTCCTTCACTATTGACCATCAGATGATGAGATATAGGGAGACCAATATGCTCCACTTCAAAGAAGTATTCAGTAGAGAAATCAACCACCTCTCGTGATGTATATTTTTAAATAATATAGTCCTCTGGTTGATGTGTATTTTTAACACATCCCTTTATAATTTTCATATATACTTTAAAGGTATACTTATAATGTAAATATACAAGACCACATTATCTTATCTCTCTCACCAAATGAATCACTAGATGGACCATTATATCAAAAAATTATGGTGTAAAATACATCTCCAGTTGAAAAAATACGAGGAAAAATTACTTCTCCAATGCATTTAAAAAATTTAGATCTATGGATCTACTACAAATGTAATTGAAAAAGTAGCATAACTTAATGATAAACTTTCTTATAGGCATAAAAAATATGTCACATAGTAAAACTGGTGGTATTTCTTGAATCAATACATATAATTCATGATATTTCTATCATATTAACTTCAAATCCTTCAATGACACTAAATGTTCACATTTAAAGAATACCTGTTAGGTACTTTAATACCATTAATACATTAATATTAATTCATCTTTTCAATTTTGATTAACATGTAATGTGAAAACCCAAGAAATGTTAATAATAAATTAATTTCATGCCTTAGTAATGTTCATGATTATATTTTCTGGAGACATATTCACTCTATTGATTTAAAGAATTTTTTCAATAAAAAAGGAAGTAACTTTTTATAGATAATTTTTTCATCAATTATATGGTTTTATTTAAAAGTTAAATTTATAAATTTTAGAAATTTAATTTGATAAAATATAATTTATTTTATATATCAGCATATAAAATTTATTTCATGGTGGATTTTTGGTATTTTTCTAAAAGACTTATTTTTTATTGAATAGTAAAAGATGTTGATTTTTGTAAAATTGTTATTTATTTTATTTAAATCAAGTAATTTAAAAGTACCATTATATTTTGTATTTTTTTAAAGTAACATAATATATATTTGATTAAAAATAATATAATTAATTCCATATGAGTTAGAATTGTATATATATATTTTTTAATAAGTGGGGAGAAACTCCCCCTTATTTATTAAGAAAAATAAAGTCCTCTTTTAAACCGGGGTTGAGAGGTAACCCTGAACACAACCCAAAATCACAGTGATACAAAGGCCTAATACAACATGATGCAACATAGGATAAAAAAACACATGACCCAAAATACCACCGACCCAAAGATTGAAACATGGCCTAAAGGCCCAAAGCGAGTAGCCCGCAACATGACATGACACCAAGAAAATGAATCACCACCCCCTTCCAGTGAACCTCACTACAAGAGACCAATCTGAAAAAATTCATTACCCCCCTTCCAAAAAAGTTACAATGTGGTATAAACAAGAAATGAGACAGAGCACCCCTCATTTCATAGTGTGATAGGAGGGCTAAATGACTGGTTTTAACAAATCCATCTCTCTTTTGAGCTACCCACCTGGTGATGCCTGCATGGACCATGATTTCATCACCTTCCTGATGCACTACATCTTCAAACCGAATCCAAGAGATAAAGTCACAAATATAGGGAACCCTCTAACCCAAATTCGTATGTAAGGTTGGATGATGAAAGTTAACATTCTCATCCCTCAAAATGAGCCCACCCACTTAGCAGTACTGCAACACTGCTTGCCTAATGCTCCGAATCGTGCAACTAATAACAATCAATGCTGCCCACAACCCACAAGAAAAGAATACCTAAAGGCCCAGTGACCAAAAAACCAAAGAGGCGGATACCCAAAGGCTCTCAAGACCCAAACCTGAGAACAAAAACCCAAGTCAATACAAAAAAATATGTCCCAAAGGCCCACATGACATACATCCAAATTTAAATGGACCAAAGACCCATGAAACATTTGATTACACCAAAATAACTCTTGAACCATATCATCAAACAATAATTCAACCAATGAACAAGAAAATGAAGACAAGTAGATAGAACCATCCTATCTTCCCAATGTAAGAAACATCATAAGAACCACCATGATAGATCAACATCACATGACCCCCAATTCATCAAGCAACCTCAGAACACCATTGCCCAATATGTGAAAGCATTTGACTGAAGAAATCAGAACGATATCAAAAAATCACCCATTATGTGGCCAACCAAACACTGCATGAAATATGAATATCCATGAGATAAAGTACAGTAGGATGAAATTATCACAAAACTATGATGGGGGCCTAGATCTTAGGGAGGATGCCCTGCCCGTCCACTGCCCAAACTCCAAATCGTCGCCACCTGAAAGACCCAAAACACCATACTGATAATGATAGAGCCCAGATCTGGTCATATATGGGGAAGATTATGCATTGAAGTCACCACATGATTCAACAATGATGACACCACCCTGAGGTTGAGGCGCTTATAACAAATCATATAGAGGAAATCCACGTGATGAGGTCAACAGGGAGAAGTGGGATGGGGAAAGGGAGAAAAATACGATGAGGAAGTATCCAAAACAATTGGAAGGACTAAATTTCTAAAAAAGGGGAAAACTCTAGTAGTCGTAGCATGCTTGGGATATCATTACATGGGATAAAGGATCCATCTTATATTTTATTTTGGTATAAGTTCATTTTTATTCTTGAAAATACATTTTTTCTAGTTTTTGTTGTTACTGTGTTTTGGACACTTATATTAAAAGTGAATTGTGAAACATCTAAAAATTTAATATTGAAAAATGGATTTCATCTTTGGAATTCAGATGCTCAAATCTAGTAATGTGGTCAATTTCATTTTGGTCATTATGAATAGTAACCTTGGTAAAAATTTGGTACCATAGTAAAGGGTAAAACATGTAAATTAAGGTATAAAATAAGTGACATGGTTACAAAATATTACATTAATTATTATTTTATGAGACTATTTAGTCTCTTTTCACCATATATTTTAGTTTTAATTGTTTAAGTGCCACTTTACCATGAGAGTGACTTAATATTATTTTAAAACATTGAATAATGACAAGGGTTTCACTCCCCTCACTTATAAAAGGGAACTTACTATCCTTTCTTACTCAAACTTCTTGAGACATTTAGTGAAATAAATACCTAAATAAAATACCTTCCCAAAATCCATCCTCATGTTCTGGAGGTTTTGGTCTCACCAAAGGACCAAACCTAGAAGGATTAATGTGTAATCCAAAAGAGGATTTCAAAGGAGTTCTATAACTCTTAACCAAGTGTTTTCATGTTTAATTATTCTTATGAATCATTAAAATATTATTTAAATGCTATGATATAATAACATAATTATATTAAATATATTTAACTATTATTATTTTGATTTCACAACCATTTTTATCACTTTTTTCCATCTCATGGGAAATAAAAACTTCGCTTGTGCGTACATGTGGACTACTACCTCCACAAAACGATGTGTTTCATTTTTAATAACTATATAATTTTTCCAGTTAAAATGATAGATAAAGTGATTATATATTACTTAACTTATTAACTTTCCATCCATTGGAACATGATAACATTTCATGTGCGTATGTGTGGACTACCACCTCCCCAAAGCTATGCGATTTGTTTTTCATTTTATCCTCACATGGATTGTCATAAGGATGTAACTAATGAATAAATAGTATTTTTATAACATATTTATGTTTCTATAAAATCAAAATATTATCAAATTTATTAATTTTTTCACCCAGTAGAAAAATGAAAATGTTGTTTATGCATACATATGGACTATCATTTTCATGAAACGATGTGATTCATTTTTTATGACAACCTTACATGGATATTTTTAAAAGTATATTTAATGTATAAAAATAATAATTATTAAATTTTTAATATTATGGAGATGATATAACAAAAACCTCTTTGACCATGGTCAACACACTGATGTTATTTTGATGTTATAAATTAAACGACCCCAAAACGACCAATGTGAACTTAACCATTTTAGTAACTAAATTAGTCATGGTAATAAATTAAATAAAATGAATAATAATAATGAAATGAAAATGAAAAATTTTATTAAGAAATTATAAAACTAATATAGTTTTATTATTTAGGATTTAGAGAATGTACGAATCTAGACTAGACTTAAGGTAAGATATTTTTCTTTAAAACATTATTTTAAAGTATTCCTTTAAAGTCTTTCTCCTCTATAACCATTTGTTTCAAAATTTTCCATGAATGTCATTATTTGTATAGAAAATATTTTTAAAGGTTAATTTCAACTAATATGTACTTTATTTTTAATGGATTAAAAAGGAATATTTTTAACATTTTCCATATGAGATATGTTTGACTTTCTATAAAAGTGAAAAAGAATGTTTTTTAAAGTATATAGATTGAACACCATTTTTTCCCATCATATACGATATTAATTATAAATATTTCTATATATGTTTTCATTATTTTTAAAATAAAACCCTTTTACTTTTCTCTAGGAATATTTCTATTAAATATTTTTCAATAGAAGGGGATATTTTTTCATATTTTTATGTGAAAATGGAAAGTGATTTTCTTATGGGTTCAAATGAATTTTTAAAGGGTTTTATTATGAAAAAGTGAAATATTATATTCTTTTGTTCATGATATACTACTTAAGAATTATATATGGTGACAGGTGATCCATATATAACTCATGACGATGGGTGATCCTGATATAGCTCTCTAATACATTGGGCAATGAATAGTCTTTAAAGGTGAAAAATGAGGGAGATAACTTGGTAGGTTACTCCTATGGAATTTACTCGGCCTTGAAATGGGTTAAACATGAGTGAACATGGGTTATGAATATGATGATCCAAGATACTTATTTCGTTCTTTCTAAGGGTTTTTATGAAAATATTTTAATTTTGTGAGGAAAGAAAAGTCTATAAACGTTTAAAGATGAATGGTTTGTTTTATAAATAAATTTTCCATAAATTATTAGATTTTCATAATGCATTAATAATTTTATTGTTATTTCTAATGGGTTTAAAAGGTTCTATTTGAAAAAAGTTTGATTTTCTAATGTGTATATGTTTTATTTTTGCGCTCAAGTTTTATTATGAAAAAGGTAAACATTTTCATGGGTTTTTATATTTTTCACTAGACTAATGGGTTTACTTTATTTTTATATACCTTAATGAGATTTATTTTTCTCATACCAAATGTTAATATGTTTTTCATATTATATAAGTATGTGTAATCACTATATCAAGGTCAAAGTTTCCATTTTGGAATCATCTTAAAAGAATAAAAAGTGCCTTGAATGAAACATGGGTGTAAACTTTAATCCATGTTTTTGTGGAAAAAATGTATAATGTGTGTAAGTTTCCACTTTGTTATGTGATTTACCCCCTAATTATATAAAACTATAAAATAAGAAAATCATGAGAATTTAATAAATTGAAAACCTTTTTATAAATTATGCAACTATGGGTTGATCATGTCATAGGGTGTTATAGTTGGTATCAGAGCAAACATTTAGATAACATTAGAGGTCATAGTGATGTTAAGAGGAAATTTTAAGATATTATATTTTATGGTTATATTATTATGATATATATTTTGAATATTTTCATATTTCTTCATATAATCCATGTCTATTCAGAATGGTTTTATATAGATAAAATAGGGTAGATGAATTAGGAAGACATCAAAAGGATAATAAAATTTCTAATAAGAAACCTAGAATGTTTAGAACAAAGTAGTTTTTGGTAGTGTTAACTCAGTTGACATGGTCTATTAATGGTGGCACCCATGAAAGAGAGCAAAAAAATTCTTTATAGAGTAACATGTCTATATTAGATCATTTCATGAAACAAAACCCTCTAATTTTTTGTGGATCTTTAGACCTAGTGAAAGATAAAGGATGTATTAACACATTAGATAATATATTTAAAGTTTTTGGATATAAAAAACCTAAAAAATAAAATCTTGTTATTTATACTTTTGAAGGTGAAGGCGATCAATGGTGGTATTTGATTAAATACCAAGGAAAAATATGATATTTATGTCATGGAGTGGACAATATTTAAATATATTTTTCTTGAGAATTATTTTCATAAATTTATTTGAATTAAAATGGAAAGGATTTTTTTTGAGTTGAAGTAAAATAAAGAAGACTCGGTGGCCTCTTATGATGAAAATTTAATCGTACTGGCTAGATATGCACCAAATTTCATTATAGACCATGAGAGTAAAATTGATAGATTTTACATAGGTCTGCAACCAAGTTTATAGAGAGTGTTGTCTTTTTTAAATATAAAAGTTATGAGGAGGTTGTACTTTGTATTGATAATTTTGAGATAGAGTTTTCCAACACTTATGTACTTCATGAAAAAAATGATAAGAAGCGTTCAAGGTGGAAAGAAATAGAGAAGTAGTCAACCAAGAAATACGGAGGTAGGGAACCAAAATGTTCTAAATTTTGTAAAATAAATTTTAAATAATGTTTTATAGTATCATGAAGTTGTTATCAATTTAGTAATCTTGGTCATGTAGCTTGTGATTTTAAGGAAAAGAGTTATTATCAGACAAGTAATGGGAAAATAGATTGCTATCCATTGGTGAAATGTTTTAGTTACAATGATTTGGGTCATTTTGATAATGAATATTCAAAGTTAGTTACTCAATGTGGGAATAATCATGATCGGAATCATAAAGGTGCAGAAAAGTATTTTGATAATACTACGGAAGATAAGGGACCATCAAATGAAGTGGTGACAGGTATATTAATTTTTTATTTAGATTATGATAATGTCTTGTTTGATTGAGGATATACACATTCTTTTATATCTAAGAAATTTACAAGTATAATGGAAATATCATCTCAATAAATGAAGTCATAATTTTTTGTAAAAAATATTGGGGTAGTATTAAGGTAACAAGAATTTATAATGATCTTCTAATCATTATATGTGGAATTTTTTTCCTACAAAACTTTTCATCCTATATTTATTGGAGTTTGATGTTATTCTAGGTATGAATTTTCTTTCATTTTATCATGCTATGATAGATTTTAGTTCTAAAGAATTCATATTCAATTTTCAAAGTGATTTTAAATTCATATATAATAATGATTTCATACCCTTGATAACATATCAATAAGATGAGAAAATTATTAAATATGGGAGTTAAATTTATCTTGCATATATTTTTAAAAATAAGGAAACTGTTCAAATTAGTGATGTACCAGTAGTAAATGAATATCAGGATGTATTTCCTAATGATTTTCCTAGTGTTATTCATTAACTATAGGTTGAATTTACCATTTAATTAGTTCCTAATTTTAATCCAATTTCAAAACCCCCTCATAGAATGGATCCAATATAACTTTTTGAATTTAAATAGTAGTTACAATAGTTTCTTGATAAATATTTCATCTGACCTAGAACTTCACCTTGTGATGCTCTTCCCTTTTTTGTTAAAAATAAGGATGGTTCCATGAGGATTTTTATTGATTATAGAGTACTAAGTTACATCAATCTTAAGAAAAAATATATATTGTATCATATCGATGAATTATTTGATCATCTCTAGGGTGATCAATATTTTTCAAAGAATAATATCAGGTTCAGGTATTAGTAGCTGAAAGTGAAGGAGGAATACATTCTGAAGATGACATTCTATACTTGGTATGTCCATTATTAGTTTTTGGTTATGCGTTTTGGGTTAATTAATGCACCTATTTTATTTATGGATATGAGGAATAGAGTTTTCCATGAGTAATTGGATAATTTGTTGGTGGTTCTCATTGATTAAACTCTATTTCATTCTAAAATTTATGAGGAATATGAGAAACATATATGGTTTGTTTTGTAGATATTAAAAGAAATTAAATTGTATAGAAAATTTATCAAATGTGAATTTTGGTTATAAAAAATTTATTTCTTTAGCCATATTTTTTCTAAATATATAATAATTATTGATCCTTATAAAGCTAAAGTGGTCAAAGAGTGGCCAAGACCTAAAAATGTCATTGAGATTTGAAATTTTCTTGGATTAGTGGGTCACTACTGATGGGTTTTTGAAAAATTTACTTGGTTATCTAGAACACTAACTAAGTTAATTTGAAAAGGTGTTAGATTCATCTGGACAAAGGGATGTGATGACTGTTTTTAATAATTGAAAAGAAGATTGGTTAATACTCCATTGTTATACTTACTAACAAGAAATTGTAAATTTATTATTTATAGTGATGATTATTTTAATGGACACGGTTGTATCTCAAAGAAAGATGATCATGTAATTTTATATACTTCACGTTAGTTGAAACTCCATGAAAATAATTACCCTACACTTGATCTTGGTCTTATAGTGGTGGGTTTTGATTTAAAAATTTGGTGGAATATTTTATATGGGGTAAAATGTGATATATATACTGGTCATAAATGTTTAAAGTATATATTCACTCAAAAAGAGTTGAACATGCATCATAAAATATAGTTAGATTTGATAAAGGATTATGATTTCATGATTCTCTATAATCCAGGTAAAAGAAAAAAAGGTAGTCGATGCCTTGATTTGAAAAAATAATGTGTCATTAACCATTCTATGTTTGAAATATAATCCTTTGGTTAATGATTTAATAAATGTTAGACAAGAAATTATTCTTGTAGGAACCCCCTCTCTTTTGGTTCTGGTTTCAGTGCAGTCATCTTTGACTAATATAATTAAGCATGCTAAAAAAGCATATCATAATTTATGGGAAATGATGTAATTTCTAAAGAAGTGTAAGTTTCTTGAATTTAACACTTAAAAATAATGAGTTATGATATAAAACCCTATGGCCATACATGCCTTTTAAATTAAATAGAAATTTGAGTTTTCAATTAGTAGATGAGTTGAATTTTTATTAGAGATTCAGAATAGAATTTTGGGGGTTGTAATGCATCAAAGTAATGTTTTTAGATGAAGAATGAGGCTCATAATCTAGCATGGGTTCTCATGTGATCCTCAAGGGCTAAGGTAAATTTTTGGTAGTTTAAAAGGATTATATATATAGGGCATGGTTTAAGCTACATAGTTTAGGGGAAACCATGAGACACCCTAAACCTTTGGCTGTTTTTAGTTTAATTCCTTTTAAGAATGGTTTTCTCACACAATTAAGGTAAAAACATGTGATATTATAGAGGGAAACCATGTGAGGTTGTAATAGAGTTACATATCCACCCACATGGTTGGTGCATAGTTTGGAAACCATGAGGCTGATTAAAAAGGTACCTTTTACCTTTTTCCCCTATGAGTCATTAAGGGGAAGCCCCCTATTTATCCTCCTTCTCTCGTGATCCAATAGTGGCCTCCAACCCTCTTCCCCCCTTAGATCCTTAAATTTGGAGAGTTTTTAGAGTGTTTTCACAGTGATTCTTGGAATTATTTGAGCTTTGTTGGTCTCCTTTCATATCCTCCTATTTTTTCCTTATGATTTTTAGTTTCTTTAAGTTAGGGATTGGTTCTGATTCCACTGGATCATGGTGGAATTTACCAAATGAATTGGGAATTTCATGCAGCCTAAGAAGCATACATCCTAAGATATCATCCACAAATCATCACACACCATTTCAGTGAGGTATTTTGTTGTGTTGTTTTTTAAAATCTTTTTAGCTTAAATTAAATTAAATTGGATATTTTTTTCATTATGTGATAGGGATTTTTACTAAAATGGGGATGGGATTACATTACGGGTGGTTGTAAAGTGTTTGGTTGCAATTCTAGTGTGGCATGATGACCCAATTAGTTTTCACTAAAAATACAAAGGATAAATAAATAAATAAATTATAATTTTTATATTTAGTTAATTATTTATGTCTTTTTGGATTTAGGGGTTTAGGATGTTGAGATAGGCTCAGTTGATCAAGGATGAGGTTGGAAAGGCCTTGGATGCTATTTCTGGACCTTGGTGTTAAATTGGAAGTGCCTCAGAAAAAGGTAGGTGATCTCAAGTTCTAGACCTATGGATTGTGTTTCTTTTTTATGTTGCATGTGTATTCTCGGACACACCACTAATGGTGATACCCCTAGTTAATTTAATTAAAAATAAATGTTTTAATTAAATTAAAATGGTAAATTGAGATGAATGGGCACCAGAGGTCACAAAAAACCATTGTGTGATAGCTTGATGCATTGTCTTTCGATGGTTGAGTTGGGGAAATTCATGATACCGAGTTTTATCTAGATCTCATGATTTGTGAGTCCAGACTATATGAGGTCCATGATACCTAAGCCCATGTGTAGGGGCTTTACTTCCACCAAGCTAGTGGTAATGGTGGACTAAATATTCCAGGTCATATAGCCCTTAGAGGGTCATTTTTTTCTATGAGTTTTTCAGTCTTATTAAGATGAGGATAGGGCAAGTAATTCTCTGCTATATGATGTGTCTTGGAATGGGTAGATAGACATTAGACAGATCAGGTTTGGGTTTGTTGAGTAAACCGACCTAGAGTGACCCTGAGGACTGAGATGGGTTGTGGGCCATCTTTTAACTACTTCCCATGTAGAGATAACCCATATATCCAATAATTTTGTGCTATAATAATAATGAAAACATCAAGGGAGATAATTTATTAGAGCATTGGGTGTTTATTAAAGATCATAATTGAGATCGAGAAACTATGTGAGGGTGCCTCTGTAGTGTTGGGACCAGTTGATAGGCCGACCCTAAGTGGGTACATGTGTCCATTGTTAAAGAAGGTTGTGAATGTTACCTAGAACCCAAACCAATATATAATATTGGTGGGGAAGATAAAAAGGTGATAAGTATAGGAGTTTTTCCATCCCTTGTGTTTTCTTCTATTATGATGGGTTATGGAAAACTCCCTTGGGGTGGATCTTATCATAAATTGGGAATACCCTTAGATGAGGGTTTTGATATGTATGGGATTATGACCTGAATGGGTGAACACCCATAGGAGTGGTTCATGGTATGATTTGGTATATTAGGATTTGGAGCCAGGACATTTCAAGGTGGACCATCACATTCTAGCCTAGCGGGGACCTTATGCTGGGGGACCGGGGCCTAAAATATATTGAGGTCCAACTATCTACCAAGGTGTGGCTGGTCTGGTATACTATGGTATGACAACCCATATATTTATTACACATTAATTCATGATTTATTACATAAAAATACACATGATAAAAATAAAAATATAGAAAATTCTAGTGTCATTGGGTAATTAGGAACATTACATAACAACTTAGAAAATAGGGTACATCGACATTATTGAAAACTCCCTTAACATGCTCATAATATTCCATCTTACTTAAAAATACACGGGATAACCTCGAGACATACATAATAAAGGGGTAAGCTATAAATCCTAGTAAGGGAATATACAAAACATATCATGAAGAATGTATTTCATGTTAGAAAATAGGAATTTCAATTGTACATAAAATGGGTGATAATCATAAACATGAATAGTGAGACATGATATTTCATGAGAACATAAAGGCAACATGGGAATGTGACAACAACATTAAACATGAAATAATAAGAATAAGTCAAGGTTAACCACCAAGAAATAATAATATAATATGCTTAGGATAACCTCTTATGCACCATAAATGGAATATCATGAGACTAAAACATTATCCAATGCATTTGAGCACTATTTGGGCACAACCATCATAATCATATCATGTACATGGATAAGTGTTCCACATAGATCATATAACATAAGAACATATTTCATCACATTTTATCCAACGATTAAGGATTGTGGGTTAAATAAATTGAAGTACTCAATCAATAAAGTACAAGTAAAACTAGGTGAATAAACTTGAGTGGAAATGGGTATGGGTATGTACCTCACAAATGTTTGGCATGGAAAATCGCAGTGACATTTCAGCACCGTAACGACAGTACATGAAGATTTATAAAATGGTTCAATGAAAGAGAAATGGGTCTATCATCACATGTAAGTAAAAAAGTAAAGTATGAGGGACATTTAAAAACATAATTTAACATGAAAATTTTGGAATTAGTATTCATAATATAAGGATGGTTCATGAATAAAAACTTGGCATGAAAAAATCACAGGCTAATTTCGGTAACATAACGGGGGTACATAATGAATCATGAGAGGGATTAATGAAAGTGAAAGGGGTAAATAATCAATTATAAATAATATGTGCAGTAATAAGGATTTGGAAAATCATATCCCATCAATATTAATTAGAATACAAAGTGAAATAGATAAATAAGGTGCTTGAATAGAGAGGAGAAAGAGAGGATCCCTTACCTTAAGAGGGTGATTCCAAAAGTTTGGGAGAAATTTCTTGAGAGATTGGGAGAATCTTGGGATGAATCTATATATGGTAGGTTAGAGTAAGGACATGATACAAGGTTTTTTAGTGAAGAGTAATGGGATCTCATGTGGTTTTATATAGAAAAAGAGAGGGAGTTCTTTATTATTTCCTAAACTTAGGTTTTAGAATCTATATAATAAAGTAATCAAAACAAAAAAAAATCCAATGGTTTTCCCCATGGTTTCTTACAAAGAGGAATGGTTTTATTTATTTTATAATTAGAAGGTCTGAAATTAATAAAATATAGCACTTGGTGATGTGGCAGTGAATCATGTTCATAAAGAAATGGTTTTAAAACCTTAAAATATAATATAGGATTTAGAGGATTCATAAAGAATTTTTAACATTAATAAAATAACCTCAAAATAAAATTATTTTAAAGGGTAAATATATATTTGGTTTAGTATACCATTTATATCATTTATTACATAAAATTTGGGTCATTATGATGTCATAATACACATCGTATATTTATATTGTATTTAATTTTTACCTGAAAATTAGACCATATTAGAAAATTATGAAAAATTAAAAGTTGGATAATTATAAATTTATGATTACAAAAATAATATTTATTTTATAAAATTAATTTTATAAATATGTGAATTTTCAATTTTAAAACATGAATCAATATTTATTGAGAACAATTGTCTTTTTTGACAATATCAGTTTTTGAACCCTTAAAAAAATTACATTTAAATTCATAAAAATTACATTATCATTTATATTTAATAAAATATATTTAATTTTATTATTTATTAAATTATAATTTATTTTTAAAATTCATGAATTCATCAAAAAAATAATATCTTAATTGAAATTTTATATTAAACAAATATTCAATTTTTGTTTTACCGTATCAAAATAAAAATCATTTATAAAGTAACAAAAACATGACGTAAATAAAATAATTATTCAATTAAAAATAAAATATAAATATTTATATTATTAGGGTCTTGATACATATCCCTTTATTACACTAGAAAATACTCTAATGGTAAGGTGTGTGATGGTGAGATTTTCACAGGGTGGTTCAACATACATGGTTTGGGTCATGATCTAGATGAGATTAAAATTATCTCATAAACAGTTTTAATGATGATTTAGTTGTTGGATATCATCTCGGTATTAGTCAAGGGAAAATCCCAGTTATTCTATCTCCCTTAGATGCTCTGATAAATGTGCTTCATAGGATATGATCCTATTGGTTCAGGACATTGGTTCTTTTGTCTGAGTCAATTGGATTTATCAAAACCCTATATTTATACTAATAATATAATAACTATTCAATGACTATATTATCAATGGTTATGATGCTTAATGGTATTTTAAATTAGATAGGATATAATAAAACCAAATAATCACATCTGTTTTTTATAACCATAATAGGGCATTTAATTCACTCAAAAAGGGAATATTATTTATAAAAGTTTAGGTCCTTACAATCTCCCCCAATTTAGAAATTTCACACTAAAAAAATTTTATTTCACACACTAAAATAGATGAAGGTAATTTTGTTTCATCACCTTCTCTGGTTCCCATGTTGCTTCTTCAAACTTCTGTTTTCTCCATAGCACTTTGACTAGGTGCATTTTATTATTTCATAGAACTTTGTATCTATGATCTAAGATCTCCACTAGCTACTATTCATATGAAAGATAATTCTCTAATAGTGACACCTCTAGAATCATCATATGTAAGGGGTATGGTATGTACTTCCTCAAGAGGGATATGTGGAACACATCATGTACTTGAGATAGGTTTGGTGGTAGTTCTAGTTGATAGGACACTACTCAGATGCAATCAAGGATCTCAAAGGGACCGATGTATCTTGGTCTAAGATTTCAATTATTCCCAAATATCATGAATTTATTCCATGGATATATATAGAGGAGTACCTTTTCTCTAACCTCAAACTTTAGGTCTCATCGATGATTGTTATCATATCTATTATGTTGACTCTGAGTATCCTTAATGTACTGCTGAATGGTTTTGAAATTTCTACCATTTCTTCAACCATTTTCGGACCCAGTAGTTTACATTCCCCAACTTCATCCCAACATGAAGGTGTTATACACCTATTCCCATAAAGGGATTAACATGGAGAAATTTGGATTCTTAAGTGGAAACTATTATTTTATGAGAACCCAACAAGAGGAAGATGTTGACCCCATCCTCCTTTGAAGTCCATTTAGTATTCTCTAAACATGTCCTTGAGTGTTTGGATAGTCTGCTCAGATTGGACATTAGTTTAAGGGTGATAAGTTGTGTTGAATTTCAACTCAGTTTTTAGATCATGTTAGAGACACTTCCAGAACATGGAGGTAAATCTTGGATCTCGATCAGATACAAAAGATAGTAGTGTTCCATAAAATGTCACCACTTTTCTAATTAATTTCCTTGCAAGTTGATCAAGTGATAAGTCCTCTCATATTGAAATGAAGTGAGTAGTATTTGAAAGACAATCCACCACAAACCATATATAATTATTTCCTTTTGATGTCTTCATAAGACCAGTGAAAAAGTACATGGTTACATTTTCCCATTTCCATGTAGGTATGGGTAATGGTTGCATCATCCCCTTGGATTTTTTTTCTTTTAGGCACCAATTTCTAACATACAAGACACCTTGATGTATATTCCATGATATCCTTCTTCATATTGTCCCATAAATAGTTCTCTCCAAGATCTCAATACATCTTCATGATCACTAAATGGATGGACAAGGTTGAGTTATGTGCATCATCCAACATATCCTTCTATAACTCAAGATTTTATGGTACATATAGTCATAACCCAAATCTTAAAACTCCTTCTTCATTAATTTTGAACTCTTAGGATTTCAATTTTCTTACAACTTCTACCTTATTCTGAATTTCTACATAATCTCTTTGAGCACCCTTTATATTCTCTAGAAGGTATGGTTGAGGAATCATTTGTGAAAGGATTAATGATGTTCCTTCCTCTATGATTCCCATGTCCATCCTTTTGAAGTCTAAGAAGACCAGATCCTTCTCAATTATCATAAATGATAAAATTTATAGATCCTTTCTACTTAAAGTTTCTTCCACTTTATTTTATTTCCCAGGATGGTAGTAAATTGAGAATTCATAGTCCTTAATCATCTTTAACCATATTCACTAGTGCATATTCATCTCTTTCTATGGGATTATATACTTATGGATCTTTTGATCTGTATATATTTCACACTTTTCACCAAAGAGATAATAACTCTAGATTTTCAATGTGAAGATTACTACATCCAACTCTAGATCATATGTTGGGTAGTTCTATTCATGAAATTTCAATTTACTTATGGAATAGGCTATCAATTTGTCATTATGCATTAGTAAAAAACCCAATACCTTCTTCAAAACATCATTATATACCACAAAAAGTTACCAACTTGTGGATAGTGTAAGTATAAGTGCAGTGATAAGCCTATTTTTTATTCATTATAGACCTCTCCACATTCATTATTCCAATAAAAAATTGACCCCCTTATGTGATATCTTGGTTAGAGGGTTTTAAAATCATAATAAATTTCTCACAAATCATCGATAATACCCATTTAGTCAAAGTAAATTATGAATATCTATCATAGATGTTGGCCTCATCCATCCTTTAATTACTTATACCATTAATGGTTCCATAGATATCCCATTAATTTTGATAATATTCCCCAATAATGAGACTTACTTCAACCATAACTCATATTTTATGTACTTTTCACAAAGCTTCTCCCTTCATAAGATATTTATCATAGTTCTCAGATGCTCCTCGAGATCCTCCTTGATTTCGGAGTATATTAGAATATATTCTATAAATAATACACCAAATTTGTCAAGGTAATATCTAGATACTCTATTCATAAAGTCCATAAACATTTCTAGAGAATTAGTGAGTCTGAATACCATTATTATGAACTCATAGTGCACATACATGGTATGGAAAGTAGTCTTAGAGATATCATCCATCACCCTTACTTGATAATAACCCAATCAAAGATACTCCTTAGAGAAGTATTGGGTTCCACATAGATAATCAAACAAGTCATTAATTCATGGTAAAGGATAATTATTCTTTATCACAATCTTTTCGATCTCATGATAATCAATTTAAAGGCACATCAACCCATCCCTCTTCTTGATGAAGAGGAATGATGCACCCCATAGTGAAGAACTAAGGAATATGAAACTTTTATCCAAATTATCATGTAGTTTTTTATTTTGCTCCTAAAGTTCTACAAAAACCATTCTATATGGATTCATGGATATTGGAAAATACCCATGTATATTCTTTATTAAAAATTCAACCTCTCTACTAAGAGGAAAACTAGGAAATTCTTTAGGAAACATATCAGTGTGTTCCCTCATAATGGTCATGTCTTCAAGGATGAAATTTTACTTAAACTCAATAATTTGAGATATATACTCTTGATCATCGGGAAATAATATCCATTCTTGAGAGTTTTGTTCTAAAGAAGATTCAGCCTCCTCATTTCACTTGTACAAAATCAAAGGAAGATTTACGATATGGAGAGAGATTTCATTCTCATGGATATTTATGTCAGGTCTATATAAGGAAAGCTAATCCATACCCATAATTGCAGAAAATTTAAATAAATAGAGTATAACAGGGTTCTCTTGTAATTTTAGACCAAAAATTTTGACAGGGAAGGATTTATATACTTGGGATGAAATAATTTCCCTATTTATCATTTTCATCGACAACTCTAATTTTATGATTTTTGGTGGTGTTTGAATAGTTCTACTAAACTTGTGATATATAAAAGAATGCATAGAACTAGAATAAGAAAGTATGTTTTCTATTATTGAATGAATAAATAACATACTTATTACTATTTCATTTTCAGGATCCACCTCAATGGTTGTCATGACATAAACTCTCTCTTGCTGCATTAGAGGCTGTTTTCATTGAATGTATTAAAAAAACCTTGGATTAGGGAAGTGGTTCATATAGTGTCATTGTTCCTTGCAGTTGAAATATTGGATAATTGGTTGAGGGTTGTCTAGAACGTTCCCCTCTTCCCTTACATTAGTGAGTTTCTCCCATTGGATATTGCTAGCTAGGTTCCATTCCTTTCCACACCTAAAACATTTCTTCACCCCCTTCCGGAAATTTATGAGGTGCTTCTTTCAATAATTTTGACAAGTGGGATGTTAAAATTTATCACCACCATTATATTTCTCCATATAATCATTAGAATTAAACTCCACCTTTTAGTTCTTATCTCCATGAGACCCTTGAGATTCGATGATCTTCATTTTGACTTTAAGGTCACATCAGCCAATTTCCTCATAGTTTTCAAAGTTCAGAATCACCAAGGATTTTCATAGAATCAGTTTTATCCCACCAAAGATGTGGTAACCTCTAAATTTAGAGGTAATGACAAATATAGAGGTGTATCATGAAATTATTGTGAAATTTTTCTCATAATTCCGGATGGATTAATTGTATTTTTTCATGATTTTAAGGAAATATCTTTCTATTTTATGTCAGAGAGTGTGAGGAAAATATTTTTTTAATTTTTTTCCGAAATTCCTTCCACCCCATTGCTTCGATCTCTTCCTCAGGATTCATTTTCTTTATCAATGTCTGCCACTAATCAACTTCTCACTTCATATGATAAACAACCAGTATAACCTTATCTTATATGAAACATTGATGGATATATAAAATCTTATCAATGGAGTTGATCCATTATTCTGAAGTTAAGGGATCATATTATCCATTGAAAATTAGAGGAATTTTTCATATAAAGGTCTCAATTGCTTCAACTTATTATTTCATTGGGGGATTTTTTTCATTTCTCCCAACACATTTTTCTATTCAGAACCTAAGTCAACTGAGATAGTATCTTCACAAATTTTATAATTCCTACTCTCATCGGGTTGGGAATCTGATTTAGGTAGTCATCACATTGCCCTCCACACTGGTTGTTTACTCAGTTCCTCATATTTCAGATCATTGGATAAAATAAAGGTAAAATCAGGGATGATTATTTTTAAAGTATTAACCACATAAATGGAAATATAATAACTTTAAATTTATAACTTATAAAAGGCATTTATTACTTAACTTATGAATTTTAGGATTCAATCTAAGTTATCCATGATTTATTTCCTAAGATAGACTCTTATGGTCATTTTTGTTCCATTAATAATGGATCATAACTATATTTTAAATTTACAAAATCTTACCACCATAGAGTGTCAGGTGTACAACAAGGCCCATTTTCGTGAACTAGTTCTTGATTGATTCTAGCCCAATATGGTGTTTTTGGGTGTTACCCCTAGGTACATCAGTGCTAGATCCACATACACTTTTAGTATCCAGACATGAATGCATTTTATTTTAAACCACTTACTCTATAATTTAAAAAAAATTATGGATTTATTATTATCTTTAGTGTTATCCCTAATCATTCACTAAAGTTTCCTTATCCTAATCCCAAAAATAACTAAACATTTGTTTGATACCAACAATGAAAACCCTTGTCCATATTACACATTAATTCATGATTTATTACATAATAATACACATAATACAATCTTTGAAGACTGAGAAGTCTAGTTTATTTGGGTAATTAGGAACATTACATTACACATTAAAATAGGGGGTACATCAACATTATTTAAAACTTCCTTAACATGGTCATAATATTCCATCACACTTAAAACTACATGGGATAACCTAGGAACATACATAAGAAAGGGGTGAGAAATAAACCCCAATAAGGGAATAAACATACCATTACATGAAGAAGGTGTTACATGTTAGACAATAAGAATTTCAATGAGACATAAAATGGGTGAGAATCATAAACACGAATAATGAGTCATGCTATAACATGAGAATATAAATGAAACATGGGAATGTGGTAGCAACTTTAAACATGAAATCATAAGCATAAGTCAAGGTAATACTCAAATAAATAATAACATAATGTTCTTAGGATAAAATAACATTCAAAATACATGGAATATCATGAGAATAACACATTAAGAAATGCATTAGTGCACTATTTGGTCACACCCATCATAATCATATCTTGTACATGCATAAGTATTCCACATAGATCATATAACATAAGAACATATTTCATCACATTTAATCAAAATATTTAGGATTTTGGGTTACATACATATAAGTAACCAATAAATTAATTATAGGTACAACTAGGTGAATACCCTTGAGTGGAAATGGGTACAGGTATACACCTCACAAATGTTCGACATAGAAAACCATAATGACATTTCGGTAGCGTAACGAAAAAACATAAAGATTCAAAAAATGGTTCAATGAGAGAGAAATGGATCTATAATAAATTTTAAGTGAAAATAAAAGTATGAGGGATATTTAAGAACACAATCCAACATTAATTTTTTGATTAATAGGAATAAGAAAAATAAGGTGCTTGAATAAAAACATGTCATGGAAAAATTGTAGGATAATTTCGGAAACATAACAGGGATACATAATGAATCATGGGGGGGATTAATGAGAGTGAAAAGGGGTAACTAATCACTTTTAAATCATAAGGTATTTAATAAGGATGTGTAAAATCATATCCCATCAATATTAATCAGAAAATAAATTGAAATACATAAATAAGGTTCTTGAATTGAGAAGAGAATGAGAGGATCCCTTACCTTGAGAGGGTGATTTCAAAATCTTGGGAGGAGCTTCTTTATAGCTTGGGGTAACCTTAGGAGGACTCTATAGAGTGGAGGGGATAGTAATTATGTTTAACAAGGTTTTTTAGTTAATATTAATGGGATATTGTATGGGTTTATATAGAAAAAGAGAGAAGATTTTTTTTATTATTTCCCAAACTTATGTTTGGGACTCTATATAACAAAGTAATCAAAACCACAAATCTTCCCATGATTTTACCATGGTTTCTAAAAAATAGGAGTGGTTTTATTTTTTTATAAGTAAAATGGTAGAACTCAATAAAATATAACACTTAGTGATGTGGAAGTGATTCATGTTCATAAAGAAATGAATTTAAAAACTTAAAATATAATATAGGCTTTGGAGGATTCATAAAGGCTTTATAAAATTATTAGAATAACATAAAAATCAAATTATTTTAAAGGGTAAATATTTATTTGGTTTATTATACCATTTATATAATTTATTACATCACTTTTAGGTTATTATGATGTCATAATACTATACACTATATATTTATACTATATTTAATTTTTACCTGAAAATTAGACTATCTCAGAAAATAAAAAAAAACCACTATTGGATAATTTTGATGTGTTTATTCGAAGAATAATATTTATTTTATCAAAATAATTTTCTAAATATGTTAATTTTCACTTTTAAAATAAGAATCAACATTTATTGAAAAATGATGAGTTTTTTGACAATAAGAGTTTTCAAACCATTATAAAAATTACATTTGACTTCATAAAAATTATATTATCATTTATATTTAATAAAAAATATTTTATTTTATTATTTTATTAAATTATACTTTATTTTTAAAATTCATTAATTCATAACAATATAAATATCTTAATTGAATTAGCATATTAAAGAAAAATATAATTTGTGTTTTATCATATCAAAATAAAAAACATTTATAAAGTAACAATAATAATAAGTAAATACAATAATTATTATATTGAAAATACAATATAAATATTTATATTATTATGTAATTGATACATATACCTTTATTACACTAGCAAAAATCCTGAGGGTAAGGTGTACGATGGTGAGATTTTCATGGGGTGGTTTGGCGTACATGGTTTGGGCCATGATCTCGATGTGCTTGAACATCTCCCACAAATAGTTTCTCTAATGATTTAGTTGCTGGATATCAGTTTAGTATTAGTCAAGGTAAAAGGAAAATGATTTTATCTCCCTCATAATCTTTGATAAATGGGACTTATAGGGTATGATCCTACTAGTTGAGGCCATTTCTTCTTTTATATATGTCAATTTTATTTATCATAACCCTATATGTATACTAATCACATGATCATTGTTCAACAACAATATTATCAATGTTTATGATGCTTCATAGTCTTTTAAATTTGATTAGATATAATAAAAAAAAATAATTTCATGTGTTTTATATAACCATAATAGGGTATTTAATTTACTCATAATGGGAATCATATTTATAAAAGTTTGAGTTGTTATAATCTTACCCCCTTCAAAAATTTCACCCACAAAATTTTCATTTCACACACTAAAATAGATAAGGGAAATTCTGTTTCATAACCTCCCTCGATTCCCACATTTCTTCTTTAAACCTATGGTTTCTCTACAACACTTTGACTAGGTGCATTATCTTATTTTTTAGAACTTTGTCTCTATAATCTAAGATCTTCACTGACTGCTCTTTATATGAAATATCAATATCCAATGGTACCACTTATAGATTCAACACATTTTAGGGGTCTGGTGTGTAATTCCTCAATAGGGATATATAGAACACATCATGTAATTAAGATAGGTTAGGTGGGAGTACTAGTCAATAGGCCACCACTCTGATGTGATCAAGGATCTCAAATAGACTGATATATCTTGGACTAAGCTTTACCATCTTCTAAAATCTCATGAATTTATTACATGGATATATGTGAAAGAATACCTTTTCTCTAACCTCAAACTCTAGGTATCATCGATGATTTTAAGCATAACTCTTCCATCAACTCTGATCATTCCAGATGTGTTGCTGACTGGTCTTGAAAATTTCCACCATTTCCTCAACCATTTCAAGACCCAGAATTTTTCATACCCTAAATTCAGCCCAACATGTAGGTGTGCTACACCTCTTCCCATAAAGGGCTTTATAGGTATCTATTTAGATGCTTTAGTGGAAATTATTATTGTATGAGATCTCAAATAGAAGAATATGTTGATGCCATCATCCTTTGAAGTCCATTAAGAATGCTCTCAACATGTACTCAAGTTTCTGGATAGTCTTCTTAGATTGGTCATTAGTTTGATGCTAATAATCCATGATGAAATTCAACTTAGTAATTAGAGATTTTTGGAGAATCTTCCAAAACATGGAGGAAAATCTTGGATCATGATCAGATACAATTGATAGTGGTGTTCCATACAACCTCACCACTTCTCTAATATATATCCTTGTAAGTTTTTTTGAGTGAGAAGTTATACTAGATTGTAATGAAGTGATCAGTATTTGAAAAAAAAATCCACTAAAACCCATATAGAACTATTTCCTCTTGATTTATTCTGAAGACTAGTGACAAATTCCATGGTTATGTTTTCTCATTTCTTTGTAGGTATGAGTAATGGTTGCATTATACTCTTGTATTTTTTCCTTTCATCCTTCACTTGATGCCATACAAGAAACCTTGATGTATACTCTATGATATCCTTATTTGTATTATCCCACAAATAGTTATCTCAGAGATCTAGATACAACTTCATGATACCTATATGGATAGAGAAGGTTGAGCTATTCAAATAATTCAAAAAATAATTTTTAAATCAAGATTTTATGGTACACATATTCGTGAACCAAATCTTACAACCCTTTCTTCATTAATTTTGAACTCTGAGGATTTATATTTTCTTATAGCTTCCTCCTTCTGAATTTCCACAACATCTTTTTGAGATTCATTTATCTTTTATAAATGGATGGTTGAGCAATAATTTGTGAAATGGTTGATAATGTTCCTTCATTTATGATTCCCATGTGAATCCTTTTTAAGTATAATAATATCATATCCTTCTTAATTCACATAAATGATAGAAGTTTCAGATCCTTTCTACTTAGAGCATATTCCACTTTATTTTCTTCCCTAGGATATTAGTATATTGAGAATTCATAGTCTTTAATTAGTTGTAAACATATCCTCTGGTGAATAATAAACTAATTATCTATGAATATATACTAGAGGCTCTTATGATCAGTATATATTCCAAACTTTTCCCTAAAGAGATAATGATGCAAGATTTTCAATTCAGAGACTACTGCAGCCAACTATAGATTATGCATTGTGTAGTTTTTTTCATGAACATTAAATTTACTTGAGGCACAGGCTATCAATTTATCATTATTTATTAGTATACAAACCAATACATTCTTTGAAGGATCAATGTATAACATGAAAATTTCCCCACTTGTGGGTAATGTAAGTACATGTGCAGTGATAAGTCTCTTTTTCATCTCCTTAAATCCCTATCCATATTCATTATTCCAAAAAAACTTTACTCCCTTATGAGTTATCTTGGTTATAGGGTTTATAAATCATGATAAATTTATCAAAAATTGTCGATAACACCTAACTAGTCTAAGGAAACTATGGATATCTATCACAGATGTTGGCCTCAGCCATCCTTAAATTGATTCTATCTTTTAAGGGTCCACTAATATCTCATTAATTATGATAATATTCCCCAAAAAATATACTTTATTCAACCATAACTCAAATTTTATATACTTTGAATACATATTCTCCATTCATAAGGTCTTCAGCACAATTCTTAGATGCTCCTCATGATCCTCCTTTCTTTTGGAGTATATTAGCATATCATCTATAAAGACTAAAAAAATTTGTCAAGGCAATATAAAAGGCATATATTCATTAATTACATGAATATTTCTAGAGAATTATTGAGTCCTAATGGAATTACTATGAACTCATAGTTATCATACCTTGTGAAAGTATTCTTGGTGATATTCTCCTTCTTCACCCTTAATTGATAATACCCTGATCGAGGATCCACCTTAGAGAAGTATTGAGATCCACATAGCTGATCAAACAAGTCATAAATATATGGTAGAGGATACTTGTTCTTTATCATGATATTTTTGACCTCACGATAATCAATGCAAAGGGGAATCAACCCATTCTTCTTCTTGACAAAGAGGATCAGTGCACCCCAAAATGAAGCACGCATGCGTATGCACCATTTATCCAGATTCTTATATAGTTGCTTCTTCATCTCCTCAATTTTTACAAAATACATTATATATAGAGTCTTGGATATTATAAAATCCCTAGGTATAGGTATGATTGAAAATTCAACCTCTGTACTAGGAAGAAAACTAGAAAATACTTCAAGAAACACATTATCATGTTCCCTCATAATGGAAATGTATTAAAGGATGACCTTTTCCTTATAATCAATAATTTGATCTAGATACATTTGATCATAGTTAAATAATATCCATGCTTGAGATTTTAGTGCTAAATAATATTAATTCTCCTCCTTTCACTTGTACAAAATCATCGGACAATTCACTATCTAGATATTTATTTCCTTCTCACAACAATTTATGTTGGCACTATATAAGTAAATACAATCCATAACTAGAATTACATCGAATTAAACTAAAGGGAGTATCATAAGGTTCATTGGGAATTTAAGACCACAAATTTTGATAGGGAAGGAGTTATATACTTGGGATGCAATAATTTCCTCATTTTTTGTTTTCACTTAGATCTCTACTTATATACTTTGTGGTGGAGTTTTAATAGTTCAACTAAACTTGTGTGATATGAAATAATTCAAGAACTATAATAAAAAAGTATTTTCACCATTCTTTAATGAATAACTAGTATACCCATCACCACTTCATTTTCAGGATCTACTTCAACGGTTGTGATGGAATAAGCTTTCCATTACTGCCTTGGAGGTTTTTGGAATTGATTGTCTCCAAAAACAATTGACTTAGGGTAGTGGTTCACATAGTGTCCTTATTCCTTTTAGTTGAAACATTTTATAATAGGTTGAGGGTTGACTGGATCATTCCTCTCTTCTATTACATTGGTGGGATTCTCTCGTTTCTAATATCTAGCTAGGTTACCTTCCTTTCTGCACCTAAATCATTTCCTCATTCTCTTAAGGAAATTTCCATGGTTCTTATTTACACACTTTTGAAAAGTGGGATGTTGAAATTTATTACCACCAATATATTTATCCATATCACCACTAGAGTTAAACCCCACTTTCTGATTCTTATCCCTATGATACCCTTGATATTTTATGATATCTATTTTGAATTTGACGGCACATCTGACAATTTCCTCATAGTTTTCAAAGTCTCAAATCACAATGGATTTTTCTAGACTAAGTTTTATCCTACAAAATAATTGGCAAAATTTTCATTCGAGGGGGGGTAATGAAAAATCTAAAAGTGGATCATGAAAATCTAGTGAAGTTTTCCACGTATGCCCCGATTGATTAATCATATTTTTTCTTGAGGGAAAAAAATACCTTTCCATTTTAAGCCATATAATGTGAGGAAAATATTTTTTGGAAAATATTTTATGGAATTCTTTCCACCACATTGGTTTGATATCTTCCTTAGGCTTTGTATTCTAGATCAATTTTCACTACTGATAAGATTCTATTTCCATATGATAAAGATCCAATATAACCTTATCTCACTCATTACTTTTAAGGATAGATATGATCTTCTTAATGAAGTTGATTCATTATTCCATAATTAATGGATAAAATATTCCATTGAAATTCAGAGGCCTTTGTTGTATAAAGGTCTCAATTGAATCTTGTTCTTTCTTAGGGGGATTTTAATATTCCTTTTAATTTAGGTTTCTATTCAAACCCTAATTCAACAAAGAGAGCATCACCATAAAGTTCAAGATCATTTCACCCATCGGGTTGGGCATCTTGTTTGAGAATTCATCACATTTTCCTTCACATTGGTTATTTACTCGGTTCCTCCTATTTTTAGAAATTGGCTATAATAAAGGAAAAATTAAGGATGAGTATTTTTAAACTATTAACCACATAAATAGAAATCCGATAACATTAAAGGTATAAATTATAAATGATATTTATTCCTTAACTTATGAATTTCTAGGATTCAATATAAGTTATCCATGATCTATTTCCTAAAATAGACTCTTATGGGAATTTTTCCCTTAATAATGGGTCATAATGAGATTGTAAATTTACCAAATAATATCCCCCAAGAGTATTAAACTAGGTGTGAAACAAGTCCCTTTTTCATGAACCAGTTCTCGATTGAGTCTAGCTCAATACAACGTTTTCAGGTGTTACACCGAGATACATATACGCCATATCCACATCCAATTATAGTATCCAGATAGGAATATATTTTATGTGAAACCACTTACTCTATACTTTAAAAAAAATATGGATTTATTATTATGTTTAGTGTTATCCCTAAATCATTCAGTAGAGTTTCCTTATCCTAATCCCAAAAAATAATGAAACTTTATTTTGATACCAACTATGACAACCCTTTTTTTTATTACACATTAATTCATGATGTATTACATAATAATACAAATAATAAAAACTATAAGATTTATATTTATAGTGTAATTGGGTAATTAGTAACATTAAATAACAAATAAAAATAGGGGGTACATCATCATTATTTAAAACTTCCTTAACATGCTCATAATATTCCATCATACTTAAAACTAAATGGGATAACCTGGGGACATTTATAAGAAAGGGGTGAGCTATAAATCCAAATAAGGGAATAAAAAAATCATAACTTAAAGAATTTATTTCATGTTAGACAATAGGAATTTCAATATGACATAAAATAGCTGAGAATCATAAACACGAACAATGATGTATGATATAACATAAGAACATAAAGGCAACATGAGAATGTGTAAACAACTTTAAATATGACATCATAAGAATAAGTCAAGGTTAAACGCCAATAAATCATAAAATAATATTCTTATGATAACCTAATATACACCATACATGGAATCTCATGAGATTAAAACATTACCCAATGCATTGAAGTGCTATCTGGGCACACCAATCATAATTATATCATGTACATGCATAAGTGTTCCACATAGATTATATAAAGTAAGAACATATTTCATAATATTTAATCCTACAATTAAGGATTGTAGGTTACATACATGAAAGTAAAAAATAAATTAATTATATGTAAATCTAGGTGAATACCCTTGAGTGGAAATGGGTACGGGTATACACCTCACAAATGTTTGGCATGGAAAATTGTAGTGACATTTCAACATCGTAACGGCAGTACATAAAGATTCATAAAATAGTTAAATGAGAGATAAATGGGTATATCATAACTTGTAAGTAAAAATTAAAGTATTAGGGATATTTAATAACATAATCCAACATGAAAATTTAGGAATTAATAGGCATAAGACAAGGAGGGTGCTTGAATAAAAACTTGGCATGATAAAATCACAAGATAATTTAAGCAACATAACAGGGATACATAATGAATCATGGGAGATATTAATGGGAGTGAAAAGGGGTCACTAATCACTTGTAAATAATAGGGTAATTAATATGTATTTGTAAAATCATATCCCATCAATAGGAATTGGAAGAAAATATGAAAAACATAAATAAGGTGCTTGGATAGAGAGGAGAAAGAGAGGATCCCTTACCTTGAGAGGGTGATTCCAAAAGCTTGATAGGAGATTCTTGAGAGATGTGGGATTCTTGGGAGGACACTATATAGGGGAGGTAAGAGTAATTATGTGATAAAAGATTTTTTAGTTAGGAGGAATGGGATATTGAGTGGGTTTATATAGGAAAAGAGGGGGGAGTTCTTTATTATTTCACAAACTTAGTTTTTGGACTCTATATAATAAAATAATAAAAACCAAAAACTTTACCATGATTTTCCCATAGTCTCTACCAAATATGATTTTTTTCGTTATTTTATAAGTCCAAGATTTTATCTCAATAAAATATAAAACTTGGTAATTTGGAAGTGAGTCATGTTCATAAAGCAGTTATTTTAAAACCTTAAAATATAATATAGGCTTTGAAGGATTTATAAAAGATTTATAAAATTAATCAAATAACCTCAAAATAAAATTATTTTATAGGTTAAATATATATATATATGGTCAAGTAAACCCTTTATAGAATTTATTAAATCACTTTTGGGTCATTATGATGTCACAATACACACCGTATATTTATAACATATTTAATTTTTACCCGAAAATTGAACTATCTCAAAAAATTATGAAAAATTCACCATTGGATAATTTAAACATTATTATTCCCAAAGTAATATTTATTTTATAAAAATAATTTTATAAATATGTGAATTTTCACTTTTAAAATAAGAATCGATATTTATTGAGAAATGCCTGTTTTTTTGACAATAACATTTTTCGAACCCTTAGAAAAATTACATTTGACTTCATAAAAATTATATTATAATTTATATTTATTAAAAAATATTTTATTTTATTTTATTTTATTAAATTATCATTTTTTTAAAATTCATGAATTCATCAAACAAAGAATTTCTTAATTGAACTTTCATATTAAACAAAAATACAATTTGTGTTCTCTCGTATCAAAATAAAAAAAAATTATGAAGTAAAAAAAATAAGAAGTAAATATAATAATTATTTTATTAAAAATACAATATAAATATTTATATTATTATGGTATTGATACATATCCCTTAAGTACACTAGAAATGCCCTGAGGGTATGGTGTGTGATTGTGATATTTTCATTGGGTGGTTCGACGTACATAGTTTGGTATGTGATCTCGATGAGATTGAACTTATATCGTAAAATATTTACCTCATGCTTTAGTTTTTAGATCTTAGATTAGGATTAGTCAAGGGAAAATCTTAGTGAATTTATCTCCCTAGTAATCTTTAATAAATTTTCTTTATTGAGTACAATCCTACTGGTTGAGGATATTGCTTCTTTTGTCTATGTAAATTGGATTTATCATAACCCTATATTTATAATAATCATATGATCAATGTTAAATGGATATATTATAAATGGTTATGATGTTTCATATTATTTTAAATTTGATAATATATGATAAATCCAAAGAACTGTATATGTTTTCTATAACCATAATAGGGCATTTAATTCACTCACAAAGGGAATATTATTTATAAAATTTTGGGTCATTACATGGGTTGAGCTTGGATCCAGGTTTGTGATATTTATGGGATTGTTCCCCAAATGATAAAACTACCATAGGTTAGGTTTGTGATACTTATAGTCCTATGACCATGATGAGAAAACACATGTATGTGATGGTTTGTGATGACAAATAAAAATCCCAAGGGGAGGTCTATGATACTCTTATGGAATGATTCACCCAATGAGTTGTTGTGTAATTATGGATTGGAATCATTATAATGATGTGTTAAAAGGTGTCATGATATCAGGATGAAGAAGATATGGTCAATCGGGGTCACATACCTAAGGATCAACACTGGTTGTTTTTATTTTATTGTTAGAAATATATTTATTTTTAGAAAAGCATTCCATATGAACTTATCATGACATATGATGGTTAGTATGGGTTGCATTGGTAGTTACCTACTAAGTTTTATACTCACACCATACCTAGGACACCACTTCACATGGGTACCTGAGAAGACCTTTACTTGGTTATAGGTATAGGTTGGGTTGATTCCTGAGATCTATTTTGTATGATCAGTGAGGATAGCTTGGATTACACTAAGAGTTTGGATGGGGCTTGGCATGGGGATTTCATGGATCCAATGTTTATATTTTATTTATGCTGGTATATATATGTAACTAGGGTATTAGCTGGTCAGTGTATGTATGGCATGCTTTTTCTAGCCTTCATGGCATTTCATTTATTTATTATGGTTTTTTTATATTTATCTTCTTCCACTTTCAGTTTGTTTTTTGATTAGGATAATTGGTAATATTTGTAATTTCACACTCTGATACATGGTTATAGTCTCTCCATGTTACTAACCTACACCCCCACCACTAGTTGATAGCCTTTGGTATATGGGGAGGCATTCTTGAGGTATAGTGGAAACCGTCGATCTAGGAATTAGTTAGAGATTCGGGGTGGTGGAACATTTAAAAGTGGTATCAGAGCATTCCTTTTATTTTGTCTTATTGTTTCAAGATTTTTTAGATTAAGATTTAGGAATCAATCAAATCCTATGATGGATATTTGAATAGTGTGTCAATAACACTTATTCTGGTAAGAAATTCATGTTACCAGGTTTGGGATTTTTTGTTTTGGTTTTTAATATTATGCTTGTATATGATTTTCACCTTGAGTGAATCACATAGATGTGTGAGGTTCTTGTTTTATTATTGGTTTTCATATCTTGACTCATTTATAATAGGATAATGATTTGATTTGACTCTTAGCCCATAGAGGCATGAGGAATCCCTTGAATCATATCATACACATAGTATTCACTTGACATATAGGTATACTAGTGTGGTTTTTTCATATATGACTGAGGCTTAGTGGTTTAAAATGTCAACAATTGATCATACATAATTTTCTCATATAATTACTTAGTGTTATTCTACTCAACTAATCCAACTAGTATATGTATTTACTTTTTATGGAAGATCATGTGAACCTACAATGGGACTCTCGACAATGATGACAGTACAAGCCTATGTGCATAAAAGGTGCATCGAACCTGGTGGGTCATAATGAATTTGGATGCATAATGATAAACCCTTGGTGGGTTGTTATTGTTAAAGTTCATTTACTTAAAGTTCTAGTAACAACCTATATAGAAATTTTCCCTATATCTTGGAATGGAATTCTACATAAACAAACCATGGGTGTGTGTTTATCCTAGTTTAGATTATCTAGGATGATGTTATTGATTATGGGAAGAGTCGAATGGTGAAACATGATCCTTCAAGGAGTATTTTAATATATAGATTTTGGGAGAGGATGGGTTCCCTATTTGAGGGTGATGGTTAGTATGCGACACTGTCATATGCGAGACCCTATAGTGGTGTGTTTGGGAATGTTGATGCCATAGGTTTTTTTTTTGATATGGGAGTATATATGATATACCATGAGATGTGGTCTTGGTGATAGGCTTGAACTTTGGTCTAGGTGGTTGGGCCTGGTGACCCTATATTATATCAATTGATAGGGCTAGGTGGGAGACCTATAGTCCCTTAGACACAACTAAGAACTTAGTGAGTCAGTATTTGATTTGAGGTGGAAAGAACAAGTTGGTGGTTGTATTTGAAACTGATGAGTAGGAGGTGATCATGGGATTTTGGTATATGCACGGGAATGCCTTAGTTTCTTTGAGGGAAAACACATTTAGTTCTAATTCATTGGTTTGAGGTTGGGTTTGAGGGAAGAACTGTTTGGGGCCCCAACCTTATTGATAATGGGTGTGATTTTAGTAGCATGGTTAGAGAGTAGGTGGATTCTCATGAATAGAATGACACATGATAAAGGATAAGAATGTGGATAAGGATTAAATGCCTTGGATAGAGGATGAGCACATGTAATACTAAGATGAAACCTATTAGTGGGTGATGTGGGATAAATCATGGAACAGGTAGGGTGCCCGATTTTAAAGAGGAGTTCCCAAAGAGCTCTTGGAATGTTGATATTGATGTGCCATGGATCATATTGAACTTGGCCTTAATGACACATGAATCACAAGTGCGTGTGTTGGGTGATGGATTGGGTACGGTACTATAATTGAAATATGTTGGAATTTTATGGGGGTATCAAGGGTTTATATGTGATATGATCATGGATCGAGAGGAGAAACACGCGTGTTTGTTAGTGAAAATTCTAGGAATATACTCGAGGAGAAGGGTGAGTGAATCCATGTGGTGGGAAATGTGCTAGTGTAAGGTTAAGGGTGGTAACCCTAGTTATGGAATAAAGTTTATATGATATCATGGGTGATGTTTCTATGAGTCAGGAAAGGGTGGTAATTTTGGTGTCACTGGTTGATTCTCAAAATTGAGTGGGTTTTTCTATGCCAATCATTATGTTCAGTGATGGACGAGGCACAAGTTACGATGTCAAGGAACTTGTTTTGGTAGTTTAGTGACAAGGAATCTCCTAAGGTGGGGATAATGATGTTGGTGGATAAATGGAACTAAGTACTACAAGATTCCTTAGTTAATTCTAAGTATATGTTCATATACAGAACTGGGTAGAGTTTGAGCATGGGAATTGCGCTCATGTTGGTTTGTGATGATCCAAATCTATTAGATTAGGAATGCATCAGTACTCATGGAAATCATGATAGAAGATCAATAAACTAGTTATATGACTATGGAGTTACACTGGGAGTCAGTTGTGAACTCTAGTGAGCATGTTTGGATGACCAAGGGGTGTCTCCTGGAGAAAATGTGTTTTTGGCTAAAGATAATCATATATGATACAATTATCTAAAGTAGTTTTGACTGTTATTCTAGTGTATAATTTAATGCAGTGATCTAGGAACCTCATAGGGAATTTCATTCTATATATAATGGGATATTCGAGAATTGGTCATGAATTTTTGAGGAAAAATCAGTATGTTTGTGATATGATTGGACGAGATAAACACATCCATTTATATTAGAAATTTAAAATGAAGAGAGGCACCAAAAATAGATCAATGATTTTATGAATGTTTAGGTGTATTAGGATGGAAACTATGCTAGATTCATTAATGGAATGCAGGTATGTAATTTTAATGGGAACTCTAATGGCAGAGGCACCAAAAAAATGCAAATTTTCCATTACAAGCTAAAATCGATGATGGAGAGAACCATAGACTTAGTGGCTAATTGTATGATGACTTGTCCATGTCTTAAGAAGGAAAAGTTACACAGAATTCCATCTAGTTGATTCAATAATGAATTCGAACATCATCTCATGGTTCATTGAAATTAGTGACTTAATTTTATAGTCGTTCTTTAGAAGAACACTTATAATTTCAACCTGGAACATAACTATGTGATGGTGAATGGATGAATGGGATAAATAAAGATATATGGGTGGATGACTATCGAGACTTATTGAGAAAGAGAAGTGTTAATATGAGGATGTTGTAAAACCCTATTATTATATGAGCTTTCAAAATTCAAGAGGAATTTTAATTTTCAATTAACAGTTGGGTCAAATTTTGATGAGAGATTTAGAATGGAATTATGAGGATTGGAATTCCTAAAAGTAATATTTTTTAGTTAAGGAATGAGTCTTGAAATGTGGATATGGTTCTTAAGAGATCCTCAGGAAAATTTTTGGTAGTTTCATAGGATTATGAATAGGGGTCACTATTTTAGGCACATGTTTAAAGGAAACCATGTGGCGCCCTAAAAATTTGGCCATTTTTAGTTAAATTACTTCTAATCTTGGTTATATCACATGTTTAGAGCATGGTTACAGTTAAACCATGTTGTATGTTTTAGGGAAACCTTGTAAGGTTGTAGTGGAGTTGCAGATCCACCCACATGGTTGGCGCATAGTTTGGTAAACCATCCGGAAAAAATATGCAAGATGGGGGGTTTGAGGTATTTCCAACCACATGGTTGGTGCACAGTTTGGAGAACTATGTTTCCAAACCATGCATCTCATTAAAAATGGTCTTTTTACCTTTTACCCTAATTAATTATTAAGGGGTATCCCCCTTTCTTCATCTCCTTTTCACATGAGCCAACAATGGTATCCTCCCTTATTCCCATATTAATTCCTTTGATTTGGAGCATTTTCTCAGTGATTCTTGGTAAGATTCAAGCTATGTTGGTCTCCACTCATATCCTCCTATATTTTACTTTTGATTTTTAGTTTCTTTATTTTAGGTATTGGTTCAGATTCCAATAAATCATGATGTATCAACCAAATAAATTAGGGATTTCAGGTATCCTAGGAAGAGGAAATCTCGAGATGCTATCTGAATGTCACCACATGCTATTTTTGTGAGGTATGTGAAGGAGATATGACCTAAATCTATATCCTTCATATAATTCATGTATATATCAAGTTTATGGTATACCAATATACATTCATGAAATAAGATTTCATGCATGAAATTTTCTTTAATCAGAAGAGTAACTAAATATTAAGCATGTTAATATTTGAATAGATAAAACTCATTAAAATATATAATTTATATAATTTGTTACATAAGATACAATGGATTGGAAGTTATACATCCATTGGATTCATGAGTTGGATGAATCAATATTTATTCATGTGCTATAAACACATGAATAAATGTAGAATCCCAAGAAATATTCTTGGTGCTTTATATATATTACTGCCATGTGCTAGAAATATGTGTGCTTTGATAATTCTTGGAAAACACTCCCCAAGACCTGTAGATCTATTCATCTTCCCTATTTTTATATGACATTCTATCACATCATGAATGTAAAGATAAACCCTATCATGTGATGAGAGATTCAGTTTGGCTCGTGGATACCTATGGAGGTGGGATTCAATTTAGATGACACATAATTATCTCTCTCAAAACCATGTGATGGAATTAAAATATTATGAAATGGATTATTTATTATTAAATATTCAAGTTTATAGAAGGCTCTTTATATTATTATTTTATAAACAGTTTTATTTATCTTTCATGGGAGATCCTTGAATTTGGTTTCTAATTGCTTTCATAATGTCTAATAAGTTTTATTAGATTCAGAAAAAACCTAATATTGGTATGATAAGGATTACATGATTTTTATTTATGAAATATTGTGATGAAATGAATAATAAAACCAAAATAGAGCATTATTTTTCAATTTTTCAAAAATCTAGAAAAAACGATTTACCTCTATACAATCGGGCTGTGTAAAGGTAACCAAGGCCTTAACCTTACACAAATTAGTTGTGTAAGGGTATCAAAAACATTACCCATTCATGAGTGGTCATGTAAAGGTAACCCATGGCTTAACTTTATGTTAAGGTGTTCATGTAAGGGTAAACATAGTTTTCTTAAGGTTGCGTAATGATAGCCAAAATTTTCTCAAAGATGTTTCAAGGTAAAATGGTTTTACCTACAAGCAATGGGTTTCTCAACACCATGTAAAGGAAACTAGTTTTCTATCATTATTCCATGGTTCCAAAAGTCCTACATAAAGTTAAAAGATTTTACCTTCATGTAGGGGTTTCCTCCTATGTAAGGGTAGAGAGAGTATAATGTTATACATAATATGGATTCTGCATAAGGGTAAGTAGTAAATATTTTAATTTTTTTTAAATTATAAAAGGCTTTAAATGGTTTATAAAATGTTTATAAATCATTATAAAAGATATTTTGGGATATTTTACTTTATAATAGGTTTATAAATTAATTAATTATAAATATTTTATAATTAAATTAAATAATTTTTTATGAAACATTTATATTCCTAAATATTAAATGTTAATATTTAAAATACCATTTAACCAAATTATATGACATATGACATGATCTATAAATAAATTTTTTATCTATAAATAATAAGAAAATGCTTTATAAAGTGTTATAAATTATGAAATAAGGCCAAAAAATGTTTATATTTAAATTATGAATTTTTCATAATTAATTATTTTGAATTGTTCAAAAATAAATTGGGGCCTTATTTGGATATTATTTAATCAAGATCAAAACTTTTTTGATGATTGATATGATTAAGGTTTAAATAATGAATAATTATATGATATATATATTATATAAAATGTTTACATAATATAAATTGGATTATAAATAGTTTATAATTCATAAAATATCATATATTTAAAATGGAAATTCCATATAATTATAAATATAAAATAAATTATTTTAGAATGAATATAAAATATTTATATTCAAAATTATGGAATGTCTATAATGTTAAATATTGAATTATAAAATGTTTCATAGTTAGATTTTCTTTATGAATAGTTCCTAAATATTTATCTCATGTTTAAATATTTGAATTATATATTTACTTAAAATTTATTCCCTATTTTTTTAATAGTTAAACAAATTTATATGATGAATGGAATATTATTTATTTTAATTTTTAAACTTATTCTAAATTGAGTCTTGCATTACATGATAGGTATGATAATGAATATAGTTTTTCATCTACCTTGATCATGATTTTTAATTGAAGTTATGAAATTGAATTTAGTTTTTGAATATAGATTGTTTATATTAGGTGTTATAGTTATGAAGAATTTGATTCTTTTTTGAGTAAAGTATCCCTAAGTATAGGGACTTGCAGCCAGACTACCCACCCACCTAGAGGATTATTCCTTGTCTAGGTTGGTGAATGAGGTTGACTATCTATTCCTTTTGGCTTAGTCATGTGGATAACTCTATGAATTTACATGAATTGTTCATGTATATTATGAACATGCTACATATGGATATGTATGAATATGTTTAACTTCTATTTTTGGGTAAGTAACACAAATCCATTGGTTTTGAGAAGAGATACACATAAATATGGTTTGAACATATTGATTAAGTGGTGGTAATATGATTCCAAACAAAATTACTAAAAGCAAGCATACATAAAAGGGAATAACATGAGATAAGATGGTAATATTAAAATCCCATTCAAATACTAAGTGTATGATTACTTACCAAGTGATACTTTTCAAGACCTCAATCTTCCAACTAAGTAGTTTCATTCCAAATTTGGGATCCCTTGTATTATCTTGTTTAAGGAAAGAAAGTAATAAGTGACTATATTTTCTTGTTGGGCAGTTTTGTGCCAAAGTCAGGTGCCCCTGGATTTTCCTTTTTTAGCTTGTTTTGGGAATTTTATTTAGGTAACACTTAGTTGAGAAGCCCCAATGGTTTGGATACCAGAGGAATAGATTTGAGTTAATAAATATGATGGATTGGATAAAGGGTTTTCCACACAGCTATCCTAGAATCATATATGATATAATAGGATGATTCCCTACCTAAATAATTAAGCAGTGAGATGGAAACTAAAGTAGACTCATTTCTTAGTGAAAAATGGATTTATCCCACCAATGGTTATGATGAATTTTCAAAATGGTTCCATCATAGTGGGATCCCATTTAATAAAAATTCGTATTAAATGGTTAATAATACATGATACTCATCTGATAAAGGCTTATTTTGTAAAAAAATATCATCATCATTGTCAAGATAAAATTTGTGATCAATCCTTGAAATGATAAACTTAAAGTAAGATACTCCTAAGATTGGTAACTTAAGAAAAGTTATTAAGTAATATTGAATATTTAATAAAATATATTGAAGAAAATTCTTTATGTCATAATAGTTCCTTCCTCAGTAAATAAGTGTTGATTTTTCTTCAACAAGTGAATCTATATGATTATGGAAGTATAGAGTGATACATTTATGGTTTATAAGGTATTGGATGAAAAATGACGAAATTATTATTATTCTACACTCATATACTTAATATTATTGGTTATGTAAATAATTTAATGAATTTTAGTCCCATATACTCAATATGATTGGGTATGTTAAATGATATTAAATATGTTGATGACTCGATGAGAATAGAGGTTTCCTTAGAAATTTATTGGTTATAGAAATCAATTATATTATCTTGACAGATATATGATATCAAATGAATGTTTTAAAAAGTGTTATAAATATATAGAAGGTCAGAAGATGAAAATAATTGAATCTTGAATTTCGTTTCCAAGTAATGGAGTAAAGGAGTTGCTACATTGATAACTTTTATATTTTAATATTGTATAAAACAGTTATATGATGTGTATTTTTATCTCATTTATCACTTGAGAAAAGCATGTAAACAATAATTGTTTAATAAAATGAGATAATGTGCTTTTAATACATATGGTTTATGATTTTTATAATTCTATAACATGATTTAAGGGGATACTAAAAATTAATTTTTCTGGTTAGGGAATTTATCCTATTGTTATCTATGAAAATGTTCCAAAAATATTATTGGATTAAAATAAAATTTACTTAATATTCTCAAAGTTTTGGTAATTTAAATATGAACTAAGAATATCATGTCTAGGTTCTAAAGTACTGTATATAACAAGTAGGTAAAAATTCAAACTAGAAGAAGAAAAGTTGGTAGAAAATTTCAAAAATACTTCTTTAAAAATACAATCATGGTCACTGAAATCTTAGGTTTTTATAAAGTAAGAGTAATAATTAAATATGATTCGATTGTATAAGATATACCTAAAAGAGTTTGTAAAACTCTATGGAATTTACATGTTAGGTATAAATGTTATAGAAATTAATTTTGAATGGTATGTGATAACGAATGTATATTTTAATAAAGTATTATTTTCAAATAAAAATGTTCCAAACACATAGAATACCATACATGATGCAGTTTATTTGTTTAATATTCCCACTAAAAGGAAATAAATTTTATTTACTTACACAAAGGGTTTGTGTATCTTAGTAAGATATTCTAAAGAGAATATAAGGTCTAAGAGGCTATTGGGAATATGTTTGAACTTAAAAAGATCAAAGTTCACAAATAAATAATTATACCAATCTGTGTTTAAAGTTAATTTTATATAATAAGAGATTTAGGATATCTTAGTAAATAATAATGTAAGTAGTTACATTATTTCAATGAAATTTTTTGATGGTATATGGTTATAAGGATGATGATGATGCACTTAAAAAGAGTTATAAGTAGAAAAAAAGCCGATATTATAACATTTTATGCTATGAATTTAAGATGTTTGAATATGTTCAAGAATATGAACAATTAGGAATATTATTCCTAAGTCTCACCATTATTCAAACCTACTTAATTTATAGAATCTTATAACTAAAGAGTTTAGTGGGAGGTTTTTAATCAGATGGTCACATAGATATGTAACATGGATTATATATGATGTAATGTGATAAAAAACCCATAAAGTGTAGAAACATAAGGCTGATCTAGAAGCTTTTCATATATGATATGATAAATTAGTGTTTATGTTGGTTTTATTAAATATTCTCAAAGTGTTTAAGAATATTAAAATGTATCATATTAAAGGACACCTCTATTTTATCATTCTTTCTTGTTGTATACATAAATGTATATATATATATATTTCACGAAGTGAAATGATAATTGACCTTTAAAAATATGACTTTGAGTTATCCCTATCTGATGTTTGTCATGGAGTATTATAGGTTATGATGAAATATTAGGGTTAGCATGAGTATGATTCTTGTATAGAGATACATGATATGTTCATGAGGCACAAAACAAAGAATATCATTCTTTGGGTGCATTGGATGTCCTACTAAGTATACCATACATAGTGTCATATAGATGTCTTTAGTATGCTATCCATGCATAGATCATATTTGATTCCCCATTACCTGAGGTTGGAAATATACTTATCATGAGAACCTTCATACTTTGATACCCTACTTATTCAAGTCTACTTATTAACTTAGCTAATATGGGGGTGGTTGGGTATGTTGCTGATCTTGTCATTGGTTAGAGTTTATAAAAGATGGAATTTTTCCTCTCATATGATGAGTATGAAATATGGGCCCTTGATTGAGATAGACTATGAGAGTGTGCAGACACACTTAGATATTGCATATCTACAGGTATAAGGGACATGTGATCTGTTTATCTATAAAGATGAATCACATGTGATGTATTCATTGATCATATCTGTATATAAAAAGAGAGTTGAGAAAAAATGAGTTGGATATATGATATTAACATGTTTCATGTCCTATGGTCACTTGATGACCTAGATAAAGGGAAAATAAGAGAATTCCCATGTGCATATGATGTATAATGGTGGACACAGGTATAGAGATATGTGTATTTGGTGGAGATCATGCCAAATCCCTTTATATCTTGAGTAGCATTGACTCCTTTCTATATGATTCTCTTTACTTATAATTATGGATATAGAGATTTGTAGTTATTATCAATTCTATAAATAAATGTGGGGTCACAATTTGTGTTTTACTGAATAAAAATTTATTTTGAATCATAGAGTTACTCTAAAATTATTTTAAAGTTAATACAAAAGTTTTTTGGATGGATATTCACAAGTTATTTCATATGATGCGATACAAGTTGAAGTTAATGATAACATTCCAAAAGTGTTTTGGAATATATCTAAAAGGATTTTTGGATATGGTTTCATAATTTATTGTATCTGATACAATATAAGGTGAAATGGTATAAAGTTTTTTGGCTTTAGTGCAAGTGGGTGATTAAAGGAGATATGCCCTAAATCAATATCCAGTATATAATGCATGGATATATCAAGTGTATGTAAGATTTAGATACATGTATGAAATAATATTTCATTAATTCCAATACCTTTAATCGGATGAGAAACCAAATATTATGTGTGTTAATATTTGAATGGATTAAACTCATTAAAATCTATCATTTATTTAACCTGTTAAATAAGATGTAATGAAATGGAAGTTATACATGCATTAGAAGCATGAGTTGGATGAATCAATATTTATTCATGTGTTATAAATTAATAGATAAATACATAATCCTAAGAAATTTTCTCAATTATTTATATATATTACTTCCATGTGATGGAAGTATGTGTTCTTTGATAATTCTTGGAAAAAAATCCCTAATACTCTTAGTCGTCTTCATTTTTCTTCTTTGCATATGAGAAACTAGTACATCATGAATGGAATTATGGATACCTCTTACATGAAAATAGATTTATTTTGGTCCATAAATACCTCTATAGGTGGTATGTCATTGGGACTCCACTCAATGATCTCTCTCAAACCCATGTGATGGAATTCAAAGATGATATAGTGGATTATTCGGTTTATGGTACACATGTTTTTAGCAGGTTCTTTATTTTAGTATTTTATATGTAGTTTAATTTATCTTTCATGGAATATCCTTAGATTTTGTTTCAAATTGCTTCCACTATATCTAATAAGTGTTATTAGATTCTTATACAACCTATAAGTATGTTGCCATAAGTTTTTTTCTAATATTTTTGTCTTAAATTAAATTAAATTGGATATTGTTTTTTTTTCACATGATAGGTATTTTTATCAGAATGAGGATGATGGTATACCATGGGCAGTTGGCAAGAGTTAGACCATGGTTCCAGTGTGGAATAATGACTTGATGAGTTTTTTTCCAAATATGCTGAGGTTTAATTGAATTAATTAATTAATTATAATTGTTACAGTTAGTTAATTATTGACGTCTACTTGGAGTTAGGTGCAATGGACCAAAGTTTTAGGTGAAATTGGATACTATGGTGTGGAGATTATTTTGTGTCATAGAGGGTATAACTGCAGCTTAGTTGGGGAGTTGTGGTGTAGAAGATGGTTTTGATGGCTCTGGTTATTTTGGAATAATTGTGGCATGGATTATCAATTGTCGCATGGAGGATATAAGGTGGAATTATGGTAGTTATTATAATTTTAGGGTCACTACACCATATAGCGGTGGTTGAATCATATCACCCTAGTGAGGGATTAGGGGTTGTGACATAGTGATGACCATTACACCGTAGTCCTTTCCCTCAGTTTATAGGATCTTTAAATTTATAGTGGTATATATTTTGGACATGATTTTGAACAAGCACCACTACAGTGTGAACAACTCCCTCACACCATAGTAATTGAAAATTTTTGATCCATTATGGTGTATCCATATGCACCATGTCATAATGCCTATTTGTTTTCCATATCTCCTATAAATTCACAAAGTCTTCAAACTAAAACTTCTCTTAGACTTTCCTATCAAGTATAAGATGACTCTAGGGATTCTTCAAGAGATATTTTAGCTCCCGGGATCTTGGATTCTTCCCCAATGATGGATAATTGACTCTTGATGATTCTAGGTGGTTTCTTTCCCCACTCTTCTGGGTTTTCTATTTCTATTGATTATTTGATAGTGGATCTAAGTTTATTGACTATAATTGAGGTTCTTTTCTAGATTTAATAAGTAATTCATGATTTTTTCATGAATTAATGATGGATCTAGTGAATTTAATTCCTCTTCTTTTACATATCTCATACCTATTTTTTTGATGGAATCCATGAGGTTATGATTCAAGAACCACCCTTCTTGACATGTAATCCTCATGGGACTCTTTTATAAACCTCCTTCTTAACAAACCAAAACCTGAGTTAGGCATACTTGTTGTGTGAGATTTTTGTTTGTGGGTGTGTGACGTGTTTCAATATTCGATCCTTTAAAAAACCTTAGAGTTATCTATTAAAAACCTTGAGGTAGGGAGTTTTTTACCCTTTTATAGCCTTTTATACTCTTATTTCCTTGTTTCACGATGTGTTGGAATGATTTGTTTCTCTTAATTGATGATGATTACGTATGGGTGTGTGTATTTCCATGATACCCATATATGACATTGTTTCCATGAGTATTTTTAGAGTAGATTGATGTCATTCTTGATGTTGATCACAAGTTATACTATGTTTTCTACTATAAGATCATGAGGATGTGTTATTCTTGTCCTATTATGCTCTACTTGGTTGTGTGTGAAAATTCTATTGGAGGTTCTTCTTTGTCTTTGTAATAGGTGTATCATCATGGTATGTTTATACCTTATAGGGGAGAACGCACATGATGTGGTGATGATGATGGTGGACCCATTCATGGTGTATGAGCATTGAAACCTTGTGGCCCAAACTAAAACTCAATGCCTTGGTGATACCAAGTAACATGTCAGAACTCGATGCCATATGGATACTAAGTATCCTATTTGTCTTGATGCCTTGAGGATACTAAGTGACATGTCTCAAGCCTTATAGCTAGTTCTTGATCATTTTCAGACATCTTGACCATCCTTATGGCATGGATTCAAAGCAGTTATGGTTGGGGCTTGTGATGGATTAGTTAACACATGGGTAATCAGTGTATGATTGTTTATGTTTACTTGCACATTTATTGTTTGTTATCATTTGAAATTGGGTGCTAATACTTTATTTTTTTCTTTTGATAAATTATTGTTTCATCAGATTTAATTAAATTCAAATTTTTTATAACATGTAATCATTTTATTTTTACATTTATTATTTTTATTAATGATTAATGTCTTTTAATATTTAAAAATTTTAAGTTTTTATTAAAATATTTTAATTATTTGAATTAATTAATGGTTTTTATAATTATAAATTTACATTTTAATTTTAATTTATCTTTGTTAATGATTTTTAAGTGGATTAACTAAAAAAATACACCAACCACGGATAGTCTACAAGGGCCTGCCCTACTACCACTTAAGGGGACCCAGAGGTCAATCCCCATGGGAGATTAGCCCAAGGGGCCAATCCACATTTGAAGGATGTGTATAGACCTAGAGGAATGAGACTAGGCCCGTGTATAAATCATGCATGATCATTCCCACATGCACATAAGGTTGGGTTGTTAAGCCCGCAGGGTCGAAGCCCATATGTGTGTGTGATGGGGTGCGGGTGTTGAACCCCTGATGACAGCTCAATGGTGGCGTGGAGTGGATTAAATGTTATACTTCTAGATCTACCATCAATTTTCCAATATGGGATACAAGTTTCACTATACCGTTCATTCGGTTTAAAATTCTAGACGTGCGCTTCACTATTCGATCCTTATCTCATGAGCCATCCAATATTCAATGATTTTTTGATCTTCCAAACTTCACCACTTTGAAATCATTCATCTTCTACCTTCAGTACCTCAATGATATCACTGTTAACAAGTTCTATTCTTGAAATGATATCCTAATAACTCTAGTAATAATTTTTAAATTTTTTGAGCATTTTATAGTTTAATTTTCATTCCTCTTCCTCAAGACCCTTTACATTACACTATATCTTCTCTTAATTTCTATATGGTAGTCTGAGTAGTATAACATGAATTTGTTTCTTCCAAGTCTGATTCTCATCTTTAGTAATGATGGATCCTTGATTCACCGATATATCAATCTATTGTAAAATAATGGTAGATCTTGGACTGTTCGACTTCCAATAGATCTCTCTTCCACCGGTAAATCACTCTTCCACCGGTAGATCTTATACCAATGCACAATGGCATGATAGAAACAATTTCATAGTATTATCTCCTTTCTTAAATAGTGGAATGGTAGATCTATCTAGCATTTAAAATCAACAATAGATCAATCTACCACTGAAAAATGGTAGATCATTTTTTCATAGCACCGAAAGTAGATCGGATTTAAGAAATGACCGATAAAGTTCAACACCAATGGTTGATCAATGCAATGGTATCTTTTTAGCTACCTATAGGTATTTAAATCTACCGTTAGTTCAAATAATTTAAAAAAAAATTAAATTCTTGATCTTTTATTTGATATAATCAAAATAAATATTCTTGATAAATTATTTATTATATTTTTATAAAATATAATTATATTTTGTGTAAAAATAATTTCGATCATATTTTATACACATATATACATGTAGTTGAAATTGTTTACAATGCTATATTTTATGGGAATTTTTAAATTTTTAATAAAATGAATGTTTATTCTTTTTATTTTAACTATTTTATAAATATGAATTATTTATTTTTGTTAAACTTAACATATTAGATGTTTTAAAATGATATTTCATGAATAAATAAAGAGCACTAAAGTTCCTTGTTATTCCACACAAAAATTTACAATCAAAGGTAACAATAATATCATTTTATTATTATGTGATAACAAGTGGCATGAATCTATTGGTTTTGAAGATAATCCCAGAAGATATTTGTTTAAATTAAGTGAGAGTAATTCAATATAAATGTCTTCAAGGTATATAAAAACTCTCATGCAGATCATTTGTAAGATAACTATGACACAATTATTCCTACTCTCATATAATAAATAAACTTCTAAAACTTATATTCCTTGGTTGAAATCACAGAATAACTTCAATGATTGAACTTATACCATTTAAGTGATCAATGATCATCAAGATTCTCCATATTTGAAATAATTTGATCATCTTATGGTTTCTCTGTATTTTTTTATTCGTGTTATATTTTATTTATTGTGTTTGTAATTGTTCAAGTTTGGTTTATGCTTTTCCCAATCAAAATACATTATTTCATTGTCTGGTTATTCCACCACAAAAAAGGAAGCATGGGTTGTGACTCCTAATCAAAATTAAGGTCAAATACTAGGTTTATTCTTTTGTAGAAATACTAGGTTGTTCCTCCAGGTATTTGTAAAAGAAGAGTCTATAATAGGTTCTCACACCTTTAAAAGTGAGGTTCTTAGTGGGTACCAATCTTCTTATGGATTAGAGAAGGTTGAGGAGTAAAATAGGATCTTGGTGATCTAAACCACTATAAATATTTTTGTTTAGTATTTCTATTTCTATAATAATTCATTTCAAGAACACAACACTCGTTATATATTATTATTTATAAACTATAATTGTTTTCTAAAAAAGGATTTTAGATGACTATTCAACCCCCTCTAGTAATTATTTCCAACACTATCAATCTAAAAATTGGTATCATAGGTTATGAACTCCCCTAAAGGACAGTTAAACTCTTTTATTATTTTAATATGATACCGTACAATTGGTGTTAGAGGATATCTTTCCTCAAAAGGATATTAATAGTCTTTGTTGGTTTTTGTTGTTCATTTTTAACTCTATTCTAACCTGATATCCTAGACTTAATAGTATAAGGAATACAATAAAAGTTTTATTTTAAGATAGAAGGTGTAAATGATAATGATGGATGGATTCCACAAAACCCCCAATTATTCAATGGAAGTGACTACAATTATTAACAAGACAAAATTGAAGCCTACCTGAAATAATTAAGTGTAGATCATTGAACTATCATGGATAATCCATATAATCTACCAATATTGATCCAGAGAAATTTATAGGTAATTACATGGTAAGATATGTTTTGAATTATAAATTTAAAAATATTTTATACCATGATATATGTATAATTTTCCTTATACATTTTAGAGCTCGTAAGATAGCCCACAATACATGAATAATACTTAAAGTGAATCACTATGGGACTAACAAGATCAAGAGAACCACACTAGGAATTCTCTAATAATAATACCTAGACTTAAAGATGTGAGATAAATAATTAGTAAAACAAATTTTCCATGAGTTTACAAGTATGAAAAGTGGTATGAGTTCTATTAGAGAATTTTTGGACAACATCTCTCAAGTGGAAAGAGTTCCGAGAACTATTCCCAAAAGATGGCATGTAAAGAAGGTGTTTATTAATGAGAGTAAAAAAATTAAAGAGTATACCTTAGATGAACTAATAGGCTCTCTATTATAGTATTAATTAGATTTGAAATACATTGCTGATGAGGAGTCTACAAAAATAAATGGTATTTCATTTAAATATAATGTTATTGATTCCTCTAATGTATTTGAATCTGATTTATAAGAAAGTTAAAATGAGATGGATCAATTTAGTAATACGTTTTTCAAGTTAATAAAAAACAAAGGTGGAAAGAATCAGTTCAATAGAAAGTTTATAAAGGAATATAAGAAAGGTAATACCATAAAAAATATTGATTTTTCAGAATTAACAAGTTATGATTGTTGGAATAAAGGGAATATAAGGACTGACTACCCTAAAATAAAACATCTAAATAAATACAAATAGAAAATAAGAATATAAAATCGTGATTTTTTGGAGGTTCGGAATGCTCATACAGTTCTGAATATAGTAGTGATTTTGTAAGTGAACAGGAGACAAAGAATCTTTCCCTCATGGGTATACAATGTGAGATAAATGGTCCACTCTTTACTCAGTTAATAATTCCCGAAAATTTTGATGATAATTATGTTTCTAATGATGAAAATGATTTTGATTCATGTTCTAATTCTAATTTTATGAATTACAAAGTTAAACAACTGCTTAAAGAAAATGAAAAATTAAGAAATGATGGAGTCATAATAATTAAAAATTATACTAACATAAAAATTAAAAATAACAATTTTGTTAAAGAAAATGATAAAATAAAAAGGGAATGTGATAATATAAAAATATAGGATTCCTAGAATGATAAATCTAAAGAGAATTATGATTATGAGTTATCAAATCTAAAAGAAGAAAATAAAAAAGTGAAAAACATTATGGTAGTGAATGATAAAGATCAAGAAAGAAGATTTAATTTATTTATAGACAATTTTACTAAATTTGACAATTATTTTAAGAAACTTAAACAAGAAAATAAGAAATGAAAAAACATAGCTTCTAGATATAATGATAAATTTTATACAGATATAGAAACAATTGAAAAATAGAATATGAATTTGAAAAATGATTTTGTCAATATTAAATATAATTTTTATACATTTTTTAAAGGAAAAAAAATATATGATAAAATGATGTCTTTTATTAAACTAAACACCAATATAATGGTTTTTGATATAAGGGTTTATCAACAAGTTAAAATAAGACCAACTTTGTTAAAATATGAAAAGGAATTATTACTACTGTAACCTATTTTAATTATAGAATGAAAGGGATTTATTCCAATGAGTGTTTAATGAGATTTATAAAATAATTTGGTAATACTATAACTTTCATTACTAGAGATTTATTTTCTAAACAAACCACTAATAAATGCTTTAAATCATTTTGGTTTCCAAAATTTTCTACAACTAATCCAGTTGGACCCAAGTTAGCATGGAAACCAAAAAAATCTATTTGAATTGATTAATTTTAGGAAATATTATTTAGAAGTCCCAAAGACTCATGGTATTTAGATAATGTCTTCTCTAGGCACATGAAATGTGATATTTCAAATTTTTTATCATTTAATTCAAGTGATTTTGGCATTGTCATATTTGGAGACAACTCTAAAGGTTTGACTAAAGGTATTGGTGAAGTTGGTTTTTATAAAACTATAATTACTTCAAAATTATTATATGTAAATGGTCTAAAATATAACCTAATAAGTATATCATATCTATGTGATGATGGATTAAATGTTATTTTTAAAAATGATAAATGTATTGTTCTAAAAAATAAATCTATTTTATTTTTTTCAAGCAGAAAAGATAACTTTTACACTATTGATTTCTATAATATAACCAAAAAAAGGTTAAGTGTTTAAATTATGTAGAAGAATATATAATTATATGGAATATGAGACTTTAACATGAAAATTTAAGACTATTATAAAAACTATCAAATCATGAACATGTTCTACAATTTCCAAAATTATATACAAGTAAGTACTTTATGTGTGATTCCCTTTTAAAGGGTAAATTGAAAAAAAATATATTTAGATATGTAAATGATGTTAGTACACCTAGATGTTTAGAAATATTACATATTTACTTGTTTAGACCAATACAACCTATTAGTTTTGGTGTTAATAAGTATGTTTTTTTAATTTTATATAATTACAGTAGATTCTTATGGATTTATTTCTTATCCCATAAAAATGAAATGTTAAATAAATTTTATGCCTTTGGTAAACTTATTCAAAAATTCAAAAATATTTCAATCACATCTATCAGAATTGATAGAGGTGGTGAATTTGTTAATTTATAATTTAATAGATTTTTTGAAAAAAAAATGGAAATGAACATTATTTTTCATCCCCTAGGACACCACAATAGAATGGTGAGGTAGAAAGAATGAATATATATCCTAGAAATGGATAGATCAATGATAATATAATTTAGTGAACCTAAATACTTTTTGGGTAGAATCTATTAATACAAATTTCCATGTCTTAAATAGAGTTTTTATTCGACCATTTTTAAATAAGACCCCTTATGATTTTTTAAAGGGTTTAAACCTAAAATAGGATATTTTAAGATATTTTGTTGTGGAGTCTATATCTTAAATATAAAATATAATTTAGAAAAATTAGATTCTAAATGTAATTAATGGATATTTTTAGGATATTACAATACTAGAAAATATTATATAGTTTTAAATAATAAAACATTAGTTTCTTGAGAGTCTATTCATGTTAAGTTTAATGAAAATAATTCTAATAAGAAAGATTCTAATTCAAATAAAGACAATGATGAATTCAGGGAATTCAATTTTGGTGAAGATAATAACCAAAATAATGAGAATGAAATAGTCGAGGGGTATTATTATCTTCTAAAATTGATTCTAAAAAAATTAAAAACACTTAAATATCATCCAATTTAAAAAGTAATTGGTAATGTTGAATCTAGTATACAAACCATAAAATATGTTTTACTTTACTGTGAAAACTATGATTTTTTTCCTGATTTTATTCCTCTAAATATTGATAATCATTTTATTGATTCAAATTGGATAAATGCAATGAATGATGATTTAAATCAATTTGAAAGAAATAAACTGTTGAATTTAATTGAATTACTAAAAGATAAACTTGTAATAGGAACTAAATAGATTTTTCATAATAAGCTTGATGTATCTGGAAACATACTTAAAAATAAAACAAGACTAGTAGATCAAGGTTATTACCAAAAAGAGGGAATTAACTTTGAACATTATTTTTCTCCTTTTTCCAGGATGGAATAAATTAGAATTATTTTATATTATTCTTATTTTAAAAAAATAAAATTATTTTAAATGGATGTCAAAATGCGCCTTTTTAAATGGAATAATTTTAGAAGAAGTCTATGTTATAAAACCACTTGGATTTGAAAATTAAAAGTTTCTAAATATTTTTTTTAAAATTAATAAAGTTTTATATAGTCTTAAGGAAGATTCAAGATCTTGGTATGAAATAATAACATAATTTTTATTACAAAATTATTTTGTTAAAGGTAAGGTTGATCCAGCCTTGTTTATAAAAAGAGTTTCAAATTATATACTGATTATAGAGATTTATATTTATGATAAAATATATGGGTCAACAAATTATTTAATGTGTAATGATTTTATAAACTCATGATAAGTGAATTTAACATGAGATTAATGGGAGAAATAAAATTTTTCCCTAGTTTACAAATTTATCAATGGAATGATGGTATTTTATTAAATCAAGATAAATATTCTAAAGAAATTGTTAAAAGGTTTGGAATTGATTCTAGTAAGAATATAAAAATACCAATGAGTACTAATTAAAAATTGTATTTAGATGAGTATGGAAGGATAGTTGATATTAAAATTTATAGAGTCATGATAAGAAGATTATTGTATCACAATACATCTGGACAAAACATAATATTCTATGTCTGATGTGTGCTAGATTTTATTCAAACCCTAAAAAAATTCATCTTAAATCTATTAAAAGAGTAATTTGATATATCCAGGGTAATGTTTGTACTGGTTTATTCTATCATAATAATATATATTTTTTGATTTACTATCAAACTCTGATTTTAATTTTGGAGGTTGTAGACTTGACTAGAAAATCACTACAGGTTTGTGTTATTTTATAGGTAATAGATTGATTTCTTGGAGTTATAAGAAATAACAATTAGTAGATTTATCAACAATTAAGGATGAATATATTGCTAATGTTAGTTTCTGTTTATAGATTTTATGGATTAAAAAGACATTATTTGATTTTAATATTAGTTTTGATAAAATTCCAATTTTATGTGATAATTCAAGTGCCATTTCAATTTCTAAAAACCCACTTTAAAACTATACAACAAAACCTATAGATGTGAGATTTCATTCTTTAAGGGATCATGTTAATAAAGGTGATATATGTTTAGAATTTGTTCCTACTAAGAAAAAGATGGCTGACATTTTCACTAAACCTTTATATTCTATTAAATTTGATAAAATAAAGTTTGAATTGGGAATGATAGAAGCTTAAAATTTCTGTTTAGTATAATTTATATTTTTGATAAAACTATTCACTATTTTTAAATATATTTTTACATGAGTTCTTTAATTTAATATTAATTAGTTCTATGTACTATTTAAAATGGATAATGATTTCAAAATTCATTTTAATATACTTTTTGATAAATTTTAAAAAGGGGAGATTATTTTTGAAAATTTAATAAATGCTCTATTTTGTAATTTATAAAAAGGGGGAGATTGCTAGTATTTGAAATTGGGTTTTAATACTTCAACATTTTTCTTTGTTTTGAAAAATTACTATTTTGTCACATTAAATTTAATTAAAATTTATTATCATATGTAATCATTTTTTTTACATTTATTATTTTTGTTAACAATTAATGTATTTTAATCTTTGAAATTTTTAAGTGTTTATTAAAATGATTTAATGTTTTGAATTCATTAATGGTTTTTATAAATTTAAATTTAAATTTAAATTTAAATTTATCTTTGTTAATGATTTTTTAAGTGTCTTAGGTAACAAAAAGTAGGACAACCATGGCTCGCCCATAAGGGCCAGCCCTATTAAAACTTAGGGGGAATTAGAGGTCAAACCACATGGGATAGTAGCCCAAGGGGTGAATCCATAGTGGAATGCCGTGTATAGCCCAAATGGAATGAGACCAAGCCCATGTATAAGACCCATATGAGCACACACAAAGGTGCATAAGCTTGGACCAATAAGCCTGTAGGGTTGAAGCCTATATGTGTGTGATGGGTTATAGGTACTGAACCCCCATTGACTGTTCGATGGTGGCATGGAGAAGATTGAATGATATACCAATGGCTCTACCATACATTTTTCTGATGTGGGACATGAGTCTCACTATACTTTTCATCCGATTTAAAATTTCAGACATGAGATCCTCTGTCTGATCCTTCTCTCACGAGATGAATGATATTCTGTGGTTGTTCGATCTCCCATGCTTCACCACTTCAAAATCCATCATCTTATACCTTCATCACCTCGATGACATCACTGTTAACTTGTGATTTGCAACGATATCTTGAAAACTATATCCATGTTTTTGAACTTTTTTGAACATTATATAGTTTCATTTTTATTCTTCTTCCTCAAGACCCTTGGCATTTCACTTCATCTTCTCTCACTTTCTATATAGAATTTCGAGTAGTACAACATGAGTCTAGTTCTTCTAAGTTTGATGCTCATATTCAACAATGGTAGATCCTTACTTCATTGGTAAATCAATTTACTATTAAAAAATGGTAGATCTCAGACCGTTAAACCACTGGTGGATCTATCTTCCACTGGTAGATCACTCTTCCACCAATAGATCTCTTATCACTAAATAATGGAATGGAAATAGAAGTTTCATAGTAGAATCACTATACTTAAACAGTGGAACGGTAGATCTATCTACCACTGGACATCATCGGTAGATCAATATATCATTGAATAATGGTAGATCCTCTAATCATTACACAGATAATATATCTCATTTAAGCAATGGATGATCATGTTCGACACCAATGGTAGATCAGTGCGATAGTAGCTTATTAGCCACTTCCAAGTATTTAAATATACCGTTAGTTAAAATAATTTTTATAAAATTATATTTATTATATTTTATTTGATATAATTAAAAGTAATTTTTTTGATAACGATTTAGTATATTTTTCAAAAATATAATTATATTTTGGGTAGAAATAATTTTTTACATATTTTATAAACATATATACATGTAGTTGAAATTGTTTATGATGCTATGTTTTATGGAACCTCTTAACATTTTAATAAACTGGAAGTTTATTATTTTTATTTTTACTTTTTTATAAATATGAATTATTTATATTTATTATAATTAACATACTAAATGTTTTAAGCTGATATTTCATGAAGAAATAAAGATTTCTAAAGTTTCTTGTTATTCATCATGACATTTACAATCAAAGGTAACCGTAATATTATTTTATTTTTATGCACTAACAAGTGGCATCTAGCTATTAGTTTTAAAGACGATATGAGAAGATATTTTTTTTAATGAATTAAGATTAATTCATTATAGATGTATTCAAGTCATATTAAATATCTTATACAGATCATTCATGAGACAATTATGAAACAATTCTTGCTACTCTCATACAATCAAGAAACTTCTGTGACTTCTATTACTTGGATATGATCATAGAAGAAATTCAATCATCGACCTTTTACCATTAAAGCGATCAATGATCATCAAGATTAGTCATCAATGAAATCATTTGATCATATACTAGTTTCTTTGTATTTGTTTTTTATTTATGTTATCTTTCATTTTTTCCATTTGTAATTGTTCAAGTTTGGTTTATGATTTTCCGAATCAAAATAAGGTCTTGAATTGTCTAGTTATCCCACCATGAAAAAGGAAGTATGGGTTGTGAATCCTGATCAAAATTTTGGTCATAGACTATGTTTAGTCTCCTATAAAAAGAATAGATTGTGCCTCCAGGTATTTTTAAAAGGTAGAGTCTGTAATAGGTTTTCACACCTTTAAAAGTGCGGTTCTTAGTGGGTACCAATATTATTTTGGAGTAGATAATATTGCAGAGTGGACTAGCATCTTGGTGATCCAAAACACTATAAATATTTATGTTGTGTCTTTCTATTTCTACTATACTTTATTTCAAGAACACAACACTCATTGTAGATCATTATTTTATAAACTGCAATTTTTTTTCTAAAAAAAGTTTTTAAATGACTATTCACCCACATTATTCATTATTTCCATCACTATTGATCCAAATTTTTTATCATGGAATAAAATAGTTATAAATGTGAACAATTATTAAGGAAAAATTGGTGGTGTCCTACTAGGTTTTATTACTCACACCCTGTACATGAATTTCATTGTTTATACAGACTTCATGTATAGGGGATCCATGCAAGGAAAAGGGGCCCACGACAGATGGTTGGTTTGAGAAGTGTGGAGATGGTATAAAAATTAGGATGAAATCTAGAGGGATTTCTATAATGTTTATTTATTTATTTATCTGTTTCACTTATACTATGGGTTTTCATGAAAATTTTGAAGCCTATTTATTTATATGTATGACATATATTCATTTTGATATTTAGAATTCTACTTGTTATTATGATTGATATACCATTATTTATATTTATATTATTTGTGAGAGGATATAATACTGAGGGTATAGTCTCCTCACTGATGGTGTTTAGATCTTCAATGCTAGTCGATAACCTATTGCTTATGAGGAGGTACACATGAGTTCATGTGAATCTCCATCTTGGACTTAGTGGTTTAAGTTAGGGCATTATAAAATGGAATCAAAGAATAGTTTTCTTATTTTATTTTGGACTAACCTAGGACATGGTAGAAAGGAGATAGGCTATGTGGGGCTCAGGTAGGGGAGTTTCCATGTTCCTAGCCAACACATGTGTAACAGACCTTCGAGTTACCATTTTCATGATTTTTTACTATTTTATGAGATTTGAGTGCATTCATGAATCATGACTATGAACATAAGATTACATGCCATATATATATATACACACACCTATTTTATTCTATATATTAATTATTAAATTTAATTACTTGATTGTGTTATCTGTTTGGGATCAACTTGCATTCTTTGACTGTGTGATATATTTGTTTGTCATGATAGTGTGATATATCTGTTGGAATTAATTAGTTGAATATGAGAATGTTGTTATATTTTGTATATATATGTTACTATGAATAATGTGTAGGGATGAAGACCTTGGTTATTTCTAGGAGGGATATGCCTTGGGTTATAGGTAGACTCATAGAAAAACATTGTGTGATCCCATAAAATGATTACGATCTGTCCTAATTACTTAAATTTTTTCTAATATTTCCTTCATGTTTCAGAAGATTCCATCCCAAAGGAGATTTATGGGAATACCAATTGACATGGTTTGGGATTCTCCCACTGGGGAAGTTTTTCTGTTCCGTCGCCTGATATATAGGAGGGTGTTGTAGAGAATTCTTCTGCACCTACTCTAGTGGTATTGGTAGAAGGCCCACCTCATCTGGGAGTCCTTCCACTTGTACCTTCCTAGGGAAGAGGGTCACCAAGGTCCATTGTAAACTATTACAGAGACTTCCAACTTCATAATCCACTAGCCTTTTAGGGTATTAGAGGGATGCAGGATACAGAGGAATGGATATACATCATTGTGGTTGTCTTTGGTCTTATTAAGTCACCTAAGGATATAAAGGTGAATTTGATAGTATTAATGCTACAGGGACCCACTATAATGTAGCGGGGCATGATGGGATAGGCTGGAATACATGATGGTATCACTTGAGAGTCTTTCAAGGGATTTTTATTCAAGAAATTATTTTCTAATATGATAAATAAAGACTTAATAAAGGAGTTCATGGAGTAAAATAGGGGTCTATAATGGTATCCACATACTATGCTCATTTATTGAGCTACTTCTCTTTTCTCTTCTCTTAGTTGGAAATGATTCAAAGAAGTCCACAAAGTTTGAGATCGATATTTATCCTAAAATTATATGAAAGGTTATGTGATTTGGCCTATGAAATACCTAGAGGTTTTATGTTAGGCTTTGAATTTTGAGAAGGGTATGAAGGAGGATTGATTAGTTGGTCTTCTTCCACATTTCAGTACTCAGGCGGGTGGAACTTATATGATTATGGTGAGTGTTGGTTTTGGAAGCAACTTTAAGAAGATTGGGGATGCGAATTAGGTTAGTAGTATGTATATAAACCATAGTATGACTTCTTTAACCCCTTATGAGAATTTCTATAGTGCTTTAATTGTTGAAATTCCAGACATTATTTCAAGTTCTATACATCACCTCAAACCAAGTGTAGGAAATGTAGAAAGATGTAGAATCCTCCACAATTCTTCTCCAAAACATTGAGGATGATGTTTTTAGGTGTATAGGTCAATCATAATCTATTACCTAGGGATTTAACTGAGGTCCTCAACTACATGATCAAACAATTATGACTTAGGATAGTCATGAACCTTTGGGATAGGGTAAAAAAGATTAGGCATGTTGATTTTATATAGTAGAACATACTCCAGTATATGATATTTTGGGACTGTCTACTATTTGAGGTATGGTCTTGATCACTTATACATTTTCTACCACATTTTTTGATATTGATACTTCCTATTACATTATATCTATATAATTTATTTCCAAACTTTACTTACTGGTCAAGTTTTCTTATGATTTACTTTACATCGATACACTATTATGCACAAAATTGGATCATCTTCAGTGATTCCTAAAGTATCCTACATTCATTTACAGTTAGGGAAATTTGTGGGACTTCATGATTATGGATATAAATATATTATATGTGATTCATGGCATGAAATAGTTGACTATCTTTGGAGTTCTCATTGATTATTATCGAAGATGGGTATTGTTTATATCGCCAAAGGAGATAAGTATGTGTAGAATTATGAATGGGAGTTGGGAGCACGTAGAGTTGGTCTATACATGAGACATCTTGGGATGATCATGACACAAATTGGGAGATTGGATATTGTAGTAGGATTAGTGGTATCCCCCTCGTCTTTTCCTCCAGTTTTGGATCTCTATTATGATATATTTCCAAATAATTCATAGGACTACCCCCTGATAGAGGAGTTTACTTTGATATAAAGCTCATTCCAGATGCATAGCCCATTTCTATACCCCCTTATCATATGGAAATGACTAAGTTAAATAAGATCAAGATATGGTTCAAGGATATGAAACAAAATAGATTTATCAATATGAGTACTTCACCATGGGGTGCACTCATTTTTTTCCAAGAAGGTGGATGGTAGTCTTTAAATGTGTGTTTATTATAAAAAGACGAATTAGGAGAATGGTGAAGATAGATATCCTTTTTCCATGATTAATGATCTATTTGGTCAATTATAGGGATCCTGATGGTTCTCTAAGATCTATCTATGATTGGGTTATCACCAGTTGTGGGTTAGAGAGGAGTACATACCAAAGATGGTGTTTTATAGTAGGTATGATCTATATGAGTACTTGGAAATTCCATTTGGAGTGAAGAATGTGCTGATAGTGTTCATGTATCTCATAAACAAGGTGTTCCACCCATATCTTGACTCGTTCATTATGGTGTTCATTAAAAACATACTTATCTACTCACTAACCCCATATTAGCATACTAAACATCTCAAGACAGTCCTGATTACACTTCAAGAACATCAAATTTATACCAAACTATCAAAGTGTTACTTTTAGATTCAGGAGGTGAAATTATTAGGTCATGTGGTGTCTAAGATAGGTATATCCATGGAACCAGAGAAATTCAAGGTAGTTATGTCTTGGACATGTCCTCAAAACATGTTTGAGATCAGAATATTTTTGTGTTTAGTAGGATACTATCAATGTTTTATCCATTAATTATATCATTTATTGACACCCATGAATGTGCTGATGAAGAAGGGAGTGAAATTATAGTGGCTAGACCGGTGTAAAGGGGAATTTCTTAATCTTAAGAGAAGGTTGAATATAAATCATGTGTTGATACTTCTTGAGTTAGGGATTGATTATGCTATTTACCATGATGCATTAAGCATTAGTTTGGGATAAATATTGATTTATAGAGATCATGTAGTAGTTTATGGGTCACATCAACTACGAACCCATGAACATAACTATCCTACCCCTAAATTAGAGATGGTATCCATGGTACACACTTTTAAGTGTTGAAGACTCCATATCTTTGGTGAGAGGATTATTTTCTATATGAACCATAAGAGACTTTTATATATCTTCACAAAATGGGACCTAAACTTGAGTAAGATGCATTGGGTAGAGAATGTAAAGAATGTTTGAATTTGAGATGGACTATTCACCAAGTAAATGTAACATTATTGTATATGATCTTAGATGTAATACACAGGTGGTTTAGGAGCTTGGTGAACAACCATTATAGGAACAAAGGCACCGAATGAGCTTATTAGATGATTAGAGGAAGGAATATTATTGGGACTAGGGATCATTGAAATGTTCCCCATTGGTGGTCACATATTATTTAGTATAATGGGTAAAGGATGAATAGGATACCGAACCAGAGTGTGTTGTGTTGTGGGAAAATTTAGAAGGTGATGACTTGATACTCAGGTGTTCATTGGTCGACAATGATGCGATCCTTGTACATGGGAGACTTGTAGACCCTAATTACATTAGTAAAGAGCTAATTATGTAATTCCATACCTCTAGGTGGGAGGTGTATCCTTTAGTTATAAATATGTACCATGACTTTATGTGCCAGTTCTGGTGTCCAGTGATGAATAGGAACACTGTTAAATTTGTTTCCCGATTCCTTACCAACTATAAGATAAAGGCTAAGCACCGACATCCTAGTGGACTAATCTTGAAAATTTTGGTTTCCATGTTAATGTGAGAGGAAATAATTATGGAATTTGTGATAGGGTTACCTAGGACCCCAAGGATACTTGATTCTATTTGGGTGATTATTGATTGGATAATGAAATTTTCTCATTTATTACTGACCAGTGACACTCACTTAATTAGTGAGTTAGGAAATTTATATATTAATGAGATAATATTCTTTCATGGAGTTCCCATAAGAATTTTATCTAACATATACACATGTTTTACATCAATGTTTTTGTAAGGATTACATAAGGCCTTTGGGACTCAGTTGATATTGAGAATAATGCATCATCCCTAGATAGATGAACAGTCAGAGCTGTCAATTCATATATTGGAGGAAATGATCCAAGAATTCATTCTAGACTTTAGTGTATCTTGGGATAATCAACTAACCTTGGTTTATTTTTAATGAAATAATATTTACTATACTTTGATTTAGATAACACCTTAAGAGGATATTTATCACTGGCCATTTTATTCACCACTTTGTTTGCACGAGGATGGTGAGGTAGCAGTTGTGGGGCTTATTATGGTATGAGAGACCTTCAAGAGAGTATAATTGATTTAGAAGAGGTTTACCATAGCTCAGAGTAGGTATAAGTATTATTAAAACTGTAATATGAGACCTTCAGAGTTTTATATAGGAGAACAGTTTTTTCTAAGAGTGAATCCTCGGTTAGGGCACTAACTATTTTGGAAGAAAGGGAAGATAACATAGTGGCATGTTAGACCCTTAGATATCACTAATTGGGTTGGAAAATTTGCATACCATCTGGATCTTCCTTCTCACTACAGATGTATGCATGATGTGTTTCATGTGTCTCAACTATGGAGTTATATGTTTGATCCTATTCATGTTATCAATTGTAAGGACATTGAGTTGCATCTTGATACATCATACAAGGACTCTCTAATGTGTATTTTGGACCGAAGTGAGAAAGTCCTATGAGGGAAGACAATACCACTTTTCTAGATTTTATGGAATTATGGATAGATTTAGGAGGAGACTTAGGAGTAGTAGGAAGATTTTCATGCTCAATGGACTGATTTTTTGAGTAGGATTACTAGAGATGATTTTTAAGGATGAGAATTATTTAGAGTGGGATATTGTAATGGACCAAAGTTTCAGGTGGAACTGGATACTACATCATGGAGATTTTTTTCATCATGGAGGGTATGGTTGTATCATGGTTGGGGAGTTTTGGAATAGGAGTCGATTTTGATGGATCTGGTTATTTTTTCATATTTTCCTAGAGTTTTGGATCTCTATCAAGATATGTTTCCAATGAATTTATAGGACTACCCCCTGATAGAGGAGTTTACATTGAGATAAAGATCATGAAAATTTCATAGCCCATTTATGTACCCCTTTATCATATGGAATTAAAAAAAAATGGATTTATCAATCTCAGTACTTCACCTTAGGGTGCACTCATTTTTTTCCAAGAAAGTGGATGGTAGTCTTTGACTCTGCATTGATTATCAAAAGATGAATTAAGATATAGTGAAGATAGATGTATTTTTTCATGATTAATGATATCTTTAGTCAATTATGGGGATCTTGTTGGTTCTCCAAGATCTATCTATGATCAGGATATCACCAGTTGTGGGTTAGAGAGGAAGAAATACCAAAGATGGTGTTTTAGAGTAGGTATGGGATACTATCAATGTTTTATCCACTACTTATCTCATTTATAGATACCCATGAATTCACTTATGAATAAGGGAGTTAAATTATAGAGGTCATACCAGTGTGAAGGGGAATTTATTAAGATGAAGAGGAGGTTTACTATAACTCATGTGTTGATACTTCCTGAGTTACTATGATGAATTAGGCATTATTTTGGGAGAAATACTGATTTAGAGAGAGAATGTAGTAGTTTATGGGTAACATCAACTAAAAACCAATGAACATAACTATCCTACATATAAATTAGATATGGTATCCATGGTACATACTTTGAAGTGTTGGAGACACTATCTCATTGGTTAGAGGACTATTATCTATATGGACCACAAGAGACTTTGACATATCTTCACACAATGGGATCTAAACTTGAGGAAGAGGTATTGGATATAGAATGTAAAGATTTTTTAATTTGAGATGGCTTATTAACCAAGTAAACATAAAATTATTTTATATGATCTTATATGTAAGACACAAGTGGATTAGGAGCTTGGTGAGAAACCTTCGTAGGAACAAAGGTTCCCGATGAGCTTATTATCTGATTAGAGGATGTATGATTATGGGGACCAAGGATCATTGAAATGTTCCCCATCAGTGGTCACATATTCTTTAATAGAATAGGTAAAGGATTAATAGGATACTAAACCATAGTTTTTTGTGATGCGGGAACAATTAGAAGGTGATGACCCGATACCCGAGTGGTCATTGGACGACGATGATGTGATCCTTGTACGTGGGAGACCTATAGTCCCTACTTCCATCAAGGAAGAGCTAATGATTGAATCCCATACCTCTAGTTGGGAGGTTCATCCTATATTAATAAATATGTACCATGAATTTATGTGCTAGTTCGGGTGTCCAGGGATGAATAGGAACATTGCTAGATTTTTTCCCGATGCCTTACCAACCAAAGGATAAAGGCCGAGCACCAGCATCCTAGTAGACTACTACAAAAAAATTTGGTTCCCATGTGAATGTATGAGAATGTCACGATGGAATTTTTGATAGGGTTACCTAGGACCCCAAGGATACTTGATGCTATTTGGGTGATTATTTATTAGATAATGAAAGTTTCTCATTTCTTACTGATTAGTGAGGCTCACTCAATTGGCGAGTTAGGAAAGTTGTATATTCATGAGATAGTATTCTTGCATGGAGCCCCCTTGAGAATTTTATCTAACATATACACATGGTTTAGATCAAAATTTTGTTAGGTATTTCATAAGTCCCTAGGGAATCAGTTGAGATTGAGCACAATGCAGCATCCCTAGATAGACGAACAGTCAGAGTAGATAATTTAGATATTAGAGGAAATGCTCCAAGCTTCTATTTTAGACTTTGGTGTAGCTTGGGATGATCAAATAAACTTGGTTGATTTTTTATAAAATAATATTTACTAGAATTTTATTTAGATGACACCTTACAAGGCTCTTTATCACAAACCATTTCATTCACCACTTTGTTTGCACGAGGTTGGAGAGGTAGCAGTTGTGGGGCCTAGTATGGTACAAGAGACCTTTAAGAGAGTGTAACTAATTTATAAGAGGTTTATCATTTCATAGAGTAGGTATAATTATTATTACAACTACAGGATGATACCTTCATAGTTTTCTATAGGTGACTGGTTTTTTCTAAGAGTGAATCCTCAGTTTGTCCAATGACTATTGAGGAAGAAAGGGAAGCTTGCACCATGGTATATTAGACCCTTAGATATCATTGAGTAGGTTGGAAAAGTGGTGTACCATATGGATATTCATTCTCACTACTAATGTATGCATGATGTGTTTCATGTGTATCATCTCTAGAGGTATGTGCATGATCCTATGCATGTCATCGACTGTAAGGATATTGAGTTGTATCATGATACATAATAAAATTAATTCCTAATTTGGATTGTAAACTAAAGCGAGAAAGTCCTATAAGGGAAGATATTAGCACTTTTCTAGATTTTATTGAATTATGGATAGATCTAGGTGGAGACTTAGGAGTGGGAGGAATATGTTCACGCTCAATAGATTGATTTTTTTGAGTAGGATTCCTATATATGATTTTTAAGGATGATAAGTCTTTAGAGGGGGACATTGTAATAGACCAAAGTTTCAGGTGGAACTGGATACTAAATCATGGAGATTGTTTTGCATCATGGAGGTATAGTTATGGCATGGTTGGGGAGTTTTGGAATAGAAGCTGATTTTTATGGCTTGGGTTATTTTTTTATATCTGCAACATGGAGATTCAACAACGGCATGAAGGCTGGAAGGTGGAATTTGGGTAGTTCTTCCAATATCAGGGTCACTATGCCATGGAGTAGTGATTACAATATAGAGATGGATATTATTATATAGTCCTCTCCCCTAACTTAAAGGTTCTTTCTATTGACCAATAAATAGATTCTAGATGCACTTTTGACTAGGAACCACATTGACATGGACTACTTCCTTACACTTTAGTACTTTCCATTTTTAGACCAATTGTAGTGTAACCTTATACACCACAATGTAATTCCTATTTTTTGATATTGCCTATAAATTCATCATTACCTCAAACTTAGAATTCTCTCAGCCTTTACTCTTATAAATAAGATAACTCTAGGGATTTTTCAAGATATATTCTATCCCCCAAGCTCTTTGATTCATCCCCAATTATGGAGGATTGAATCTTGATGATTCTGGGTGAGTTCTTTCCTTGTTCATATTATTTTTTATCTTCAAATTGATGGTTTGATGGTGGATCAACATTCATTGACTAAACTCGAGGTTCTTTTATAGATTAGAAAAGGAATTCACAATTTTTTCTTGAATCAAAAATAGATATGGTGAATTGACATCCTATTATTAGACATATATTGGAACTAGTTCTTTTTATAGAATCTGTGAGGTATATGATTATAGAACCACCCTTTTGACATGGAATATTATTAGTTATATTTTCTAACCCTCCTTATTGATATACTAGAACCAAATTTAGACATCCTTGATGTGTGATCTTGTTCTCTATGGGTGTGTGATGTGGTTCAATCTTTTATCCTTTTATGAACCTTGAGGTTGGAAGTTCCTTACCTTTTTAATCCCTTGTATACTATTTTTACCTTAGTTAATGATATTTTACATGGGTTTTTTCTTTATTGATGATGATTAATTGAGGATGTGTGTGTGTCTATGATAACCATATATGATCTTATTTCCATGAGTATTTTTAGAGTATCTTTATTTCATGATTGAAATTGATCACATATTGTTCTGTGTTTGCTACTATATGATCATGATGAGATACTATTATTGTCTTATTATTATCTACCTATTTGTGTGTTAATATGTCATTGGAGGTTGTTCTTGGTATTCATAATAGGCGAACCATCATGGTATGTTCATCCCTTAGAGAGGGAGCATGCACAACAAGTGGTGATGATGGTGGTAGACCCATTTATGGGGTAGGAGCTTGATAGCTATGTGGCCTAACCTAAAACTCATTGACTTGAGGATACCGAGTAATGTTCCAAAACTCGATTTATTATAGATACCAAGTAACATGTTATTCTTGATTCCTTGAGGATATCAAGTGACATGTCACCAGCCTTGTAGCTAGTTCTTCATCATTTTCTGATATCTTGATCATCTTTCCAGCATGTAGTTGGAATAGGTATGACCATAGATCATGGTGTCTTAGTTATTATATGGGTGCTCGGTATATGATTTTTTATACTTTATTATTAATTTATTGTTTTTATGGAATACACCCATTATACACATGAACACTTGTTAAGGATGCATTAGTGGTGTCATACTAGGTTTTATTACTCACACCATGCACAATAATTTTGAAGCATGTGCAGAATTCATGTATAGGGATCTAGAAAATGGAAAGGAGAACATGGTAAATGGTTGAGATGAGGAGTGTGGTGCTGGTAGTGGAACCAGGATGGACATTGAAGGGTTTCTTTCATTTTTTATTTACTTACTTATCTATGATATTTATACTATGGTTAATATTTCCACTTTGGAAGCCTGTTTATTTATCTATATGACATGTGATCCATTTGATATTTAGTCTTATAATTATTATTATAATTGATATAATATTTTTTATATTTATATTATTTGTGAAAGGATATAATAATGGGGGTATAGTCTCCCCATTTGTGGTTCTCAGACCCTCATTGATAATTGATATCCTCTTGCATACATGGAGGTGTGCATGAGGTCATGTGACTCTCTAAATAAAACCTAGTGGTTCAGGTTGGGAAATTAAATTAGGATATTAGGACATTGAGATAGGACTGGTTGACCAAGGATGAGTTTGGATGGGCTTGTATGGGCCTTGGCAGCTACTATTGGCCCTTGGCGATAAATTATAAATTCTTAGGTAAAAGGTAGGTGGTCTCGCATGTTATTTTTATGGATTTTGTTTCATATTATGTTTCATTTAGATGCTTGATCATGCCACTAAGGGTTAATACCCTAGTTAATTTAATTGAAATGAATATGCGCCATGGGTTATGAACAACACTTGTGTGCTAGATTAATGCCTCGACCGTCGATTGTTGAGGCTAGGACCTTTATAATATCGGGTAGTCTCTAGACCCCATGAGAGGTGAGTTTGGGATAGATGAGATCCATGGGACTGTGTGTAGGGGATTATGATAACTATAAGATAAAGGTGAGGGTGGATTATAGATCCTAGGACATGTAGGACTTAAAAGAACCTTTTGTGTTGTGAGCTATTTTGGATTGTTGAGATGAGGGAGGGACAAGAAATCCTCTCCCATCTGATGCGACTAGGACTAAGTGGAAAAAACCTATAAGACCAGGTTTAGGTTGGGTGAGCATATTGACCCAGAGTGACCTTGAGGATCAAGATAGGAAGTGGACCATCTCTTGACCGTTTCCCATGCAGCGAGACCCTATGGATCTAGAAAGTTTGTTCTACCCAAATAATGATGAAATGAAGTTAAGAATCATCTTAAAGAATTAGCTGTTGACCGGAGACCATAACTGAGATTGAGTACCCATGCAAGAGTGCCTCTATTGTGATGATACCGAGGGTAACCAATGGGTGATCTGTTGATAGACTAATCCTGAGAGGGTATGTGTGACCATTGGTAAATATGGTTATAGGTGTTAATTAGAACCTGAACAAACATGGAAGCTCAGTGGGTCAGAGATGATGGTGATTGGAATGGGCATTCAACCAGTCCTTCTATTTTATTTTTTTATGAAGGGTTATGGAAAATACCCTTAGAGAGGATCTTATCCTAAATAGAGAACACCCTTGGTGGTGGGTTGTGATATGTATGGGATTATGACCTGAATGGTTTAACACCCATAGGGGTAGTTTGAGGTACTTTTTAGGCTACTAGGATTTGGATATGAAACATTTCGAGGTGGACCATCACATTCTATCCTAGAGAGGGCCTAATAGTGGTGGATCAAGGCCTTATATCTACTAAGTTCTGACTATCTACTGAGGTGTGGTTGGTCTAGTAATTCAGGGTGAGCTTGGATATGGGTTTATGATACTTATGGGATTATTCACCAAATGAGAAAACTCTCATAGTGGAGTTTTATGATACTTATGGACTATACCCTCGATAAGAAAACACCCATAAGGGGTGGTCCTTGATACTCTTATAGAACAATGCACCCAACAAGTGATTTTTTTATTATGGGTTGGAATGGTTAGTGTGACGTGCTTAGAGATAGTCTGATATTAGTCTAAAGAAGGTATGGTTGATCAGGGAAATATACATAAGGATCAAAATTGATTGTTTTTATTTTACTATTTCAAGTATATTTATTTTTAACAGAGTATGTCACATGCACATATCATGAAATATTTTGATTAGTAAAGGACCATCTTGGTGGTGCCTACTGAAGTTTTTTACTCACACCTTGATTGGGCCCCCACTGTACATGGGTACCCAAGCCAAAGTTCACTTGGTTACAAGTACAGGTTGGGTTGAGGCCATAAAATAGTTTTGTATAATCAGGCAGGATAAATCATATTACATGAGGATTCTAGATTAGGTATGGCTTGAGTATTTCATTGGGTTAGTATTTTTATTTTATTTATGTTGGTCTATATATGTAATCAGATCGTGGTCATTTAGTATATGTATGACATGGATTTTTGGGTCTTTATGGAATTTCATTCAATTATTATGGTCTTGTTATATTTATCTATTTCTGTTTTCAGTTTTTTGTGATGTATGATACTTTATTATTGTTTGTTATTGTTCACTCTAATATGGGGGTATAGTCTCCCCATGGTACTACCCTAAACCCCCAATACTATTTGGTAGCCTCTAGAATATCAGGAGAGATGCATGAGGTACAACGGTGACTGTTTGTTTGAGTATTGGTCCAAGATTTAGGGTAGTAGGACAATACTTATGAGATTTGGAAAGAGGTTGTGTGTGCCAAGTGATTCCCAATTAAAGAAGGAAATATTAAGTGAATCTCATAGATCTCTATTTTCTATTCATCCCAATAGTACTAAAATGTATAGAGAACTTTGGAAGTGTTATTGGGGGGTGGAATGAAGAATTATATTTCTAATTTTTCCATGAAATGTTTGACTTGTCAATATGTTAAAGTTGAGTGAAAACTATAGTGAAGTTACAAGGATAAAATGACAATTGAGAAGGGGGGTTGAATCAGTTGTAAACTTTTTATAAGTTTAAAAACTTTAAGAATCTTAACCCCTACAACCAGTTAAGATTTTTTTCCTTATCAACCTTTAGAAAATACTTATACATGAAAGAATAGTAAATCAGGTAAGGTACACACGATTTATAAGGTTCAACCATAATGTGAGAACCTATGTCCTTGCCATAGCCACTCCCGTGGGTCTATAGAAATCCACTATAATGAAGAATTGAATACAACTTGTGCCAAATACTATTAGAAACCTTCTATCTCCTGATAGGAAAGATTATATTGACTCTCATCACTTTGCAATTTTTTTATAGAATAGTTGAGAAAAAAATAATAATAAAAAATTTGTTCAATATGATCCACAAATACTCAGTCCAAATCCTCAGTCCTATTTGGATAAGTCTGATCTTATCACTATGGTAACGATGATTCTGATTTTTACCTTCTCAAACACTCAAAGAAACCTTTCTTCAATATAGTAGGAACTTCTCAATTTGAATTATCTAGAGCTCTGCCTTTTTCACATGTATCAAAGTCATTAATAAAAAAATGATCTGAGAAAGTATTTATAGGTAACTTAGAAAAAAGGTTGGAATCTTGAAAAAAATTCCCATATCCTCAAATCTTAAAAAATACAAAAATATCTTACTTTAAAACTTCAAAATTGACTTCGTAAAATCTCTTTAAATTTCTCCAATATTTACACAAAAATGAAATTTAGGTTCGACATCTTGAACTCTTCACCGAGTATGATAATGCTGATTCTTGGTTCTAATTTTTTTGGAAACATGCTTAGAAATGTGGTTCAGTTTTTCTCAAAAACATGCTTAGAAAAGTGATTCAGTTTTTATCAGAAACATTCTCAAAAAACTGGTTCAGTTTTTCTAAGAAACATGCTCAGAAAATTGGTTCAATTTTTCTCAAAAAACACTCAGAAAATTGGTTCAATTTTCTTCAGAAAATAAGATCTGATTTTTTATTAAATAGGTTCTGATTTACTCAAAATTCAGGTTCCAATTTTCTCAGAATTTAGGTTCTAATTTTCTGAGAAATAAGGTTCTGATTTTCTTAGAAATAAGGTTCTGATTTTCTCAGAATTCAAGTTCCAGTTTTCTCAGAATTCAAGTTCTGGTTTTATTATAATTCATGTTCAGAATTTCTCAGAATCCAGGTTCTGATTTTCTCATAATTCAGGTTTTGATTTTCTCAGAATTTAGGTTTCGATTTGTGCAGAATTCTGGTTCTGATTTGTGCAGAATTCAGGTTCAAATTTATGAAAATTTAAGTTCTTATTTGTGAAGAATTCATGTTCTAATTTGTGTAGAATTTAGGTTCTGATTTTTGCAGAATGTAGGTTCCGATTTGTGTAGAATTCAGGTTCTGGTTTGTGCAGAATTTAGTTTCCGATTTGTATAGAATTCTGGTTCCGATTTGTACAGAATTTAGGTTCTAATTTGTACAGAATTTAGGTTCCGATTTTCTCAGAATTCAGGTTCCAGTTCATGTAGAATTCAAGTTCCTATTTGTCTAGAATTCAGGTTTTTATTTGTATAGAATTCAGTCTCTGATTTAAGAAGAATTCAGGTTCTGATTTGTACATAATTCTTCTTAGTAATTCTTATTTCTTTAAACCTCTCCAATATTTCTTCAAAAGATTGTATCATGAAAGTTTTCATGATTTGTGACAACTTCTTGATCAAAAATGCAACATATGACTTTGTTTATAAAGTTTGAGAAACTTTCTAACTTTGGACTTGTCACTCTTCAACAACACCCTCTTTCAAAACTCTTCAGCAACAAAAGGACTTCTTCTTTCAACAACATCTTTTAAACTCAGAAGCTTCTTTCAAACTCAGTAACTTCCTTCAAACACATAAAATTATTTATTTCTCTGATTAAAACAAATAAAACTTCCAACAAATAACAAATTCATCTTCTTGTATATCAAAAACATTCTTCAACAAGAAAGGATAGTTGTCAAAAAATACAAAACTTTGTTAAAAAAAGACCACAAAGGTTCTTCATATAGAAATGGATAATTCAACCTTTTAGAGTACCTAAATGGAAATGAAAGAATATATCCATGGATTTCATGGTTGGATTACCAAATACATCTTGAGGTAAAAATGTTATTTGTGTTATTATTTATTTTTTAACTAAATCTATTAATTTTCTTCCCTTCTGAAATGCTATTTCTTTGGACCAACTTGATAGATTTTAACTTAAATAGATATCTAAATTACATAGATTCCTTATCTCTATTATATTTTATTGTGATTGTAAATTTATCTCAAATTTTTAGAAATGACTTCAGAAATCATTGGATACTGAATTAAATTTTAGTATAACTTTTCATCAATAATATGATAGACAATTAGAGAGGACAATTTAGAATTTGAATGATATTATTAAATCTTGATCATCAGACTATCAGGGAAATTTGGATCAATATATTTCATTGGTGGGATTTTATTATATTAATGGTTTTCATTCCATTATATAAATTACACATTTTGAGGCATTATATGGAAAGTGGTGTCAAACTCTAACATGTTGGGATAATGTTGGTGAAAGGAATTTGTTGGGAATAAAATTGGTAGAAGGGATGGTTGAAAAGGTAAATATAATTCCACACTATATGAGGGAATCTAAAAGTAAGTAGAAAAGTTATGTAGATAATTGGAGGAAAGATCTATCATTTGAGGTGGGAGATCATGTTTCTTAAAGTATCTCTATAGAAAAGTGTTATGTATTTTAGAAGGAAAGGAAAATTAAGTCCTTGGTACATTGGTCTATATAAAATTATAAAAAAAACTGGGGCTATTTACATACCCAATGGAATTACTTATAATTTTGTGTTAGGTATATGATGTGTTTCACATTTCATTATTAAAGAAATATGTTCCTAATGAATGTCATGTTTTGAACCCTAAAGTAGTTTAGTTGGAATAGATTATTTCTTATGAAAAAAATCTAGTTCAAATTCTATATCACAGAGAATAGTTTATTCAGAATAAGGTGACTTATCTAGTTGAAGTTTTTTTAAGAACCATATGATTGAAAAGCAACATGGGAATTAGAAAACACTACGAGGGGAAAATACCCTCACTTATTTAAGTTATGAATAAAATTGTAAGGATGTAATTTATTAAAGGGGGAAGAATGTGGTAACCCATATAATATTAATAATAAATCAATTTTATGTCTTAGTAATATTCATTATTAATTTTTATAGATTCATATTTACTATAATAATATTTAGTAAAATTTCAGTTGAAAAAGAAATAACCTTTTTTAGCCAAATTGTTTTTCATGAATTGTATGGTTTAATAAAAAAGTTAAGTTTATAATTTTTTTAGATATGAATTTGATAAAATGGAATTAATTTTTTATATTAGTATATAATTTTTTTTTTGGATTTTTCAAAAAGGGTTGATTTTTTAGTGAATATTGAAATTGTAGTTTTTTTACAAAAATGACATTTTTTTCTTTAAATAAAATAATTTAAAAGTATCAATATATTTTAGATTTGGTTTTAAAGAAATATAATATCTATTTTATTAAATATAATACAATTAATTCTATAGGATTCATCATTATATATGATTTTTGTATAAGTTAATTTTTATGCTTAAAAACACATTTTTTCTAAAAAATATTTTTCATTGCATTTTTCAAACTTCAATTAAAAGTAATTAATTCAAGATCTAAAAATTGAATCTTAATTTTTTTTCATATATTAAATCAATAGGTTCAGATTTATCAATGAGGTCAATTTCATTTTTGGTCATTATGAATATTAAACTTGGTAAAAATTTGTTACCACAGTAAAGGTTAAAACAAGTTAATTAAGGTAAAAACTAAGTGATAGGGTAACCAAATATTATCTTAATTCCTATTATATTATATTAATTTGAACCTTTCCACCATATATTTTAATTTAAATTTCTTAAGTTCCCCTTGACCAAGAGAATGACTTAATATTATTTTAAAACTTTGAATAATTACAAGAGTGAAACTCCCCTCACTTGTAAAAGGTCACCTCATCTCCGACATTAAATAAACTAATTGAGCCATCTATATTGACCAATAACTACCAAAAAACCTTCATAAAATCCCTCGCAATATCCTTGAGGTCTTGGTCTCACCCAAGTACCAAACCTAGAAATCTTATGGTGTAAGCCAAAGGAGGTTTTCAAAGAAGAGGTATAACTCTTAATCAAGTGTTTTCGTGTTTATTGATTATTCTACCTCATTCAAATTTTATTTAACCATTATAATATAATAACATTAGTATCTTATATATACTTAAATTTTATTATGTTTATGGAACAACCCTTTTCATCTCCTTTTTCTATCCAATAGGAAATGAAAACTTCACCCGTGCATAGGTGTGGACTACCACCTCCACGAAGCGATGTGTTTCCTTTTTCATCACCGAATCATATGTCTAGTTTAAATGATGGTTAAAATGAGTATATATTATATTTATTAAATAATTATTATTCTATAAATATGATATATTACTTAACTTATTACCTTTACATGTGTTAGAAAATGATAATGTCACTCATGCGTATGCATGGACTACCAACCACACTAAGGGATGAGATTTATTTTTCATTACCATCTCACATGAATTTACATAATGATGTAACTAATGAATAAATATTACCAGTATAATATATTTATCATCGACATGAAAAATGTGCTTCATTTTTCATGACCACCTTGCATGGATGGTTTTAAAATTATACTGTATGTATAAACATGATAATTATAACATGTTTATGATTTTGTAGATGATGGAATAAGGACCCCTTTGACCATGGTCAATACACCGATGTTATTTTAAGGTTATAAACTCAATGAACCCAAAAATAAAAATGTGATCTTAACCATTTTAGTAACTAAATAAGTCATGTTAATAATTTAAATAAAATGAATAATAATGATTAAATAAACATGAAGAAGTTTATTAAGAAAGTAGAAAACTAATATAATTTTATTATTAAGGATTTAGAGAATGTAATAATCTATATGAAACTTATGGTAAGGGATTTTTATTTAAAACCTTGTTTCAAGTATTCCTTTAAACATATTCTCCCACACATCTATGTTCTTCAAAATATTTCAAGAATGTTTTTATTTATACATAAAATATTTTTAAAGGTAAATTTAAACCACTATTGACTTTATTTATTAAGGATTAAAATAGAATATTTTTAATGTTTTATGTATGGTTTATTTTTGACTTTTCACAAAAGTGTAAAAAATGTTTTTTAACGTATATGGCTTGACTGCTTTTTACCACTGTCATAAACATTATTTGTAATAAAAATTACTTTATAATTTTTCATGATTTCTCAAATAAGATACTATTAACATTATTATGGTAATATTTCACTTAAATAGTTTTCAAAATAAAGGGATATTTCTCCATATTTTAATGAAAAAATAGAAAGTGATTGTCTTATGAGTTCAAATGATTATTTAAAAGGTTTTATGATGAAAAAGTTAAATATTTCAAATGTTTTGTTCATGATATGGTACTTGAAAATTATATATGATGATGGGTGAGCCCAATATATCTTAGGAATATGGGTGAGACCGATATAGCTCTTCACTACATTGGGTAATGATTAGTCTTAGAAGGTGAAAAATGAGGGAGATAACCGGGTAGGTTACTCCTATAAAATTAACTGGGCTTCAGTTATTTTTGACATGGGTTAAATATGAGTGAACCTGGGATATAAATATGATAATATAAGATACTTATTTTATGCTTGATAGGGGTTTTTATGGATATATTTTTATTTAATGAGGAAATAAATCTTTATAAAATTTTAATGATGAATGGTTTGTTTTTCAAAGAAATGATTCCATGAGTTCTCAGGTTTCTCATGATGCCTTATTAAGGTAACAGGGTGTGTAGTGGAAGTTGGTGGACTGGGGGTTTAAATTTTTTCATCACCATAGTGAAGTAACTTTATCTTCTCTATTTATTTGATCCCCGATAGAGGTTTGAGGATCTCATGCGAATTTAATAAGCATAAAAATTAACACAATGAGTACCTCATTTGGATCGAAGATGCTTTTGTCTATTGACCACCTTAGAGATATTTTCTTAAATTATTTGAATTCGAACCCCTATATATCATCCAAACTTGATTCAATAATTTTTACATACATCGTACATCCAAATCCCAGTGCTATCATGGAGCTTTGATGATTCCTTCTACGTTGCGATGATCACCTTGATCTCGTGCCTTCGATCCATAAAGGAATTCTTAGATCGCTCACTCAAATAGATCCTTTATCTCTCTATAATATTAGGGAAAATAGGAGCTATCAATCCATTGGAATGAACCACATTATGGAAAGAGATCCTATAGACTTATATAGTGGATGTTAGAAATACCCAGATGTGGTTACCTGACCTTTTTATATTTAACATTCAGTAAATAAGCGGTAAATAAATAGTATGATGAACTAATTGAATAATAAATATTATATATATTTTATCACATGCTTTTAATATATATTAAATATATTATGTGATAAACCTAACCCATTAACTCAACTCGTAATTCCCACAGTATTAAATGAACATTGAATATTAAAATAATATTCATTCATATAATATTTTCCATGTATTTACTTAAGTAATTTTAATAAATAAATTCAACCCAATTATTATATACTCTAATAATAATTAATTTATTCATATTTTGGTGATCGTTAATTCTTGGACTATACTCGGACCCCATAACGGGTCCCACCAAGTCCTATACACTTATTCACCAGAATAGGGTATACTCTTGAATACACTATTACGTGTGACCCTCTAAGACCTTATCTCAATAGTAGTGAATATTATTCACATACTAGGAGAAGAGTCTAACAACCCATCAAGGCCCCTAAAAACATAAGGAATATTCATATCAATGAAAACCATCCTATGAACATGCACTGTGTAATATAATCTCTTTTTCATGTGATATATTATAAAGAAGGATACACAACTTATGTCATCATCCATTATTGATTTATTATTTTTTGATCTAATTGGAAAGATTTAACTTTGACTACCATGGATATGGATTTAATGAAGGTACTTCTATCCTAATCAACTAGGCTCGTAATATCACTTCCTGAACTCATATGTGACAAATTATATCTTAATCATTCAACCAATTCCATACCACCAATGGTGCACCCAACATAAGCTAGCTCACCATGAATTCAATGTCATGGTTTTCCCCTTGCATAAATGTACACAATCAGATGGTATGAATTGATAAAAATATCAATTCTGGAAATGAATACACATGTTCATAGATAGAAACAACTAATGAAACTTGAAACATGTGGTGTTTATATTGGCAGGTCCATCCTCAAGTTCTCATCTATTAGAGATCACCAAGTGTGAACTTCATGAGAATAAGTCTCAAATCTTATGATCCCTCAACAGTTGATATTCAGAGATAAACTATGTCCATTCTGTATTATGTATCTAGACCATAGAAATAATTGTTTAAGATTAACGTCATAGTATATTAAGGTTCTAATTATAGCATAAGAACTGCTATATCATTTTGATGTGATAATTAATATATGGAAATTACTATAAATATAGTGGATACAGAAGTATCAATATTACTCTGTTAAGATAAGAATATTTATATATATCAAACTATATACATGTAATTTCAATCAAATTAAATTCATAAGTTGGGTCTAGGGAACCCACTTTTCAACACTCCCACTCCCACTAGAACCAACTACTAACATGTCTCAACCCACGAGCTCTCACATGAGAATCATGATTCTACTGAGATATGGATTTAGTCAGGGGGTCTACCAATTTATCCTTTGTGGCTACTCTGCTAACTATGACTCACCTATTTAGGTAAAATCCCTCAAGATATGAAACTTTTTAAGTATATGATTTGTACTCTAGTGTGACCTAGGCTCCTTGTATATTACCACTTCCATAATATTATCAAAATAAAATGGATTAGGATATGCACTTCTAGGTACAAAACCAATGTATGAGACAATTATTTTTATCCTGGCCTCCTCCTTAGCTGCATAAGAAGTCACTATATACTCATATTCTGCTATAGAGTCGGTGACTATGGGTTTCTTTGAGATTATCTAGCACAATATACCACCATTCAGAAAAAATAAATATCCTGGATGTGATTATGATAATCATGATCTATCTAGAAAATACAATCAATGTATTCTCTCACTACTAGTTCCTAATATCCTCTATATTCTAAGAACATATCCTTTATACACCTTAAGTACTTCAGGATAGTTTTAACATCTACCTAGTGTAGCTCACATATATTATCTTGATATTTTACCACCATGATTAAATAAAATGAAACATAAAACCTAGTATATAACATGGAATACATGATAAATCCCACTTCTGAGAAATAAGGGATTCTACTCATTCTTTCAATCACCTCCTGTGTTTGTGGAAACATTTTCTTGTAGAGATTAATACCACGTGACATTAGAAAGAACCCTCTCTTGTATTGTTCCATAATTTAAATTTTGACATTTTAAATTTATATACTTTGAATCAGTCTAAGTAGCCTCTGAGATCTATCTCAATAGATCTTTATCCCTAGAATATAATCTGATTTTCTTAAGTCTTTCATGGATAATCATTCATTTAACCAAGTTTTAACTAACTATTAGACTTTCACTTTATTTACCATAATTAACATGTCATCAACATATAATACAAGGAAAAATATTATATTCCAATTAACCTTCTTATAGAAACATGTCTCTCTCTATATTGTTCTTAACAAAATGAAATTCTCTTATGGACTCATCAAAAAAATATTCCATGATCGTGATGCATGCTTCAACCCATAAATGCATCTCCATTACATACACACTTTATTGGTATTATTTGACTTAAAAAACCATTTAGGTTGAGTTATATAGATGTCTTCAACCAAATTCCCATTTAGAAAAGAAATTTTGAAATCTATTTTCCAAATCTCATAATCATAGAAGGATTCTATTGCAAGGAATATTCTGATGGATTTCAACATCAATACTGGTGAGAAAATTTCATTATAGTCCATGCATTGACATCTTTTGAAACCCTTCACTACCATTCATTCCTTATAGGTATTTTCTTTACCATCCATGTACAACTTTTTCTTGAATACTCATTTTCATCTAATGGGATTTACATCAGTTGGGGGGTCTACCAAAATAAAAACATGAAGTTGGTACATATACTCCATTTCAAAATGTATAACTTCTCACCATTTAGAAACATCCTTCCCTTATAATACTTCATTATAGTTTAGATATTCATTATTCTCAAGAATTAATGTGTCACCTAACTCGGTGATAAGAAAACCAAAACACTCTAGTTCTCTAACCTCTCGAGTTGACCTACATAGTACTTATGTCTTGGGAACACCTTCATCTACCACCGTCACTTGTGGATATGGTTTTCGTACCAAATCTTGTGCATTTGTGGCATAAAATTCATTGAAATTAATCTTCCTCCCACTATTTCCATTGTAAATGTGCTCCCTTTCTATAAATATGGAATTTATTTCCATAACCACTTTTCTATCATAAGGGATATATACCTTTGGTTTCTTTAGGATAACCTATACAGATGAAATTGGTGCTTCTGGATGCTATTTTTTCACTAGGTAAAGTCCTAAAAAAATACTTGCATCCCCATACACATATGTGTGACAAATTGGGGTTTTTTCCACACCACATCTCATATGGAATCTCATTTATTGATTTAGTTAGTACTTGATTAAGGGTATATGTCGTTGTCTACAACGAGTATCCCTAAAAGGATAATGGAAGAGTTTTTTGACTCCTTATTGATCCAACCACGTCAAGATAGGTCTGATTACTACTTTAAATAACACCATTACACTAAGGTGTATAAGGAGGAGTGATTTTGGGATACTATCCCACACTCCTTTAAGTGATCGAAGAAATATTGGTTAAGATACTCCCCACCTCAGTTTAAGTAGAGTGTCTTAATCTTATTTCCAAGGTGTTTTTTTACTTCATGATGATATTATTTAAACATTTGAAATAATATGATTCATACCTTATTAAGTATATATAACCATACCTACTATAGTAATTGGTAAAAGTAATGATGTATGAAAACCTACCCCTTGCCTCTATTAGAAATGGACCAAATATGTAAGCATGAATAAATTCTAATAATTTAGTAGCTCTTAATACCTTTCTAGAGAAGGGTTATTTGGTCATTTTACCTCGTAAAAAAGCATGACATGCATCTAGGGGATTTAACTATGTTGAGTCTAAATACTCTGGTTGGTGTATTTTTTTTTGTAAATTCTTCTCATTTACATGACTGACACGTGCCTGTCATGGGGCGTGGGAAAAAAAATATAACCTAAGTTAAAATTTATTATAGTGGGTTACCTAGGTTGCCTCTAGAGAGGAGTGCTTCAAAAATAGTGTTTGTCACTTAAAATAAGAGAAATAAGTGATGTTCCTCAATATCTTGATGCGGACAACTGGCACATAGCTTCATAAATCTCTGCCAATACTCATAAAGGGTTTCTCCAGAAGATTTTCGTATAGTGTAGATTTCCTTTCTAATGGCTGTGATTCTAGAGGTGGGGAAGAATATTTGCATAAAACATCTTACCAGGTCATTTTAGTCATGAAAGTATCCTAGTTGTAGGCTGTAAAACCATTCTTTTGCAGCCTGATCCAATGAAAATGGAAATGCCTTCCAGTTTACCTGGTCCTCAGTAACTCCATGGGGTCTGAAAGTTGAGCACACATGTGTGAACTCTTTAATGTGTTTGTTTGGATCTTCACATGCCAAACCATGAAACTTTGGAAGCAAAGGAATCATGTTAGGTTTCATTTCAAAATCATTTTATAATACTAGCATGACAAGTTGATAGTTTTGATTAAGGGATTGTGGTGCACAAAGGTCTCTAAGTATTTGGTTTTTATTTTCAGCCATGATGATAGGCTTAGAGTGAACACTTGAAGTTTTACTTGAGTCTAAAAGAGAAATTTACTCAAATTAAGATTGACAATTCAGGTTTCTAAGTCTATTCAACACGGTTCTTTCAATTTCAGGATATATGGGTAAAGGTTCATATTTTTATGTTCTAGTCATGAAATTTTGAAGAGAAAAAGTTGAAAAGAGAAAGGAAAGAAAAGAAATGTTGGCACTACCTCCCCGACAACGGCACCATGTTTTGACATGTGTCTACTATGGGGTGTGGAAAAAACAAATATAACCTAAGTTAAAATGTATTATAGTGGGTTACCTAGGTTTTCTTCAGAGAGGAGTGCTTCAACAATACTATTTGTCACTTAAAATAAGATAAAGAAGTGAAGTTGTTTTTGAAATTGTTTGATTTGGAAAATATAAGAAAGAAACTAAATAAAGTAAATAAATTAACTGAAATTTGTAAAAAATTTTTACAAATGATTTGATTTAAATCAGTGATATGAAATGGTGATCAGGTTAGGGTCAGTTTTCCAATTTTAATTTTATCACAGTTCACTTTACCCAATTCTCTTATGCTAAATCCTTAAGAGTGAGAATCCACAATCGTTTCTTCTCACTCCCTTGGTTAAATAAAAATGTGAGAATAAACCTTAATAAAAACTCAGATTGTTCTAATCTCCTTCTGATGTGTAATATAGTTGTAGAAAATACCCCCAATTATCTTAGGCAATTCCCAATTGGGTCTTGTTTATCCCAAGCAATCAAGAACATTAACTACTCCTCACACACGTACCAGTGATCACCGAGTACTTCACCACTAAGTCTGGGACTATTCCATCGTTTATAAACCAGAACCTGGTAGAGGGAGATATTGATCATTGACCAAATATAAATAAAAAACAAAATCTAAAATCAGATACAATCGTACATGATAATAAAAACTGTTATAAGAAATTGAAATTGATTCATAGAAGAGAAAATAGGATTTTAAAACATTAATAGAAAGAACTCATGAAATAAAAAATGGAAAACCTATCCTTATCCAATAAAATAGAAGTTTACCCCACTATGGTAAGTTTAATTGTGAATAAGGGGAAATAAGAACACATTATAAGACTAAGAAGTGTAAAACAAAAAAAAAGAAAGAACAGAAATTTGATCCTCCAGAATCTGTCCTCCAGACGTTTGCCTCTGTTCTGCCTACTTGTCGGCCGAAACTCACTAAGGTCCCATCTTATAGAATGTTTATAATGAAGTTTTATATCTACTCTAAAAATTTTAGAGTCTTTGGATAGGTTTAATGAAATATATGGCCGAATCAATGACAATTAATTTTATGGCCGCCAAAAAATGTTTTACCCACTCCACTTGGACGCGCCCAAAAGATGCCTTAATAAGATTCATATTTTATGAACATTATTGTGAACCATAAATTGAATTTATTCTACTGACATCAGCTAGAATAACCTCATTTTAAGGTCGGCTGAATGAGATATTGTAGATTTAATTTGGTGGGGTCCATTCTTCCAGCCAGACTGAGTTCTCTACTTGATTGATTTTTCTGTACCATTGAGTTTTGAATTGGGTCTTGGTCCAGAAGACAAAATTTAATCCCATGAGAATATGAAGCCTAAAAAAGATTTACTTCAATTGTACCAATATTATAAAAGTTATGCCCGAAAAACAGAAGCTATATAAAACTGTCAATTTTACAGAATTACCCCATTTTCACATTTAAGCCCAAAATACACCAAAAACACTTAAATGATGAAAATATACTCAAATTGGATAATTGAGAGGGATTAAATCATTGAAAAACATATTAATAATAATGAAAATATTAACTCTATCAATGAACATTATTGAAGTTCCATAAGCGGGTGTTATATGAGTCATGTTCATAGGTTTTTTCATTGATTACCATTACAAGGTTTTGGAGTTCAAGTATATATAATCCACTGTTAATATGTTCCATACCATAAAATATGTTATCCTTATAAAAGAGACAAAATTTATTTGAAAACTTGAAATAAAATCCCAAAGTATCCAAACATGACACTGATATTATATTTTTGGTAACCAAAGGAACATAATAAAAATTATTAAATATAAGAACTAAACCAATAGGAAAGGTCATGTGATAATATCCCACTACTAAGGTTTCTATAATTGCACCATTTTTAATTTGAAAATCCACCTCTCCTTTTGAAATATTCTTGAACCTACTTGGTTCCTATATTTTAATACCAATATGTAATCCACACACCGTATCTAATACCAAGATGAAGATAGAATGCATTCAGTAACAAAAATACCTAAAGTAGAAGTGTCACCTTGATTCTTCTCCCCAACTTTCCAATTTTTTTTATAGTGTCCGTTATTGCAACATGAAAATTATACTACCTCCTACTCATTTTCTTCCCACAATATCTTTGTATTTTTGGATGGATTGTTCTTAGGTGTATTTTAATTAGACTTAGCCTTATACACCTTATCCTTTTCCTTTATTCTCTTATTCACCATGGGTACTAAAGAGTTTGTATTCTTCATATCCTTATCATCTTGGTGACCAAAATCCAAAATTTTTGTAAGATACCTTTTCATGTTATTCATATTATAATTAAAATTAATATTCAAGAAGCCCAGCAGTAAAGAAGAAAGAATGAGATCATTTCATATTTCTTGGTTAAGTTTGAACTCAAGAGATTAAAGTCTCTTAATATACCTAATCATCTTGAGTACCTGAGGTGCTGTTTGATTTCCTTATGTTATCCCACACCTATAAAATGCATTGGATATCTCATACCTTTCTTATCTTTCTTTCTCTTGATATAATTCTTGGATATGTGTTATCATATTGTAAGAATCTTCATCCTCATGCATTTTCTACAATTTACTAGACATAAATGACAACATGATACATTTTACATCTTGCGCATCCTCTACATGTGTTTTATATTAATATTTATCCACATTTCTTTCTCCATGGGAGGATAAGTAGGAATTGATTATTCTAGCACATAAAGATTCCTTTCTTGGTGTAGTACTCTGTGCAAGTGCCTGTACCACTCCTGGATGTTTTGGAAGGTTGGGATATTTTCTTTATCTAGTACTGATAGCAGTGATAATGTACTGGTGGTGTTAATGATTTCCATTTTTATCTACAGTAAATAAATTTAGTAGTTATTACTTTATCTGATTACCTTTTAGAAATTATTTATTAATTAATTAAATAATTGAATGTATCCCACTATTTTATCAAAATCTATCATCCCTCACTATTAATATCATAATTCTTTGTTTCTTGAGTATTTTAGTTTCAAGGATACCCAAAACCACTCCTCATATTCTACAAGCTCTGGCTATGCCACTACTCAGAGAGTTCATGTTAGGCGTTTGACTGGACAACCATATTTACTCATGTCTCCTTGATTTGTTGGGTGAAGTACCAAATTCTAAAAATCATAAACATGATTTACTTAAAGCTTGCATCTAAAGTTTAAACAAGATATATTTGGATACTTATTTGCTTCCAAATTTAGTTAAGTCAACCCATCATCCTCCTAATAACTCCCCAACAGTAGGAGGCACCCTTAACTTTGGATGAAGAGCACCTCATATACCTAGTTTTCTTCAAATTTAAGTGAAGAAAGGATTTCATGAATTAATATTTATTTGAGGGTTTTTTATTATTTATGGAGAATGTAATCATTTTATATTAAATTTTTTATACTATGTTTTCACACACACAACTAAAAAATAATTTAATTGAATACATTCATCACGTCTTTATGAATTTTATATCTTTATTATTTTATTTATTCTAAAAAACATTCAAATGAATAAAATAATAAAAAATGCACAAAGGAAATAAAATATATAATTTATCTTGAGATTATAATAATGGTTGATCCATTTAAACTCAATGGATCAACTGTGCCCTAGAGGTATCATACCAGAGTTGAATCTTGACTCATACCGCAACTCGTCCCTGATCCATTGTTCTAACTTCTCATCCAAGATACCGCCTCATCTTGGTGTTTCTATGTATTACATCATCATCATCAATAGTAAAAATGTACTCACACATAGGTGAGGAGATTTTGGGATGCGAAATATAAATACAAATTTGATTAGAAACACATGCCCATATATATATTGAATAAAAGGAGGTGATGCCCAAATTGTCAATAAATTAATAATTATTACATACATCAAACATAATTTTAATAAACATATTAATAAATTAACCTAGACATGCAAGAGGTCGGTAAATGCTCAAGACCAATCAGTATGAAATGTAAATTCATGATAAAATTAAATTAAAATAAATTTAAGTTTAATGGCATAAATAAAAATTAAATGAATCATACAATTCAAATAATTTTTTTCCTTGATCCAAAAATTAATTTAAATTTTATTCCAAAAAATAAATAAATTATTTTAAGTAATAAAATTATTATTATTTTTTAAACCAATAAATTAATAAATTAATTCTAGTTATATTACAATTCTTCAGAGCTAAAAACCCACACCCAAACCCATTGCGGGTCAGATTGAACTTATGCGGGCCCGTTCTGGGTAGGGGAGAACCCGCCCTGGGTCTTTGTGGGTCGAGAAGACCCCGTAGATTGTGGTTCCATGTTTGGTAGAACTATTTTGACTAATTTTGGGTTAAACCAATCAAAGTTGGGCCATTCATGGAACCAATGGTCATGTGGAAGTATTTCAGGGTGTACCTGGGGTAGTGGAAGTGAAGGTGTATGGGTCGATTGTTGGGTTCTGGAGGGTATATGTTTGGTGTCTGTGGATGGAAGGGTGACTATGTGGGGTCATTGTTAGGTCAACAATGAGGCTATCCATAGATCTTAAGTATCATGGTTATCTAATAAAAGGTAGGATCTAGCCTATTTAATTGAGAAATGGTTGTCCAAGATAAACGCATGCCAGTTAGAGGCCAAGATCTTCCCGGAGGGCCACTGCTCGAGGTAAAAACTACAGATGGTGAGAGTTGGGACACATGAAACATGAAGATGATCTGGTCATGGTGGTTTCCAAAGTAATGAAGACTGATGGGAGGGGAGGTTGGGCGAGTGTCTGGAGGATGATTCATCGGTACGACCTCCTGCCTCGGCTAGGAGGCACTAAAGGGGGGGGGGGGGGGTCTTGCAGTCAACCTTGGGTTGGCTTCCTTCAAAAGCCTATTGATAATTTTTGTTTGTTTGTTAATTGGTGACAACCAACCCCAACCCTTGTTTATATCTCATTTTTTAAAAAGGTTATGATCATAGACTTTTGAAAAAATCATTATTATTTGATATTTTTTATTTAATAAATCTTCCACAGGAATCATGCAAATCATAGGGGAAAAAATTCCATCTAGTGGAATTTGGCCATAATATTCCAACCGAAAATTGGCTATAAATGGATCATTTGAAAATAAAAACTTGAACACACACACACACACGCACATATATTTATACCGTTCTTAAATTTTTAACTAGAAACAATCAAATTTTTTATCCATATTAAAAATTTCAGATTACCAAAACTTGGCCATCTGGAATTAGATAGACACATAGTTTATTCCTTTGGGACTGAATTAAATCGCTCTAATTAATTTAATAAAAAATAATTTTTTCTTGGATTATAAAATTAAAAACCTCACTATTATACCAATTTAAGGTATCGATATGTGCAACAGAAGATGGAGGGCCAGTGATTTAAATTTTTTCATCATCATAGAAATGTAACTTCATCATATCTGGTGACCCGAAACCTGGTAGAGGTATGAGGATCTCACATGAATTTAATAAGAACAAAAATTAAAACAAAAAGTACCTTGTTTGGATAAAATATTTATTTTTCAATTAAAAATATTTGGAGATTATTACTTGAAGGATCTGAAGTCCAACCCCTCTAGATCATCCATATACACTTCAATAATCCATTTATATGTCATTCTTCAAAATCTAGGTTTTAGCATGGACATTTGAGGATTACTTCGACGTCACGATGATCACCTCGATCTCGTGCCTTCAATCTATGAAGGAGCTCTTGGATCACCCACTTAGATAGAGTTTTTCTCTCTTTATAATGTGGAAGGAGAGATTATCTATCAATCCATTGGAATTAACTATGCTACATAAATGATCTTTTATAGACTTATATAGTGGGTTTTATAAATACTCGAATAGGGTTCCCTAGCCCTTGTATATTTAACATACACTAAATAAAAAATAAATAAATAGTTAGGATGAATAAACTTTGTCATAAATATTATTTATATTTTATCACATAATTTTAATATATATTAAATAAAATACATGATAAATCTGATCCATTAACTCAACTCATAATTCCCACAATATTAATTGAACCTTGAATATTGAAATAATATTCATTCATAAAACATTTTCCATGTATTTACTTAAATAATTGTAAATAATTTGAATAAATAAATTCAACCCAATTATTATATACTCTAATGATAATGAATTTATTTATTTTTTTATGATCATTAATACTTGGACAACACTCAAACCCTATGGTGGGGCCTACCATGTACTATACACCTATTCACTAGAATGAGGAAGACTCTTGAATTCGCTATTATGTGTGACCATATAGGCCCTTATCTCAGTAGCCGTGAATATTATTCATAGATTAGGAGTGGATTATAGCATCCCATTAAGTCCCCTAAAGAGATAAGGAATAGTCATATCAATGACAACCATCCTAAAAACATGAACCATTTAATATAATAACTTTTTCATGTGATGTCTCATAAAGCAAGATGCACAACTTGTGTCATCACCCATTATTGATTTATTATTTGTTAATCTAAATGGATGAATTTACCTTTTACTACCATATCCATAGATTTAATAAAGTTACTTCTATCCTGGTCAACTAGTACCAAGATATCAATTCCTCAACTTGGAAGTGAAAAATTCTTTCTTGACCATTCAACCAATGACATACCACCAATGAAGCACCCAACACAAGACACCTCACAATGAATTAAATGTCATGGTTTTTTACTTGTATCAAATCACATGATCAAATGGTACACATTGATAATTATCTCATGTAGGAGAACAATACATATGTTCATAGACATGAATAACCAATGACACCCAAAACATGTGTTGTTCCTATTGGAGGGTCTATCCTCATGATCTCATATACTAGAGATCACAAAGTGAGAATTATATGAGAAGAAGTCTCAATGCTTATGATCCCCCAGTACCTAATAGTCAAACATCAACTATGTCCATTCAGTATGATGTTTCTATACCATAGGAAAATTTGTTTAAGATTAATGTCATTATATCTCAATGTTCTCATTATAGTCTACGAACTTCTATAACCTTTTGATACAAAAATTAATCTATGGAAATTACCATAAATATAGTGGATTTAGAAGTATAAACACTACTTTGGTAATATAATAACATTTATATATATACCATATTTTATACATGGAACAGTAATAAAAGTACATACATAAGTTGGGTCTTGGACACCCACTTTTCAACACCTTCATGGTTTCATTATTCTTTTTAATGGATTTTAAAGGTTTTATTTGAGAAAAAGTTGATTTTATAATGTATATATGTTTTATTTATGTTCTCAAAGTTTAATTGTGAGAAATAAAAACAATTTCATGGGTTTTCATATGTTTCACTAGAATAATATGTTTCCTTTATTTTTTATCCCTTAACAAGCTTTGTTTTTCTCATCCCAAGTTTTAAAATGTATTTCACCAGATATAAGTATGTGTAATAACAATATCAAGGTTAAAATTTCTACTTTTGACTCCTCTTAAAAGAATACAAAGTGTCTTGAATGAAAAAGGGAAACAAACTTAAAGCCTTATTTTTGTGAAAAAATGTATATTGTGTTCAAGTGTCCAATTTGTTATGTATTTTTTTTAATTCTATAAAAATATAAACCTAAAATATCATGGGCATATAAGAAAGTGAAACCCTTGTTATAAATCATGTAATTATGGACTAATCATGTTATGAGTCCTTATAAAAGATATGATGGAAGTAAATATGTTCTTTGTTCCTTTCATAGTGGGAGAAAACATCAAACATATTTCCATAGATAGTAAGTATAATCTTGCATGAAATGTATATTTTTTTCATTTTATATCTAAAAAGGTTCTGATAAAACTATCATATATGTTTTTCTCAACATTCATGTCATCAATATTATGTTTTACCTCTAAAAATCTATAATACGGTAGATCAAATTAGATGCAAAATTTATTCTATGTATTTTTTTGATGGCTTGAAATATCTATATTAAAAAATGTGAAATTATTTTTTATATATTTGTTTTTATATTTTTATATCAACAAATGTTTTGGGTATTATCAACCAAAGAATATTAAAACAAGGTGGAAAACATTGATATCACATTTAGGAAGACAAAAAGTCTTGGTCATTAAAAAACATGGAAAAACATTCCATCTTATCCAATATACCTTATTGGATATTTTTTAAGGTAGAACATAACATTTATGTTATGAATTTTGATAGTTTTATTGAAACCTTTTTAGGTATAAAACAAAATTTAAAAGATATATCACATGAAATATCAGACTTCATATCTATGAAAATAAGTTTGGAGTCAGCTTCCACTGTGAAAGGAAAAAGTTTTGGATTTCAAAGGATCTAACAATAATTTTTAATAATACTAGAAGTTATATTGAAACCCAAAATCAAGATAAACCATGATTGATAAATTAAACCATGTTTAAATTGTAAATGAAGAAACTATGTACCTTAAAATGTAGATATCCATTACATTTTTCTTCATCCTATGTGTCTTATGAAGATCATGATAGAGGAAGACAAATAAAATGCCTCTCCCGAATTTATCCATGGGTTGTGATGAATCACTCATCATACAAGTGAGACTTATCTTCTTACCATATCATTCTAGTTCCTCTATAGGTAAAAGTGAAATAAAGAGAGAGCACTAGGATAAAGGAGTTTCGACCAGCTACATACAAGAGTACCACATATATGCCCATTGCATGGGTGATAATTATTTATATAAAGTCCATGAGGATGTTAATTGAGTGTCAATTCATTTACTCATGTGTTATAATGCAGGAGTAAATTCTAATCATCTAGTTCATGAAATCCTGTCATGAATGTATCAATATCCTGACCATTTCATATAATGAAATATTTCATTTATGATAGCCAACATGAAAGAACTTATTAAATGATAAAAATTATCATTTGGATACCCATCAATCAAAGTGTACTATAGTGTATCATATCATAAGATTCAATATTTAACACTACTATATGATACATCCAATCATACCTTATGACTAGACAAAGGTGATAGCATGATAAAATTCTTTATGTTATCCCTTAATCATATAATATTATATACCCCAAATTTATACACAAAATGGTTTTATGTATGAAAGTCACATTCAAATACTAGTTATATCATACCATATGATTTATCTTATATATATCATATATATAAGGGATTTAGGGAATATCTCATTCAATCTCCCACTTTCACCAAATCCTAAAAGACTTTAATATCATTTTACCTTATATTGTATCATAAATGATAACTTGTGAAACCATATCCAAAACTCTTTTGGATATCTTCCAAAACACTTTTGGAAATCTATAGAGAACTTCACTGTATATCAAATCATATGAAATAATTTGTGAATACCCATCCCAAACTATTTTGGATTAACTTTGAAACACTTTTTGGGTAGAGTAAAACTCAATCCTCATTCAGTAAACCACAAAGTGTGACCCCATGGGACATTATAGAAGAAAAAACAAATATAAATAACCAGATCATTAAATTTATGTAAAGAGAAACCTTTATAAAAATCATAAATGTTACTCACGCTCTAAAGAGATCTGATGTGATATCAATTAAATACATGTATCTATATAACTTTGTCTGAAAGTTTCATCACATGATAGAATGTATTCTCATACATTCTGTTTGTCCAAGACATCGAGTGAAAATGGGACACAAATTATTTCAATCCCATATATCTTACTCAATCATTCATGACTCTTTGATTATAGTTTGAATAAGCCTGTGAATACATCACATGAAATTCACCATTATACATGATCGCATCATATTTCCCTAACTTGAATAGATAATCAAATAAAATGTACCATCTAAGTGTGGATGGACATTCCCCTGTCTATCTTAATCAAGGATTTTATGATATGATCATCATATGAGAGGAAGAATCCCGTATTAGTTGAGCTCCAATCAACAAAATGACTAGAATCATACCTATCTACCTATAATTTTCAAATCCTCAAGGATTGTGTAAGAAAGATATCAAAGTATAAAGGTTCTCATGGTACACATCTCACCAACCTTAGGTAGTGGGGAGTCCAAGATATGATGCATTCACCCATATTATACTAAAGACATTGTGTATGATACTCCATGTGGTACACCTCATGGGTAATCCAATGTTCAAAAACCCTTTTGTGCCTTATGAGAATATTCTATATCTATATATTGAAATCTTACTCATGTTAACCTACAATACTCCATGATGAACATCAATTAGATATAATTGAAATTAATACTTTGAGAGGTTAATTATCATTACACTTGATTAAATGTATATAAATATATATATATATATATTCATCTAATAAGAAATGATAAATATGATATTTATATTATTAAACTCTTTTAACAATACTTAACAAATCCCTAGACAAGTTTTTATCTATAATAACATATATGATAGAATACCAGGTAAACCTTATGTTTACTTCACGTTCTGGGTTTTTTTTAACTCATTACATCTATATATAATTCCTACGACATCACTGTGTGACTACCTAATAAAATCCTCCCACTAAACTCTTTAGTGATTAATATATATGAATAAATAAATCTTTAATAATGATGACATTTTGGAATTATATTCTTAATGTCAAAATCCTTGAATATATTCAAACTCCTTAACTCCAAAACATCAAATGTTATAATTTTAACTCCTGTTGTCTTATAAGTAAATAATTTTCATTATTAGAACATTTTCCATCAAACTTTTCCCTTGAAATATATTAGTTAATAATGTAACTATCTACATTATCATTTACCAATACATCCTAAAATCCCTCCACTTTTGGGTTTTTAAGGGTATAATGAAACTTTTTAATCACAGTGGAAGAAATATGGAAACCCAAAACCAATATCAACCATGAAAGATAAATGAAATAATGTGTAAATTGTAAATGGAGAAACTATGTACCTTACATCATAAATGGATATTTCATTTTTCTTTATTCCATGTGCTTGATAAAGATCACATTAGAGGTATTCAAATGAGATCCTTCCTCTGGGGGTATCCAAAGGTTGTGATGAATCTATCATTTTATGAGTAGTAATTCTCTTCTCCCCACGTAATATTAGTGCCTCATTTGGTAAAGGTGGAAAATGAGCAGTTAACTCAAATTTTTGTTTATATTTTTTTTCAATAAGTACCAAAGGTATTAAGGGAAGGTTCTTATAATTATTTGGAAGTACAAAAGAATATTGGAAAGGTATAAATTTATATTTAATGAATAATATTGGAGATATTCCTTGAATCTTGGAAGTGTTTTGAGTTGTTACCATTATTCAAATAGAAAATAATGAAAAAGATGTTAGGATTTGATAAGCTAAAGTAGGTGCTATAATTAGATATATTTTTTGATATCCATTCACTTAAAAATGATGGTTTTAAGGTAATTATACTTAGAGATTAATATAAAAATTCATATCAAGAAAATTTTACAAGATCCATCCCTTTGGTTTTCATGAAAATGTACGTGTATGAAGTTGTAAGTTGTTCCACTTCCTTGAAGAACTTGCTTAGATAAATTTAAGGAGTTAGCCTTTAAGTATGAAAATTGTTTTTGGTTATCTTCATGATTAAAGATATTTTTTGTTACTATGGAAGTATTGTATACAACATCTGATGGAAGTTACAATATTTTAGGTTTCCATGTAGTGAAGAATTAATATCAAATAAGTGGAAAGGTTAACTGATGTTGTGATGATTTCGAGTTGGAATTAGATTTGATTATTGATAAGGAAACTATTAAAGAAGTTAGAATAGAATACTTGGATGAGGTTTAAATTTCATTTAATATGATTGATAATTATTTGAGATGGGTTAAAGGAGTGTTAAGATGAGTTTGAGTTAAGTTTTGAAGAACAATGTTTGAGATAAGAAAACAGCTAAGTATCGATCGTGTGTGACTTGGTTAAAGACAATGAAAGAATTTGATGGAATAAACATGAAATAATTTTTTGAATATTCTATATGACTCTTCCCAGCACCATAGTTTTTAAATAATCACATATGAATTTGTGGAAAACAACTTTCCGATATTATATTTTTTTAGGCCATACGATTTTGAAGCACCCATGCAAGACTTTGTGTCATAAGGGTTTGAATTCATGACTTTCCAGCTGACCCCGTATGAATTTGAGAGGTGGAATGGGACTTTAGTGATATTTATATGACTTTTATGGTTTATATGACTTTGTTTTTGGTAGTAAAAATGAAAAAGTCATAATAATAAAGGTGATCGCATATAAATTCAAGCTATGTATAGATTTGGTTGGATTGTATGACATTAAGTTCGTAAGACTTTCAAATTATTATGAATAATTAAAAAATGATAAGAAATATTATTAATTAATATTCTAAATAAATGAGGTATATCAGACTAAAATAAAAATAAATATTCTAGTAAATTTTAGATTTAATTCATAAAATTAAAAGGATTTATTATTCACTAAAATAAATATTATAATGAAATAATGTGATTCATGCTAAGTTTTTTTATCAAGATGAAATCTAAACCTGAGGAGAGTTCCATTCCATAGAATGGGTTTACATATCAAAGTGTACAAATACATGAACACATAGATAAAAATTCAAATGAATTAACAATTATGAGATTTGTGGAGATTTTGAGATCACAATATTCAAATATAGTGATGAATTAAAATAGGATGAGTCTTCAAGAAGACCAAAGAAAAAGGAGGGTCTAAATGAAAGGAAAGGAATATTAAAAATAATGGAATTGAATGGATGAGATTTCATGAACTTTAAAGTCCAATATTATGGAAATTAAAATGGAAATATTCATGTGTATCTATAAAGATATATTTTTAGAAGTATAGGATTCGAATTTGAACATTTTGTATATTTTTAGAAGTTGATGAAAAGTTAGAGGACTCAATAATGTTTTCTTGAAAGATATTATACAAGTCTAAATAAGGGAAGATAAATTTTGATACTGAATGAAAAAAGGATAAAACCTATGTATAAAAGAAAGAAGCGGGAGATCTAGTGTTTCTCTTATACAATGAAGAAGAATAAAAAGAGAAGATAATTTTTGGTAATGAACAACATATGAATATATTTGGACCAATAATATTGAGAAATATAGTCTATTTTAGTCTCCTATAAAAGTATGAATAAATTTGAGATAACACTGAGGATTTATGAAACTGAGTAATCCCACTTGACTATTGTTATTGAGGAATAAGATCATCATTACTATCCCGAAGGTACATCAAAGTCCATTACTAATCAACTTCACAAGGAGTATGATGAATCCTGTATTATATTGATATTGAAGAAAAATAAGTTATTACATTCATTGTACCTATCCAGTTCTAGGAAAATGGGTCAAAGATCATGAATTTTCATAAGATTCTTTTGATAATAATAAGAAAGTTCTGTGCATGGGATAATAACCATAAAACACTGGGGACATAGTCATCCTTAAGGAGGAAAACCTCATCAATAAATCTCAATGTTATCTTATGTTTATTTACCATTATATATCTATATTCATACAAATCAAAGGGGATATATATAGAAAGATAGAATCACCAATTAAATAAATTAATAAGAAATAAAGGAATAAAAAAAACATGGATTAAAAGTATACTAAAACTAATTCACCCCAATGTTGGACACATACCTATGTGATCTTAATAATTGATATTAAATTAGACCACAACTCTATTGGATTTTCATATTTAATGTTTTTATAATAATTGAGTTTCTCTTTTCAAAGGCTATATAAAGTGTAGATTTGAAGAATCTTATAAATTTTCTATCAAAGAGACCATGGAAGAGTTATATATTAAGATACTAAGAAAAAACAAGAAAATGGATGTATGAAGGTTGAGAAAATACTTATCTAAGAAAGAGGAATTTCTACTATTTTAAGGAAATAAAAGTGGTGGTATTTACATTACACTTGTTAATAGGTATCCTCATTAAGATACTAGTATTAAGAAGATACCCCTCATGTATAAAGAGGAATAAAATATATTTTTTACATTTCATGATTCTAAAAAAGAAAAACCAGGAATGGGAGATGAAGATATAGTGGTAAAATCCACCACCAAGTAGGTAGAAAACTTTTTTATCTATGAATAATAAAATCATTTATGTGATAAAGTTGGAGTAGAAATTTCTTACCAAAATTATCCTATTAAAAAACCATGTATCAGTGGGTAAGACCACAATTATAATAATTTTAAATTTGAATCAATTAGTGCTTTAAAATAAATATTCTATAACTACTCTAAATAAATAGTCTCATATATTTGTGGAATTTTTATAAATATACAGAAGTAGATCACTCACCATGAATATAAGTATGAAAGGATGGAGAAGCATTTGGAAGAAAGGATATAAACCTGTGTTAAGCTATCTAAAGAAGTTAGATTCACAAGTGTAATTAATATGTAGTTTGAGGAAAGGTTCTCTAGATTTTTAAATGAATGGATCAATAAAATTAGGGAGAATAAATAATCCAAGAAAATCCTTAATGAAATGATCCATGCATTGGAAGAAGTGACCACTATCAAGATTGGACAATTAATGATCAAAGTAGATAAGATTAAAAATCTTGGATATATATTGTGAAGTGGAATACAAATTAATAAAGACTAATTTTAATAGATGTTAAAGGATTGTGAAGAAATACTGAAATTAATGGATGATTAGAACAACATCCTCAATATAAAATTCCTTGAGCTTGAGATCAAGCTTGAAATTCTAGAAACTATTCAGGTTAATACCTTATAAAGACTGAGAATAATGCTTCTATCATGAGTAATTACATGGTTTTTTCTCACTAAAATTCCTCTATATGTTGGAAAAAATAGCTATAAAATATCAGAAGATAAATCTTAAGAAGCTATAAAATAAAATGTACCATCCAAATAAAAAATCAATGTTTATGATAAATCTATTTTTGTACATAGTAAATGATCAAACTAAAATCAAGTATAAATGTGTATGAATAAAATTATTATAAATCCCACCAATACATGTAGGGTGGATGAAATCGTGATTATAGGTTTTTATTCCCCAAAATAACCCCATGCAGTGAATGAAAATCCACACAACCTTCAAAAAAATATAGTTAGAATACTATAAAGAGTAATAGATCAAGATTTATGGATATTGTTTAGTTATTTAAAAAGTTTGGTGATATGTATATGGATTTATGGAACAATGTTTTTTAACCATTAGAACAAAATAAGATCTAACATCAAGGGTAGAAAATATGGAATAGTGAAATGCTCACAAACAAATGGTAAAAATCAATAATCCAGAAACAAGTTTAAAATAATTGGAGATCTTTGTGAGTCTTGAAACCAAGGTGGTCACAGAAATGGGGAATTATTTTTCAACTATATTAATAATTCTTCAAAAATAAGAAAAAAAATAATACCGTAAAAGTTGGAGAGAAAACATTTCAACCTTGGAAATAAATACAAAGAAAAATAGTCAACAAAATACTCACAAGAAGAAAAAATTAAGAAAGGTGAGTCATACTTGGGCTATAGGATAAAGAAGAGGTCTAGTTAAACCAATAACAATAAGTCAAATAAGGGAAAACACCAAAGAGAGATATATTATTCTACTATGGATGAAGGGGGTATACTATGGACACATGAAAACAATCCAAGGATGTATGTATTAAAGGAATAAATCTTGAGAAGAATGAAAAATTAGCATAAGATGAAAATATGAATAATGTGTTGGTAAAGAACTATCCTAAGATGATATGTGGAATAACTAATTTGGTTAAGCACAACCCAAGGAATGCTTGATCATTTGACCAGCCGATTTGGAAAAATCAAGAGAAATGGAAGCATAAGAGAAGGTAAGATCCAAAGGGAAAAAAATTATTCCACATGAATAGGAATAAAAATTTAAAAGAGAGGTTGTTAATAAATGATAATAAAATGGATTAAAAAGTGGTATTTGGTAGGTGAAAGATGGTTAGACACAACTCAAAGGATTGATTAACAATCACACCAGCTTAAGAATAACTCTTTAATAATAGGAATTTTACACTATGCGATGCATGTTCCTTGATGGATCATGTTAAAAGTAAGATCTCACACAAATAAAAAGCTAAAAAAGAAAAATTATCCATGATTCAAAAAAATTCTTGTAAATAAAAAAATTCATTCATGAAAAGTTATCTAAAATTAAGAGATGAAAATGGAAGAGTTTCATGGTTGTGAAGAAATTCTCAGCTTTGTTGCTCTCACTATGGAGAAAAAAATGATCCACCTAATTCCATGTCATATATATTATATTTGTTTCATAACCATGTAGAGAATTTATATTGATGATTTTTATCAAGATAAATAAAAATTAATGTGTGATGTAAAAGAATAAACAACAAAATGTTGAAAAGTAATATGGAATAACTATTATAGTTTTGAAGAAGTCAATATTTTTTTTATTTTTAAAATAGTACTCTAAAGAAAATATGAAGAAAATGTCTACCTTGATGAAGTAAAGATAGAGATCACCCCTTGACAAGGATTTTATCTTCTGAAGCTACCATGAATTTTATTCCATGAAAATCTTGAATTTCTGGAAAGTTCTTGAAAATAGTAATTAAAAACATATGTTTGTAAAATATATCATACTTGGGTTTTGAGAATAAATTTTGATATTAAAGAGGAGAATTTAAATTAATCAATGATAAGAAAAGAAATAATTTTGAGGATTTTTAGTTTTGGGTGAGAAATTTAAAATGAATTAAGATATGTTTTGAAATGTTTTAATTTTTTGTGTTAAGGTGAGTTCATATATTCCAGGTTAAAAATATATGAAAGAAATATCTATCAACTAGTGTTAGTTTATTAAACCTGAAAATATTTATGTAGTCTCTGAGTATGAAGGGTGAAAAATAGTATTAGTTTTTATCATATTCTTTTCATTATTAATAACCTTGATGTCTAAATCAAACCATCATGCTTTCTATGCTGAGCATGGTTCACATAGACTTTGAGTGGGATGAAGTATAAAGTGATACCATATAATCTCATATTATTTTTAATTATTGTTAATATGGGGGTGATAAAATAAATAAGAATTGGTATTGAAAAAAAATTAAAAGGGGGAGATTATTGAATACACTTTGTGTTTATCTTGTATATTTAATTTAAATTAGGATCAAAGGTATTAAGGGAAGGTTCTTGGAAGTATTTGGAAGTCCCCAAGAATATTGAAAAGGTGTCACTTTGTGTTGAGTGGTTGAGGATTGGAGATACACCTTCAATCTTGTAAGTGTTGTGAGTTTATTCCATTATTCATATGGAAAAGAAATAAGAAGATACTGGGAGATGATAAACTAAAGAAGTTGTTTTCATTTGAGAAATTTATAGATCTATTCACTTATAAATAATAGTTTTAAGGTTTCTTGGTTATTTATATACATATTTTGATCAAGTAGATTTTATAATATCCATCCTTGTGATTTTCATTAAAATATACTTGGATGAAGTTGGAAGCTGTGTTTCTACCTTGAAAAACTTGTGTGGATAGATTCAAGAATTAAACATTTAAGTATAATTTTTTATGATTATATTCATGATTAAAGACACATGTTAATGTTGTGGAAGTTTTTTATACAACATTTGATGGAAGCTATAGGTTTTTAGGTTTCCAACTAGTGAAGAATTAATATCATGAAAGTGGAAAGGATAGATGATGTTGTAATTCTTGAGAGTTGGTATTGGATTTCATGTATAGTTAAGAATCTATTAAAAAAGTGAGAAGAGAATACTTAGATTAAGGTTGTAGTTCATTTGAGTTGATTGAGAAGACTTTGAGATGGGTTGAAGTTCATTTGAGTTGATTAAGAAGACTTTGATATGGGTTGAAGGAGTGTTGAGATGAGTTTGATTTAAGTCAAGAAGATTAGTGTGAGATATAGGAAAATAGATTAGTTTCAATTTCATGTGACTTGGTTAATGTTGAGTAAGTATTTAATTGTGTACAAACTTATTAATTTTTTGATGATTTTGTATGACTTTCTAGATTCAAACTTTGGAAATACTTTAATATTAATTTCCCTTTTTATGAATTTCCAAAAACATACTTTGTGATACCGTATGAATTTGAGCAGCACACATATGAATTTTCATCATTAGACTTTGAGTTTATGAATTTTCAGCTGATCATGCATGACTTTGAGGGGAGTAATATGACTTCAGTGAGCTGTGTATGACTTTTATGGTTTATATGAATTTGTTTTCAGGAGGAAAATATAAAAGTCATAATAATAAAGGTGAGAATATATTACTTCAAAATTCATATAACTTTTTTTTTTATTTTTATGTATTTGAGCTCAAAAAACATTAAAAGTCCTTTGAAAAATAAAAAAATGTTGAATATTCTGAATAAATGAGTAATATAAAAGGAAAATTGAAATAAATATTCTAGTGAATTAGAAATTTAAATTATATAATGAAAATTACTTTTTATTTACTAAAAGAAATATCACAATGAAATATTATGATTCATGCTGATCTTTTGGATCAAGTTGAAAGTTAATCCTAAGGAGAGTTCCACACTACAGAAGGGTTTTCTATGTCACAATGCATGAATCCATGAACACATAGATGAAGATTTAAAATAAATTAATAGCTGTAGGATTTATATATATTTTGAGACCACAATATTAAAATATCATGATAAATTAATAGTGGCCAAGTCTTTAAGAAGACAAAAGAAAAAAAGAGAGAAGCTGAATGAAAGGAAAGGAAGATCGGCAAGACTGGAGTTGAATGACAGAGATTTCAGGACCTTTAAATCCACAGATTATGGAAATTCAAAAGAAAATATTCATGTGGAACTGTAAAGATATATTTTGAGAAGAATAAGAAGAAGATATAACTTTGAAAATTATATATATTTTTATAAGTCGATGAAAAGATAAAGGACTTGAGACCATGTTTTCTTAAAACATATTATTAAAGTTTAAAGAAGAGGAGAGATTAGTGGATATTATATCCAAATAAAGAATAAGACCAATGTATTGAAGAAAAAATAGGGAGATATAGTGTTGATATTATACACTGAATAAGAGGAAATGGATGAGGGAAGTTAATGGCATGAAATACTATTGAAGATATTTAGGCCTAAAAGACTAATAAATCTAGCCTATAGTACTCTATTGTAGAACTATAATGAAAGATGAGATGAAAATGAATATTTTTTAAGTTTAGGTATCCAAATTGATTATTTTGAGTGAGTAAGAAGATCATGTCTACAATATAGGTGGGTTACTGAAGTTATATTATAGATCAACTGTACAAGGATTAGGTCAAATCCGGTATTCTATTGAGATTACATAATAGAAAGTTGTTGGTGGAATTTTTCCCGTTCTAGGATAGATTAATTGGTTAAAATTTATACCCTTGTTTAACCTTATTTTGATAATAAGAAATAATTTTTGTGTGTGGGATAACAACCATGACACACCTGGGATGTAGTCATTCTTATACAGGTGAACCCTGTCAATAAATCCCACTGTTATCTTATATTGATTTACTATTTTATATCTGCATTCATACCAGCCAAATTAGAGATGGGTATATATATAGAATTACTCACTAAATAAGTAAAAAGGTGATAAAGGGATAAAAAGTAAAATTGGATTAAAATTATACTAACATCGATTCACCCCCAATGCTAGACACATCTCTATATGATCCTAATAAGAGAAATCTTTAAGATGAGGGAGTTCCAGCCAGTTACATACAAGAGTCACACATTTATGCCCATCACATGGATACTACCTCTTTATATAATTCCACTGAGGAATTAACTTGAGTGTTCATGCATTTAATCATCTGTTATAACACATGATTAAATTCCACTTTTCTGGTTCATGAAGAACTTGCATGATTGTATCAAAATCATGACTGTTTCATCATATGAAATGTTTTATTTATGATATCCAACATGGAAGACCTTATCAAATGATAATAATTATCATTCAGCTTCCCATCAATCATAGTGTGTTAGAGTATATCATACAATATTATTTAACATATGAAAATACTATATGATATATCCAATCATACCTTATGATTGACCAAAGGAAGAATCATGATAACATGATTTATGAAATCTATTAATCATATAATATGACATACCCAAAATGAATGAAAAAAACGGTTTTGTTGCTTTTAATTCATATTCAATGACTATTTATATCATACCATATGATAAAACTTATATATATATATATTATATATATATAAAGGATTTCAGGAATATATCCTTTAAAAAGAACATATTTAACTCTATCTTTTCACATGTCCAATGAGAGTGAAAAGATTAATTTCTATAAATGTCTACATTTTATTAAAATACCTAGTTGTTATTCTTAAAATTTAATTTTTTTGTCATTAATGGATTTGGAGTTAATTGGGATGAAATATCATTACTGTAATGTATTAATGAAATAACTACTACTAGTTGAATTTTTCTCTGTATTTTTTATGCCTATTAGAAAGCCTATCATCAAGTTGTAATACTTTTTCAATTCATTCTATAGAAAACTCATGGATCCAAATTTGTTAAATGCATTATTGAATGAAGTTGTACTTATACTTTTTCAACTGAAGATGTATTTTCTACCTTTATTTTTTGATATAAGGGTTCATATAGTGATTCATTTGGTGTGATACATATGGTTATATAGGAAAGTATATTTATGATGGATGTATCATTTAGAATGATATATGAAAATTTCGAAGGGATATGTTAAAAATCTACATTGAAAAAATGCCTCTATAGTTCAAAAATATATATTGGAGGAGGTGGTTAATTTCTATACTAACTACTTGTATGAAGTGTAGCACATTGATATCCCTATACCTCGACATATAGTAGACAATAGTGAAGGTATGGTGGTCTATGGATTAAAAGTAAAGTTAATTTCATATGATGTAGTGATATAATCACTGTAAGGAACCAACCTGAGTTGACATGACATGTCACCCAAAATGGCTCTCTATAAGGTGGAGATGAATACATAAACCAGAAACATGTTTCATGAATAAAAGGAAAGTGATAAACAATCAAAGTGAAATGTGGAAGAAAAGGTACATAATCGTGAGACATACAAACAAATACAAAAAGTTTAAACTAGAAATAATAAAAGTTAAGGAAAAATCCAAAGAAACATGTCACCATGTGAACATTCATTACCTATATCCCAACCCACTCTGAAGGAAATGACAACTAATATAATTTAGTGATTTATATGACATTCTTTTATTTACCTATATCCTGAAAAACCAAAACTGCATACACCCAAAGAAATATGTAGGGTGTGAGGAAAATTCCCAGTTGGATACCACCATGAATATATATATTATATGTTACCATGAAACCATAAATTATATCTTTAAAAATAAAAAAAATTATAGAGTTATTTCATTTGAATTTTTTTTACATAAAACATCCTTTAGTTTTACTTTTAAAATATTCATAGTCAAAGTCACATGAATATGGGAATAAATATGAATGAAAATATAGATAGAAATAATAAAATCATTCATTAATTATAAGATAACCAAGTGAGAATTTAAAACATGATACATAAATGAAACCAAGACCCCAAAACCTAATTGGGTTCAAGCCTATGGGAATACATAACTTAGACATAAAAGGAACACTAATCAAGAAAAAATGTGAATCCTATGATATTGAGTCATACCAAAGTCTATCTATATCACCATTATAACCCCTAGTGGTGCCACACTCACTAAGGTTTTCATATGTCTATAACCTGATGCACCCAAGGTTCCTAATGTGCTCTTAGGTGATACATTTCATCAAAAAATTCAATAAACCAGGATAATAATTTTTTTAAACATTTTCATAAGAAAAGAAACAGCGATCTCATGATTGAAAATCCATTTTTGAATAAGAACCATATTTGAAGCATTTCATCAAATATATAAAGTGCATAAAACTATTTTTAAAGAAAACCCATTTAAAAACCCCATTTTACAATCCTCCAAAGATGAAATTTCATAATTAAACCCTCATATATTTCAAATAAATGAATTTTATAAACTAAACCAAATAAATTCACAAGAACAAGAGGAAAATCAAGGGATAAAAACACTGTATAGAGACACCTACCTTGTCAATGAAGTAAACCTTACTTGCCTTTGAAAATAGATATTGGAATCAAATAGATATTTTCCTTAGATTCTTAAATCCATAAGAAATGTCATCAATTCCCCATAAAACCCTATGGATATAGAAATTACAACCCAATTGGGTTCTAATGAAATTAGTATAAGAGAGTTTGAGGATATATCTAGATAAAAGAGGAGATATCAAGAGGATATCCAAACATACCTTGAATAGATCCACCCAAATTGATAGAGAATCACTAAGTAATTAAGGGGATAATCCTCTAGATTATCAAGGAGTCACATATTCAAACTAATGATGGATTGAGAGGATATTAGTTTCAAAAAAGACCAAGGTAGTCAGGGTAATTTTCTAATTTTAGTAAATCTTTATGGGGTGAATGGTTAGACCGCATGGTCAGAAAAACCACGTGTTAACCATGTGGTAGATATTGTCCCTTGAAAAATGAATCATAGTTACCAGAGAATAGCTACATGGTTTTAAAAACCATGCCCAAGCCATGCGACAACCTCTAAACTCAAAATACTTCACCCACATGGTTTTCCTAGTGATTTTCACATTTATAAAAACCATTATAAATCCATGAAAAACACATCTGAAACCAATAGTTCCATATCACATGGTAACTACTAACCATGTACAGACCGTATACCTAGATTGTTTCCCCCAAAACTCAAAATTTTTATCCTATGAATCCCAAACTACTTTCAAAACTAAAAAAGTGATAAACTAAACTCAATAAAGAGACATAACATTGACCCATAGGGTGTCACAATTCTCCCCACCATACAACTTCTTACCCCCCAAAATCCCTCAAATTATATACCCTTAAAAAAAGAAGGAAACTACTACCTTTTTAATGATTCCCACTCCCAAATCTCATAGTTATTCCACCCAAACTACTAAATTACATGGACCATGGGAATTTTTTTAACTCACAATACCTTATCCTAGAAATCCATACCCTGAACTAGCTACTCAACCATAGAGGTTTCAGGATCAACATCAACATCCTCCCATTTTATCACATGGGAAGGATCTGGTTGATACCTCATCAATTAAGAAAAATGAAACATGTTGTGAATAAAAATCAAGTTATATGAAAATTAAAATAAATATGGCACCTTTATAAGTCATTTTAAGATATTAAAAGGTAAAAAAACCTATTTCCCAACTTACCATGCTAAACCAAAATGATTTTGTCCCAAGTAAGGTGAAACCCTATGAAACACTACTATAAATTTAGCTTATGACTATGAGCCTATTACCACGGTCAGACTAGAACATAGACATAGGAAAATTATAGCCATGGTCATACCAATGACCATGTATATAGTTGTTCCCTACATACCCTATAACCATTATCATTGCTAACCATGGTGATAGGGGATACCCGTGCTTGCGCGGGAGAAAAAAATCTCATAGGAAGTGCATAAGAAAACCCTATGGCCACAGTTTAACGTGTATCATGAACATATCCATTCAAAGAAGTTCCTATGACCATTATCAAAGGCTAACCATGGCCATATCTATCCTGGCCAGGGATTAGCACTATGATCTAGGGTTTAATGTGGTCATAGGTATCCCTGGAAGGATATACTACCACAATTAGCCCTTTTCTATGGTGGTAAGGGGTCTATGGCCATGGTGACCATGGTAATAGCCCTATTTAATTATAATAATTACATATAATTATATATATAGACATATAATTTAGTTTATTATAATGGTTAATCCATTTTCTTGGTAGAGGCACAGTCTTGGGTTTGAGTAACAATGGGTACTTTTTTTAAATGGATATGGCCATGGTCAACCTAGACCGTGGCCATAGGGTGACCCTAAGTTGGTCTCCCAGAAATTATGTATGACCATGGTTGGTGAACATAGCCATAGATTTGACACCTATTCTAATGGATATATCCTCCATGGATGTCTGGATCATGTCCATAGGCTATGGTCATGGTCTATGGGCCTATTACCTTAGTTTACAACTATGGAAATATCCAATTTTTCCACTAGTGAAAAACCTCATCACCAACCTCAAACTCTAATGAGTGATTACTATGGTCAACATAGTATTTTTGGAAACTATTATATGTTTTAAACCTATTTATAATCAACTACACTTTATCCATCATCTCTTGAACAAGACTCAGTCCACCCAAAGGTCGTTCTCCCAAATCTTCCGAACATAAGGGATATCCATATGGATGCCTATACAATGCTTCAAAGGGATCCATTTTAATTGAGGCATGATAATTATTTTTATAGGAAAAATCAACCAAAGGTAGATTATTTTCCCATGTCCAACTAAAATCAAGCATGCATTCCTGAAGAATATCCTCAATAATCTGAATGGCTTGTTTAGTTTTTCCATCCATCTGAGGGTGACACGCCATTATTAACTTCAATTGGGTACACATTGACTCTCGAAAAACTTTAATTATCCTAGATTTATACAATTTATTTTTATAAGAAACAACCAATTATGTTTATCAATGTAGTTTCATAATATCTTATACATACAAGTTCCCAAGATCATCCACCTTCATCGTCTCCTTAATATGAAGAAAATGTACTAATTTTGTAAGTCGATCAATGATCACCAAAATCAAATATATTACACTATGAGTCTTTAGTAAACCAACAATTAATTACATGGATGTATCATCCCACTTTCACACTAGAATGGGTAAAGGCTCCAAAAAAAAAAACTAGTGGGTCCCTAGTTCTCCATCTTAATCTTCTAGAAAGTAAGGCATTGTGACATTAAGTCTTCAATCAACTACCACATACTTGACCACCAATACCAATGTATCAAATCATGATACATATTGGTAGTACCAGGGTTTATGGACCAACTATAATAATTTAAACTATACATAAATTCCCACCTCAATGATATTGGAATTACCAATCTACATCAGAAACACAAGACACTATTAGGAGACCGATACCAGTCACCTGAGGTCTTACCACCATTAAGAATTATACTGAAACATAGACAATTGGTTTCTATTTCTTTTACAAACCAAATTTTATCATACAATGAAGAATTATATTTCAAATAATCTAATAATACCTACCCATTATCCTCTTTCACATCCAAGCTCATCCCTGTGAAAAGACTCATCAAAGTCCACTCCTCCACACATTCCTTCAAGGCTTGAGTCGGTAACTTCCTGCTCAACACATCAGTGACCACATTCCTTTTCCCAAGTGTATATTAAATATAAAAAAAATTATTAATATATTAAAACCAAAATATCTATCATATGTTCAAGTATCTATGGGGAAAAATATAATTTAGGCTCTTATGATTCGAATATATAGTTTACCTATCACTATAGAGGTAGTGGCACAAAATCTTGAGAGAATGAATTACTACAAACAACTTGAGATCATGGGTAGGATAATTATTCTCATGAGGAAATAGTTGTAAATATACATAGGACATAACCTTCTTCTCCTACATCAAAACACATTTTAATCCCATACCTGAGACATCATAGAAAACATCATACCCCAAACCCAGTTCTAAAAGAATCAAAACTGGAGATGAATTCAATCTCATATTTAATTGCTAAAATGATCTTTGAAACTTTTAATTCCACTTGAAACTAATATAATTATATTTAAACTATTTTATAGGATATAAAATATTATATAAACCCTAAATAAAATGTTTGTAATAACTAGAAAATCCTAAGAAACTATGAATCTCAAACACATTTTTGGGTTACTCTCATGACATGACTACTTGGATCATTTCAAGATTCAGTAAGACTCCCCTATAAGATATAATGTTTCCTATAAACTTAACTTATTGGATACAAAAGTCACATTTATAAATATTTCTATATAGATAATGTTATTTCATAACCCTAAGAACAAGATCTAGATGATTCCAGTGTTCCTCATCAGACTTGGTGTACACTAAAATACCATCCACAAAAACAACCACAAAAGAGTCCAAGAACTAATGAAATATTTGATTCATAAAATTTATAAACATTGTAAGAGAATTATTAAGACTAAATGGCATAACCAAATACTCATAATGTTTATACTCACTCCTGAAGACTATATTAGGAATATCCACTCGTCAAACCCTTAACTTACTGCACCTTGAACAAGGATGAATCTTAGAGAACCATCTAGATACCCTAAGTTGATCAAATAAGTTATCAATACTAGGAAAAGAATTAATGTTCTTAATATTCACCTAATTAGTCTTTCAGTAATTAATATAAATATAGAGGCTTATATATACTTTATTTTCAAAGAGAATCAGAGTAGCCCAAGGTGACATATTGGGATGAATAAATCCTTTGTACTCAAGATCCTTGATATGAAAATTAAGATATTATAACTCTATGGGTTCCATACAATATTATGGTATGTAGATGGGACCTATCCCAAAAAGCAATTCAATAGTGAACTTAACCTTTATCTAGGGTGGTAACCTAGAAAAATCACAATGAAAGACCCCATGATACTCATTTACAATAGTATGAAGTGAAAAAAAATTAAATTTTACTCAATGATGTTAAGAAAAATCTCTAAAAATTAGCATTATATCATTATAACATCAAGAAAAATAGAATCTTCTTTCCTAGATATAGAATCCCACTCACCCAAAAAGACATGAGTAACCCCATAGAGAGATAAAAATAGAACTTGACGATGATTAAAATAAATTTTGGATTTAAAAATAACCATACATTCCATGTAAATAATTAGGTTTAATATGTCAAGATTAAGAACTAGAAAATCCCACATGACTTCATGGTCAGAAATCATGACCGTGTACTTAAAACATTTAAATCCATACTTTTCCATCTTCCCAAGGGAGTGTAAAGATTCCTCATGAATTTCATTAGTTTTGAGAATAATCTTAAAACATAAATAAACTTATATGATATAAATGAATGATATGTACCTAAATAAAACAAATTGAGGACTATAGAGAATGAAATAACCACTATACCTATCATGGTAGCTGGACTTACTTCAGATTCCTCTAGTGCATACTCTGTTGTATAGAGACATCCAACCTTAGCTCCTCCTTGAGCTTTATTTTCTACATGAGTATCCACATTTTCATGAGAATGATATCCATGACACTATTCTTCATTATAATAATCCTAAGAGCCTTTGGAAATAGTGGATCTAGTTTTATGCATTGGTACATTCTTTCTTAAAAGAGATTAAGGTGACCATATTGTACACAATAATGGAATATACTGGGTGATACCATATAATTAGACTTAGTATGGAAATTTATACCGCTTTGATAGAAAAACACCTAATACTGATTTAATACCACATGTTTTTACAAGTTGAAAAATCCCAGAAGGAATTTGATTTTTGAATTGGTGGATGGGCCAAATTTTAAACCAATATACGCAACAAAATTTTGAGAGTTAGGATTTCTTAAAGTGATATTATTGGAAATGGTTTGGGGCTTGGGAGGTAGATCATGTTCTCATGTGAGTCTCGAAAAATTTAGGTTATATTTCATAATTTTTAGGGAACTTTGAAAAGAGTGCACAATTTGGGTCACATGGTTTACTGAAAACCATTTTGGGACCCTTTCACAGGAAGAGTTTCATTTCAAATTTTATAGTGAATAGTTTAGGTAGAATCAATTGAAATTCAAAGGAAACTTTGTGAGGTGTCTTGGATATGGGGATTAGTTCATGGTTGGCACACAGTTTTAGAAAAACCATGCATAATGCTGCAAACTAAGAAATTTCAAATTCACACTGTAAGATCCCATCATTTTCTAGGTATGTCTATACTTAATTTTTTTTAAAAATCTATTTGAGTTGGGTTTTATTTATTTAAGATCTTGTTTATCAAGCTTAGTTCTGGGTTGGTTTAAGTATTGATGGGGTATAACAGGAATAGGATGTGGTTTCTAGATACATAATGAATTCATGTCATGAACCTAATTCATGACGTGGATTGTTTGGGGAGACCCCATAAATTATATTCATGGAGTGAATTATTCTCAGTAGACCCCAATAATTATATTCATGGTGTAAATTATTCTTGGAAGACCCCATGAATTTAATTTATCTACATAATTTAATTCACCCCTTGAAATTAATTCACATATTGAAGACACCCCATGAATTTAATTCACCCCTAAATTAATTACACCCCTAAATTACTTTCACCCATTTAATGCACCCCATGAAAAGGAACTCATGTAATGAATATATTTCATAATGTTAATTTTTATTTTAATTTTTTTAATGCATGAACAATGTAAATGAAGTAAAATAATTTAATAGATACTTTCATGATGTGAAATCATTTCACTTTATGAATTATTCACACCCATACCTTTTTAAAACCCTCCAGCATCATGAATTATGTGAATAAATTCCCCCATCTTCACTAAAAAACTTTCGTGGATGACATATGATAATACCCTTTGATCTATAAGTGAGGCCACATTAGTTCTTGGAGTTTTGGACTTGAATATCAAAGTTAATCCTTTCAATTCTTATTCCACTTCTCAATCCATTGCTAACAGAATTTCTGATTCTCATTAAAGGGAAGGAGGAAGTTGATCACTACTATAGATGTGAGGTTTTTTCATCACCTTCTCCTCTTTCATGGTGGATGGTCTAAATATTATCCCTTTTATATGATTTAATTATCCATTGTATGTGCGATATGTGTGATCACACTGGCACGTCGTGCACATGACCTAATTAATTGGATTATCCCTGTTAAATAATAATTATTTTTTAGACCATCCATTGAATCCTATTGGGTCTATAGGCATGGAGAATGAGGCCTATATCCACCCTATAGGTGTTAAATCCTCAAAAATTGGTGACACTTGGTCAGTTTGACATTAGATCCCTGAGATATATTGGAAAAATTGTTTGATTCATGGATTAATCTTATGAATTGGCATAACATGTAATATTTGTGATTGCTTAAGGTAGAATCACCTCGTCTAAATTTTTTAAATAATATGTTCATGACCTTAGGGTTAAATGATAAATGAAACATGTTTTATATATTTATGAGGATAGTTAGAAACTTGGATTTATGAAACTTAACTTTCTAGAAAAATGATAATTTGATGAATTGATCATTGTTCCTTATGGTGATATATCTTGTATCACTACTACAAAATCAGCCTTTAACAGTGCTAAAAATGGATTTTATCAGTACTAGAGAATCCCTAACTACTAGAGAAAGATTAAAATCCCAAGTATTTTATCAGTGATTATAGAAGCACTAATAAATAAAACCTTTATCAACGCTTATAAAATAACCAATAAAGGGGCATACTGTAGTGTGTTGTTATAGCACACTGCAGCACTAGTGTAGTGTGTTGTAATAGCAAACCACAACACTAAAAACACCACTAAATCAGAAAAATCAAATATGAATGTAACATCCCAAGTAAGTAATGAATAATAGATATTTTTATCTATGTCTATTAATGAATTAGATAATGTTTTAGAGGCTTAAAATGAAAATAAATCCAATCTTAAGCATGTAATACACTAATATTTTTAAAAGATTATTTTACTGCCTTTTAATGGAAAACCATTTTTAAATCTATATTTTGACAATTTTATAAGCTATGTTTGTAAAAATAAACTTATTATTTATGATTGGGACATAAAAATTTACTTTGTGTGAATTTTTGGTATTTTTCTGATAAAGTTCATTTTTTTAATGAATAGTGAAAAATGTTGAATTTTAATTCAAAACCTCTTTTTAATATAATTTATTTATATGATTAGATTATCTTTTGAATTGGTTTTAAAGTGAAATTAGAATATATTTTTATCATCTAATCTGATAGTGGTCACTGGAATTAATTTCACTTTGAAATTGGACTTAAACTAGTGTCAATCTTTTGATACTTATTGTTTCATAAAAACACGCTATTTGCTCTGACAATGGGAATTAATTATTAAATTAATTAATTTAACTTATATGTTTTGAATTTTGTAAAATAGAAATCATTTTTGAATTCGGAATATCAAATATAGCTTAGGGTGAAGTTTTGGTATTTTTCTGAAAAACTTCAATTTTTGATGAATAGTGAAACCATTAAGTGGTACTTAAGAAACTGATTTTTCGGTTAAATGAAATTTTACCACCTCTGTGTTTTGAATTTCAAAAATCCTACATACATGGTTGTCATTAATAAGTAAAATTTGGTTCAATGGGATTAAAATAATTTTTTGGTGAATAGTAACTTTTATGATTTTAATCGCGATTAGAGGTAATTAGTGTAATTTAAAGTAAGAATAATGTTTTAATAATATAAAATGACCTAGACACATGTCCTACCCTTATTGTATGTGTCACGGCCGACCAAGACAATACATGGGTCAACTTGGGGACCCCATGGATCCACTTTGGTTGGGAAATGACATAAATAACTTTTTATTTAATGTAAAAGTAAAAATGACACAAACATGAGTTGTTTTACTAAAACAATTTTTACATGGGGTTATACAAGTCAGATTTTTGACTATAAATATTCATTAGAAAGATAAAACGATTTCCTACATCATGATATTTTTTTTATAATTTTTAGACTTTAAATATGTTAAATTATTTATGACATCATGATGATGCAGCGATTACCTCATTAATAAAGGATTTAAATAAAATGAAAAGATAATGTAAAATATATGAACTACACATGTCCAAAACCTATTGGATGGGTATATTTCTAACCCTTATCACCTTACCCTCTAATTATATCAATGTGGGACCTTTTAAATCCGAAACTAATTTTAAAATAAAGGAACATTTCTTTACTTTCCAAGAGTGCCCCTCCTCTCCTCTTATAAAAGGCCCCCACCTCTACCACCTTACCCACACTTCCAAAGACCTTGGCTTAGCCAAACCCTGCCCATTTTGTCTCTCCAAATCTCTCTATTACTCCTTGAAGCCTCACTATGGGCAGAAGTCTTCCCAAGGAATCCTTTGAGCTCAAACCAAAGGGAGTTACCCGATTTTAAGGTAATGTCTTCACTTGAGTCCTTTTGTTTTATTTTGCTTCTCCAACCCCCTAAACTCTTTTTATTAATTTATTTTTTAACAAAAACAGTATATTGAATATACTAGGATGTTTTTATAAAAATTATTTGAGCTACACTTACACACACCTACATCTAATGGTTAAATAACATACTGTTTCCGTGGATGGCGAATTTCTGCCTCCCGAAACGATGATTGTTCAACATTATTTTAACACCTTCAAAGGTGGACATTAAGATGACAATATATTTATATATGATATATAACATGTTTATGTTTTCTTTAAGATTATGTATTTTTCATTTTGGTAATACCTTTATGGTTTCCATTATGGGTAAACGCGATATCTTCATTTAAGGAAGTGCAGACTACCGCCCCCTCAAAGTGATTTGATTCGTTAATACCATATGTGGGACATATAAAGGATGGAGTTATGATATTATATATGATATTACACTGTAATTATAATATACCTTTATATCATTATGATTCCATTCTATAAAATATGAAATAGAAATGAAAGTAGCGTTCATGCGTACGTACGGCTTACCCTCTCCATGAACGGTGCATTTCATTTCTTACCTCTAAATGATTATGTAATATTATAAATGAATGTATATACTGGATATATATGATATATAAATCATGATTATAACTCTGGATATAATTGATACATGAAAAACTTGTAATTATAAAGAGCATATTTTGACTCAAGTACCAATGATCGTTAAAACGACCATTATTAACTAAAATAATTACATAGTGTTCATGACATGGTAATAAGTGATATAAAAGGAATAATGAACTTGAAAAAGGTTCTTAAGAAAGTAGAAATTAACTCAAGTTTATTATTCAGGACATTAAAGAACGATCGAGTCAAGTCGGACCCGAGGTATGGGACTTCGTCTCAATCTCCTTTCATTGAAGCATATTCTATTTTATACACAACCTTCTTTTATACGGTGTATAAAACCCTTTGACTTTTACGTTTATTCAAAAGTAATATTTTTTATAGAAAGAATTTACTAAATGACAAAAGGGAATGTTTTTGTCGTACGTATGCGGCGACAACAACTTCTCTGCCGCCGTGACCATTATTTGAGTTTCGGCTTCCTCTACAAGCCATACCTTCTTTTTAAAAGAAAAATAAATACCATGTTTTACTTTTCTTTTATTTTGGTATTGAAAATGGTTTTCATAATGTTTTTATTATATCAATGTGTTGTATTGATATCTTGTGATTGAAATGTAGAAATGTTATGTTTCCTTTATGCATGTTTTATGTGATACGATTATGTTATGATTCTTGGGAATTATTATGAAGACGGGTGGTTCTGTGATAAACTAAGGGCTGGTGAGCCCGATATAGCTCTCCAATGCATTGGGTAACGCAAAGGAGTGAAACGTTAATGTTTCTCTGAAGAGATTTATGGAATATACTGTGATGGGTATTCCAAACGTAACCAAGAGGGTTACTCCCTACGTATGAATGTTATGAATGCCTCAAGTTACCTTTATGTCTTATGATTTCTATGATTTATTCATGATTTGATGAGTTATGTTAAAGTGCTTATTTTTTATGGGTAAATTATGATTTCATTCTTATGTATATATGAACTCATGTTTCCTTTCCATATTTTTATAACCCATACTGAGCTTTTTTATGCTCATCCCAAGTTTTTTTTTGAAATGTTTTTCACAGGTCAAGGGAAAGGTACATGATATGATGATAGTGTCAAGAAAGTGTCAAGAAAGAATCCATGTTTTATTTTAAATATGTTTCCATTGATGAGAAAAAATGAATACTATCTTTATGTAACCACTTTGTTTAAATGTGGAATGTAATGCAAGTTTTATGATCTAATTATCTAAAACTCTAAACTTGAAAAGATCCTCAATGTGTAATCTTGTAATAACTCAATATTAAGTAAGGTTTAAGGCTGGGGCCTTATAGTTGGTATCATAGGTTGGTTTAGATAACTTTAGGAGTTAGAATTCTATTAAATGATTATCCAAAAATATTTTTTTATGGTCAAATTGAAGTGACGTAGCATTTGAAGATTACCATGTTGCTTCATCTAAGACATGTTTGTTCAGAATGGTTTTCCACAGAGGAAACAGGGAAGCAGTGCTAGGAAGGCATGCAGAAGGAAATAACCTTCTGAATCAGCATCCTGAGATGGTCGGAATTGGAACTGAACAGTTTTTTGCAGTAATGGCGTAGTTGACTCAAGCGATAAATGGAGGTGGTATACATGCACGAGATCAGCCAAATCAACCGCAGAGGAACATGTCAGTGGTGGAACATTTCATGAGGCAACATCCACCATCATTTAGAGGATCATCTGACCCTGTGCTAGCTGAAGGGTGGATTAAAGAACTGGAGAATATTTTTGATGTCATGGGGTGTTCGGACAATCAAAATGTTAGTCTTGCTATTTACCGTTTGGAGGGTGAAGTAGATCAGTGGTGGTCGATGGTTAGAAATATCGGGGACGCTGATGAGATTGATACTCTCGATTGGGATGAATTTAAAGGTATGTTTCTTGAGAATTATTTTCCTAAGGCTGTTCAACTTAGGATGGAAAGCAATTCTTGGAATTGAGGCAAGAGGAAGACTCAGTGGCTACCTATGAAGAAAGGTTCACTCGATTGGCAAGGTATGCTCCAAATTTTATCCGAGACCTTGATAGTAAAATCAATCATTTTTACTCAGGATTAAAGCCAAAATATCGAAGGGAATTAGCTTCTCGTGAGTTTAAAATTTATGAAAAGATTGTTCGCTATGCTGAGAAGGTGGAAATGGAGTTTTCCGATGATCAAGTGTTCTATAACAACCAGCAGAAGAAGAGACCGAGGTGGCAGGAGAAAGGAAAGAATTCTTCAAAAAGGTCTGATGGTAAGAAAACTAAGTTTCCAGTTTGTGATAAATGTGGGAAAAAGCATGTTGGGGAATGTCTTCTGAAATATGGAAAGTGCTACCGATGCGGTAATATGGGACATAAGGCTCGTGATTGCACTGAAAAAGATCAGGGTGATGGTAAGACCAAATTTGATTTACAGTTAGTGAAATGTTTTAAGTGCAATGAGATGGGTCACTATGAAAACGAGTGTCCGACAAAGAGCTTGAGTGATGGTAAGCAGTTAGAATACAAGTAGAAAGGGGTGGTGAAATCCTTTGCAACTACTTCAGCAGATGTCGGGCCATCAAATGAAGTTGTATCAGGTACCTTGTTTTTTTTCTTCAGATTATGCCAGTGTGTTGTTTGATTCGGGGTCTACAAATTCTTTCATCTCTGAAACCTTTTCTAGTAAAATGGGAATACCATCTCAAGAAATGACTCCTGAACTTTTGGTAAAAACACTAGGGGGAAATGTTGAGGAAAAAAGAATTTATAAGAATCTTCCTATCCTTATCCGTGGAAAGAACCTACTTGAAAACCTTATTGTTTTACCTCTAGTAGAGTTTGATGTTATCCTGGGTATGGACTGGCTCTCTATTTACCATGCTAAGATTGACTGTAGAGATAAAGAAGTTTCTTTTCAGAAAGACTTTCAGTTTGTGTACAATAATGAACCCTTTCTGTTGATAACATATCAAGAGGCCGAGAAACTTGTAAAAGATGGAAATGAATGTTACCTTGCACATGTCGTTGAAAATAAAGGAACTATTTAGATTAATGATGTGCCAGTGGTAAATGAGTATCCTGATGTTTTTCCTGATGAGTTGCTTGGAATAATACCAGATCGGGAAGTTGAGTTTACTGTAGACTTATTTCCTGATGCTAAGCCAATTTCAAAACCCCCTTATCGAATGGCTCAAATTGAGCTTTTAGAGTTGAAGGAGAAATTGCAAGCATTATTAGAGAAAGGTTTCATTTGACCTAGCACATCACTATGGGGTGCTCCTGTTTTATTTGTTAAAAAGAAAGATGGTTCTATGAGACTTTTCATTGATTATAGAGCCTTGAATAACATCACTGTTAAGAACAAATATCCTTTGCCTCATATCGATGATTTTTTGATCAGCTCCAAGAAGTACAGTATTTTTCAAATATTTACCTAAGATCGGGGTACTATCAGTTGAAGGTAAAGGAAGAAAATATTCCGAAGACTGCGTTTCGTATAAGATATGTCCATTATGAATTTTTAGTAATGCCTTTTGGGCTAACCAATGCACCTGCTGTATTCATGGACTTAATGAATAGAATTTTCCATGAGTTCTTGGATAAGTTTGTGGTTGTCTTCATTGATGATATTTTGGTTTTTTCTAAAAGTAAAGAGGAGCATGAAAGACATTTAAGGGTTATTTTGCAAACCTTGAAAGAAAAGATATTTTATGGAAAATTCAGCAAGTGTGAGTTTTGGTTGCAACAAATTTATTTCCCTAGTCATATTGTTTCTAAAGATGGGATAACTGTTGATCCTGCAAAAACAAAGGTTGTGGAAGAATGTCCAAGAGCCACAAATATAACTGATATTCGTAGCTTCCTTGGTTTGGAAGGCTATTACCGAAGGTTTGTTAGAAAATTTTCACGGTTATCTAGTCCAATGACTAAGCTAACTCAGAAGAGTTTTAAGTTTATCTGGACAAAAGAATGTGATGATTGTTTTCAGGAGTTGAAAAGAAGATTGGTGAATGCTCTAGTTTTGGCACTTCCTTCTAGGAATGGTGAGTTTGTTATATACAGTGATTCTTCATTGAAAGGACTTGGTTGCATCCTAATGTAGAATGATTAGGTAATTTCTTATGCTTCACGACAGTTGAAAACTCATGAGGTAAATTACCCTACACATGATTTGGAATTAGCTGCTGTTGTTTTCGCTTTAAAAATTTGGAGGCATCATTTGTATGGAGTAAAGTGTGAAATATATACTGATCACAAAAGTTTAAAGTATATATTCACTCAGAAACAGTTAAACATGAGACAAAGGATATGGCTAGAATTAATCAAGGACTATGATTGTACAATTCATTACCATCTTGGAAAATAAAATAAAGTGGCTGATTCTTTGAGTTGAAAAAGTAATGCTTCATTAACAATGTTGCGTTTGGAATGTGATCCTTTGGTTAAGGATTTGATGAACTTTGGCATATAAGTTGTTGGTGCAGAAAGTTCTTCTGTTTTGTTTCAGGTATCAATGAGATCATCTCTATCAGACAGAATCAAGAAAGCACAGAAGCAAGATAGTGAGTTGCAGAAAAAGGTAGAGCTGGTTCAGAAAGGTAAGTTTCCTGAATTCAACATTTATAATGATTGTGTTTTGAGATTTGGGAAGAGATTGTGTGTGACTTGTGATTCATAGTTGAAGAGATAGTTTTTATGTGAAGCTCATAGTTCTCCATTTTCAGTTCATCCTGACAGTACTAAGATGTACAGAGATCTGCGGGAGTATTACTGGTGGGATGGAATGAAAAGAGATATTGCTGATTTTACTATGAAGTGTTTGACTTGTCAACAGGTTAAAGCAGAGCGGCAGTTACCGAAAGGGATTCTTCAACCTCTACCAGTGCCAGAGTGGAAATGGGAGAATATATCCATGGACTTTGTTGTGGGATTACCAAAGACATCTCGAGGTAATAATGCAATCTGGGTTATTGTTGATCGCTTGACTAAATCTGCTCATTTCATTCCTATTCGATATACTTTTTCCCTAGATCAACTTTCCCGTTTGTATCTTAAAGAGATAGTCAGGTTACATGGAGTTCCTCTCCCTATTGTATATGACCTTGATCCTAGGTTCACTTATAACTTTCGGAAAGTCCTTTAGAAGTCATTGGGTACTGAATTAAATTTTAGTACAGCTTTTCATCCTCAATCAGATGGGCAGTCAGAACGAACAATTCAGACCTTGGAGGATATGCTACGAGCTTGTTCGATGGATTATCAGGGAAGTTGGGACCAACATCTTTCTTTGGTTGAATTTTCATATAATAACTGTTTTCATTCCAGTATACAGATGGCACCATTTGAGGAATTATATGGGAAGCGGTGTCGAACTCCATCTTTCTGGGATGAAGTGGGTGAAAGGAAGCTCATGGGACCGGAATTGGTAGAAGAGATGGCAGGAAAAGTTCAGCTGATACAGAAACACATGATAACAACTCAGAGCAGGCAGAAGAGTTATGCAGACAATAGGAGGAAGGATCTCTCTTTTGAGGTAGGTGATCATGTTTTTCTCAAAGTATCACCATGGAAAAGTGTGATGCGATTTGGTAATAAAGGAAAGCTGAGTCCAAGGTTCATTGGACCATATGAAATTCTAGAGAGAGTTGGATCAGTTGCTTACCGAGTGGCTTTACCTCTGAGTTTATCTCAGGCACACAATGTTTTTCATGTTTCGATGTTGAGAAAGTATATGCCAGATCCATCTCATGTTTTGAGTCCAGAGGTAGTCCAGCTAGAAGAGAACCTATCTTATGAGGAACAACCGGTCCAGATTCTTGACCATAGGGAGCAAGTGTTATGGAATAAGGTGATTCATCAGGTAAAGGTTTTGTGGAAAACCCACATGATTGAATAGGCAACATGGGAATATGAAAATGCGATGAGGGATAAATACCCCCACTTATTCGATAAGTAAATAAATTGCGGGGACGCAATTTTCTAAAGGGGGTAAGGATGTAACATCCCAAGTAAGTAATGAATAATAGATATTTTTATCTATGTCTATTAATGAATTAGATAGTGTTTTAGAGGCTTAAAATGAAAATAAATCCAATCTTAAGCATGGAATATACTAATATTTTTAAAAGATTGTTTTACCGCCTTTTAATGGAAAACCATTTTTAAATCTATCTTTTGACAATTTTATAAGCTATGTTTGGGAAAATAAACTTATTCTTTTTGATTGGGACCTCAAAATTTACTTTGTGTGAATTTTTGGTATTTTTCCAATAAAGTTCATTTTTTTAATGAATAGTGAAAAATGTTATATTTTAATTCAAAACCTCTTTTTAATCTAATTTATTTATATGATTAGAATATCTTTTGAATTGGTTTTAAAGTGAAATTAGAATATATTTTTACCATCTAATCCGATAGTGGTCGCTGGAATTATTTTCACTTTGAAATTGGACTTAAACTAGTGTCAATCTTTTGATACTTATTGTTTCATAAAAACACGCTATTTGCTCTGATAGCGGGAATTACTTATTAAATTAATTGATGTAACTTATATGTTTTGAATTTTTTAAAATAGACATCATTTTTGAATTCGTAATATCAAATATATCTTAGGGTGAAGTTTTGGTATTTTTCTGAAAAACTTCAATTTTTGATGAATAGTGAAACCACTAAGTGGTACTTAAGAAACTGATTTTTCGGTTAAATGAAATTTTACCACATCTGTATTTTTAATTTCAAAAATCCTACATACATGGTTGTCATTAAGAAGTAAAATTTGGTTCAATGGGATTAAAATAATTTTTTGGTGAATAGTAACTTTTATGTTTTTAATCGCGATTAGAGGTAATTAGTGTAATTTAAGGTAAGAATAATGTTTTAATAATATAAAATGACCTAGAAACATGTCCTACCCTTATTGGATGTGTCATGGCCGGCCATGAAAATCCATGGTTCAACTTGGGGACCCCATGGAGCCACTTTGGTTGGGAAATGACATAAATAACTTTTTATTTAATGTAAAAGTAAAAATGACACAAACATGAGTTGTTTTACTAAAACAATTTTTACATGGGGCTATAGAAGTCAGATTTTTGACTATAAATATTAATTAGAAAGATAAAAAGATTTACTACATCATGATTTTTTTATAATTTTTATACTTTAAATATATTAAATTATTTATGACATCATGATGATGCAACGATTACCTCATTAATAAAGGATTTAAATAAAATGAAAAGATAATGTAAAATCTATGACCTACACATATCCAAAACCTATTAGATGGGTATATTTAGAACTCTTATCACCTTATACTTGAATTATATCAATGTGGGACCTTTTAAATCCGAAACACATTTTAAAATAAAGGAACATTTCTTTACTTTCCAAGAGTGCCCCTCCTCTCCTCTTATAAAAGGCCCCCACCTCTACCACCTTACCCACACTTCCAAATCCTTTGGCTCATCCAAACCCTGCCCATTTTGTATCTCCACATCCCTCTCTTACTCCTTTAAGCCTCAATTTTGGCAGAAGTCTTCCCAAGGAAGCCTTTGAGCTCAAACCAAAGGGAGTTACCCGATTTTAAGGTAATGTATTCACTTGAGTCCTTTTGTTTTATTTTGCTTATCCAACCCCATAAACTCTTTTTATTCATTTCTTTTTTAACAAAAACAGTATCTTCCATATACTAGTATGTTGTTATAATAAGTATTCGAGCTACAATTACACACACCTACATCTAATGGTTAAAGAAAATACTGTTTCCGTGGATGGAGAATTTCTGCCTCCCGAAACGATGATTGTTCAACATTATTTTAACACCTTCAAAGGTGGACATTAATATGACACTATATTTATATATGATATATAATATGTTTATGTTTTCCTTAAGATTCTGTATTTTTCATTTTGGGCATACCTTAATGGTTTCCATTATGTGTAAACATGATATCTTCATTTAAGGAAGTGCGGACTACCGCCCCCTCAAAGTGATTTGATTCGTTAATAACATAAGTGGGACGTATAAAGGAAGGAGTTATGATATTATATATGATATTACACTGGAAATATAATATACCTTTATATCATTATGATTCCATTCTATAAAATACGAAATAGAAATTAAAGTAGCGTTCATGCGTATGTACGGCTTACCGTCTTCATGAACGGTGCATTTCATTTCTTACCTCTAAATGATTATGTAATATTATAAATGCATGTATATACTGGATGTATATGATATATATGATATATACATCATGATTATAACTCTGGATATAATGGATACATGAAAAACTTGTAATTATAAAGAGCATATTTTGACTCAAGTACCAATGATCGTTAAAATGACCGTTATTAACTAAAATAATTACATAGTGTTCATGACATGGTAATAAGTGATATAAAACGAATAATGAACTTGAAAAAGGTTCTTAAGAAAGTAGAAATTAACTCAAGTTTATTATTCAGGACATTAAAGAACGATCGAGTCAAGTCGGACCCGAGGTATGGGACTTCATCTCAATCTCCTTTCATTGAGGCATATTCTGTTTTATACACAACCTTCTTTTATACAGTGTATAAACCCCTTTGACTTTTACTTTTATTCAAAAGGAATATTTTTTATATGAAGAGTTTAATAAACGACAAAAGTAAATGTTTTTGTCGTACGTATGCGGCGACAATGACTTCTCCGCTGCCGTGACCATTATTTGAGTTTCGGCTTCCTCTACAAGCCATACCTTCTTTTTAAAAGAAAAATAAATACCATGTTTTACTTTTATTTTATTTTGGTATTGAAAATGGTTTTCATAATGTTTTTATTATATCAATGTGTTGTATTGATATCTTGTGATTGAAATGTGGAAATGTTATGTTTCCTTTATGCATGTTTTATGTGATACGATTATGTTATGGTTCTTGGGAATTATTATGAAGACGGGTGGTTCCGTGATAAACTAAGGGATGGTGAGCCCGATATAGCTCTCCAATGCATTGGGTAACATGAAGGAGTGAAATGTTAAGGTTTCTCCGAAGAGATTTAGGGAATATACTGTGATGGGTATTCCAAACGTAACCAAGAGGGTTACTCCCTACGTATGAATGTTATGAATGCCTCAAGTTACCTTTATGTATTATGATTTCTATGATTTATTCATGATTTGATGAGGTATGTTAAAGTTCTTATGTTTTATGGGTAAATTATGATTTAATTCATATGTATATATGAACTCATGTTTCCTTTCCATATTTTTATAACCCATACTGAGCTTTTTTATGCTCATCCCAAGTTTTTTTTGAAATGTTTTTCACAGGTCAATGGAAAGGTACATGATATGATGATAGTGTCAAGAAAGTGTCAAGAAAGAATCCATGTTTTATTTTAAATATGTTTCCATTGATGGGAAAAAATGAATACTATCTTTATGTAACCACTTTGTTTAAATGTGGAATGTAATGCAAGTTTTATGATCTAATTCTCTAAAACTCTAAACCTGAAAAGATCCTCAATGTGTAATCTTGTAATAACTCAAGATTAAGTAAGGTTTAAGGCTGGGGCCTTATAGTTGGTATCAGAGGTCAGTTTAGATAACTTTAGGAGTTAGAATTCTATTAAATGATTATCCAAAAATATTTTTTTGTGGTCAAATTGAAGTGATTTAGCATTTGAAGATTACCATGTTGATTCATCTAAGACATGTTTGTTCAGAATGGTTTTCCGCAGAGGAAAGAGGGAAGCAGTGCTAGGAAGGCATGCAGAAGGAAATAACCTTCTGAATCAGTATCCTGAGATGGTCGGAATTAGAGCTGAAAAATTTGTTGCAGTGATGGCGCAGTTGACTCAAGCGATAAATGGAGGTGGTATCCATGCACGATATCAGCCAGATCAACCGCAGAGGAACATGTCAGTGGTGGAACATTTCATGAGGTAACATCCCCCATCATTCAGAGGATCATCTGACCCTGTGCAAGCTGAAGGGTGGATTAAAGCACTGGGGAAGATTTTTGATGTCCTGGGGTGTTCGGACAATCAAAAGGTTAGTCTTTCTATTTACCGTTTGGAGGGTGAAGCAGATCAGTGGTAATCGATGGTTAGAAATATCAGGGACGCTGATCAGATTGATACTCTTGACTGGGATGAATTTAAAGGTATGTTTCTTGAGAAGTATTTTCCTACAGCTGTTCGACTTAGAATGGAAAAGAAATTCTTGGAATTGATGCAAGAGTAAGACTCAGTGGATGCCTATGAATAAAGGTTCACTCGATTGGCAAGGTATGCTCCAAATTTTATCCAAGAGCTTGATAGTAAAATCAATCATTTTTACTCAGGATTAAATCCAAAATATCGAAGGGCATTAGATTCTTGTGAGTTTAAAAGTTATGAAAAGCTTGTTTGATGTGCTGAGAAGGTGGAAATGGAGTTTGCCGATGATCAAGTGTTCTATAACAACCAGCAGAAGAAGAGACCGAGGTGGCAGGAGAAAGGAAAGAATTCTTCAAAAAGGTCTGATGGTAAGAAAACTAAGTTTCCAGTTTGTGATAAATGTTGGAAAAGGCATGCTGGGGAATGTCTTCTGAATTCTGGAAAGTGCTACCGATGCAGTAAGATGGGACATAAGGCTCGTAATTGAACTGAAAAAGATCAGGGTGATGGTAAGACCAAATTTGATTTACAGTTAGTGAAATGTTTTAAGTGCAATAAGATGGGTCACTATGAAAACGAGTGTCCGACAAAGAGCTTGAGTGATGGTAAGCAGTTAGACTACAAGCAGAAAGGGGTGGTGAAATCCTTTGCAACTACTTCAGAAGGTGTCGGGCCATCAAATGAAGTTGTATCAAGTACCTTGTTTTTTTTTCAGATTATGCCAGTGTGTTGTTTGATTCGGGGTCTACAAATTCTTTCATCTCTGAAACCTTTTCTAGTAAAATGGGAATACAATCTCAAGAAATGACTCCTGAACTTTTGGTAAAAACACCTGGGGGAAATATTGAGGCAAAAAGAATTTATAAGAATCTTCCTATCCTTATCCGTGGAAAGAACCTACTTGCAAACCTTATTGTTTTACCTCTAGTAGAGTTTGATGTTATCCTGGGTATGGATTGGCTCTCTGTTTACCATGCTAAGATTGACTGTAGAGCTAAAGAAGTTTCTTTTCTGAAAGACTTTCAGTTTGTGTACAAGAATGAACCCTTACTGTTGATAACATATCAAGAGGATGAGAAACTTGTAAAAGATGGAAATGAATGTTACCTTGCACATGTCATTGAAAATAAAGGAACTATTCAGATTAATGATGTGCTAGTGGTAAATGAGTATCCTGATGTTTTTCCTGATGAGTTGCCTGGAATAATACCAGATCGGGAAGTTGAGTTTACTGTAGACTTAGTTCCTGATGTTAAGCCAATTTCAAAACCCCCTTATCGAATGGATCAAATTGAACTTTTATAGTTGAAGGAGAAATTGTAAGATTTATTAGAGAAAGGTTTCATTCGACCTAGAACATCACCATGGGGTGCTCCTATTTTATTTGTTAAAAAGAAAGATGGTTCTATGAGACTTTTCATTGATTATGGAGCCTTGAATAACATCACTGTTAAGAACAAATATCCTTTGCCTCATATCAATGATTTGTTTGATCAGCTCCAGGGAGCACAGTATTTTTCAAATATTTACCTGAGATCGGGGTACCATCTGTTGAAGGTAAAGGAAGAATATGTTCCGAAGACTACGTTTCGTACAATATATGGCCATTATGAATTTTTAGTAATGCCTTTTGGGCTAACCAATGCACCTACTGTATTCATGGACTTAATGAATAGAATTTTCCATGAGTTCTTGGATAAGTTTGTGGTTGTTTTCATTGATGATATTTTGGTGTTTTCTAAAAGTAAAGAGGAGCATGAAAGACATTTAAGGGTTATTTTTCAAACCTTGAAAGAAAATAAATTGTATGGAAAATTCAGAAAGTGTGAGTTTTTGTTGCAACAAATTTCTTTCCTTGGTCATATTGTTTCTAAAGATGGGATAACTTTTGATCCTGCAAAAACAAAGGTTGTGGAGGAATGGCCAAGACCCACTAATGTAACTATTATTCGTAGCTTCCTTGGTTTGGCAGGATATTACCGAAGGTTTGTTAGAATTTTTTCACGGTTATCTAGTCCAATGACTAAGCTAACTCGGAATGGTGTTAAGTTTATCTGGACAAAAGAATGTGATGATTGTTTTCAGGAGTTGAAAAGAAGATTGGTGAATGCTCCAGTTTTGGCACTTCCTTCCAGGAATGGTGAGTTTGTTATATACAGTGATGCTTTATTTAAAGGACTTGGTTGCGTCCTAATGCAGAATGATCAGGTAATTTCTTATGCTTCACGACAGTTGAAAACTCATGAGGTAAATTACCCTCGACATGATTTGGAATTAGCTTCTATTGTTTTCACTTTAAAAATTTGGAGGCATCATTTGTATGGAGTAAAGTGTGAAATATATACTGATCACAAAAGTTTAAAGTATATATTCACTCAGAAAGAGTTAAACATGAGACAGAGGAGATGGCTGGAATTAATCAAGGATTATGATTGTACAATTAATTACCATCTGGGAAAAGAAAATAAAGTGGATGATGCTTTGAGTCAAAAAAGTAATGTTTCATTAACAATGTTGTGTTTGGAACGTGATCCATTGTTTAAAGATTTGATGAACTTTGGCATAGAAGTTGTTGGTGCAGGAAGTTCTTCTGTTTTTTTTCAGGTATCAGTGAGATCATCTCTATCAGATAGAATCAAGAAAGCACAGAAGCAAGACAGTGAGTTACAGAAAAAGGTAGAGCTGGTTCAGAAGGGTAAGTTGCCTGAATTAAACATTGATAATGATTGTGTTTTGAGATTTGGGAAGAGATTGTGTGTGCCTTGTGATTAACAGTTGAAGAGAGAGTTGTTATGTAAAGCTTATAGTTCTCTGTTTTTAGTTCATCCTGGAAGTACTAAGATGTACAGAGATCTGCAGGAGTATTACTGGTGGGATGGAATGAAAAGAGATATTGCTGATTTTACTGTGAAGTGTTTGACTTTTCAATAGGTTAAAGCATAGTGGAAGTTACCGAAAGGGATTATTCAACCTCTACCAGTGCCAGAGTTGAAATGGGAGAATATATCCATGGACTTTGTTGTGGGATTACCGAAGACATCTCGAGGTAATAATGAAATCTGGGTTATTGTTGATCGCTTGACTAAATCTTCTCATTTCCTTCCTATTCGAGATACTTTTTCCCTAGATCAACTTTCCCGTTTGTATCTTAAAGAGATAGTCAGGTTACATGGAGTTCCTCTCTCCATTGTATCTGACCGTGATCCCAGGTTCACTTCTAACTTTTGGAAAGGCCTTCAGAAGTTGTTGGGTACTGAATTAAATTTTAGTACATCTTTTCATCCTCAATCAGATGGGCAGTCAGAATGAAAAATTCAGACCTTGGAGGATATGCTATGAGCTTGTTCGATGGATTATCAGGGAAGTTGGGACCAACATCTTTCTTTGGTTGAATTTTCATATAATAACAGTTTTCATTCCAGTATACAGATGGCACCATTTGAGGCATTATATGGGAAGCGGTGTCGAACTCCAGCTTTCTGGGATGAAGTAGGTGAAAGGAAGCTGATGGGACCGGAATTGGTAGAAGAGATAGCAGAAAAAGTTCATCTAATACAAAAACACATGAGAACAGCTCAGAGCAGGCAGAAGAGTTATGTGGACAATAGGAGGAAGGATCTCTCTTTTGAGGTAGGTGATCATGTTTTTCTCAAAGTATCACCATGGAAAAGTGTGATGTGATTTGGTAAAAAAGGAAAGCTGAGTCCAAGGTTCATTGGACCATATGAAATTCTGGAGATAGTTGGATCAGTTGCTTACCGAGTGGCTTTACCTCCGAGGTTATCTCAGGGACACAATGTTTTTCATGTTTCGATGTTGAGAAAGTATATGCCAGATCCATCTCATGTTTTGAGTCCAGAGGTAGTCCAGCTGGAAGAGAACCTATCTTATGAGGAACAACCGGTCCAGATTCTTGACCACAGGGATCAAGTGTTACAGAATAAGGTGATTCATCAGGTAAAGGTTTTGTGGAAAACCCACATGATTGAAGAGGCAACATGGGAATCTAAAAATGCGATGAGGGATAAATACCCCCACTTATTCGATAAGAAAATAAATTGTGGGGACACAATTTTCTAAAGGGGGGAAGGATGTAACATCCCAAGTAAGTAATGAATAATAGATATTTTTATCTATGTATATTAATGAATTAGATAGTGTTTTAGAGGCTTAAAATGAAAATAAATCCAATCTTAAGCATGAAATACACTAATATTTTTAAAAGATTGTTTTACTGCCTTTTAATGGAAAACCATTTTTAAATATATCTTTTGAAAATTTTATAAGATATGTTTCTTAAAATAAAATTATTCTTTATGATTGGGACATCAAAATTTACTTTGTGTGAATTTTTGGTATTTTTCCGATAAAGTTCATTTTTTTAATGAATAGTGAAAAATGTTGTATTTTAATTCAAAACCTCTTTTTAATATTATTTATTTATATGATTAGATTATCTTTTGAATTTGTTTTAACGTGAAATTAGAATATATTTTTACCATCTAATCCGATAGTGGTTGCTGGAATTATTTTTACTTTGAAATTGGACTTAAACTAGTGTCAATCTTTTGATACTTATTGTTTCATAAAAACACGCTATTTTCTCTGACAGCGGGAATTAATTATTAAATTAATTAATGTAACTTATATGTTTTTAATTTTATAAAATATACATCATTTTTGAATTCAGAATATCAAATATAGCTTAGGGTGATGTTTTGGTATTTTTCTGAAAAACTTCAATTTTTGATGAATAGTGAAACCACTAAGTGGTACTTAAGAAACTGATTTTTTAGTTAAATGAAATTTTACCACCTTTGTGTTTTGAATTTCAAAAATCCGACATACATGGTTGTCATTAAGAAGTAAAATGTGGTTCAATGGGATTAAAATAATTTTTTGGTGAATAGTAACTTTTATGTTTTTAATCGCGATTAGAGGTAATTAGTGTAATTTAAGTTAAGAATAATGTTTTAATAATATAAAATGACCAAGACACATGTCCTACCCTTATTGGATGTGTCATGGCCGACCATGAAAATCCATGGTTCAACTTGGGGACCCCATGGAGCCACTTTGGTTGGGAAATGACATAAATAACTTTTTATTTAATGTAAAAGTAAAAATGACACAAACATGAGTTGTTTTACTAAAACAATTTTTACATGGGGTTATAGAAGTCAGATTTTTGACTATAAATATTAATTAGAAAGATAAAAAGATTTCATACATCATGAGTTTTTTTTTATAATTTTTATACTTTAAATATATTAAATTATTTATGACATCATGATGATGCAGCGATTACCTCATTAATAATGGATTTAAATAAAATGAAAAGATAATGTAAAATCTATGACCTACACATGTCCAAAACCTATTGGATGGGTATATTTCGAACCCTTATCACCATAGCATTGAATTATATCAATGTGGGACCTTTTAAATCCGAAACGCATTTTAAAATAAAGGAACATTTCTTTACTTTCCAAGAGTTCCCCTCCTCTCCTCTTATAAAAGGCCCCCACCTCTACCACCTTACCCACACTTCCAAATCCTTTGGCTCGTCCAACCCCTGCCCATTTTGTCTCTACACATCCCTCTCTTACTTTTTGAAGCCTCAATTTTGGAAGAAGTCTTCCCAAGGAAGCCTTTGAGCTCAAACCAAAGGGAGTTACCCGATTTTAAGGTAATGTCTTCACTTGAGTCCTTTTGTTTTATTTTGCTTATCCAACCCCCTAAACTCTTTTTATTCATTTCTTTTAAAAAAAAACAGTATCTTCCATATACTAGTATGTTTTTATAATAAGGATTCGAGATTCAATTACACACACCTACATCTAATGGTTAAAGAACATACTGTTTCCGTGGATGGAGAATTTCTGCCTCCCGAAACTATGATTGTTCAAAATTCTTTTAACACCTTCAAAGGTGTCCATTAAGATGAAAATATATTTATATATGATATATAATATGTTTATGTTTTCCTTAATCTTCTGTATTTTTCATTTTGGGCATACCTTAATGGTTTCCATTATGTGTAAACACGATATCTTCATTTAAGGAAGTGCGGACTACCGCCCTCTCAAAGTGATTTGATTCGTTAATAACATATGTGGGACGTATAAATGAAGGAGTTATGATATTATATATGATATTACACTAGAAATATAATATACCTTTATATCATTATGATTCCATTCTATAAAATATGAAATAGAAATGAAAGTAGCGTTCATGCGTATGTACGGATTACCGTCTCCATGAACGGTGCATTTCATTTCTTACCTCTAAATGATTATGTAATATTATAAATGCATGTATATACTGGATGTATATGATATATATGATATATACATCATTATTATAACTCTGGATATAATGGATACATGAAAAACTTGTAATTATAAAGAGCATATTTTGACTCAAGTACCAATGATCGTTAAAACGACCGTTATTAACTAAAATAATTACATAGTGTTCATGACATGGTAATAAGTGATATAAAAGGAATAATGAACTTGAAAAAGGTTCTTAATCAAGTATAAATTAACTCAAGTTTATTATTCAGGACATTAAAGAACGATCGAGTCAAGTCGGACCCGAGGTATGGGACTTCGTCTCAATCTCCTTTCATTGAGGCATATTCTGTTTTATACACAACCTTCTTTTATACAGTGTATAAACCCCTTTGAATTTTACTTTTATTCAAAAGGAATATTTTTTATATGAAGAGTTTAATAAACTACAAAAGGGAATGTTTTTGTCGTACGTATGCGGCGACAACAACTTCTCCGCCGCCGTGACCATTATTTGAGTTTCGGCTTCCTCTACAAGCCATACCTTCTTTTTAAAAGAAAAATAAATACCATGTTTTACTTTTCTTTTATTTTGGTATTGAAAATTGTTTTCATAATGTTTTTATTATATCAATGTGTTGTATTGATATCTTGTGATTGAAATGTGGAAATGTTATGTTTCCTTTATGCATGTTTTATGTGATACGATTATGTTATGGTTCTCGGGAATTATTATGAAGACGGGTGGTTCCGTGATAAAATAAGGGATGGTGAGCCCGATATAGATCTCCAATTCATTGGGTAACATGAAGGAGTGAAACGTTAAGGTTTCTCCGAAGATATTTAGGGAATATACTATGATGGGTATTCCAAACGTAACCAATAGGGTTACTCCCTACGTATGAATGTTATGAATGCCTCATGTTACCTTTATGTCTTATGATTTCTATGATTTATTCATGATTTTATGAGGTATGTTAAAGTGCTTATGTTTTATGGGTAAATTATGATTTCATTCTTATGTATATATGAACTCATGTTTCCTTTCCATATTTTTATAACCCATACTGAGATTTTTTATGCTCATCCCAAGTTTTTTTTGAAATGTTTTTCACAGGTCAAGGGAATGGTACATGATATGATGATAGTGTCAAGAAAGTGTCAAGAAATAATCCATGTTTTATTTTAAATATGTTTCCATTGATGGGAAAAAATGAATACTATCTTTATGTAACCACTTTGTTTAAATGTAGAATGTAATGCAAGTTTTATGATCTAATTCTCTAAAACTCTAAACCTGAAAAGATCCTCAATGTGTAATATTGTAATAACTCAAGATTAAGTAAGGTTTAAGGCTAGGGCCTTATAATGAATATAGAATTTAAATTAATAGAAAACAATCTAGGCTCGTTTTTTCAGTTTTGGAGATGTGATGATAATTTTAAACTAAAATGATACTTATATGTTGGAAAAATGCACTTGGAGTCATACTGGTCACACCATGCATAATATTGAGGTGAAAATTATTCTTAAACATCTCAAATGACTTATGGATAATTTTACTAAAGTATCAAAACAATACAAATGTGTTTTCTTAGTTTTGAGTACATCACTTGTCTTTTTTACTAAAATGACATTTTAAACAGGAAACACTCACATTGACTCATACTAGTCATATCATGTGTTGTTTTGATTTGATACTGATTCCTATATGTCAAAAATGACTTATGAATTGTTTTCCTAAATTATAAATATAATTTGATTTTGTTTTCTCAATTTTTAGTGAGTGACACTTTTTGAACTAAAATATTTGTTTTAAACTGATTACAGACACATTGAGTCATATAATACACTTCATGTATTAGATTAAGGTACGTCTAATTCCTACACATAAAAAATGACTTATTGATCATTTTTCAAAACTACAAAAATAATATGAATGAATTTTCTTATTTTTGAGTATTCTAGTTGTCTTTTTTACTAAAATTGATATCAATTTTAAATAAAAAGACACACTTGGAGTCATATCGGTCACACCATTCTTCAGATTGAGTTGAAGCTAATTATTACATGTCCGAAATGGATTATGGATCATTTTCATAAAGAATAAAAAAAAATAGAATGTATTTACTCAATTTTGAGTATGTCACTTTTCTTTTTTACTAAAATGTCATTTTAAACTATAAACAAACACTTTGACTCATACCGATCACATCATGTTTCAGTTTTACATTATACAAATTCCTACATGTCATAAATGACTTATGAATCAATTTCCTAAATTATCAAGAAAATATGAGCACGTTTTCTTGGTTTTTAGTGAGTGGATTTTTTTGAACTACACTATCAATTTTAAATAGATAACAAACATGAGTCATACCGGGCACATCGTGTATCCTATTGAGGTGATTCTAATTCTTAGATGTTACAAATGAAATATAGATCATTTCTCTAAAGTATAAAAACAATCTGAATTCCTTTTCTTGGTTTTGAGTAGGTCAGTTGTCCTTTTTATTAAAATTGATGTCATTTTTAAATAAAAAGACACACTTGGAGTCATACCGGTCACACCATGCGTTAGTTTGAGTTATGGATGATTCTTACAAATCTAAAATGACTTATATATAATTTTACTAAATTATAAAAATAATATGAATGCAATTTATCAGTTTTGAGTAGGTTGGTTTTCCTTTTTTTTAAAATTAATGTCATTTTTAAATAAAAATATGCACTTGGAGTCATACCAGTTACACCGTTCATTGGATTGAGGTATGAATGATTCATACACCTCTCAAATTACATATGAACCATTTTTCTAAAGTATTAAAACATTATGAATGCATTTTCTTAGTTTTGTATACGTCACTTGTTTTTTTTACTAAAATTTCATTTTAAACTAGAAACACGCACTTTGACCTATAATGATCACATTATGTATCATTTTTATGTGATACTGATCCCTACACATCAAAAATGAATTATAAATCGATTTCATAAATTACTATGAAAATATGAGTGTGTTTTATTTGTTTTTAGTTAGTGAAATTTTTTAAACTAAACTATATATTTTAAACTGATAATGGAAACATTGAGTCATAGGGGTCACACCATACATCTAATTGAGGTGTGGCCGATTCATAAATGTATAAATTGAATTATGGATCATTTCCATAAATTATAAAAATAATAAATATATGTTTTCTCAGATTTGAGTATGCTAATTGTCCTTTTTACTAAAATTAATGTCAAATTTTAATAAAAATAAGCACTTAGAGTCATTCCAGTCACATCATGTGTCAGATTGAGGTGCGAATGATTCCTATATGCCCCAAAGTTTCAAAAAAATTATAACTTCCAATGTTACCATGTTTCTATTACCTTTCTATGACGAACTTCCAACACTGCATATTGATGATATGTTCTTAAAAAAAACCTTTCTTGTTATTTAAAGTTAGAAGAGAAGAGGTTTTGAACAATGAGAAAAAAATTTCAGCTAATTACATCGAATCAATATGTAGTGTTGGTAGGTTGAAAATGAAAGACAATGAAAATGTAAAACATGGTAACGTTGGTAGAAAGAATCATTTTATATCTTTTTTGTCTTGTTGCAGATAGTTTAAAGAAAAATATTACTTCCCAAAAGATCTATGAAAAATAAACTAAATAAGTATTAGATAAAAATGATAATGAAATTAACTTATAAATAATAGATAAAATGATGAAAATAATAATTAAATAATTAGTATAAATTAAACTTTTCCTGATGGTTTTATTCATTCTTGATGCAATTCCTTGTTGTTATTATCTCAGTTGCAGGCTCGATGTCTAATCCCTCATGAGCATGAGAAGCTTTAAACAAACCACCCCAAATTGAATAAAAGAATATACTTGTACAAGAAAACAATTATTATATGAGTAATACTGAAGATAAATAAATTAAAAATAAATATGAAACAATACATTAATTTTATAAATAATTATTTTTCTGTGAAAATATTTTTGACCACAGGGATATGCTGATGATAAAGAAATAATGATGATAAAAAAACACAAATAGATCTCTTTAAACAATCAATCAACGAGTGAGGAGGATAGGGAGAAAATAAGATACATTGTATTGAAGATTTTAATCATCTAATAGAAAGTAAATATATCCTATTGGGTTTATAAAATATTCATTTTGTACAATAAATAATTAAATATAAATAATATATTCATTATCAAAGGTTAATGCCTCCCATTTGTGAGAATTACATGGATGGTAACCAAAGATTCTTAAGGGTAGAACAAAAAGACAATGCTAAATAATGATATATTTTTAGATGAATTAAAGTAAAACCTACATAGTTTTATTAGATGTGTGATAAAATAAATAAAGTGATTTTTAAGAAGTATTAATGAGTGGGTTATTATTTAAAATATGGATATATTTTTATCAACTATAAGAAATACAAGAAATGATGAAATTATTGAATAAAATTTCATTGGTGATTGGAATGTTTTGGTGAAAAATCAAAGGAGTAAGACTCTACAAAAAAACCTCATTTTTTCCCCAAGTATAGGCAAAATCATTTGCATAGGATGACAAGGATAATAATTGGATCAAATCTATACATGAGAATCTTGATCATAATAAGAACAATGTGACATGAGGAGTATGATCTAAATAAGAACAATGGAGGATTCTTATGGATCAAGTTGTTGCATATATTGTTCCAAAAAATGTCTATTAGTTTAAAAATACACTAGTTTTTGATATATATTTTTTGTCCTAATTTTGTAAAACTCTTAACATAAAAGGTCATGGTAATGTCTTATAATGAAATTTTTTTATGCCATGTAATTGAGATGGTCACATATGTGGGGAATCATATTACCACTAGAAGGTCATAAAAATGTATTTAAGTTTATGTTAGTAAACCATAAAATTCAATAGAATTAAGAATACCCAGTGAACATATAATATCATTAAATTATTAAATCCAAACTAATAAAGTTGACTTTATGTGAGATTCTAAAGGTGTAATGATTTTATCCATGAAAAGTAATTTTTATTTCAACAAAATAGATTCTATTAAAACTTATTTATTAAATCATCGTCAATCAATTTTAATATTTTATTTTATCAAAATTAGTTAAATCTAGTTGTATAATATTTATTATTGAATGATTTAAAATATTCTTTAAAATTTAAATAATAGAAAAATTTTCTTGTTAAATAAGTCAATTTTCAAAGAAAATATAAAATTTAGAAAAATTTTGATCAATCCTATTAAAAATGTTCTCTTCTTCTGAACCACATAATGGAATAGTATTTTGTTTCTTAAAACACCATGATTCTGAGGTTTTTCCTAGAAAACGACTCACTCTAATTGTTTATCTTATAACTATATTTCAACAACCAAATTCAAAATATCAATTAAATTTTATCTCAAATTTAATTTTTCTTGTATCATATAGTCTAAGGATTATAGAACCTTAAACCTCTTTGAATTTTCTTTTTATAGAATTTAATTAATATTATTTAAATTAAAATTGAAATATTTCAAAAATAAAAATTGAAAACATTATATTTTTTCAAGAAGTATTTAAATAAATAGGACAACAAATCAAACTTATATAATGTTTTTCTCATATGATTTTATAGATTCATCAAAATCATTTGATTTTTACATTTCATAAGTAACCCCTAAATCTATCCCAATCCTCGCGAAATAGTTCATAGTCATCCTAAATAAATTCACTAATTTTACTCCATATTTCAGTGCTCATTATACTAGGAAAACAATTCATGAAAAAATCATTATATAGTTGTTCCATTATGTAATATATTTTATCATCTATTTTTTGGAAACAACTTCTAGAATTGCCTTCCAAATAGTAGGGGTAACCCTATATTTCAGTTCCTCTTCACTTAACCCTCTCAATGCCAATTGATGCATGACATAATATAATACCCCAGTGAGGTTAGATATTTCATCATCTAAGTGATTTTTAATGTAATATTCTAAACCAATGAAAACACCAACCACTATATGGATGAATTTTTCAAATGTTGAAAATTGAAAAGAGGTAGATGTCATGGAATATAGGTATTGGGAGCCTATTATACCTCACAACAACATGACCTGACATTAGGTTTAACATATTTCAAGTTGTGTAGCACCAATGTTGTCCCAAGGAGACCCACATGATATTGGGGAAGATGATACTTCAATATATATAAAAAATAATGAATTTTGGGTAGTTTTATTTTAGGATAGTGAAAATAGACTAGTTGGGATACACGAATGTGGGAAGAGATGGTTCAGTGGATAATCGAGGGAAATTAGAGATATAAAAAACCTAGATTTAATTCAATTCATGGTTGCGTTCAACCCTTGAATCACTCGAGACTTGGATTCGATCCTTGGAATAGTTGGAGCCTTGATTCTGGCCTAGATTCAAGCTTGGATTCGACAACAAGGAGCGCCAAAAGTAGGTCACTTCTGTGGAGATCTTCCGATATCACGAACTGGTTCACGATGGTTAGGGTTATTAAAATAGATGATGACACTTTTATCAGTACTTAAAAAATGCAGATAAAGATACCTTTTATCAGTGCTAAGTTAATAAGAATTGATAAAATGATTATTTATTAGCACTTTTTTTAGCACTTATAATGTTAGAGATTTATCATAGCTAAAAAATCGCTAATAAAATAAATATTTATTAGCGCTGATAAATACTTATAATATTTTTTTTAAAAAAAATAATACTTTTAAAAAAAGTATAATTATTATATATAATTATAATACTTATAATAATACTTTTTATAAAATAATAATTTTATAAATCTTTGAATATATAATTAATTATTTATAATTATATAAATACATTTTTAAAAAATAATATTTATATATTTATATATATTCATATAATTATATATATATATAAACATAGTAATTATATTCATTATTTAAATAAATTTATTATAATTTTATAATTATTTATTTATAATTATATTAGTACTTTTTAAACAAATATTATTTATTTATTTATAATTAAATATGTATAAAAACATTAAATATACATTTATTAATATATTTATTTATAAATACTTTTTTAAAGATGTATTTTTAATATTATTAATGAATATTTATCTCCAATTCATGCATGTTAAAAATGAGTAAAATTGGTTATTAAAAATGAGTACAATATATTAAAAATTTGGATAAGTTTGATTAATATAAATCATTAAAAAATGGAAATATATTGAAATAAATATGAATACATATTGAAAATATTAAAACATAGTAAATAAATATATATAATAAATAATATAAATTGATTAAATTCCAAAAAAAATATATGTGTGTGTGCATATGTATATAAAAATGTATTAACTATGTATGTGTGAAATCAATATAGTATGTTTGATCTATGTTATAAATTGAAAAATTAAATGACATTCAATTATTTCCATTACTCGATGCAATTAGTTAGCATTTAATTCATATTAATGTTTAATTATAAACCACTATTCACTAAATACATTACTATTTAATGTAAAGCATAAATAATATTTTTTATTTTATAAATCATATTTATATACATTAATATATATATATATATAATATATAATATTTATTATCATTATCAATAATCTTCTAATTAATAAAATGTCTAATATTTTTATCAATTTTATTATTTTTATTTTTAATTTTTTAATTTTCATCTTGAATATATCTATATATTTAATACATACTGTTTATTAGTATTTATAATTTATATATATTATAATTAATTTAGTCATTTTTACCAATAATTATTTAATTAATAAATTTTTTAATATTATTTTTAATAAATTCATTTTTTATTTATTTAATTATTTCATTTTATTTATTTGGTCATTCATCAACACTAAAAAAGCACTGATAAAGGATTCCTTTATGGGTGCTAAAAATATAGCACTGATAAAGGGTAACCTTTATTAGTGCAAAAAAATAAAACGCTGATAAAGGTTACCCTTTATCAGCACTAAAAATAAAATGCTGAAAAAGAGACACTTTATCAGCACTTAAAAAAAGCACTGATAAATGGTTAAATTTATTAGTGCTTTTTTTAACGCTGATAAAGATGTCATTTATCAGCACTTTTTTCTAGCACTGATAAATACCAATGTTGTTAGACACCAATTTTTTAGTAGTGTATGATTGATTTGACCTTACAAATTCATTTCTTAGCTTTTGAGCTTATGTGACATCGATGTGATTGATTCTTGAGGGTGGGATGCTTATTGGAATGCTGAGTTTTCTGGATATGACTTGTGATTTATGTTGATGCCTAAGGTCATAGTGCATGATTTCAAAATGTATGAGGGCTAGGCGCATAGGTAATTGATGCTTGAGGGAAGAGTGTATGATTATGCTAGATGTATGAGGACCAAATACACAATATATTAATGGCTAAGGGTGAGATTTTGGATAATATTCGAGTATAGGGAATTTGTTAATTTTATGTTTGTGCGATTCATCCTTGATAGGATAATTTTCCATCGGTTGGGTAATCCAGATTAATATAGGAGTATCCACCTTTTGCTAGAGAAACCTAACAGGGAAAAAAAGTAGGTTTGGCTGAACTCAGGTGTCAACCTAGATCTTGGGGGATCAACGGGTTTTCTATATGTGTGGTATTAGTTTATTAAATTAATACCTGGTTTATCCCTATGTTTCATGCACTATATTTCTCAGACTGGATTATTTAGACATGGTGGTGTCGACCTACTAAGTTGTTCTCACACCTTGGATAGGCCTCTGTTTAGTACCCATAAAGATTTTATGGATAAAGGTTTGGATAATGGAAAGAGACCATATTGTTGATATTTATATTGTTGGATGGGTTGGAGTTTCGAGATAGGATCAACATGGGGTTCGAGATCGGTGTATTTGAAGTATTTATTTGAGTCTACTTGTATTTTATCTGTATGAATTTCATTAATTCATTTAGATACATTCATCTTGTCATTACATTATACTTTTTTTATTTGGATTAATTAAGATTTTCCTTTCTCAGCTTTGGTTTCCTGTTTAATTATTCATATTGTTTTAGTTATTTCTGGTACTTTTATATTATTATTTTTCTCTAATTGTAAATATTTACCAAAGGGTATAGTCTCCTCACTATATTCCTTACACCCTCACTGCTAATTGGTATACTCTGGAATATGGGGAGGGGAGCCTGAGATCACATAACCAACCATCTTGGTCATTTGAGGGAGAACTGGGTCAAGGACTGTAGGCCTCCTTATTTTAATGATCACAAAATCATATTTATTATGATATTAATGATATTTATGTTTTCGGTTAGAATTTTACATTATAAATCATATTGGATAAAATATGGTTAAGTATAGAAAGACTCATCATTGAGGTTGAGTCACTTCCAACAAAGTCTCACCACCAAGGAAGTCTCACTGCTAAGGATGAGTCACTGCCAAGGATGAATCACCATTGGGTTCCAAAATTGACTAAGTATGGGAGACACTCACTGTCATCTTTGAGACACCACCAGAATGAAAAATTGGATAAGTGTCAAAATGTATCACCACCAGCCTGAGTCATCATTAGCATGACTCACTGCCAGTTCAAGACACCGCTAGAGTGTGTCTCACCATTAGACTTAGACACCACTAGAGAGATTCACCATTACAAAGAATCACCACCACTATTCTTATACTTATCATTTTGAATTAAATTTTATAAGGGATAGTTTATTGAATTTAATTCTCAAACTTATTTTAATTATTGTTCCTTAATTTCTTGACATAAATGAATTAAATTTTGTGTCAGAATGTGCAATATGAGGAGAATAAGATCTGATGGATTCTATTTTCTACTGCTGCTATTAAAATTTCAATAAGACTCCCTTATGTGGATATGTATTATATAGAAATGGAGCATATATACACATAGAGAGTTGCACAGATGACATGATCTGAACTTCATTTCAAGAACTATAAGATCTTGCATGTAGTATCTTGATTTCAGTAGACTATGAGAGTGCAGCAAAGAAAAAATTCAAATCCTACAACCAAAACATAGAACATGAGTTTATGAAACTCTATTCTAAATCTTATAACCTAGACTCAAGAATAATCTTGAGATATATTCAAGATTCATGGGCAACAGAGTTTATTAGATAGAGAAACAAAATTATTTATACACTCATATCTACTCTATTTATTCATATATATTTACTTTATGAGAAATGTGTGCATACTCTATTTATTACACACTAACTGTATCCTTATTTAAACTAGAAGATACTTAGATATCCTCTCGAACACCTTTTTACTTCGGTTTCCCACATGTTGTGGTAGAGGTCTGGTTGTGGCATGTTTTATCTATACTCCCATGATTACTCTTTAAGAGGTCCCCATGTGACATGGATAATTTCATATTGTTGTAGTAACTGATCTAGGTTGTGGATCAAAGTTTATTTTTTATAAAATTCTTGGCACTGGGCGATTTCCAAGTGGAGAAGACTATGTCTGAACTTAAGACTAAACCACTTGTATTAATTTTATGTTACATGTCTTTTTTGTTTTATTTTCTATACTTTAAAACCAAATTTATTTAAAATATAAATAAAATCATTAGTTTTATAGTTAAACTTAATTAGTGTTTATATAAATTTTTGATTAAGTAAATTGATTTAAAAGGTTAAAGTAATATCATATGTTGTTTTAACTGAGACCTAATAAATAATTGAGAATTATTTTAAAAGGTCATGAATTATATCAATAAAATGTTTTGGTTAATATGTTCATATTTAAATTAATTGTGGAATTTTATTTTAAACTATTTTTTTTAATTATTGGGTACTCAATTCACCCTCCTCTTGAGATACTCACTCTAACCAATATTTGGTATCATAGGTTTATGATTTGGTATCAAAGTTTTTCAAAACCTTTTCAATTGTGATTTTAGTTTCTCTTTAAATATTTTAAATTTCTATTGGTTCTAAATTCAATTATTTAAATGGATAATATACTAGAAGGTTCTGCTACTAACATACATCATTTTTTCAATGGAAATAATTATACTCAGTGGAAGATCAAAATGAAAATGCATATTGAAAGTACGAGTTTTGATATTTGGTCTACTATTGAGGATAAGTATGAGTTATCTAAGGATTCTAGGAGTACTTGAGATGATTCTAAAAAACTATCCTATAATAATAATCACAAATATATGAATTTCGTGTATTGTGATTTAGGAGATGAGGAGTTTAACATATTTTTTACTAGTAAAACAATATTTGAAATTTGGGACACATTATCTATTTATCATAAAGGAATAACCAATTTCAAATAGATGAGATTGAATACATATACTATTAAGTATTCTACTTTTAAGATGAAGCCTGATGAATTAATTCCCGATAAGTATCTCAGGTTCAATGAAATTATGAACACTATGAGATCCCTAAGAAATATAGTGTCTAATAAGGATAAAATTATGAGACTACTTAGATTTCTTCCTGAAAGATGGAGAGGGAATTATATGTCAATAAGAGAGTCCTACGATATTTTTAAATTTTCATTTAAGTAATTAATTGTTAAGTTAATGATTTAAAAAAAGATATGAAATTCAACAGAGAAGAATATGATGAGCTGAAAAGAAAGTTAGTAGCTTTCAAGTCTATTGCACCCAAACAAAAAGAAAAGGAAAAAAGAAAGAGTTCAATATTAAATTTCCAATGATAGAGAGTCACCACCTAATAGTGATGAGGAGATGGCCCATATGGCCAGAAGATTCAAGAAGTTCTATAGGAAGAAGAAATTTTTCAGAAATCCAAGCTATAAAGGAAACTATGATAGCAAAGGGACTTGGAAGAAAGATCGAAAAAGGGATGATAACATAAATGACATAAACTTCTATGAATGAAAGCATAATGTACATGTAAAATCAGACTATCCAAAATTGAAGTACAAAAATAAATATGAGGAAATGGATAAAAAATTCAAGAAATCAATGAAAGAAACATGGAGTACCTCTGAGGACAACTATAATAACTTGGACTCTACTCTAGAAGAGAAGTCTGACTGAGCCAACATGTGCTTCAAGAAAAAAGTCTTTATGGTACCTACTATATCTACTTCTATACATGTGATTAATGATGATAACTCTGAAAATGAACATAACGATGATGATATATATCAATAGGAAATGTTTGAATACTACAGAATACTAGAGGATACTTTTAATGAACTTAAAGATAAGTATAATGTTCTGAAAATAAATCATGCATTATCTTCTAATACTAAATTTGATTTATCTATTAAGAAAGATAAAAATGCTCAGTTTTTAAAAGAAAACACTGAAATTAAATTTTTCAATGAAAAAATGATTAAGGATTTAGAAAAGTTCACCAATGGTAGAGAAACTCTTAATCAGATTTTAGGAAAATATGTTTCTCTAAAATTTGTTACATGTCTAGGATACCAAATTGGACAAAGAAGAATAGTAAAGAACAATTTTTTACCTAAATCTAATTTTGAAATATTTATTGATATTTATATTTATAGAATAACTAATAACATTTTTATTTAAAAAATATTATAGTCTATTTATAAGAGACCTATTAAACAATTATGGGTTCCTAAATCCTTAATTACTAACACATCTAGACCCAAGAAAATACGGGTACCAAATCATTTCTTGTATATTTTTTTTTCAATGGAATGTTTCTTGAAGACCTTATATAAAAGTTTATGTTACTTGTGCAATGAATTTTCAATTCATATGACAAGAGAATACTCATGTTTCAAAAGTATTATAAAGGTTTATAGAGGGAATTTACCCTTTAGTGACAATGCTAAAGAGAAAATCATCAGCCTTGGATAAATTGGTAACATTAATTATGTTTTAATTTCCAAAGTACTATTTGTTGATGGATTGAAGTATAATTTACTTAACACCTCTCAATAATGTTATGATTTTTTTCATGTTAAATTTGAAAATAATGCATGTAATGTTTTTTATTCTAAAGATGATTTAGTTTTTACTACTTTAAGGAATTAAAATTTTTATGCCATTGATATTTTTTTAATTTTTTAGAATGTTTCCTACATGTGTTCCTTTTATAAATAATATTTTCTTTGGAAAAGGAGACTAGTCCATTGTAATATTCACTCACTTAGGAAGATTACTATAAAAGGGTTAGTTAGGGATCTACCCAAACTTGAGTTCCCAAATGATAAACTCTGTAACCCCTATCAAAAAGGGAAACAACACAAGATTTCTTTTTAAATTAAATAAAGAAGTTTCAACTTCTCAACCTATCAAGTTTGTTTATATGTATTTATTTGGACCATATAGAGTTTCTATTCTAAATGGGAAGCACTATGTTTATATACGAGTAGATGATTTTTTAGGTATACTTGGGTGTTCTATCTAGATCAAAAAAGTGAAGCCTATTCTTATTTCACCAAGTATTCTATATTAGTAGAAAACTTAAGTGGAATTATAATTTAGAATTTAATAAGTGACCATGGACATGAGTTTGAAAATAAATACTTTGAATCCTTTTTCTAACAAAATGGATATAGTCATAAATTCTCTGCTCCAAGGTCCCCTCAGTAGAATAGAGTTATAAAAAGAAGGAATAGAATAGTTCAAGAGATATACTAGACTATACTAAATGAATATGAACTACCAGTCTACTTTTTTGTAGAGGCTATGAATATATCTTGTTAGATTATCTATAGAGTGTTAATTATACATATCTTAAAGAAGTCCCCCTATGAGCTTTGGAATAGTAGAAAGTCTAAGGTTGATTAATTTATATTTTTTGGTTATAAATTCTTTATTCTTAACACTAAGGATAATATAGAAAAATTGGCCTTTAAAAGTGATGAAAAATTTTCCTGGGTTATTCAACCTCAAGTAAATCTTATAAAGTCTTTATCAAAATAACCAAGATTGTGGAAGAATATGTTCATATAAAATTTGATGAGGCAAATCCACATGAACCCAAGAACTCTATAAAAAACCTTGATGATGATTTATCTTCTCTGAACTTAAATTCTAAACCTACTGATTCTGTTGTGAATCAATGCAACACTCGAATGTTTTTATGAAATATTTTCTATAAATAATTTTAATTATTCAATAGCTTTCATTTCACATAATCATGAGTTTAAATGAACTGTGAGATTACATTGGTATAAAATGAACATTATATCCCAACCTTTAAGTTATAGGGAATAAATATAACTAACTTATGAAAATGTATGGTGAATTTTTTGGCTACCAATTATTTATAAAAAATGTAAACCAATGTAAAGGAAATTTTTTATTTTTGTATTAATAAATTAAGTTAATTAAAATTAGTAAATTAAATTAATGAAATATATATGTTATATATTTGATAAAACATTTTTTTATATTCATCCAATAGATATTTTAGTCATAAGATATGAATAAACTGTATTTTATGTATAAAAACCTATATTTTTCAAAGGGGTAACTTTACTGCATTTTAAGGGAGAACCCTTTGTAAATTAAATTATGACACATTAATATTTTTATATGATAAAATAAACTTCTTATTTATAATAGTGATATAAAAATTTACTTTTGATGAAATTTTGATATTTTTCTGATAACTTTCAAGTTTTGATAAATAGTAAAAATATACTAAATTTTAATTAAAAATGACTTTTTTCATAGAAACAATTTATATCGTTAAATTATATTATTTAGTGGTTTTAAATTATAAATATATTATATTTTTATCTTTTAATATAATTTAGGTCATTGGTATTAATTTTACATTGAATTCAGATGTAAAAACATCTCAATCTTTTGCAATGTTTTAACTCTTAAAAACTCGTTTTCTCATTTCAACAACGTGATTACTTTTAAATTAATTAATAAAACTTATGTGTTTTGAATTTTTAAAAATTTATTACATATTAATAATTACTAGGTCTAAATTATTTAAACATATTTCTCTTATTTTTGGGCATTACGAATAGTAAATTTGGTAATTTTTATTAATATGGTAAAAGGGTAAATCTAGTAATTAATGATAAAAATAATGTTATAAAATTACCATAACTCTTGTAATAATTTCATTGGATGAGTTTTTTTTACCTAAATCATACTTTCATCTAAATGGTATCCTTTGGAATCCACTTGGATGAGATTAGGACATTTAATTTATTTTATTTAAAGAAAAGTTAAATATGTCTTACTCATATTTTAAGAACTATATAATTTTTTATATAATGTTATACAAAATATAAATTTTACTAAAGATACTAATTTTAAATCTAATATGTTTTTATTTATCATGGAAATTTATTTTTAATTTTTAGGAAATAAATAGTTACGTTAATAGATTATACATTAATGATGTAAAAAATATTTAATTAATGAAAATTCAATAAAATAATTTTTATTAAAATGATAATAACCATTAAAATACAAGAAAACTTAAAAAAAATATTATTGGTATAGTATATATCTATCATATTCATCCAAGTATCAATTTATTGACCATTTGGATCCATATGGAAAATATTATGACACTTATAATATTTTATTTTAAGTGATGTTAGGTGGTCACATTCAAATTTTTATAAATATAACATTTTTAATATAGGAATTTATAAAATATTTATTATACTATAAATATTACTATGAAAAATAGAAGAAGTATCTTCGTTATGGTATTTTATTTTAAATTTTTAACTAACAAATAGGTATATTAAATAATTACACAAAACTGATGTTGTAATTATTTTAATAAAAGAGATAATAAATAAATGTTATTAAAAATGTTAAAATAAATATAATTTGGGATAATTAATATATCCAAAAAAATAATATATTACCTTCACCTATTATGAATATAATAAAACATTTGGTTTGAATTTAACTTGTTATCTTCATATTTTTAATAATCAATTAATTGTATAGTATCAAATTATGACAATTGATTATTTATCAAACAAATGTATTATTAAATTATTTAAAAATATTAAAACATTTTTAAAAATATAGAATAATTATTAAATTGTTTAAAATTGTCTAAATTATTCATTTAAGTTCTAATTGATATCAACTAAGTAAATATTTCACCCTTTTAATATTGAAATATTTCTTATCTTAGTTAAAATTAAATAGAATAAATAAGTGTTAAATTAAAACAATAAGGTTTAAATGGATAGAAAAACTTGTCTTAAAATTATTGGTTATTGAGATTATAACCTTATCACTTATTATATAAAAATATGATATTTTTGAGGTTTTTATATGTGGTTTGATTTTATTATAAATTAATATTTCTAGAAATTCCAAAGGTACCCCCAACCTCAACTATAAAAGGGAACTTCCTCCCTCATTTTCATAACTCATTTATCCTTTGATTTCATCCATAACACGACCATTTACATTCTAAACTTCTATAGTCACATTATAGAGGTTATATTATTCTCAAAATACCAATTTTAGTGCTTTTAAGAGGAGATATAGAGGGAGCTCGTCGAAGAAGAGATAATATCCTTTACCGAATCTCTCAACACCATTTATTCTTCTACTACATCTTTATTTATTGTTTACATTATTAAGTAATAAATAAAGTATCAACTATATAATAAGATTTTATTATGGTTATGAAAAAACCTTATTCCACCTTCCATCCATCCTATTAAAAATGAAATCACCACGCGTGCGTACGTACGACTTATCATCTCCACGTCGTCATGTAATCTGTTTTTTACCAACAATTTACTTGGATGGTTATAATGATGGAAATAATAACAATATATTATTATTATAACAATATATTTATTCTGTAATAATATAAATACCATCCACTTCCATACCATTTCATAATTAAAGGAATGATATCAGCGCTCGTGCGCACGTATGACCCGCCGTCTCCACGGTGTGATGAGATTCATTCTACAAGATATCCATTAAATCATGATTATATAAATGTATAGAATTAATATATATGATTTATATTATATTAATATAATTATGGAAATGATATAAATATAACCTATGAAGAAGAATCAGAACTTATTCAATAAAACATGCATATAAAAATGAAGTTGTTTATAATAAAATAACAAGTATTATTAACAAATAGATGATAATATGATCATATATGATATCATAAAAATGAATATGATTCTGGAATAAGTCAATTATATTATTTAAATCATTATACAAGAGTTTTGGATACATACAACGGATATCAAACCTAAGGTAATAGATAATTTTGCAATCTCATTATTATCCAAGATTTTTTATACATAAGTATTTACTAGGGTATATTTATCATCCAAATACATGTTTCATAAATATATAATATTATTTTTATTCTTTTATAATGTTTTAAAGTCAATTTTACCCATTAGTGATTTTTTATTAAATGGTATGATAGGAATATTTTGTTGTTTTTGTAATGCCCCAACCCCAAAAACCCAGAGTCGGTGCATTATTACGTATCATTAGCATGATCACAAAATATCAAGTCTTGATAGACTGATTATTTTAGTAGCCTTAGAAGTACTATATACATTCAAAAGTTTTACATTACTTCATAAAATAGAAAACTACAACAACATTTTTTCCACAGACAACACTAAGATCCCATAGAATATCCCTATAGGTCAGTCATAATATACTTCTTCACATCCTGGGAAAAATAAAACATAGAAAGGGGTGAGCTCAGATGCTCAGTAAGGATAACAATATAGCAAAAACTTTCATAAATAGGCATAAACATTTAAGGTAATGTATAAGACTAAAAAAAAATCCTTTTAAATTTGAACTTCAGCATAATATGGAAAAGATAAAATTAAATAATGTCATTTACTTATTCACATGGATATTCTAATAGTCGAATAATCACATGAAATATCAATAGCCACTTTCATAATTATGGAATTCATAATGTCAGACTTTCATAACCACATAGTCAAGGCCTTGTGCCAAGACTACAAATAAGATTTTATCAAGGCCTTGGGCCAAGACACAAGTTTGTCTCGTGAGACCAACTGATGCATTGAGGAGCTATAGCGGGCTCCACCTAACACATACTAAGTCAAATTCATTCCTCATATGAAAAGGTTGAAACATAATCTGAACATTCGTATTAAAACTAGCATATGAAATGTCAATATTTTAACCACAAACCATGAATGGTATAAAAATAGAACATCCACAATCAAACATAACTCATTCAATACAATATGTAAGATTTTATTATAATATATCAACCTCAATAGATAATAATGAATGATATTTACATAGATGAAAATAATCATCAAAACTATTTGAGAGAAATATCCCCCTTTTTCTTGAAAACATTTAAAAGTCTCACTATTTATCAAGAAGTCGTTTAAAATATATTTTTGAATCAAAGTGTCCCAAACCATTTTGAAACTTTTAAAAGGAATTTTAATTTTAAAACTTTAATTTCCATATAAATAAATCATTAAAACTATTTTTAAAACATGGAGATTAATGAGAAGTATTTAGAAGAATAAATCTTTAAAATACTTAAAATGATATTTTAGTTAGAGTTTCTAACAAAAGGAGATACAATTGAATATGAATAATTGAGGTAATAAAAACATTATAATATCATGAGAATAAATGGGTTCATGATATACTTTGTCAAATTATAGTATATACACCAAATAAAATTGAATTGGCGCAAAACAATAAAGAAGACTCAATGGAATGTAAGTTGAGATGAAATCCCTTATGAAGACCATATCCTTAGGTTAAGGATAAATCAATGACATAATTATGTGTGAAAAATATATGTACACTCAATATGATTGTATATTTAGTGTAAATCAATAAGAGAACATTCACACATATTCTTTTAGAAACAACACCAATGAATTGGATGTTTAACTCAATGTATAGAGATTGAGTTAAAATTACTCTTATCGGGTTCATATCGATGACTTGAGAATTTATCAATGGAGTGATTATGTGTATCAAAATTATATCCACAGTAAGGGGAGTGGAAATTACTACACAAATAATAAATAGTGATTCCACACATAATCATGGAGTAAAATAATCAATGAAGTATGTGTAAAGCTGAATGAGTGGAAATTGAAATTCGAAATTCCCTTACCAATTTGGTAAATTACAAAACATACATCCCATGAAAGATGGATCATAAAGTGAAGATGTAATTACTTATAAATTAAATTATATTACAGAAATAATACAATCATGGACAGTACATACGCCACACAAAAGAAAATAGTGGCCAATATAGCGTGAATCTCACTGGAATAAAAGGTGAGATCAAAAACCCTTACTTTGTTGTAAACAATCGAGTCGTATGAAAAAAAGTTAATAACCACAAAATGAATCACATAATACCATGAATATAAAGAGAATCATGATAATATATATCAAATGGTAGTACACAATACACCACATCTAATAAATAAGTGGCGAACAATGGAAATCTCAAGGAATTAAAAGTGAGATAAGAAGCCCCTTACTTTATAATTTTCCTTGGTCGAGGGTAGGTTAACCTCCTGTATAATGGTGAAATAATTGTTAATAAATTATACAAGAATCATATATATTAATATGATATCATATATGATCTTTTAACATTTCTTTGTTAATAATATCTTAGTATTATCGTCATTTTTGGTGTTAACAGATTTGTTTTCCTTCATATTATTTGTTACGTGAGTCATATTTTTTATGGATGGTATTTATCTTATTCATATCCAGAATTATATCAAGTCTCTAAACATTTTTTTTAATCATAAAATGAAAATTATTCTCGAATGGATACGATGGGGAATGAATCTCGTCGCGTTCGTGGAGACGGTAATCCGTACGTACGCACGAGCGACAATATCATTCTTTTGATATTAAAGTAATATACAATTGGATGTTATATCTTATATAAATAGTCATTATAATTTTATATTTATTATTTACATAAATTAAACATCATTATTATACCCATCCAAATAATAATGTATTGAATAACAATTACACCACGATGTGGAGACGGTAAGCCGTACGTACGCACGTATGGTGACATGTCCTTCAAAGGATGGATATAATAATGAATATGGTTGTAAAATATTTATAATAACATCATAGTATATATAAGATACTGGAGTTATTATTTTATAATGTAAATAACAAAGAAAGAGGAAGTGGAAGAAGAATGGAGCTTGAAAGAGGTGATGAAATATTTACCTCTTCTTCGGTTTCTTCCTTTTGATTTGATCAAAAGGGCTCCTTAGGTTGGCTTTATGACTAAATTAAGTCCTCTAGAATTAAGGTAGGACAGTTTAGAGGGTATTTGGGCAGGTTTTGTCCGAGATAAATGGCCTTGATGGTGTGAATTAGAGAGAAGGGAGAGTGACCTTTTATAAGAGGGGTGAGGGGAACCTTAGGAAAAGCTAGAAATATTATTTTATAATAAAATCATTTTCGGTTTATAATGGCTCAAAAATAGATTATTTAAAGTCTAAGGTAGTTATTGGTCGAAAAACACTCAACCAATAGGTTTTAGATAGGTTTGGGTCACTATATTAACCTTATCTTATAGATTTAACTCTTCGTTAAATAGTTTGACATTTACCATGTCTCTTTGTATTTTTATATTATATGGTTAATAAAATTACTATATACTTCCAAGAGAACCCCAAGTGATTCATTAATGACACACCTATCATTATATAAGTCTTTTGGATGAAGCTTAGATTTTTAGGAATATAATATCAATTAATAATATAATATTTGTTTTAAAAACTCTTTTATGTCAATTTTGATACTATTTGGTATTTTGTTTTTTCTAAATTCATAACAGCATTATTAATTCGAAAAAAAATCATCTAAACAACTCTAAAATGTCATATTAAACTATAAAATTATTTTAATTCATCAAAAGTCTCAAATTAAATTTATTTGGATATTTATAATATCAAATATTTTAATATTTTATTAATTAGGTAATTACTGCATCATCATTGTGTCATAATTAAATTAAATTATATAATGTCTAAAAAATATAAATAAAATACCATTATGTAGGAAATTTTTTTATATTTCTAATGAATATTTATAATCTAATTTATCTTATGTATAAACCTATATTAAAAATGGTTTATTTATTAAGCTTTGAATTTAACACTTTTAACTCTTCTTTGATTTTAATAATAATAAATGTCTTAATCTAATCCAAGTGGACCTAAAGGATCATATTTTATTCATAAGTTTGTTTTTGTTCAAATTAAACTTATCCAATAGAATTAGGACATGTGTTAGGGTAATAATAATATCATTTTTACCCTTAATTACGCTATTTACTTTTAACCGTGGTAAATAAAAGTCAAAAGTTACTATTCACCAAAAATTATTTTTATCTTATTGAACCACATTTTACTTACTTATATAAACCGTGTGTCTCTGATTTTTGAAATTCAATTCACAGAAGCGATAAAATTATGTTTTATTCCAATTTGCGAATGCTCCTAGGAGGTGGGTAAAAGACAGTTAAAAGTTCAATAAAATTTTTATATATCTAAAATTATTATAAACTGATTCCAATGAATAACATTGAACTTATATAGGTATTATGTATCTATTTTGTCCTAAAATAAATTTAAATAAAATAAATAATTATTTAAATAAAAATTCGGTTTTAAACTATAACTCAGTGTTTTTCACTATTCGTCAAAAATTGAAAGTTTTTAGAAAAATACCAAAAACTCACCCTAAGCTAATTTCGATATTATGAATCCAAAAATGAATTCCATTTTCAAAGATAAAATTTATAAAATTTCAAAAAGTGGGTATTACTATTCATAACGGCTAGTTTGATTGGTCATGGTGTGTTTGAATCTCAATGTTGCGTACAATGCAAGCTATTACATTATTCAAAGGTAGACGTACCATGAAAGCTTGGGGTGTTAAATTATTTCCCCCTTTTGGAAATTTTACCCTAACAATTTTTAAAATTGGGCTTGGGAACATAATTGAAAGTCCCACATCAGAAAAAGAGTCAATAAAACTATAACTTTAAAAGAAAGAAAGAGAAGTACAAAGGTCACCCTAGATAACCCATACTAGGATTCCATGTAGGAAAACATGGATATGGAAGATAAAATAAGTGTCAAGTTATGATGGAGAGGGATAGAAAACATGATCAGGATAAAGTTAACAACAAGAAAACCACAAACTTGTGATGAGACAAATGGTCATTAGTTTCCCAGTAAGAAAAGTAAATAGAAAGCGTTTTTTTTGTTTTAAGTTACATTTCATAGAGATAAGGAATTTATTTATGGGATTTACTAAGAACATAAAGATATATACTTACTTTTTATGTTGTGTTTTATTCATTAATAAATTTATACCACTAACTCATTTGTTTTCAAAAAACGATGAGTATTCAAGATGACTTGGTCAGACCGGAAGAGCTAGAATAAACTTCTAGAGAATCACATGATCCACAAAGGATAAACTATATATTTACCTTGTCTTTAGAGATTAATCAAAACCAAAATGGTTAGTACAAGATCAGATGACCCCCCAAAAGGATATTCCTTTAGAGAAAGAAATACTAATCTTAATTTCTAAAATTAAAGCAACAATACCCCAAAGTTAAATAAATTCTATTCAATAAACAATTGTCCTTAAAATACTTCAATATAATCCAAACTAATATTGAAACCCAAAACTTAGAATAATTTGGTTATGCAGTCTTCCTCATTAAATTGTATCTCCAAATGACATTGAATAATCTTAAATTCACATACTTAAAAGTAATTAACCTAATCACATATTCTCTATTATAGGTTAATCATTTCCATAAATAACCCAAATCACTATAAATATACAATAAAAACATAGATAAAAATCTACCATTACTCCTCAAATTAAATCTCATAGTATTCTATTTTCCTTAGGCATATAGTGTTCCCAACCGAGCGAACGTCTTCCAAAATAACATTTATCACTTAATCACCAAATCATTTTTCTATACTAAGGGTATTCATTTGACAAGACATAAGATCCCAAATCAACTTATTATTTATCAATAAAATCATTTAACTAAAAGTAAATAGTCACACTAACCAGGGACTTCACGTAGTCCAGTGGTAGGCGATAAATCTCAATCGCACTCTGGTTGTGGGTTCGATTCCCACAAATTTTTCTGACGTGACGGGTTTTCAAACAGTCTGTGTGTTGTACTTTTTCAAAAACTATATTTTATAACATTACCAAAATGAGATAAATTCCTCAAAATAACCTTAACATAATTTAACCACAAATGTTATCTCATACCTTGAATTTTTATTCCAAAATATAATAACTTATAATTTACTCAAACCCAATGAACATATAAAACCAAATGGTTTTTTTATAACTATATCCACAAGAGAAAATATAATTCTTCCTCAAATATAATTTTCACATGACAAACTATAGGGTTACAAATACATGAGAAAATTATTCCAAAGTAATCCCATCAACAAGGAGAACTAATACTTTTAAACATTTCTCCAACCATTTATTCCCACATAGCTTATTCTTTGACCAAGAAAATGTCCTATAGAATAAGGCATTCACTCGGGTAATGGCCAGGTCCCCTAAATTTACGGCAAATGACTGTAAATGGATTTTTGGGATCATTTTTATTTTCTTCCATAGAACTCTTCATTTTTCCTCGACAATTCTTTACTTTATGTCCTTCTTTCCCACACATAAATAATTTATTTGTTCCATTGAGACACTTTCCTGGGTTTCTCCTTCCACATTTCCTACATGATGGAGATTTAGGATTCTTTTCTCCATGTCTCCATTGCTGGAGTTCTTATCATTAATCACCTTTCTCTTCTTTTTTGAGTCCGAGAGTTTGTTAATATATATTTTGTTGATCATATTTTTGGAAAACTGATTTGGCTTGAACATGATATCTTTTACACCTATCAAAATTCTATTTTATTGCTCATTTCCACCATCATTACCACCTTGTACATCATGCTCAAAGATACTATGACTTCCTTGGAATCCAGCCATTGACTAAAACTAGAAAGCATTGTGTGAGTAACAGTAGTCATAAAATCATTTAGAGAATATCATGACACAATATTTTCAATTTGAAACACCTTAGGATTAACCAAGGTCATTTATTATCATCTTATATTAAAATACTTCAAATCGGTTTGTAAAGAAAATGTAATTATCCTAAGCATATCCCCCGGAAGTGTCGTAACTAAGAGTGCAGCAAGGCCTGTTGTCGTGCACCAGTTCCCATTCGATTCTAGCTCAATGCGGTGTTTTTAGGTTTTACCCCTAGGTACATCTTTTCCAGAGCTTCCTCTACCTGCTCTTATCTATATAGGGATGTATTACTTGGAAAACTCACAAAATATATAAAATAACAAAATTTTAGGAAGTTCTTCTATACTAATCCTCAAAGTCTATCTTTGGGATATGTTCTCTAATCATAGTTTATCTAAATCTAGTTTCCAAGGTTTATACTAAACTTCCTCTGATACCAAATGTAATGTCCCAACCCCAGAAACCCAGAGTCGGTGCATTATTACGTATCATTGGAATGATCACAAAATATCAAGTCTCGAAAGACTGATTAGTTTAGTAGCCTTGCAAGTACTAGATACATTCGAAAGTTTTACATTACTTCATAAAATGAAAAACTACAATAACATTGTTTCCATAGACAACACTGAGATCCCATAAAATATCCCTGCAGGTCCATCATAATATACTTCTTCACATCCTAGGAAAAATAAAACATAGAAAGGGGTGAGATCAGATGCTCAGTAAGGATAACAATATAGCAGAAACTCTCATAAATAAGTATAAAAATTTAAGGCAATGTATAAGACTAAAAAAAAAGCCTTTTAAAATTTAACTTCAGCATAATATGGAAAAGATAAAATCAAATAATGAAATTTAATTATTCAAATGGATATTCTACTAGTATAATAATCACATGCAATATCAATATCCACTTTCATAATGATGGAATGCATAATGCCAGACTATCATAACCACATAGTCAAGGCCTTGTGCCAAGACTACAAATAAGATTTTGTCAAGGACTTGTTACAAGACACTAGTTTCTCTCATGAGACTTACTGATGCATCAAGGAGCTATAGAGAGCTCCACCCGTCACATAATAAGTCCAATTCATTTCTCATATGAAAAGGTTGAAACATAATCTGAACATTCAAAATAAAACTAGCATACGAAATGTCAATATTTTAACCAAAAACCTTGAATGGTATAAAAATAGCACATCCACAGTCAAACATAACTCATTCAATACAATATGGAAGATTTTTTTATAATAGATCAACCTCAATAGAGAATAATTAATGATATTTATATAGATGAAAATAATCATCAAAACTATTTGAGAGAAATATCCCTCTTTTTCTTGAAAACATTTAAAAGTATCACTATTTATTGAGAAGCCATTTAAAATATATTTTTGAATCAAAGTGTCCCATAAAAATTAGAAACTTTTAAAAGGAATTTTAATTTTAAAACTTTAATGTCCATATAAATAAATCCCTAAAACCATTTTTAAAACATGAACATTAATGAGAAGGATTTAGAAGAATAAATCATTAAAACATTTAAAATGATATTAGTGTTAGAGTTTCTAACCAAATGAGAGACACTTGAATACGAATAATTAAGGTAATAAAAACATTATAATATCATGATAATAAATGGATTCATGATATACTATGTCAAAGTATAGTATATACAACAAATAAAAGTGAATTGGTGCGTAACAATAAAGAAGAATCAATGGAATGTAAGTTGAGATGAAATCCCTTATAAAGACCATATATCTAGGTTAAGGATAAATAAATGACATAATTATGTGCGAAAAATATAAATAAACTCAATATTATTGTATATTCAGTGAAAATAAATTAGAGAACATTCACAAATATTCGTGTAGAAACAACACCAATGAATTGGATGTTTAACTCAATGTATAGAGATTGAGTTAAAATTACTCTTATCGGGTTCATATTAATGACTTGAGAATTTATAAATGGAGTGATTATGTGTATCAAAATTATATCCATATTAAGGGGAGTGTAAATTACTACACAAATAATAAATAGTTATTCTATGCTTAATTATGGAGTAAAATAATCAATGAAGTATGCCTAAAGTCGAATGAGTGGAAATTGAAATTTGAAATTCCCTTACCAATTTGGTAACTTACGAAACATACATCCCATGAAATATGGATCATAAATTGAAGATGTAATTACTCATAAATTAAAGTATATTACACAAATAATACAATCTTGGACAGTATATATTCCACACAAAAGTAAATAGTGTCCAATATAGCATGAATCTCACGGGAATAAAAAGTGAGATGAAAAACCCTTACTTTGTTGTAATAAATTGAGTCGTATGACAAAAAGTTAATAAACACCAAATGAATAAAATAATACAATGAATATAAATAGAATAATGATAATATATATCAAATGGTAGTACAAAATAAACCACATCCAATAAATAAGTGGCGAACAATTCAAATCTCACTGAATTAAAAGTGAGATAAGAAGCCCTTTACTTTGTAATTTTCCTTGGTTGAGGGTAGGTTAAACTCATTTATAATGGTGAAATAATTTTTATTAAATTATAAAATAATCATATACATTAATATTATATCATATATGATCTTTTAACATTGCTTTATTAATAATATCTTAGTATTATCATCGTTTCGGGTGTTAATGGATTCATTTTCCTTTATATTCTTTGTTATGTGAGTCATATTTGTTATGGATGGGATGTATCTTATTCATATTAAGAATTATATAAAGTCTCTAAAAATTATTTTTAATCATAAAATTAAAATTAATCTTGAATGGATACGATGGGGAATGAATCTCATCGCGTTCGTGGAGACGGTAATCCATACGTACGCACGAGCGACAATATCATTCTTTTGATATAAAAATAATATATAATTTGATGGTATATCATATATAAAAAATAATTATAATGTTATATTTATTATTTAAATCAATTACACATCATTATTATACCCATCCAAATAATAATGTATTACATATCAATTACACCACGACGTGGAGACGGTAAGCCGTACGTACGCACGTATGGTGACATGTCCTTCAAAGGATGGATAGAATAATGAATATGGTTGTAACATATTTATAATAACACCCCAATATATAAAGGATAATTGAGTTATTATTTTATAATGTAAATAACAAAGAAAGAGGAAGTGGAAGAAGAATGGAACTTGAAAGAGGTGATGAAATATTTACCTCTTCTTCGGTTTCTTCCTTTTGATTTGATCAAAAGGGATCCTTAGGTTGTCTTTATGACTAAAGGAATGCCTCTATAATGAAGGGAGGACAGTTGAGAGGGTATTTGGGCAGGTTTTGACTGATCCAAATGGCTTTGAAGGTGTGAATTATAGAGAAGGGGAAGTGCCCTTTTATAAGAGGGGTGAGGGGAACCTTAGGAAAAGCTAGAAATATTATTTTATAATAAAACCATTTTCGGTTTATAATAGATCCATAATGGGTTATTTAAAGGATAAGGTAGGTATGGGTCGAAAACCAGTCAAACATAGGTTTTAGATAGGTTTGGGTCACTATATTAACCTTATATTTTAGATTTAACTCTTGGTTAAATAGTTTGACATTTACCATGTCTCTTTGTATTTTTATATTATATGGTTAATAAACTTACTATATACTTCCAAGATAACCCTAAGTGATTAATTAATGATACACCTATCATTATATAAGTCTTTTGGTAGAACCTTAGATTTTTAGGAATATAATATCAATTAATAATATAATATTTGTTTTAAAAACTCTTTTATGTCAATTTTGACACTATTTGGTATTTTGTTTATTCTAAATTCATAAAAGCATTATTAATTTGAAAAAGATTCATCTAACCAACCCTGACATGTCATATTAACCTATAAAATTAGTATAATTCATAAAAAGTCTCAAATTACATTTATTTGGATATTTATAATATCAAATATTTCAATATTTCATTAAATAGGTAATTACTGCATCATCATTGTGTCATAATTAAACTAAATTATATAATGTCTAAAAAATATAAATAAAATACATTTATGTAATAAATATTTTTATCTTTATAATGAATATTTATAATAGAATTTATCTTATATATAACCCTATATGAAAAATGGTTTAGTTATTAAGCTTTGAATTTAACACTTTTAACTCTTCTTTGATTTAAATAATAATAAATGTCCTAATCTAATCCAAGTGGACCTAAAGGATCATATTTTATTCCTAAGGTTGTTTTTGGTCGAATTACACTTATCCAATAGAAATAGGACATGTGTTAGGGTAATAATAATATCATTTTTACCCTTAATTACCCTATTTACTTTTAACTGGGGTAAATAAAAGTCAAAAGTTACTATTCAAAAAATATTATTTTTACCTTATTGAACCACATTTTACTTATTGAGATCAAAATTTTCTCTCAGATTTTTTAAATTCAATTCACAGAAGCAGTAAAATTATGTTTTATTTAAATTTGCGAATGCTCCGAGGAGGTGGGTAAAAGACGGTTAAAAGTTCAATAAAATTTTTATATATCTAAAATTATTATAAACTGACTCCAATGAATTAAATTGCACTTATATAGGTATTATGTATCGATTTTGACCTAAAATAAATTTAAAAAAAATAAATAATTATTTAAATAAAAATTCGGTTTTAAACTATAACTCAGTGTTTTTCACTATTCATCAAAAATTGAAAGTTTTCAGAAAAATACCAAAAATTCACCCTAAGTTAATTTCGATATTCTGAATCCAAAAATGAAGTCCATTTTGAAAGTTAAAATTTATAGAATTTCAAAAAGTGGGTATTACTATTCATAATGGCTAGTTTGATTGGTTGTAGTGTGTTAGAATCTCGAAGGTGCGTACAATGCAGGATATTACATTATTCAAAGGGAAACGTACCGTGGAAGCTTGGGGTGTTACATTTTTTCGATACATGGTACTTTTTGACTTATCTAATAAAATTATGATAAGAATGTTTTCTTTTAACTTATATAGAATGACGGGTTTTTTCATTTTCATAACACCATATTTACATGAAGCTTCCTTTACAATATTTCAAGATTATTTTTAAAGAAATTATTTTCTATTAAAATTGTGTGGAACTTTGAGAAAATAAGTTTTTTTTGAAGAAGAACAGATATTTTCCTCAAGAATTAATTTCAAGTGTTCTATAAAAATTATATTCCATATAATATGGGATTATTTAATAGGGTTATGTTTCATGTATACATTCCCTATTATTATTATGTTTGATTAAGTTTATAATGGAATTCTATTTTTGAAATCCATTAATTTATATGGATTATGTTATGATGGAATGATGTTTAAGAAACCCATTTTATTCTTTGGGTTATGCTATGATGAATGATTTATTTTTTTGTATCACACATAAGAATTATTTCATTATGATATGGGTGGGACCTATATCTACATCTAATTCATTGGGTAAAGATTTATATCTCATGAGATAGATAGGGATGTAATTAGAAATGATATCGGTTTAGTAATACAGGGATGAAACGGGAAGTAAAACTAGTTTAGTAATGGAATTTGTCTACTATGATGGTCTTGGTAATGAGCCTTGAATAATATGAATTGATTTCCCATGCTTACGTGTATTCCAAAAATTACATGTCTTATGTTATGACTTTTGGGAATATATTCATTGATTCTTTATTAAATTTTATGATTTATACCATGACATGATATCCTGATATTTCATATATAGGATAATATTTTCAAATGTTTTGTTCTTATGTATTAGAATTATGATATGATTGATATATTACTTGTTTACCCTTACTGAGCATATGATCTCACCCTTTCTTATGTTTCTTTTCACTAGGTTGTGAAGAAGAGTATTAGTAAGATATGTCAAAAAGGGATCTAGATATAAAGGAAAATGGGTCTAAATATAAAGGAATAAGTGGGAGACAACGTAGATGTCTTATGAACCAGTTTTTTATGTTTCCCAATTTATAAAGACACTAAACATATATAGTCCTGGCATGATTTTGTTATATTTTTTAATTAACATTCTTCAATTTTGAATTAATATCTATGTATGTAACGTATGGGCTATTAGAGTTGGTAACAGAGAAAAGGTATAGTTAACCTTTAGAAACTAGGATGTGAAAACCTTAGTAAGATCCCTAAGGATATGTCTAAGTATAGATTAAAATCATAGTGTTTTATAAATGATCATGAATAACCTAGGATAAAATCTAAAGTTATATCATTTGAAATTTTATTCTCGATTATGTGGTTTTCCCATTATGTTTAGTGTTGCTCATACTACGCTTCTTGGTTTTAGTCAATGGATGTAACCCAAAGGAACCATGTTAATCAGAAATGCGAGGGGAAATGAAATGATTGTACTTCTAAGAAACCAAATGTTATGGGAGTTAGAATGAAAAATCTTATAGATATGATCACACAACTTTTTCAATCCATGAATCTTGTAGGTCTACCAAATGAGAAAAATAGGGAACAACATTTTGTTGAGTCCTTCATGAGGCAACGTCCACATTCTTTCAGTGGGTCTTCTAATCCACTAATGGATAAAAAATGTATTAGTACCACTAAAAAGATATTTTTAGTTCTCAAATGTTTATAACATGATAAATTCATATTGGAAGACTATCTTTTGGAAGGTTAAGATGATCAATGGTGGAATCTTATCAATAATATGAGGTAAAGAGATGAAATTATATCCATGGAATGGGATGAGTTCAAAAACTTATTTTTCAATAAGTACTTTCCTCGTATTATTTGAATAAATATAAAGAGGGAGTTCCCTGAACTAAATTAAAAGGATGATGAATCTATTGGTACCTATGAATCAAATTTTACAAGACTTGAAAGGTACGCTTATGGAATTATTATCCAACCTGAGAGTAAAATTGATCAATTCTTTAGTGTCATAAAACCAAGTATCTGAAGGGAATTATCCATAGTGGAATTTAATATCTATGAGGAAATCATTATATGTGATCTCAAGGTTGAGATGGAGGTTGGAGTAACCCATCATTCCTATGGGCTTGATAAGAAGAGAAAAATGGAATTCAAGGGAAAATCTAAAGACCACACTGAAAAGAAGATGAGTTTTTACTTATTCTCAAAGTGTGGAAATAAACATGGAGGAAATTATCTTAAAGGTACTATAAAATGTTTTAAGTGTGGGAGAGATGGTCATCGGGTAGTTGAATGCCAAAATAATGGGAAAAATATGTCTAATGATGTGAATAGAGAAAAGTTTACATAGAATAAACCTCATACAATTCAATGATGCAAGTGAAAGGAAATGTTTCATTATTCCAACCAATTCCCTAATCCAAGGGTTATCAATGATGATTGATTTTAGTAAAATCTTATGGCCAAAGACAAAGTAAAGTCACATGTGATCACTATCAGTGATGTGGAGTATGATAATAAAGTGGAGAAAGGTACACTTACCATCCACTATAAATTAGAAATTTTTTTATTTGATTATATATCCTCCCACTCTTTTATTTATGAATAATTTTCTAAGGGTATTTCCATATTACCTCAACAATTAGATTTTGAGTTAGCTATGAAAACTCCTAATGGAACAACAGTCACATCAAAAGTTTATAATTCTTCACCAGTTAAAGTTTGTGGGAAAGTGCTTCCATAAAATCTTGTGATCCTTCCTTTAGTGGAATTTTATGTGATTATTGGCATGGACTAGATTTCTCTATATAGAGATCATATTAATTACCATGGAAGGGAAGCCAAATTTCATATTCTGGATCAATCTATGATCATCTATCAATGCAAGGATGAATGTGACCTTCCAGTTGAAATTTATTCCATCTTATGGGTCTTGGTTCCTATAAATGAAGGTTTTATATATCAAATTGTTAGGGAAAAACTCACCATTAAGAATACACCTATTTTATGGGAATTTGTTTATGTATTTCTAGAATAATTTCTAGGTCTTCCATCAAATCGTGGAGTTGAGTTTTAAATAGAACTCATATCGGGTGCTATGCCTATTTCAAAGACACCTTATAGAATGTTTCCAATTGAGTTACAGGAGTTGATGAAGCAACTCCAAGAGAATCTTAAAAAGGGATTCATATTCCCTAGTGTGCCACCTTTGGGTTCACCTATTCTCTTTGTTAAGAAGAACGATAAATCAATGAGAATCTACATTTATTATCTAAAACCTAACAAGATCACTATCAAGAACAAATATCCTCTTTCTCGTATTGATGAATTATTTGACCAACTATGCAGAGCTCAATAATATTATAATATTGATCTTTATTCAGGATATAATCAATTAAGGGCTAAGAAGGAGGATGTACCAAAGATGACATTATGTATAAGTTATGTACACTATGAATTTATAGTGATTCATTTTGGTCTTACTAATTGTCCCACTATCTTCATGGATCTAATGAATAGAGTCTTTAGAGACTATATTCATCATTTTTGGTAGTTTTTATAGATAATATTTTTTTGTATTCGAATTGAAAGAAATATCATGAAGAGAACTTGATAATTGTACTAAAGACCCTGATAAAAGAGAGGATTTAGAAAAAATTTACCAAGTGTGAATTTTAGCTTCAGAAAGTTTCATTTTTGGGTCACATAATCTCAAGAGAGGGGATATCTGTGGATCTAGAAAAAATAAAAGTTATTGAACATTGGCCTAGACCAACAATGGTAACTGAGATCTAAATTTTTCTTGGTTTAGATGAATATTATAGACATTTTTTGAAATATTTTTCATGAATATCTAATCCACTGAACAATTTTACTTATAAAGGAGTTAAGTTCGTGTGGATGGAGGGATGTGAAAGAAATTTCAAAGGGATAGAAAGAAGGTTATCCACTGCACCTATGCTCACACTACCTTATAGTGGAGAAAGGTTTATTATCTATAGCGATTCATCCAAGAAGGGGTTGGGATGTTTTATCATGAAAAAATGATATAGTGATAGATTATTCCTCATGACAATTGAAAATACATGAGAAAAAATACCCAACTCATGATTTGGAGTTAGTTGCGGTAATCTTTGAATTAAAGATATTGAGGCATTATATTTATGGTGGAAAGTGTGATATTTATACTGATCATAAAATTTTAAAGTATATTTTCACACAAAATTATCTGAATATGTGCCAAAGAATATGGTTGGAGTTTATTAAAGATTACCAATGCTCGATATATTACCACCCTAGGAAAGTGAACATAGTGGCAGATGCTTTGAGTCGAAAGGACCATACTAGCTTTTCCATGATGAGGATAACAAAAGATCCAATATTTATGGATTTTTGAAGGATGAATATTGAAATTTTAAATAAAGGGGAGAAATATTATCTTTATCAAATAAATGTTCAACAAACTATATAAGTTAAGATTAAGGAGGTGGAAAAGGAAGATATTGAGCTACAAAACAAGGTGAGAAATGTTCCTGAATTTAACCTTGATTATGATGGAATGATAAGGATTAAGAACCGTGTTTTTATTCCTCCCATACCATAATTAAAGGAGTTTTTGAATGAGGCTCATATTTCTTCATTATCTATTTATCCTAGAATAACAAAGATTTATAGGGACCTGAAATAGTATTTCTGGTGGGATGGAATGAAAAGAGATGTTGATTAATATGTCTCTCATTTCTTGGTGTGTTTGCAAGTTAAAGCTAAGAGATAAAAGTCTAAGGGGATGTTACAACCATTACTCATACCATAATGGAAATGGGAAAACATCACTATGGAATTTTTCATTGGGATTCCCAAAGAATATAAAGGCTATAATGCTATATGGGTTATAATTGGTTACCTTAAGAAGTCAGTACACTTCATTGCTATTAGATAGGATTTCTCTCTTGATCATCTTTCCAAGATATATGTAAAATAAGTTGTAAGTTTTCATGGAGTACCACTTTTGATTATATATTATTGGGATTCGAGGTTTACCTCGATGTTATGGAGAAGTCTTTAACAGGCTCTAAATACATAGTTAAGTTTCATCACTGCTTAGGATTCTCAGATAGACGGTCAGTATAAGAGGAAAATTCAAACTCTAGAATACATGTTGAGAGCTTGATCTATGGATTTCAAAGGTGGTTGGGATTAACACCTACCTTTGGTATAATTTTCTTACAGTAATATCTTTCACTCCAGTATTCAGATGGATCCTTTTGAAGTCCTCTATGCACAGAAGTTTAGAACTCTAACTTGCTGGGATGAAGTTGGGGAAATAAATCTATTAGGACCTGATCTTGTTCATGAAATGGTAGAGAAGGCTAGATCTATTCAACAACACATAATAGAATCTCAAATTCATCAAAAAAGTTATGCTAACAACTGAAGAAAAGACACAGAGTTTGAAGTGGGTGATATGGTGTTTCTAAAATTATCTCTTTGGAAGAGAGTAATGAGATTTTGAAAGAAGGGAAAGTTCATCCCTAGGTATATCGGTCCTTTTGAAATTCTGGATCATGTTGTGAAGTTATCTTATAGATTGGAACTTAAACTGAACCTCTCTCAAGTTCATTGTGTGTTCTATGTATCTCTCTTGAGAAAGTAAATACCTGATCCTTCATATGTATTAAACTCAAAAGTCATACCGTTGGAGCAAGATCTTTCTTATGAAGAACAACTAATAGATATTATGGATTGTAGGAAAAAGTTCTACAAAAAAAGACCACTCGCTTTGTTAAAGTTTTATGGAAGAACCACCAATTCAGGGAACCTACATGGGAACTTGAGGATGTGATAAGGAAGATGTATCGTTATCTTTTTTTTATCTAAGTGATGAATTTCGAGGGTGAAATTCAGTTTAAGGGGGTAGAGTGTAACACTCAAATGTTTTTATGAAATATTTTCTTTAAATAATTTTAATTCTTTAAAAGATTATGTTTCATTAAAATCATGAGTTTAAATGAACCGCAAGATTCCATTAGTATAAGATGACTATTATAACCTAGCCATTAAGTCAGTAGGAATAAATATAACTAACTTATGAAAATGTAGGGTAAATTATTTAGCTTCCAATTATTTATAAAAAAATATAAACCAATGTAAAGGAAATATTTTTATTTTTGTATTAATAAATTAAGTTAATTATAATTATTAAATAAAATTAATTAAATATATATGTTATATTTTTGATAATTTTTTTATATTCATCCAATATATTTTTTAGTCATAGGATATTAATAAACCATATTTTATGTATAAAAACTTATATTTTTCAAAAAGGCATTTTTATCGCCTTTTAATGAAGAACCCTTTTTAAATTAAATTTTTTACACATTAATAAATTTTATATGAAAACATAAAATTATTCTTTGGAATAGGGATATAAAAAATTACTTTTTATGGATTTTTGATATTAAAATGATAACTTTCAAGTTTTGATGAATAATAAAAATATACTAAATTTTAATTGAAAACAACTTTTTCCATAGAAATATTTTATATGGTTAAAATATATTATTAAATGGTTTTAAATTATAAATAGATTTTATTTTTATCAATTAATATAAATTAGGTCATTGATATTAATTTTACATTGAATTCAGATGTAAAAATAATTCAATATTTTGCAATGTTTTAACTATTAAAAACTTATTTTATCTTCTCGAAAACAATATTAATTTTAAATTAATTACTAAAAATTTTGTATTTTAAATTTTTAAAAATGGATTCCATATTTGGAATCAGTAGGTCCAAATTATGTAAATAGATTTCTTTTATTTTTAGGTATTATGCATAGTAACTTCAATAATTTTTATTAATTCGGTAAAAGGGTAAATCAGGTAATTAAGGGTAAAACTAATGTTATAAAAATACTCTAACACCTGTAATAATACAATTGGATGAGTTTTTTCGACCAAAATCATCCTTTGGATGAAATAGAATCCTTTGGAATCTACTTGGATGAGATTATGGCATTTAATTTATTTTATTTAAAAAAAGTTAAATATGTCTTACTCAAATTTTAATAACTATATCATTTTTAATATATGGTAATACAAATGATAAATTTGACTATAAATACTCATTTTAAATATAATTTGTTTTATTTATTATGGAAATTTATTTTTAATTTTTATAAAATAAATAGTTACCTTAATAATTTATAGATTAATGATGCAGAAATTAGTTAATTGATGAGAAATCAATAATATAATTTTTATTAAAATGATAATAGCTATTAAAAGACAATAAAACATGAAAAAATCTTATTGGTCAAAAATATATCAACCATATTCATCCAAGGGTTGAGTTACTAACCATTTTTATCTAGATGGAAAATATTATGACGCCGATTATATTCTATTTAAAGTGATGTTAAAGTTGTCGCATTCACATATTAATAAATATAACATTTTTAATATAGGTTTTCTAGAAGATTTATTATACTATAAATATTAATATAAAATCTAGAAAATTATCTTCATAATTATATTTTATTTTTAATTTTTAAATAACCAATATGTATATTAAATAATTACACAAAACTGATGTCGTAATTATTTTATTAATGGAGATAATAAATAAATTTATTAAATATACTAAAATAAATATAATTTGGGATAATTAATATATAAAATTAATTTTATAGATTAACTTGAACCCTTATGAATATAATAGAACATTTTTTCTAATTTTACTTGTTATTTTTATATTTTTAATAATCAATTAATTGTATAGTATCAAAATTGACACTATTGATTGTTTATAAACATGTATTATTAATTTATTTAAAAATCTTAAAACATTTTTTAAAAATATATAATAATTATTAAATGGTTTAAAATTTTCTAAATTATTCATTTATGTTCTAATTAACATCAAATAAGTAAATATTTCACCCTTTTAATATTGAAATATTTGTTAACTTAGTTAAGATTAAATAGAATAACTAAGTGTTAAATTAAAATTATAAGGTTTAAATGGGCATAAATTTTTTTTTAAAATTTTTTTTTGATGATATTAGAACCTTATCTCATCTCATATAAAAAAATATGACAATTTTTAGGTTTTTGGATGTGGTTTTATTTTATTATAAATTAATATTTTTGGAAATTTCAAAGGTTCCCCCAACCCCAACTATAAAAGGACACATCATCCCTCATTTATTAATAAATCATTGAGCCTTCAAGTTCATCCATACCCTGACCATTTCCCTTATCAACTTTCATATTCACATTCTAGAGGTTCTGATCTTCTCAAAAGACCAATTTTAGTGCCTTTAAGAGGAGATCTAGAGGGAGCTCACCAAAGAATAGGTAATCTCCTTTACCGACTCTCTCAAGATCTTTTCTTCTTCCAATTCCTCTTCCTTTTCTGTTTAAATTATTAAGTAATAATTAAAATATCACCTATATACTGAGATTTTATTATGGTTATTTAAAAACCTTATTCCACCTTCTATCCATCCTACGAAAAACAAAATCACCACGTGTGCACACGTATGACTTACCATCTCCACACTGCGATGTAATCTATTTTTCACCACCACTTTACTTGGATGGGTATAATGATGGAAATAATAACTATATATAATATTATTATAACAAGATACTTATTCTTTAATAATATATATACCATCCACTTCCATACCAATTCATATTTAAAGGAATGATATCATCGCTAATGCGTACGTATGGCCTACCATCTCCACAATGCGATGAAATTAATTCTATAGTATATCTATTAAATAATGATTATATATATGTATATAATGAATAAATATTATATATATTATATTAATATCATTCGTTAAATGATATAACCATAACCTATGAAGAAGAATCATAACTTATTCAACAAAAATGCACAAGAAAATGAAGTCGTTTATACTCAAACAACGAGTAATAATGAAATGTTATTGACAAAAATATGTTAATATGATAATATATGATATCATAAAAATGAATATGATTTTTGAATAAGTAAATGACATTATTTAAATCATTATAAAGGAGGTTCAATTACATACAAATGATATCAGACCTAAGGTAAGGGGTAATTTTTTAATCTTGGTAGTGATCCTTGACTAATATGAAATCATTTTATATGCTTATGTGTATTAAAAAAATTACTTGTCTTATGTTATGAATTTTGGGAATATTTTTATTGATTATTTATAAAATTTTATGATTTATCCCATGATATGATATCCTGATCTTTCATATGCAAGATAACATTTTAAAATTTTATGTTCTTTTGTCTTATGATTATGATATGATTGATATATTCCTTATTTACCATTACTGAGAATATGATCTAAAACTTTCTTATATTTATTTTTCCCAAGTTTTGGAGAATAGTATTAGTAAGATATGTCAAAAAAGGGGTCTAGATATGAAGGGAAAGTGGGTCTAAATATGAAGGAATAAGCAAGAGACAATGTAGATATCTTATGAACCATTTGTTTATGTTTCCGAATTTCTAAAGACAATAAAACTATATGGTCCTAGTGTGTTTTTGTTATGTTTTGTAATGAATATTCTTCAATTTTGAAGTAATATCTATGTATGTAAAGTATGGGTTATCATAGTTGGTATCAGTGCAAAGGAATAGTTAACATTTGGAAACAAGGATGAGAAAACCTTAGTAAGAACCCTAAGGATATGTCAAAGTATAGGTTACAATACTAGTGTTTTAGAAATGATCATGAATAACCTAGGATAAAAACTAAAGTGTCCTAAATTTAAATTTTATTCTTGATTATGTTGTTTTTCCATTATGATTAGTGTTTCTCATACTATAGTTCTTGGTTTTAGTCAACGGATGGAACCTAAAGGAACCGTGTTAATGCTGAATGTGAGGGTAAATGAAATTATTTTCTTCTTGAGAAACCAAATGTTATGGGAGCTGGAATGAAAAATCTTATAGCTATGATCACACAACTTTCTCAAGCTATGAATCATTCAGGACTTCTAAATGATCAAAGGAGTGAAAAACATATTGTTGAGTCCTTCATGAGGCAGAATCCACCTTCTTTTAGTGGGTCTTCTGATCCAATAATGTCTGAACAATGGATCAGTTCTACTAAAAAGATATTTTCAATTATCCAATGTTCAGAACATGATAAATTCATCTTGGTATTCTATCATTTCGAAGGTGAAGCTGATCAATTGTGTAATATTATCAAGAATACGAGACAAAGAGGTAAAACTGAATCCATGGAATACAATGCATTCAAGAACTTATTTTTCAATAAGTACTTTCCTCATATTATTCTAAAAAATATGTAGAAGGAGTTCGTTTAACTTAAGCAAAAAGATGATAAATCCATTAGTACCTATGAAGAAAATTTTACAAGACTTGCAAGGTACATTTATAAAATTATTATCCAACCTCAGAGTAAAATTGATCGATTATATAGTGGATTAAAACCAAGTCTCTGAAGGGAATTAGTCATAAGGGACTTCAATAGCTATGAGGAAATCATTCGATGTACATTCAAGGTTGATATGGAGGTTGGAGAAACCCATAAGTCCAATTGGCTTGATAAAAAGAGAAAAATGGGAATCAAGGGAAAATATAAAGGCCACAATGAAAAGTAGATGATTTTTCCCTTATGCTTAATGTGTGGAAATAAACTTGGAGGAAATTGTCTTAAAGGGACTAGAAAATGTTTTAGGTGTGGGAGATAAGGACATCGGGTAGTTGAATCCTGAAGTGATGGAAAAAAGACGACTAATGATGTGAATAGAGAAAAGGCTACACTGAATTCACCTCCTACACTTCAATGATAAAAGTGTAAGGAGATGGGGAATTATGCCAACCAATTCCCTAATACAAGGGTTATTGATGATGATCGACGTCAACAAACTCTTAAGTCCAAAGACAAAGGCAAGTCACATGAGATCACTATCAGCGATGTGGAGTGCGATAATGAAGTGAATAAAGGTCCACTTACCATCCACTCTAAAGTATAAAATGTTTTATTTGATTCTGTATCTACCCAATATTTTATTTATGAAGAATTTTCTAAGGTTATATCCATATTACCTCAATAATTAGATGTTTAGTTAAATGTGAAAACTCCTAATGGAACAACAGTCGCATAAAAAGTTTATAATTCTTTTCTAGTTGAAGTTTGTGGGAAAGTGATTCCTAAAAATCTTGTGATCCTTCCTTTAGGCGAATTTTATGTGATTCTTAACATGGATTGGCTTTCTCTATATAGTGCTCATATCAATTGACAAGGAAGGGAAGTCACATTTCATATTCTAGATCAATCTATGACCATCTATCGATGCAAGGATGAATATGACATTCCATTGGAAACTTCTTCCATCTGATGGGTATTGGTTCCTATAAATAAAGGTTATATATCTCAAATGGTTGGAGAGAAACTCGCCATTAATAATAAACCTATTATATGGGAATTTTTTAATGTATTTCTAGAATAATTTTCAGGTCTTTCACTAAATCATGAAGTTGATGTTTCAATAGAAATAATACTGAGTGCTATTACTATTTCAAATACACCCTATAGAATAGAAAAAATTGAGTTGCAAGAATTGAAGAAGCAACTCCAAGAGAATCTTGGAAATGGATTCATATTCCCTAGTGCGTCGCCTTGGGGTTCACCCATTCTCTTTGTTAAAAAGAAATAAGGATTAGTGAGACTCTACATTGATTATTAAGAACTTAAGAAGAACAATATCAATAAAAAATGTCCTCTTCCTCATATTGATGAGTTATTCTACCAACTACATAGAGCTCAATACTTTTCCAAGATTTATCTTTATTCAGGATATCATTAATTAAGGGTCAAGAAGGAGGATATATGAAAGACAACATTTCATACAAGGTATGAACACTATGAATTTATAGTGATGCCTTTTGGTCTTACTAATACCCCCAATATCTTAATGGAAATAATGAATAGAGTCTTTAGAGACTATATTTATCATTTTTTGGTAGTATTTATAGATTATATTCTTATGTATTCAAAGTGAAAGGAAGAGCTTGAATATCCCTAGACAATTTTATAGAATACCCTAAGAAAAGAGAGGCTTTATGAAAAAATTTCCAAATGTAAATTTTTGGATTTAGAAATTTTCATTTTTGGGTCACATAATCTCAAGAGAGGGGATATCTGTGCATCAAAAAAATAGAAGTTATTGAACGTTGGCCAAGACCAACAATGGTATCTGAGATATGACATTTTCTTGGTTTGGATGGATATTATCAACATTTTGTGAAATATTTTTCATGAATATCTAATCCAAAAACCAATTTGACTCAAAAAGGAGTTAAGTTTGTGTGGACAGGGGAATTTGAGGAGAATTTAAAAGAGCTAATATGAAATTTATCCATTTCACCTCTGCTCACACTACCTTTTTGTTGAGAAAGGTTTGTGATCTATAGTGATGCATCCAAGAAGGGGTTGGGATGTGTTCTCATGAAAAATGATATGTTGATAGCTTATGAATCATGAAAATTGAAAATACATGATCAAAATTACCCAAATCATGATTTAGAGTTAGCTTTGGTAATATTTGCATTAAAGATATGGAGGTATTATCTTTATGGTGAAAGGTGTGGTATTTATACTGATCATAAAAGTTTAAAGTATATTTTCTCACAAAGTTTTCTGAATATGCACCAAAGAAGATGGTTGGAGTTGATTAAAGATTACAAATACTCGATACATTAACATCCTAGGAAAGAAAACAAGGTGGAAGATGCTTTGAGTTGAAAGTACTATGCTAGCTTATCCATGATAAGGATAAAAAAAGATACAATATTAATTGATTTTTGAAGGATGGATCTTGAAATTTTAATATAAGGGGAGAAATATTATCTTTATCAAATGAATTTTCAACCATATATACAAGTTAATATTAAGGAGTTGCAGAATAAAGATGCGAAGCTACAAAAGAAGGTGAGAAATGTCCCTAAATACAACCTTGATTGTGATGGAATAATAAGGTTCAAGAACTTTTTTTGTATTCCTAACATACTATAATTAAGAAAGGAGCTATTTTATGGGGCTCATAATACTTCATTCTTTATTAATAATAGAATCACAAAGATGTACAGGGACCTGAAATAGTATTTTTGGTGGGATGGAATGAAAAAGATGTTGCTGACTATGTCTCTTGGTGCTTGGTTTATCAGCAAGTTAAGGCTAAGAGATAATAGTCTAAGGGGATGTTACAACTATTACCCATACCAGAATAGAAATGGGAAAATTTCACTATAGAATTTGTCATCATACTTCCCAAAACATCTAAAGGTCATAATGCTATATGAGTTATAGTTGATCGCCTTATGAAGTCGGCACACTTCATTGCTATTATATAGGATTTCTCTCTTGATTATCTTTCTAGGATATATGTAAAGGAAGTGGTAAGATTTCATGGAGTACCACTTTACATTATATATGATCAGGATCTAAGGTTTACCTTGAATTTCTAGAAAAGTCTTTAGTAGGATTTGGGTAAAGAGTTAAGTTTCAGCACTACTAATCATCCTCAGACAGAAGGTCAGTCTGAGAGGACAATTCAAACTCTAAAAGACATGTTGAGATCTTACTCTATGGATTTAAAAGGTGGTTGGTATCAACTCTTACCTTTGGTATAATTTTATTATAAGAATAACTTTCACTTTTGTATTTAGATGGATCCTTTTGAAGCCCTATATGGAAAGAAGTGTAGAACTACGACTCATTGGGATGAGGTTTGGGAAATAAAGCTATTAGGACCTGATCTTTCTGATGAAATAACAGAGAAGGTCAGATCTATTCAACAACACAAAAGAGGAGCTTAGAGTCAACAAAAAATTTATGCTAACAACAAAAGAAAAGACCTATAGTATGAAGTGGGTGGTAAGGAATTTCTTTGAATATCTCCATAGGAGTTATGATATTTGGAAAGAAGGGAAAGTTGAGCCCTAGGTATATCAATCCTTTTGAAAATTTGGATCATGTTGGGAAGGTAGATTATAGATTGGTGCTTCCAATGAACCCATCTCAAGTTCATGATGTGTTCTATGTATCTCTCCTAATAAAGTACATACCTAATCATTCACATGTACTAAAATTGGAAGTCATACTACTAAAGAAAGATCTTTCTTATGAATAACAACTAATAGATATTCTAGATCAAATAAAAAAGTTCTAAAAATTAAGACCACTCACTTGGTTAAAGCTTTATGGCGGAACCACCAATTCGAGGAAGTTATGTGGGAACTTGAGGATATGATGAGACATATGTATCCTCATATTTTTGTATCCAAGGGATGAATTTTGAGGGTAAAATTCAGCTTAAGGTGGGTAGAATTTAACACCCAGACGTTTTTAGGAAATATTTTCTTTAAATAATTTTAATTCTTGAATAACTTATGTTGCATGAAACCCAGAGTTTAAACGACCTATGAGATGAAATTGGTATAAAATGACCAAAATAAACTAGCTATTAAGTTACCAGGAATAAATATAACTAACTTATGAAAATTTAGGGTGAATTATTTGGATACCAATTATTTATAAAAAAATATAAACCAATGTAAAGGAAATATTTGTATTTTTTATTAATAAATTAAGTTAATTAAAATTAATATAAGAAATTAATGAAATATATATGTTATATACTTGACTAATATTATTTATATTCATCCAATATATATTTTAGTCATAGTATATGAATAAACTGTATTTTATGTATAAAGACCTATATTTTTTAAAAGGGTAATTTTACCGCCTTTTAATGGGAGCCTTTTTTAAATTAAAATTTTGAAAAATTAATAATTTTTATATTACAACATCAAATTATTATTTGGAATCAAGATATAAAAATTTACTTTGGATGAATTTTTGATATTTTTCTGATAACTTTCAAGTTTTGATTAATAGTAAAAATATACTAAATTTTAATTGAATTTTTTTTTCATCAATATAAATTATATTGTTAAATTATATTATTTAATGGTTTTAAAGTATAAATATAATATATTTTTATCATTTAATATAATTTATATCATTTACATTAATTTTACATTGAATTAATATGTAAAAATATTTCAATCTTTTGCAATGTTTTAATTCTTAAAACTCATTTTCCTATTTTGATAACGAGATTAATTTTAAATTAAATGCTAAAACTTATATGTTTTTAATTTTTAAAAATTAATTCCATATTTGTAATCAGTAGGTCTAAATTATTTAAATATACATTTTTTTTATTTTTAGGCATTATGAATAGTAACTTCAGTAATTTTTATTAATATGGTAAAATGGTTAAATCAAGTAATTAAGGTTACAACTAATGTTATAAAATTACCCGAAAACTTGTCCTAATATCATTTTATGAGTTTTTTTAGAAATAAATCATCCTCTGGTTGAAATGGTATCCTTTAGAAGCCACTTGGATGAGATTAGAACATTTAATTTATTTTATTTAAAGAAAAGTTAAATATGACTTACTAAATTGTTAATAACTATATCATTTTTAATATAAGGTTATACAAAAGATAAATTCGACTATAAATACTCATTTAAATATAATATATTTTTCATTATCATGGAAATTTATTTTTAATTTTTAGTGAATAAATAATTACCATAATAGATTATACATTAATGATGTAGAAATTATTTAATAGATGATAAATCAATAAAATAATTTCTATTAAAAATATAATAACACTTAAAATACAATAACACTTGAAAAAATATTATTGGTAGAATATATCTTGACTATATTCATCCAAATTCTGAGTTATTGACCATTTGGATCCATGTAGAAATGATTATGAAACATGTAATATTTTATTTAAAGTGATGTTAAAGTTGTAACATTCAAATTTTAATAAATAAAACATTTTTAATATAGGATTTCTCATAAGATATATTATACTATAAATATTCATCTGAAATCTTGAAGAATTATCTTCGTTATGGTATTTTATTTTTAATTTTTAACCAAAAAATACTTGTATTAAATAATTACACAAAACTGATGTTGTAATTATTTTATTAATGAAGATAATAAATAAATGTTATTAAAAATATTAAAATAAATATAATTTGGGATAATTAATATATAAAAAGAATTTTACAGATGAAATTGAACTCTTATTAATATAATAAAACATTTTTTTGAAGTTAACTTGTTATATTTATATTTTTAATAATCAATTAATTGTATAGTATCAAAATTGACTCTATTGATTGTTTATCAAAATAATGTATTATTAAATTATTTAAAAATAATAAAACATTTTTTTTAAAATATATAATAATTATTAAATGGTTTAAAATGTTATAAATTATTCATTTATGTTCTAATTGACATCAAATAAGTAAATACTAAACCATTTTAATATTTAAATTTTGTTACCTTAGTTAAAATTAACTAGAATAACTAAGTATTCAATTAAAATGATTAGGTATAAATGGACAGAAAAACTTGTCTAAAAATTACTGGTTGATAAGATTACAACCTTATCTCATCTCATATTCTAAAATATGAAATTTTTTATGTTTTTGGATGTGGTTTGATTTTATTATAAATTAATATTTAGGGAAATTACAAAGACGACCCAACCTCAATTATAAAATGGAACCTCCTCCCTCATTTCTTCATAAATAATTTAGCATTCAAGTTCATCCATATTATACCAATTTCTCTTATAAAATTCACTAGTCACATTTTATAAATTCTGGTATTCACAAAAACCAACTTCAGTGCCTTTAAGAGGTGATATAGAGGGAGATTGTCGAAGAAGAGGTAATCTCCTTTACCAACTCTCTCAAGATCATTTATTCTTCTCCTTCCTCTTAATTTTTTGTTTCTATTATTAAGTAATAACTACAATATCAAATATATACAAATATGTTTTTATGGTTATGTAATAACCTTATTCCACCTTCCATCCATCCTACAAAAAACGAAATCACCACGCATACGTATATGCGGATTATCATCTCCACACCATGGGAAAATCTATTTTTCGATACCAATTTAATTGGATTGATATATAGATAGAAATAATAACTATATATGATTATTATAACAACATATTTGTTTTTTTACAATATAAACACCATCCAATTCATTACCATTTCATAATTAAAGGAATTACAGCATCGCTTGTGCGTACGTACAACCTATCGTCTCCACGATGCGATGCGATTCATTCTATAGGATATCCATTAAATCATGATTATATAAATGTATAGAATGAATAAATATGATACATATTATATTAATATCATTATTTAAATGATATAACTATAAATTATGAAGAAGAATCATAAATTATTCGACAAAACATGCATAAGAAAATGAAGCCGTTTATACCAGAATAAATAGTAATAATGAAATGTTATTAACAAACAGATGATAATATGATCATATATGATATCATTAAAATGAATATTATTATGGAATCAATCAATGAAATTATTTAAATCATTATATAGTAGGTATGAATACATACAAAGGATACCATACCTAAGGTAAGAGATAATTTCACAATCTCATTATTATCTGAGATTGTTTATATATAAGTATTTACTGGGGTATATTTATCATCCACATCCATGTTTCCTAAATATGTAATATTATTTTTATTCTTCTACAATTGTTAAAATTCAATTTTAACCATTAGTGAATTTTTATTAAATGGTATGTGTCACACCCTGACATTTTAATTTATTTTTATTATATTATTTCATGGCTTTAGTCAACCTCGTCGAGGTGCAGGTTGAGAGTGGGTCTAAAATTTTTGATGTTAAATATTTTTAGTAGGTTTAGGACCCATGCACGGTCACCACATGATGGGAGATAGCTGCGTGATCGGCTCAGGTGCCATGTAGATTTCTATCACTCAAAAGATTTAATGTTTTACGCAAATGAAATAAGTAAAGCATTTAAAACATAATAATAATAATTAATTATGGTGTAGATAATAATGTTATTATTAAGAATGGTTAATAATATTTTTATTAGTTAAGATTTTTTATTAATATAATTATTAATAAATTGTAATTTAATTGTACCTATTATTTTTATTCAATTGTTATTTTATTATTATTATTATTATTTGTATTATTATTATTATTGTATTATTATTATTATTATTATTATTTTTATTTTTATAATAACTATTATTATTAATATAAGAAAGAAAAAAATATAACCCTAACCCTATCATCCCAACACCCCCTTTCCCTATCCTGTGCGCGTCGGGCCAACCCCCACCTGGTTCTCCTTCACCTTAGACTGGCTCTGCACCTTCTCCCTAGTTGACCTCCACCCTCAACCCCAGGCTCCAGCGCATCCCAACCTCCAGTGCCTCCCGTGCTCTCCTGCACTCGTACCGCTCCCCGTGCCAGCACCTGCTCACCTCCAGCAGGCCCCACACTCTTAATCCCAAACTCTGCACACGCCAGCCACTCCCCAGGTCTCCGCCCTCACCTCACGCCCCCACTCCGGCCTCCCATGCATCCCACCCTGTTGTGGTTTATTTTGGCATCCCTACTGAGCATATCTATGCTCATGCATATTCTATCAGTTCAGTGCAGGTTCCCTTTGCTCAGGTTCTCTTAGTTGGATTGTTTATTATTAGAGAAAGATTGGCCTTTGGTTGGGTGGTGACCTGGAAGGTCATGTGGAGGTATGTGCATTTTTATTTCCTTTCTGCTGCGAGTTTTTATTTCATCATCAGTTTTGATTTATCTGTTTACCTCTTTTTTGTGGGACAAATCATTCCATTATGTTAATTTTGATGCCCAAAACTAGTTTCCAGCTTGTGGGGATCAGGAACGTCCTTTAGGCCAGGTCGTGGACCGGCTTAGGTGACTGGTTTAGGGTCGACCCGGGTTGGTTCGTGACAAAATGGTATCAAAGGAGGCCCATGTTATTTGGGGTGTCCGGTAGATGTAGATTAGGACCATCGATACTTGAGAGGTAGGTACAGGAAGGACATCATGAACCCTCACCCGTTCCAAACCACGGGTCTCCAAGGGTAGTCTAAGTTTTGAGTCTTATGCCTTTTTTTGGGATTGAGGAATGACAATGGAGGTAGACCAGTGTTATGTCATAACTCACATGGAGTAGTGAACCACGTGGAGTCTGATTGCATGGTTGATCTTCTCCTAGTAGTTTACTCTTGCTTGGGGTGTGGCTCACTACCATGTCACCAAGTTAAGCGTAGCTTCTAGTTCCTCATCCCTATGGTTCGTTGTAAGTTGTTTTTTTGGTTTTGAATAATTTAAGCGTGTTTTTGAAAATGTAAAGTGTCCTCGAAAGAAGGTGGTTTTGAAATCTAAAATGAAAAATGGATTTTTGTGTTGTGTTTGTATTTTTTTGGTTTTTGAGCTAGATATTTTTGGATGAAAGTGATTTCATTGATTTTTCTTCGGTTTGATATTGGTTTTGGAATTGTGTTTTATATGTTGTTCAAAAAATGCCTCCTAGAAAGGTTGCCAAGGTTTATAATAAGTCATCCCAAATTTTTATTCCTTCTTGGACATTGCCTGTCCTTCATGGTGATCAGGATCTATTAGAGGCATTAGAGTTGCTTGAAGAGGTTGAGCGTGTCTTCAAGGTATTGGGAACTCCTGAAGATGTCAGAGTGTGTGTTGTTTTGGGTCTGTTTGAAGGTCCGTCTTTGGATGAATGAGAATTGTTTTCCCCTCCATCATTGCAAGTTTGGATGATGTGGGATGTCTTTAAATATTTCTTCATATGATGGTTTATACTTGAAGAGGTGAAGATGAAGAAAAGGGAAGAACTCATGCGTATTCAAAAAGGACAACAGACGGTGAAGGCATATGTTGAATATTTCAAGGATATTTTGTCCTTTTCTTCGGAGGTAGCATTGCAGGATTTGATGAAGACTTCTCTATTCATCAGGGGTCTTCATCCAGAGATCGAGGAGAGGGTCCTCCCTTCTAGGGACCATCTTTTAGAGAAGCTGGTGGATGAGGCGTTCCAAGCTGAGTTGGTCTCTAGAGCATAGATGGTTGGGAATCTAGCCTATCCAGTTGCTCATGAAGGTTCCCTATCTAGCAAGCAAGGTGTGCCATAGGGAACTATTTCTAAAGAGTCATCTGCAATGGTTATGACTTCCAATTCATTGGACCGTTCAATGGTGTTCCCTCAGTGTGGCCGGTTTGGGCACTTGAAACTTTCATGTCGCATTCCTCCAAAGACGTGTCATTGTCGCAACTGTCTTGGTCACATGGAGAAGTTTTGCAGGAAGCGTCACCTGAAGAAGAAGTTGTGACTGGAGGAATTCCAATTCCTGATTGTGAGGCAGAAGATGCTTCAACCATCAGATCCCCAGCCATGGGTCTTGGGGTGAAGCTTGTGCACGAGCAGGAGTTTCCGGGGGTGAGAAGCCTCGGTTCGGGTTTTGTGTTCTGTGTTGGCAGTAGAACATTTAAAGTCTCTTCGTTATCATTTTTCTGTTGTTAATGTTTTGACATCATCGTAAGTTCATTGTTTTATCATGGGGTTATGACAGAAATGTTCTATTGTAATCCAAACAGTTTTTTTGTCTGATTAGGGATCTTTGAATCATGTGCTTTTATTAAGAGTGTGTTTGACCCTGGTATGGGTTGATCTTGGTTTGGCGGTGTTCATTTGGTGATGTAGTTTCATGAGAAGAAGTCATGAATTGTAGTTATGCTCGAATTTTCCACTAGGATCACGTTCTTCTTGGAGGTTTTTCTCTAGTGTTCGGGGTTCTTGGTCTGGGTCAAGAGTTCAAAGTTTCAACGGAGGTGTTGTTTTACTCGTGCTATAGAAGTTGGTTGAGATCGATTGGGAGTTCCCGTGTCTCCCCCCCTTCCCCCTTCCTAGGATGTTATGGTTGGGTGTTAAATTTTTTCACTAGTAAAATTATTGTGGTCGGGAGAACCCTCTCTTGTTCCCCATTCTATTTTATTGTGGTTTCTTCCCATTTTAATTAGGCATGGATTCTTGTTTTGTCTAACATTTGGCTGGGCGACTTTCTGTGGGCAGAAAGTGTCTGTGGTGGGGAGAATTTTCACACCATGACTTTTTAATTTATTTTTATTATATTATTTCATGGCTTCTGTCAACCTCGTCGAGGTGTGGGTTGAGCGTGGTTCTGAAATCCTTGATGTTAAATATTTTTAGTGGGTTTCAGACCCGTGTGAGGTCACCGCATAGTGGGCGATAGCTGCGTGATCGACTTAGGTGCTGTGTAGATGGCGATAGCTCCGCATGCACCAGCCTCTCCCTAGGTATCCAACCTCACCTCATGCCCCTCTCCAACCTCCCATGCATCCCACCCTTCTGCGGTCCAGCCGACCCATTCGACCTCCTTCACACTCAGGCCCCAACCTGTTCCGGCATTCCATGCTCCAGCAGGCCACCGTGCCTCGCCACTCGTTGCACCTCCAGCCACCCAACCTAGCCAGCCTCTCTCACCCAGCATCCGCCTCACCCTTCGGCCCTCTGTCTCCAACCCCACCGCACCAACATCACCACAACCGATCACCCAGCTGGTCTCCCCAACCGCCTCACCACCTTCGTCTCACATCTCCAGCCTACCCACGCCTCACACCGTCTCCTAAAGCAACCTTTTCCCTCCAATCACGACCCCGTCTCTGCGCTCTTCCCCTCGTTTCCGGTGGTCTCCATCTCACGACCCGATAATGACCTCCCACTTCCGCTCTAGAAAACCATGAGTTCTACCGCCTGACGACCATGTGTGTGGTATTCTCCTTCCCCTTTTTCAATGTTTTTATTTAATTTTTCCAAGACCCAACACCTCAGGTGTTGATTTTCACATTTTCCTAGTTTTTATAGGCGTTCTATTGGTGCACAGAAGGTTTTCCTTCCTTTAGTTGAAGCGGCATCGCGCTCACACGCCTTTGATGTTGGAAAATACTTATTTTCTTTTCTGATTAAGTCCACTTAATACATGAGTGATTTTAATTAAATTTTTGACTTAGTCCTCACCTTCGATATATTATTCAATAGGTTGTGAAAGCATTTCCTGTTTGAATGAGTTGTTTATAAATTATTCGGTCTATTTATTGAATTGTTTGTAAATTGTTTTTTTCTGTCTATAAATATTTTTAATAAATTGTTGGGTTCATTATAAAATTATTTATAATTTTATTTTGATATTTTTATTAAATTATTCATAGACTGTCTCATTTTTTCATAAAATTTTTAATAAAATATTTGACGTTGAAAATAATATAGTGGATTTTGTGTGATATTTTGGGCAATGTTTTTGACTTTGTAACGCTAAAGGTCTGATTGGAAACACTTGTGTTTTCAAAGAAATGATTTGATTGTTTAAGTAATGTGATGACACGTTTGGTACCTTCAACTCAAATAATTATGTTGGTATGAACTTTTAGAAACGATTGTGCTAGAAAGATGTGTACATGCTTGACAACCTTATTGTTTGTGTTAAATTTTTTTGGAAAGGTTTTTTGATTATAAGGAAATGGTTTTTTGGTTTTAAATTAATGTTTTATGCTTCCTAAACAATGTTTTATTTAAAGTATGGTTGTTTACCATTGAAATGTGTTTTGATGTGAGTTTGAAAATGGTAAAGGATCATTTGGTAGTAGTAAAATTATTTGGTGTGCATTTTAGAACCTAAGGTCCCGTTTGTATTTTTAAATAAAAAAGTAGTGTCTAGGGTTGTTTTAGAAGAGTTGTGCAATGTTTTCAAAAATGAATTTGATTATGTAAAACTAGAGGCTTGATTTATAACTCTAAGTGTTTAATAAAGTGGTTTTTATAACCGAATGATGTGATGGCCTGGTTGGTACTTTGTGTGTTTGACATGTATGCATATATATATATAAGTATATGGGGCGCTCCTATCTAGGGTAACCCTTTATGGGTGAACACATAGGAAGCATCAGTGTTTGGGTAGGCAAGTGCGGCGAGTTGAGTCATGTGTGCAAGGGTCTTCCTACTTACACAGTATTATTATAACCACTATGGGTTCGTAGGCATCTTTTAAATGATCGAGTGATGGTTGCTAATCAACCCCTATTAGACGGGTTGGTACCCCCTTGATTGTTTGTTAGGTCAGGCGGGCTTTGCCACTGGATTAGTCAATTATAGGGTGACCAGTTGGTTATAGACATAGGAGCTTCACCATATGCTGGAAGGTGGTTCCGAAACTGAGTACATCCAGGGGTCTTATAGGGATTTTTAGGATCACCCACGGTTTTCCTTTTCTTTGATATTTTACTCTCTGATATACTTGTTTGTCTAGCTTATACTATCACCTATTTATTTTAGTACTATCTTGTTTTCCTTGTTTAGATTTTGTTTGCAAAATTATAATTTGTTTTAGAAAAGGAACGTGGTGTGTGTTGGGTTTTTAACATGGGAAAATGATATTTTTTTATTATTAAAATATAGTAAACCTACAATTATAATTTTATTTCAAACTTGTTTTAATGGATTGTTTCAGGAAAGGAGATGTTGGATTCTATGGTTTATTTTGACATCCATACTGACCATTTTTATGTTCATGCATATTCTATCATTTCAGTGCAGGTTCCCTTTGATCATGTTCTCTTAGCAGGATTGCTTATTATTATAGAAAGATCGACCTTTGGTTGGTAGGTGACCTGGAAGGTCATGTGGAGGTATGTGTGTTTTTATTTCCTTTATGTTGTGAGTTTTTATTTCGGAATCAGTTTCTATTTACCTGTTTACCTCTTCTTTATGGGCCAAATCATTCCCTCATGTTAATTTTGATGCCCGACACTAGTTGCCACCCCATGGGGATCGGGAACACCCTTCGGGCCATGTCGCAGACCGACTCGGGTGACAATTTTAGTGTCAACCCAGGTTGGTTCATGAAAAAATTGTATCAAAGGAGGCCCTTGTTATTTGGGGTGTCTGGTAGATAAAGATTAGGACCATCGAGACTCGAGAGGTAGGTACAGGAAGGACGTCATGAACCCTCGACCATTCTGAACCTTGAGTCTCCAGGGCTAGTTTGGGTTTTGAGTCTTCTGACTTTGTTTTAGGATTGAGGAATGCCAATGGAGGTGGACCGGTGTTATGTCGTAACCTCACATGAAGTAGTGACCCACATAGAGTCTGATTGTATGACTGAGCTTCTCCTAGTCATTTACTCTTTCTTGGGGCATGGCTCACTACCATGTTTCCAAGTTAAGCATAACTTCTAGTTCCTCATCCCTATGGTTCGTTGTATGTTGGGTTTTGTTTTGGTTTTGATTGATGTAAGCATGTTTTTGAAAATGGAAATTGTCCTCTAAATAAGGTGGTTTTGAAATCTAAAATGAAAAAGGGAATTTTGTGTTGTGTTTGTATTTGTTTGGTTTTTGAGCTGGATATTTCTGGATGAAAGAACTTTTATTGAAGTTGCATCGGTTTGATATTGGTTTTGGATTTTTGTTTTATATGTTGTTCAGAAAATGCCACCCAGAAAGGCCAACAAGGTTTCTGATAAGTCATTCCCAATTTTTGGTCCTTCTCAGACATTACATGTCCTTTACGGTGATAAAGTAGGTAGTAGATTATCTTGAAGAGGTCGAGCGTGTCTTCAGGGTATTGGGAACTCTCAAAGCTGTTAGAGTTCGTGCTTTTTTGGGTCTATTTGAAGGTTGGGGTTTGGATGAATGGGAATTGTTCACCCCGCCATCACTGGAAATTGGGATGATGTGGGATTTCTTTATATCTGTCTTCGTCTGATGGTTTATACCTGAAGAGGTGAAGACAAAGAAAAGGGAGTAACTCATGCATATTCAACAAGGACAACATATGGTGAAGGCATATGTTGACCATTTCAAGGATCTTGTGTCATTTTCTACAAAGGTAGAATTGTGGGATTTTATAAAGGCTTCTCTCTTCATCGGAGGTATTCCTCTAGTGATCAAGGAGAAAATCCTTCCTTCTAGGGACCATCGTTTCGAGAATCTGGTGGATGAGGTGTTCCTAGATGAGTTGGTCTCGAGAGCGCAGATGGTTGGGAATCCAGCATATCCAATTGCTCGGGAAGGTTCCCTATCTAGCGAGCAAGGTGTGCCAGGGGGACCTATTTCTAAAGAATCATCTGCAGTGGTTCTGACTTCCAGTTCATCGAACCATTTAGTGGTGTGCCACCAGTGTGGCTGGTTCGAGCACATGAAACTATCATGTCACATTCCTCCAAAGACGTGTCATCATTGCAGTTTTCTGGGTCACCTAGATAAGTATTGAAGGAATCCTCTCATGAAGAAGATGCTGGGACTGGAGGAATTCCAGTTCCCGATTGTGAGGCAGGGGATGATTCAACCATCAGAGTCCCAGCCATAGGTCTTGGGGTGAATTTCACACATAGTCAGGAGTTGCTGAGGGTGTGAAGCCTCATTTTGGGTTTTGTGTTCCATGTTGGCAGTAGAACATTTAAAGTCTCTTCATTCTCATTTTTCTACTGTTAAAGTTTTGAAATCATCGTAAGTTTATTGTTTTATCATGGTTTTATAATGGACATGTTTTATTGTAATCCAAACAGTTTTGTTTCTCTAATTAGGGCTCTTTGAATTGTGCACTTTTCTTAAGAGTGTGTTTGACCCTGGTATGGGTTGGTCTTGGTTTTTCGGTGTTCATTTGGTGATGTAGGTGCCTACAAAGAAGTCAAGACTTGCAGTTATGCTTGAATTTTCCACTGGGATCACGTTATTCTCAGAGGTTTTTCTCTAGTGTTCAGGGTTTTTGGTCTGGGTCAAGAGTTACAAGTTTTAACAGAGGTGTTGTTTCACTCGTTCTATAGAAGTTAGTTGAGATTAGTTGGGAGTTCTTGTGTCGCCCCCCCCCTTGGTGTTGTTTTTCTCGTGCTATAGAAGTTAGTTGAGATCAGTTGGGAGTTCCCATGCCCCCCTTCCTAGGGTGTTATGGTTGGGTTTTAAATTTCCTCACTAGTTGAATTCTTGTGGTGGGGAGAACCCTATCATGTTCCCCCATTCTCTTGTATTGCGGTTTCTTTCTGTTTTAATTGGGCATGAATTCTTATTTTTTCTAACTTTTGGTTGGGTGACTTTCTAGGGGCAGAAAGTGTCTGTGGTGGGGAGAATTGTCCCACCCTTACTTTTTAATTTATTTTTATTATATTATTTAATGGCTTCAGTCAACATCGTCGAGGTGCGGGTTGAGCGCGGGTCTGAAATATTTGATATTAAATATTTTTAGTGGGTTTTAGACCCATGCACGGTCACCACATAGTGGGCGATAGCCGCTCGATTGACTCAGGTTCCGTGTAGATGGGTATCGCTCGAAATATTTATTGTTTTATGCAAATGAAATAAGTAAAACTTTTAAAACATAATAATAATAATTAATTGTGGTGTAGATAATAATGTTATTATTAAGAATGGTAAATAATATTTTTATTAGTTAATATTTTCAATTAATATAATTATTAATAAATTATAATTTAATTGTACCTATTATTTATATTCAATTGTTATATTATCTATTATTATTATTATTATTTGTGTTATTATTATTATTATTTTATTATTATTATTCTTATTATTATAATAATAATATTAATAATAATAATAACTATTATTATTAATATAAGAAAGAAAAAATATAACCTTAGTCATATCTACACAGCGCCCCCCTTTCCTTATCCTGTGTGTGCCGTGCCATCTCCCCACCCGGTTCCCCTTCACCTTCAACTGGCTCCACACCTCCTCCCTAGTTGACCACCGCCCTCCACCCCAGGCTTCGGCGAGTCCAACCTCCAGTGCCTCCTGTGCTCTCCTGCAGTAGCCCTGCTCCCCGCGCCAGCACCTGCTCACCTTCAGCGAGCCTCTCCCTCCAGATCTCGGCCTCCACATGCGTCGACCACTCCCTAGGTCTCCTTCCTTACCTCATGCCCTGCTCTGGCCTCCCATGAATCCCACCCTGTCGCGATCCAGCTGACCCAGCCAGCCTCCTCCGCGCTCAGTCCCCAGACCGTTCCGGCCTTCCGTGCTCCTGTAAGACACCGCGCCTCTCCCCTCGTTGCGGCTCTAACTTCCCAACCTAGCCAGCCCCTCTCATCCAATATCCATTTCGTTCTTCGGTCCTCCGTCTCTAACCCCTCCACACCAGCAGCGCCGCACCCGATCGCCCAGCCGGTCTCTGCAGCCATCTCGCCACCTTCATCCCGCATCTCCAGCCTACCCATGCCTTGAACCAAATCCCAAAGTGACCTTTTCCATCCGAGTCCAACCCCGCCTGTAACACCCCAAGATTTCATAGTGTGTTATTTCTTCAAAATAATTCAATAACTTGCACTACACGCAACACCGAGTTCAAGCGCACCATGACTTACCAAACAAGCCGTTCAAAAAAGGTTATGAATAGTATTAACTAAATTTTAAACTTTATATAATCCTTATAATTTTAGAATCCATATTATGAGTTTCTTAGACATAATGTAAGAACAAATTCATCTTCAGTATTGTAGTTTTACCAACTTTTAATAGTGAACCCTTTTTAAATAAAATATTTTAAACTTTTTGACTAAATGGGGACATCAAAAAATTTAAAATAAAACATCCCAAGCTTCCACGGTACGCTTTCCTTTGAATAAAACAGTAGCGTGTGTTGTACGCAACTTCGAGTTTTAACACACACCACAACCGATCAAACTAGCCGTTATGAATAGTAATACTTAATTTTTTGAAATTATATATATTTTATATTTCAAAATGGACTTCATTTTTGGATTCGGAATATCAAATTTAGCCTAAGGTGAAATTTTGGTACTTTTCGGATAACTTTCATATTTTGATGAATAGTAAAAATTACTAAATTTTAATTAAAAACAACTTTTTTAATCAAAATAATTAATAGTGATAAATTATGAATTTGAGTGGTTTTAAAGTATATTTAGAATATATTTTTACCATTTAATATAATTTTGGTCATTGGACATAATTTTACAATTAAACCGAACATAAACAAATGTCAATCTTTTGATAGTTATTATCTCTTAAAAACACGCTTTTTGTTTTGACAGCGGGAATTAATTTTAAATTAATTTCTGCCACTTCTGTGTTTTGAATTTAGAAAAATGGATTCCATATTTGGAATCATGATGTTCAAATTGTGTAAATAGGTAACTTTTATTTTTAGACATTTTGAATAATTACTGCGGTAAATATTTTATTTACCATGGTTAAGGGTAAATCCGATAAATAAGGGTTAAAAAATAATATTATAATAATACTAAATTACCCTAAAACATGTCTTAACCCTATTGGTTGATACATGTTCGACCATGGGAATATTTGGGTCTATTTTGGGACCCCATGGATCCACTTGTAAGTGATAATGACACTTTATTTTAATTAAGTTAAAATGAATACAAAAATGACACAAGCATATATCTTTTAGAAAAACAATTATTACATAGGGTTATATATGTTGGATTTTAGATTATAAATATTAATTAGAAATCTAAAAAGATTTCCTACATAATGATATTTTATTTATAATTTTTAGACATTAAATAATTTATTTTATTTATGACATAATGATGATGCAGTAATTACTATAATAGTGAAAAATTAAAATAATTGATATTATAAATACCCAAATAAATATAATATGAAACTTTTAATGAATTAAACTAATTTTATAGGATAATATGATATATTAGGATTGATTTAATTGACTTTGTTCGAAGTAATCAATCTGTTATGAGTTTCACAAAAATCAACTATTGAATAGTGTCAAAATTGACATAAAAGAGTTCTTAAAACAAATATTATATTATTAATTGATATTAAATTCCTAAAAATCTAAGGTTCGGCCAAGAGACTTATATCATGATAGGTTCATCATTAATGTACCACTTGGGGGTCGCTTGGATGTATATAGTAAGTTTATTAACCATATTATATAAAAATACAAAGAGACATTGTAAAAGTGAAACTAATTAACTTAGAGTTAATACTTAAAGATAAGGTTAATATAAGTACCCAAACCTGTCTAAATTCTATTGGTTGAGTGGTTTTCGACCTATCCCCACCTTAACCTTTTAATAATAAACTTTGGAGCCTTTAGAAACCGAATATGAATTTAATATAAATTAATATTTCTAGCTTTTCCAAAGGTTCCCCTCACCCCTCTTATAAAAGGGCACTCCTCCTTCTCATTTCTTCACACCTTCAAAGCCATTTGGCTCGGCCAAACTCTGCCCAAATACTCTCCCAACATCCCTCACTACAACCTAGAGGCATTATTTTGATCAGAAAGCCAACCTAAGGAGCCCTTTTGATCAAATCAAAAGGAAGAACCCGAAGAAGAGGTAATGATTTCACCACCCTTCTCCAAGTTCATTTCTTCTTCCACTTCTTCTTCCTTTGTTCTTACCATTCTAAAATAATAACTCCAGTATCTCACATATACTGTGATGTTATTATAAATATGGTACAACCATATTCAGTATTCTATCCACCCTTTGAATAACATGTCACCATACGTGCGTACGTACGGACTACCGTCTCCACGTCGTGGTGTAATTGTTAGTCAATATAATATTATTTGGATGGGTATAATAATGATGTGTAACTCATGTAAATAATAAATATAACATGTTAATGATTCTGTATATATGATATACCATCCATTTATATATTATTTTAATATCAAAAGAATGATATTGTCGCTCGTGCGTACGTACGGACTACCGTCTCCACGAACGCGATGAGATTCATTCTCCATCGTATCCATTCAAGTATAATTATCATTTGATGATTTAAAAATGATGTTTAAGGACTAGATATCATTCTGGATATGAATAAGATACAACAACCATGGCTTATGTAACAAAACATATAAAAGAAAATGAGTAAGTTAACTCCCGAAACGACGATAATTCTAAGATATTATTAACAAATCAATGTTAAAAGATCATATATGATATCATATTATTATATATGATTCTTGTATAATTTAATAACAACTATTTCACCATTATAAAGGAGGTTAACCTACCCCAACCAAGGAAAAGTACAAGGTAAGGGTTTACTTTACAACCTCTTCATTATCCAAGGTTGTTTATACGTAATAATCTACTGGGATCTATTTATCATCCACATCCATGTTTCTTAAAAATGCATTTCAAAACATTTTTACTATTTACTAGAATATGAGTTAAAGTCATTTATACCCTTTTTGACTTTTATAAGTGGTTTATAAAGGAATCTTTCGGTCGTTTTCAAAACAAGGTCCTTTTTAACCTTTTCGACAGAATTAAGGTAAGAATGTTTTTTTAACTTACACGGCGGGTGCGGCTATTTTCCGCCGTTATAAAATCTTCAAAACTTACCTTACAAGCTTATAAGAATATTTTCAAAGAAAATGTTTTATTTTATATGGATCTTAAATTATTTCAAAATAAAAGGAGATATTTCTTTAAAAAGAATTTTGATTTCATCTATGTCAACATCCTTTGATGGATTTTAAGATTATTTGAAGTTGATTTATTATGATACAAAACTTCTATATTGTATTGAAGGTTTTGTGATATGTTTGACTGTGGATGTGCTATTTTTATACCATTCATAGTTTATAGTGAAAGTATTGACATTTCATATGCTAGTTTTAATATGAATGTTTATGTTATGTTTAAACCTTTTCATATGGGAATGCATTGGACTTAATATGTGACGGGTGGAGCCCGCTATAGCTCCTCGATGCATCGGTAGGTCTCATGAGACAAACTAGTGTCTTGGCACAAGGCCTTGACAAAATATTATTTGTAGTCTTGGCACGAGGCCTTGGCTATGTGGTTATGATAGTCTGGCATTATGCATTCCAACATTATGAAAGTGGTTATTGATTTTTGCATGTGATTATTCGATTAGTAGAATATCCATGTGAATAAGTAAATGGCATTATTTCATTTTATTTATGCCGTACCATGTTGAAAGTTCATGTTTGAAAGGCTTTTGTTTTAGTTATACATTGCCTTAAATGTTTATGCTTATTTTTGAATGTTCCGCTATATTGTTATCCTTACTGGGCATTTGAGCTCACCCCTTTTCTATGTTTTATTTTTCCCAGGAAGTGAAGAAGTAAATTATGAATGACCTGCAGGGATATTATATGGGGATATGAGTGTGGATTATGGAGACATTATGTTGTTGTAGTAGTTTTTCATTTTATGATGTAATGTAAAACTTATGAATATATCTAGTATTTCCAAGGCTACTAAACCAATCGGTCTTTCGAGATTTGATATTTCTTGTGATCATACCAATGTTATGTAATAATGCACCGACTCTGGGTAACTGGGGTCGGGGAATTACACCGCCTCTATGCTCTTCCCCTCATTTCTGGCGGTCTCCACCGCGCGAACCGACGACGACCTCCCACTTCCGCTCTGGCCATCCACAAGTTCTGCAGCCCGACGACCATGCGTGTGGTAGTCTCTTTTCCATTTTTCAATGTTTTTATTTAATTTGTCCAAGACTCAACACCTCAGGTGTTGATTTGCACATTTTCCATGTTTTAGGCGTGCGATTGGTGTGCAGGAGGTTTTCCTTCCTTCCGTTGAAGCGTCGTCACGCTTGTATGTCTTTGAGGTAGGTGAATCCTCATTTTCCTTTCTGATTAATTCCACTTAATACATGAGTGATTTTAATTAAATTTTTGACTTAGTCCTCACCTTTGATATACTCTGTAATAGGTTGTGACAAGTTTTCAGTTTAAATGATTTGTTTATATATTATTTAGTCTATTTATTGAATTGTTTATAAATTGTTTTGTCTATTTATAAATATTTTTAATAAATTGTTGGTTTCTTTATAAAATTATTTATAATTTTCTTTTGGAATGTTTATTAAATTTTTCACAGACCATTTCATTTGTTTATAAAATTTGTAATAAATTGTTTGACATTGAAAATGAGGCAGTATTTTTTGTGTGATATTTTGGGTAATGTTTTCAACTATGTAAAGATAAAGGTTTGATTGGAAAAAATTGTGTTTTCAAAGAAATGATTTGATTTTTTAAGTAATGTGACGGCCCGTTTGGCACCTTCAACTCAAATGATTATGTTTTTATGAACTTTTAGAAATGATTGTGTTAGAAAACTATTTACATGATTGAAAACATTATTATTTGTGTTAAATTGTTTTGGAAAGGATTTGTGATTATAAGGAAATGGTTTTGTGGTTTTAAATTAATGTGTTATACTTCCTAAAAATTATTTCTTTAAATAATGGTCGTTTACCTTTGAAATGTGTTTTGACGTGAGTTTGAAAATGGTAAAGGCTCATTTGGTAGCGGTAAAATGATTTGGCGTGTGTTTTGGAACCTAAGGGTCTGTTTGGATTTTTAAATACAAAAGTGGTGTCTAGATTTGTTTTATAAGATCATGTGAAATTTTTTTATAAAGGCATTTTATTATGTAAAAATAGAGGCTTAATTTACAACTAAAAGTTTTTAATAAATTGGTTTTAATAACCGAATTACGTGATATCCCGGTTGGAACATTGTGTGTTTGAAATTTATGCATATATATAAGTATATGGGGTTCTCCTATCTAGGGTAACCCTTTATGTGTTAATGCATAGGAAGCATCCATTTTTGGGGTTGGCAAGTGAGGTGAGTTGAGTTACGTGTTCAAGGGCCTTCCTACTTACATGGTATTATTATAACCACCATGGGTTCCTGGGTGTATTTTAGATGATCAAGTGATGGTTTCTGATCAACCCTGATTAGATTGGTTGGTGCCCCCTGTATGTGTTGTTAAGACAAGTGGGATTTGTCACTGGATTGGTCGTTCAGTTATAGGGCGACCAGTTGGTTATAGACTTAGGAGCTTCACTATACGCCGGAAGGTGGTTCCGAAACCGAGTACATCTAGGGGTGTTCTAGGGATGTTTAGGATCACCCATGGTTTTCCTTTACTTTTCTTGTTTACTCTTATCTATACTTGTTTTTCTAGCTTATACTCTCACATATTGCTTTTATCACTGCCTTGTTTTTCTTGTTTGGTTTTTGTTTGCAAATCTGTAATTTGTCTCAGAAAAGGCACGTGGTGTGTGTTAGGTTTTTAAAATGGGATAATGATATTTTTTATTAAAATATGGAAAACCTACTTTTATAATTGTATTTCAAACTTTTGTTAATGGATTGTTTCTTGAAAGGAGATGTTGGATTCTGTGGTTTATTTTGGCATCCCTATTGAGCATTTTTATGATCATTCCTATTCTATCATTTCAGTGTAGGCTCCATTTTCTCCGGTTCTCTTGGATGGATTTCTTATTATTAGAGCATAATTATCCTTTAGTTGTGTGGTGACCTAGAAGGTCATGTGGAGGTATGTTCATTTTTACTTCCTTTCCACTGCGAGTTTTTATTTCGTCTTCAGTTTTTATTTATTTGTTTACCTCTTGTTTTTGGAAAAAATTATCCCCTCATGTTAATTTTGATGTCCGACACTAGTTTCTATCCCGTGGGGATCGGGAACGTCCTTCGGGCCATGTTGTGGACTAGCTCGGGTGACCAGTTCAGGGTCGACCTGGGTTGGTTCGTGATAGTATGAAATGAATCTTTTTTATTTTTTTGATACAAGGTACTTTTTTACTTATCTGAAAAAAGTACAAGAATGATGTTTCATTTTAACTTATATGAAATGATGGATTTTTATGTTTTCATAAAACCATATTTCTATGAAGATTAATTTAAAATATTTCAAGATTATTTTTAAATAAATTCTTTTCTTTTAAAATCTTATGTCTATTAGAGAAAAGAAAATGTTTTTAAGAATAAATGATACTTTCCACAAGAATTAATTTCAAGTGTTCTATCAAAATTATTTTCCATATAAGATGAAATTATTTAATAGGGTTATGTTTCAATTATATTATCCCTATTATTCATATTTTTTATTATGTTTATAAAAGAATTATATTTATGCAATCCATTCATTTTATATGGATTATGTTTTGATAGAATGATGTTTAAGAAACCCATTTTATTTTTTGGGTTATGCTATGATGAATGATTTATGTTTTTGTGGAACATGTAAGAATAATTTCATTATGAGATTGGTGGAACTTATATCGCCCTCCAATTTATTGGTTAAATATTTATATCTCATGAGATAGATAGGGATGGAATAGGAAATGATCTCAGTTCAGTAATACAGGGCTAGAACTTGAAGTAAACTTGGTTCAGTAATGGAATTTGTCTACTATAATGGTCTTTTCAATGAGACTTAACTAATATGAAATGATTTTCTAGGATTATATATATTCTAAAAATTCCATGTCTTATGTTATGACTTTTGGGAATAAGTTCATTGATTATTTATGATCATTTATGATTTATCTCATGACATGATATCCTGATCTTTCATGTATAGGATAAGATTTTCAAATGTTTTGTTCTAATGTCTTATGATTATGATATGATTAATATCTTCCTTATTTACCCTTATTGAGCATCTGATCTCACCCTTTCCTATGCTTCTTTTCCTGAGGTTGTAAAGAATATTATTATTAAGATATGTCAAAAATGGGTCTAGATATGAAGGAAAAGGGGTCTAGATATGAAGGAATAAGTAGAATACAATGCAGATGTCTTATAAACCAGTTGTTTACATTTCCCAGTTTCTAAAGTCACTAAACCTATAGGGTCTTGGCATGTGTTTTTTATGTTTTTAATGAATATTATTTACGTTTGAAGTAACATATATGTATGTAAAGTATGTTTTGTTATAAGTAATCATAAAAATCATCCAGTTCTGATGAACTTCTAGAACGTGAACACGAAACTGTAGAGGATCCTGAGGTGACCAACCCCTATTTTTCTAGAGCTATTAGGACACTTAAAAGCCATCATTTATATGTTTTAGTTGGATACCTGGATATAGGTACATAGAATAGATATTATATAAGAAATCAGGTTGAACATCATGCATTCTTGTCATAAACTGAACCAAATAGTATCAATGATACAATCAATAATGAATTCTAGGTAATGGAAATTCAAGAAGAACTAAATTAATTTGAAATAAATAAAGTGTGGGTACTTGTAGATAGACCCAAATACACCTTAACTATAGGCACTAAATGGGTGTTTATAAACAAGGTAGATGAATTAGACACAATAGTAAGAAATATTGATAGACTAGTTACACAAGGATATTGTGAAGAAGAAGTAATAGACTATGAAGAGACCTTTTAACCATTAGAAAAACTTGAATACAATAGAATAATACTTTCCTATGTAGCTTATCTAGATTTGAAACTTTATCAAATGGATGTCAAGAGTGCATTATTAAATGGGTATATAATTTTGGATGTTTTTTTTGAACAACCCCCTAGTTTTAAAAATCCCCATTTTCCAAATAGTGTTTTCAAATTAAAAAAACATTATATTATTTGAAACAATATCCCAAATCTTGGTATGATAGGCTCATTACTTTTCATATTTCAAAAGGATTTTCAAAAGGTATATCTGATCATAACCTTTTTATAAAACAAATTTTAAAATATGTTTTAGTTGTAAAAATTCATGTAGATGATATTATTTTTGGATCTTCAAGAAATTATTTACATACTAAGTTTTCAAAAATGATGTAAAATAAATTTGAAATGAGTTTAATGGTTGAAGTTAAATTCTTTCTTGATTTTCATATTTTTTAAAATAAAAAAGGAATTATTTTAAACCAAAGTAAATATACTAAGGATATTTTAAAACATTTTTATTTTGATTGAACTAAAAGAAGTGATACTCATATGAGTACTACATGTAAGTTGGATCTTGATGAAGTTGAGAAACTCGTGGATCAAACCAATTATAGAGGTATTATTGGAAGTCTTCTCTACTTGACTGCTAGTCGACCATATATTATGTTCAGTATGTGTGTGTGTGCTTATTTTCAATCAAACCCAAAAGAGTCACACTTGATTGATATAGAAAAAAATTTCAAATACCTCAAATATAATAACAATTTAGGTCTCTTTTAACCAAGAGGAAAAGAATTTTACTTAGTTAGTTATTTTGATACCGATTTTAGTGGTTGTAAGTTAGATAGAAAAAAAAATTTCTGGTACATATCACCTTTTAGGAAAGTCTCTAGTTTCTTGGTGTAGTAAGAAATAAAATTCTATTGCACTATCTAATACTAAAGTTGATTACATATTTTCATGTAGCTAATGTGCACAAATTTTTTTGGATGAAACACACATTACTAGATTATGGATATCAATTCTGACATGTCCCTATAAATTGTGATAATATAATTGCTATAAAAATTTATAGGAATCCTATATCACATTCTAGAACAAAGCATATTGATGTAAGACATCATTTTTTGAGAGATCATTTTAAAAAGGGTTATATCAATCTTGAATACATTAGTGTAGAACATAAGATTGCTAATATCTTTAATAAAACTTTGAGTTCTGAGAGAATGAATTACATCAAACATGAGTTAGATACGATCAATTTTGGTTAAGTTTAATATTTGGGGACTCACCACTGTGAATGTATCATCATTCTTATTTTCTCAACATTGAGAATTAATCACCATTGATACTTCTCACCATTAATACTTATCACCATTGTGATATTTCACACCATTGGAATGTTTCATTCCTTTATCAATTTTTTGTTTCTCTTTAAAGTTTTAAACCATCAGTTTTATTTTTTTATGGTTGATTTAATTTATGATTTGATTCAAATATTTTTTTATTTTTATTTTTCAAATACCTAAATCCCAAATGATATAAATTAGATGATTTTTTTAAATACAACATTCTTTTCTCTCGATCCAAACATGTTGTGACCATTTACTTCACAACTATCGACCTTTAATTCATCTTAGCCCGAACCAACTAAGCTGACCTCCATGGACAAAGTAAAGTTTCCTTTAGTGTATTAAAAAAATGAGTTGCATCCTGATAAGAAATGGAAGGGAGATCCAAGAAGTCCTACAACAGTAGATCAGGTAAACCCCGACATTTCAAAGAGGGTTGTAGTACCCGAAAAGGAAGTTCAAGCAGAATGGATTTTGTCAAGTAAATCTTCAGTGCTGAAATTATTGAAAAACCAAGGATGGATGGAATGATTTTATTCAAATGAGATACCTTTTTATCATATGTTGGTTTATGATTTTTACCTATTTGTAGAGTTCAAATTTGAAGAAAATGAAGATTGGATAAGAATTTAGATTAATGGATGAAAGGTCACCTTTTTTTCAAGAAAGTGGGAAAACTGTTTGAAAGTTCCACATGAAGGTGTGTTTAATGATTATAAAGGAAATATTATAGAGTCTAGTGATTATTTAATTTATGAATACACCCTTTTTGAGTTAATAGGATATGAATTTTTAAGAAAAACAATTTATTTATATCTTGATGGTGAGTGCAGACCACTTTTCGAGTTTATAAAGCACATAATTTCCCCAAAGAATGATGATTTTGATACTTTAAGATGTCAAGATGTTTATTTGTTATGAATTATGAAAATAGGATAGAAATCCATCTCTGTAGACATTTTATTCTACACATGATGGAAATGTGTATGCCTACTTCTAGATAAAATTCTATGATATACCTAAAGTTCATTTCAACTATGTTAAAAGCTAAAGGTCTTATTGATGAAAATGAAGGGTCTATTGTAGACTGTGGTGGTTTCAGCATCATAATAATAATATGAAGAAGGATGAAAATCAGTTGGAACCCATGGATGAAGAAATGGGTAGGTGATAATGAAAATTTATATGATGAGTTTAATCATGTTGATCATGATTTGAGACCAAGAGATCTTATGGACACTGTTTTGGATCTTGATGAGATTGTTTAGTATTCTAATATTGATGAGAAAGTGTTGGATCTAAATACAGATGTATATGTATATTATAAAGAACAATACAAGAGGGGTGTGAATTTTAAGTTTAAAAACTTTGTACTTAAATACTTAATAAAGAACTTAGTTTAAGAGGTCTTAAACTAATACAATTCACAATCAATACAATAGACCATAAAGGTCTTGGATCTGATAGAAATACCAATATTTAATACTAAAAGTATTGTAAAAAAATTGTATTTGAAGTGAATACAATGATCAGAGTAATAAAAATGTTAATGATTCCACCATATAGCGTATAGAATCTCTTAATACAATATGAATCGTAATTGAAACAATTACAATTTAATTGAATATGAAAATAAAGGGGAACCAATACAATTCCATTTCCAATACAAATAACAGCAGAAATGTAAAAGTATTGCAATTATTTTAACCCAAAGAGAAGGGTATCCTTTCACCTAGGATAGAAGGTATGTCTTACCAACACCTTGGTAAGCCCTCAATACGATGATCGGTACAACTGTCTTCCAATCCCCAGAAGTCCTCGATTATGAAGGTAATCGATACCTTTTTACATCAAGCAATTGAAGGCCCTCGATGTGATAATTAGAAACACATTTTCCTATCCCCAAAAGCCCTCGATCATTATCAACTAATCGGTATCACAAGGGAAAACAAAGCACTTGATGGAAAACAAAATCTAAGAACGAGTAGTTCACATTTTGTAATTCCAAGGCTTTCACACAAAGAAAGATAGAAGTGACAACGTCTTTCTTCAGAACATTATAGAAGCAAAAGATGATCAAAATTCCCACCTATCTTTCAAATGACCTCCTATTTATAGGAATCAGGTTCTAACAGTCATATTTTCTCTAACAGTCATATTTCTTTGAAAAACTCAGAGGAACTTGGACACCTGGCATTGTAACGGTCATATTGAAACAGAAAACGCGACATGGTTTTGATTAGTTTATAACTAAATCCACGAAATCATTTTGGTTAAAAACAAAAGATATATAAAAATGATAACATGAGTAATATTGATATGGAACAAGTTTTTTGATAAAAATAATAAAAGCATACATGCGATAAAAGTAAAACATGAGTAAGATTAATATTACTTAGTGCAATGTATTAATATGATGTAAAGTGAGTATGATGCACAATGTGGGTATGATGAACATAATCAATATGGTAGACAAAGTCAGTATGATTGATAGATTCAGTATGATAGAGAAAGTTAATATGATTGACAGGGTCAATATGATAGACAAAGTCAGTATGATAGATAGAGTCATTACGATAGATAGAGTTAGTATGATTGATAAAGTCAGTACGATAGACAGAGTCAATATGATTGACAGAGTCATTACGATAGACATAGAACCATATTCAATGTAAATCCTTTATTTGAGAAGAGTATAAAAATAATTTTAATTTCCAAAACAAAATACATAAAATTCAAAAGAAGACTTTTGACTTAACAATCTCCCCCTTTTTAGAAATAACACAATACAAAGAAAAACTAGAAAATAAAAAATTATCTACCCTTAAATTATATAAAATCTATTGAATAATAAAAAGAATAAAAATAACTCCCCCTTAGGTATAGACTTTCTTAAGGATTGTATTCGTAGATATTCCTTGATTTAGGTGTACATTTGAGTAATAATTTTAAGAATACTACCCCTTTGTAAAACTTTTTTCCATTTTATAAAACATTCTACCAATTTTTGATTTAAAAAAATAATGGGATAATGTTGAGTTTCTTGAAATAGTTATAGAAAAAAATACAAAACAATGGAAATAAAAACATACAATACATTAAACTACCAAAAGTTTAGAGAAATTGAAAGAGCAATCAAGAAAAAAATATTCAACCAAAAATAATTTGTTTTCTCTTTCTTTTTCTTTCTTGATCAACTCATGAAGAACACAATTCATCTCCTTTATCTATTTCTTGTCATCTGTGATAGAATCAGCCTGAGATTTGAGAAGCTCTTAATGGTCTGCAAAAACTTGATCTCGGTTTTTGATAGTGTCTTCTTGCACCCTGATCACTTATTTAAGAGTATCGATTCTATTTTTCATATTCTTGTTTTATTCAGCCAAAAAAGTGTTTTATTTCTTTAACAAAACTATTTCATCTTTTAAATATGAAACCTTTGATAATTATTACTATAAATCACTGAACCTATCTTGCAATTATTTTACTGAAAGAGCATCAATGCCATGATATTTTGGAATCTGATTCAACCTGTCGATTGTTTCCTTATCATGCTTATTGAAAGAAATAGAAAGATTATTTGAAAGTATCCTTAAGTATTCAATTAATTACTCAAGTTCATTTACTAAGCTTTCTGTTTTGGATGACCACTTAGTCATATTGTTTCAAGCCCTCTTATAAACAACAGAACTATCACTCAAAACTGTTAAATAAACTTCTATTGAAATTACTCTCTTTCGTAGCTCTCTTACTGAACCAAATTTATTCCTTTGATTATCTATAATAAAATCAATGTTTCCCTATATTCTGGGAAAATATGGAATATTATTATCAATTATTCTCAAAACATGAACAATGTAATCTCTCTTATTCAAAGAAATTGTATGTTCTGAATTAGTATCATCATCGTATGATTCTAGTTCATTTGATCGGCTAGAGTCTTCAGCAGGCTGTTTTACTTTTACTTTATATTTTTCTTTTTCAACCCTTTATACTTATTTTTCCACTCTTTATTCTTCCACTTTGTCACTGATGACAATTAATTTCTTTATATGATAACTTTGATCCATTTTATTAACTAGAGAATGAATCCTTTCTGATTGAGTTTCTAAGCTTTGAAGTGGCGTTTGATCAGCATGAGAATTCAGTTGTATTTCTTCACTTTGATTTTGAAGAGAATATTCTTCTCTACTCTTCTCAGAACATTGAAGATATTCTAAATGAAAGTCTTATTCCTCTTATTCACGTTTCTAAACTTATTTCACTATTTGTTTCCCTTTCTCTTTCTCTAGAGAATTCTATATGATCAGTTCTTGTTGCACTTATTCTGTTTGTTGATCAATTTCCAACTCAACCCCTTTTAGGATTTTAGTAACATCAAAATTTTGATCTTTTCTTTTTAAAAGAGTCTTCTTTTTCTTCTCAGCCTGTAGAGTATCTTCTACCCTTATATTCTTATCTAGATCTTCAGCAGTATCAAGACCAAATTTAGGATCACCTTCTTTTCTTTGTTCTTTTTCCTTTCTCCACTTGTCTACAACCTATTTACTATATTTGGTCTTCTTCATATTTTCACTGATTTGAGGATCTGAATTTTGAGAAGAAGAAACTATTGGAGCTGATTCTATTAAAATTGGTGCTGATTGATTCGGTGTTGATTCTACTTCCACATCTTTGACAAATATTTTTGATTCTTCATCAAAACAAACATACAATTTCTTCAATGTATTCTTACTTATCCAAGAAGTCTTTATCTCTTTCAATTATAATCTCATAGGAATATTACAAAACTTCAATCTTTCATGAATGAACTTTGTGAGAATATATGGATACATGATAAGACAATTCTTTATCACTCCAGACTTTACATTCTTGATATTATTGAAAATGTAACCCATGAGATTTACCTTTCTCATGTTTACAAGATAATATAACATGAAGATGTCAAAGATCTTAAGAGTTTCTCTATACCCTTTCCTTGGTATTAGAGACCCTTGCATCCAAAGGACAACTAACCGGTTGTCTGGAGATAAATGAGCTACTTTCCTTTTCTCCTCATTTATAAGAAATAACAATTTTTAGTTCTTTCCATATTAGATGTACCAACATCCTCAGGTAGTTTATGAGAAGCACAAAAAGAGTCACCTTTCGTAGGAACATTAAGAAAATGTGCTACTTGTTTTAGAGACATTGAAAATTTTATATCATACAAAAAAAATTTAATCATCATATTCTTATCAAAAGACACCATATTATAGAATTTTCTAACCTCTTTAACAAGAATCTGGTCTTGAAATATGGGTTTCTCAACACAAAGATGTTCCCAACCTTGAAATAAAATAATCTTCTTGATTTTTGAGTCATAAATGCAAAAAAAATCTCGAGAAACCAACCTTTCTATGAAGAAATCCTTCTTTGAAAAAGTCTTTGAATACATTTCAGCAAGAGTGTTGGCAGAAGACTGAGACATAAATATGATTGAAAAAATAAAAGATCGTACCGAGTCTTAAGGAGGAGAGTCAGAACTTCGCTAAGAAATCTGAAAAACCAGTGTGGATTTGAGGAGGGGGGTCCTATATTTATAGGTGAATTTGGATGACCATTGGTCTTCTACGGTTGAGATTAGAAAATAAAGAATCCAACGGTGGAGAATAAAAGTGGCATTTTTTTAAAAAAAATTAAAAAGATTAAAACTGAGATACAATAACACGAAATAAATGAAATACAAAAAGAAAAGAGAATGTACCTGTCAGAGATTTTAAGTAAGTTGTTGGTTTCATAGTATCATGAACGTAAATACATAATACAATACATAAAGTAAATATTTTAAATAATGAAAATAGAATACAATCAAACATCAAACCGATGAAAAATAAAGTGAATAGGATCGGTTATCAGACCGATGGAAAATAAAAAAATCAAGCCAGTGGAAAACAAAGTCATTAATATAAGTTTTCAAGCTGATGAAAAAAAATTCATTACCATAGGTTTTCAAGCCGATGGAAAACAAATTCATTACCATAGGTTGTCAAGATGATGGAAAACAAATTCATTACCATAGGTTGTCAAGCTGATGGAAAAAAAAGTCATTACAATAGGTTGTTAAGATGATAGAAAACAAATTCATTACCATTGGTTGTCAAGATGATGGAAAAAAGTCATTACCATTGGTTTTCAAGATTATGGAAAACAAATTCATTACCATAGTTTGTTAATCCGATTGAAAACAAAGTTGTTACCATAGGTTGTCAAGCCAATGGAAAACAAAGTCATTACCATTGGTTGTCAAGATGATGTAAAAGACTCTGTCAAACCGATTAACAGAATGTCAAAACAAAAAAAAATAGAATTTCAAAATGAAAATGAAACCAAATGACATATCAAATAAAACAAATATAACTAATCTTAAATAATTAAGATAAAATAAAATAAAAAAGTATAAAATAGGTAAAATAAATAGAAAAAGAAAAATGTTCTCCTATTGAGAAAGAATGTTTTAATGTAAGAAGAAATGTAAAAATAAAAAGTACATGTGAATTATTATTTTAGTATAATCATTCCAAGATTCTGTTTAATAAATTCAAATCTATAGGAAGGTAAAGGTTTTGTAAAAATGTCAGCAAGTTGTTCTTGCATTCCGATGAATTGTAAAATAAAATCTCCTTTTTGTGTGTGATCCCTAAGAAAGTGATGCCTAATATCTTTTTGTTTTGCACATGAGTGGTGTGATGGGTTTTTACTAAGAGATATGGAACTAGTATTATAACATAATATTTGAGTTTTGGAAAAACTTATGCCACAGTCAATGAGTGTGTGTTGCATCCACAACACTTGAGCACAACAACTTCCAGCAACTACATATTAAAATTCAGCAATGGAGAGTGCTACTGAGTGTTGTTTCTTGCATGACCAAGAAACTAAATAATCTCATAAGAAATGAAATGTTCCATATGTACTCATTATATCCATTCTATAACCACCAAAGTCAACATCTGAAAAAAATTTCAAAACAAAATCATTTCCAGAAGAATAAAAAAAAATGCCTAAATCCAAGGATCCTTTTAAATATCAGAAAATACTTTTCACAGCTTTTAAATGGAATTATTTTGGATTTTATTGATATCTTACACATAAGCATACTGAAAACATTAAGTCTGTATGACTAGCTATGAAGTATAATAAATTTACTATCATACCTCTAAAATTTGTTTGATCCATCGGTTACTCAGCTTCATCAATATCAAGTGTATTTGAGGTACCGATTGGAGTTCTAATACTTTTAGTGTTTTCATATCCATAAATTTTAAATAAGTCTTTAATATAATTATGTTGAGATATATAGGTTCCTTCTGGTTTTTGAGAGATTTGAAAACCTAAAAAGAATGTTAACTCACCCATCATACTCATTTTAAACTCATATTTCATTAGATTCACAAAATAATTAGTTAAAGATTGCTGAGTTGAGTCGAATATAATGGCATAAAAATAAATTTGAACAATGAAAAGATTTTTGTTTTCCATTTTTATAAAAATATTTGGGTCAGAAATACCTTTTTCATAATTGTTCTGTAAAAGAAATCTCGTGATTCTATCATACCATGCTCTAGGGGCTTGTTTAAGGCCATTTAAAGCTTTGGGACGTTTAAAAACATGATCAGGATGTTTTGGATCAACAAAACCAGGAGGTTGTTCTAAAAAAACTTCTTCTTATACAAAACCATTAAAAAAAGAACATTTTATATCCATTTGAAATAGTTTGAAATTGAAGTATGGTGCAAAGGCTAATAAAATATGAATAGATTCAAGTCTAGCTACCAGAGCATAGGTTTCTTCATAGTCTTTTCCCTATTTTTGATTATAGAACTTAGTAAAAAGTCTTGATTTATTTCTTACAATGACTCCATTTTTATCACATTTGTTTCTAAAAACCCATTTTACACCAATTACAGTTGTTTCTTTAGGTCTTTCAACCAAAGTCCAAACTTGATTTCTTTCAAATTCATTTATTTCATCTTGCAATGATTTAATCAAATATTCATCACCTAAGGAATCACTTGGAGTTTTAGGTTCAAATTGATACATAAAAGCAAGATGTTATACTTCATTTTTCAAGGAATTTCTGGTCCTTATAGGTTGATTTACATCACCAATGATATTATCACTGGGATTATTTCTAAGAAACAATTGATTTGGGTTTTGTAAAACCTATTCATCAACATAAGATAAAAAGTATTCTGGGGTAAATATTTCAGAAACACTTTCTTGATTATTCCCCTTATCATAAGAGTTTTCAATCATAGGTTGATAATTAGTTTGTTAAAATACATCAGTTGATGTGGGTAAGGCTTGATTAAAAACAAAGGGGTCAGTTTAATCAAATTTAACATGCACTGTTTCTTCAATAGTAAAAGATTTTTTGTTAAAAACTCTATAAGAATTAGAAGTTATGGAATAACCTAGAAATATTCCTTCATCATATTTGGGTGTGAATTTATGTAAATTATCTTTTGTTTTCAATATGAACACTTTTCATCCAAATACCCTGAAGTATGAAACTTTAGGTTTTCGTCCAGTCTAGAATTCATAAGGTGTTTTATTAAGAAAAGGTCTAATTAAAACACGATTTATAGTATAATATGCAGTACTAACAGCTTCAGCCTAGAAATGATTAGAAATTGGGTATTCACTCAACATGGTTCTTGTCATTTCTTGAAGAATACAATTTATTCTCTCAACAACACCATTTTTCTGAGGGGTTCTAGGAGGTGAAAAGTTACGATTAATGCCTTTCTTACTACAAAAATTTTCAAAATCTAAATTTTGAAATTCACCACCAATGATCACTACGAATAGTTAACAGTTGTAGATTTTTCTCATTTTTAAATTGGGATCTAGAAGTTTTGAAATAGAAAAAGGATTCATATTTATTTGATAGAAAAAAGACCCATGTAAATCTAGTGTAGCCATCAACTAAAACAAATACATAGTATTGCCTCCAATGCTTTCAGTTTGTGTAGGAACGAAAAGATCCATGTGAACCAACTATTATTCTTTAGAAGTTGAAACTTCATTAATTGATTTAAATCTAGTTTTATATTGCTCTCCATATTTACAAAGATCACAAAATTTTGAAGAATCATACCTAAGATCCAGTATATCCTTAAAAAGTCTTTTCCATGAAATTTTACGAAGGTTTATAAAGTTATAGTGTCCTAACCTTCTATTCCATAACCATGATTGGTCTTCCATTGCAGTTAATTAAGGTAAGTCTTGGCTTCTAAGCTCTTCTAAGTTAATTATGTATACATTATCATGTAGATGGGAAAAAAGAATGAATTTATCCTTGAAATTGTGAACTAAACACTTATCATTCCAAAAATTCACAAGGTATCCTTCATCACATAATTGAATTATGCTAATAAGGTTGTGCTTAAGACCTTTAAAAAACAAAAAATTTGAAATTAAAACTTTTCTGAGGAAAACAATATTACCTATACCAATAATATTTCTTTGAGAATTGTCTCTGAAGGTAACTTTTCTAACTTTTTTTTCAATAATATTTTCAAATAAATCTTTATCTCTGGTCATGTTTCGAGAAAAAACACTATCCATGCACCAAATGTTCTTGTTTTCGGTACACTTCCTGTTTTCCTGAAAAATAAACAATTAGTTTTTTGGAACCCAAACTTGTTTGGATCCAAAAATTTTAGACAAAATAATTTTGGGTATCCACATTTGTTTTGAAAAATGATATTTATGAAAAAATAATGATTGATTTCTATTAAGAGAAGAATTTATTTCCCAATTTCCACCACATTGACATTTAGTATAGAATGGGGAACTTTGAGGAACAAAATATTTATGACAAAAAAATGGTTTTGAGTGAGTTTAACCAATTATAGAACTGTTTTTAAGAGGAATAATTAGAGAATACATTTTATCAAATTCTTTTATTTACAAGGAGAATTTAGATAAAAGTTTCTAAAGTGAGAAGATTTCATATTTTAGTCTAATTAATAAATTATCATTCTCACAAGAAACTTCTTTGGAATTGTTTTTTTTCTAAAACATTTTTCTTTAAAACAAGTTGTTCAAAATTCTTAGAAATTTTATCCTTCTCAGAATTTTCTTCCATATGATTTTTTGAAATATTTTCAAAATCAAAAATTTTATTATCAAGTTCATTTGAAAGATATGATATTTATTTTATAATAATAGTTATTCTTGAATTTTTCTTATTGGGCTTTTTCTTGAGTTTGGAATTCTCATTCTCAAGTAATTTGGAAAATCAGGATACTTATTCAAAAGAAGATAAATTTTCTTCTTGTGAGGAAGATACTTCATTAGAAGAGTAATAATGTCTCTCATTAGGGTAATTATCATTTAAAGAAACATTTGTAAGAGATTCCACATTGTGTACCTTAGCCATGAAACAATGATTTTTAATATGTAGTATGACTATAAGTATAATATTCCTTTATTCGAAAGATTCATATTCTGAAGAATTATCCGATGAATCACCACCACTTGCAGTCCAAGTATCATTTTCCTTCAAGAATTTATTTTTCTTTTACTTTTAATACTTTTTATTGTTTCTTTTTGAATGTTTATCCTTCTTGTCTTTTCTTTTAATAAAAGGACAATCTGACCTAATATAACCTGCTCTTTTTCATTTATAACATGTTACTTATGAGTCTTTCTTATCATTCCTATATTTATTTTTGAATTTTTATTATAAGTATTTCTTTCCCACAATCCTTTTCATACTTTGAGCAAGATTTTCCAACTCATTCTCAGATTGTTCAATATTACTTGATTAGATATAATAATAGCTTTCTTAATTTTGGATCTTATCACCCTTTCTGGTGTCTTAGCTTTGGATGTAGTAGTAAAAGCTACACTTCCATTACCATTCTTCTTCTTATTGAAATAATCATCTCATTTCATTGTTGTTAAATGTTGAATAAGAGTTGGAAATAACTCATCAAGAGTGATTTGTGTAACTTTCATGTTTTCATCAATAATTTTCCTTTTTTATTCCCATTCATTTGGAATTATGTCAATTATCTTGTCCCCAAGTGCTTAATCACCAAGACCCTTTTCACCCATAGATTGTAAACTATTTAAGATTTTCATAAATCTTTGTTTCACCTTACATATTGGTTCTCCATAAGGAAAAATAAACCCATGATATTCTGCTCAAATCATTTTCTTCATGTGTATATAACTTTATATGTACCAAAATGCGTGACTTCCAATTTCTTCCAAATACAATTGGCTACTTCACATTATGATATCAGACTATATATATTCCTGGTCATAGAACATAAAAAAGTATTGTGTACCTTGTAATTTAGTTGATATTCTTGCTTCTCTTGATTAGTTAAAGTACTGAATTCTTTGTCAGGGATTTTGTAACCTCCAGTAATCATAATAAAGTTTTCTACTCCAGTATTAATAACAAAGGTATTCATTCGATCTCTCAAGTACTCATAATCATTCCCATTAAAAAACAGGTGGTCTAGTTGGATTTAGGTTTTCAATTGATCCAATATTCATTCATGCCATCTTATAAAACAATACTTTTCCACTCCACATGTTAGTGTAGTAAGTGGTTATAAAAAAAGGATTTTTAAAAGAAATATAATTTTATTGAATAAATAATTATATAAATTAATACAAGATACTGTAAGCCTCTTATGATACCAATTTTTGGATCAAAATATATATGTATATGTATATTATATGGCACAATACAAGGGGGGTGGATTTTAAGTTTAAAAACATTGTATTTAAACACTTAAGAAAGAACATAGTTTAAGAGGTATTAAACTAATACAATTCATAATCAATACAATATACCATAAAGGTCTTAGATCCTATGGAAATACTAAGAAGTAATACTACAATTATTGTAAAACAATTGTATTTGAAGTGAATACAATGATCAGAGTAATGAAAATGTTAATGATTGTACCATATAGCATATAGAATATCTTAATACAATTTGAATCGTAATTGAAACAATTAAAATTGAATTGAATATGAAAAGAAAGGGGAAATGATACAATTCCCTTTTTAATACAAATAACAGCAGAAATGTCAAAGTATTAAAATTATTTTAACCCAAAGATAAGGGTATCCTTTCACCTAGGATATAAGGTCTCTCTTACCAACACCTTGGTAAGCCCTCGATACGATGATCAGTACAACTCTATTCCTATCCCCGGAAGTCCATGATTAAGAAGGTAATCAACACCTCTTTCCTTAAATAAATTGAAGGCCCTCAATATGATGATCAGCAGCACGTCTTCCTATCCCTGGAAGACCTCTATCGTTATCACTTGATTGGTCACACAAGTAAAAACAAAGACTTACAAGAATACAAAAGAAAAGAATGAGCCATTCACATTTTTGTAATTCCAAGTATTTCACACAAAGAAAGAGATAAGTCACAATGTCTCTCTATAGAACTTGATAGAAGAAAAAGATGATCAAAAGTCCCACCTCTATTTCAAATGACCTCCTATTTATAGTCCTCAGGTTCCAACGGTTATATTTTCTCCAAAGGTCATATTTCTCCAAAAAACTCAGAGGAACTTCGACACCTAGAATTATAATGGGAATATTTAAATAGAAAACACAACATCAATTCGATTAGTTTATAACTAACTCCATGACATCATTTTGGTTAAAAACAAAATATATATAAAAATGATAACATGAGTACAATTGATATGGAATAGGTGTTTTGATAAAAATAATAAAATTATACACGAGATAAAATTAAAACATGAGTACGATTAATATTACTTAGTGAAATGTATTAATATGATGCAAAGTGAGTATAATGCATAATGTGGGTATAATGAACATAATTAGTATGGAAGATAGAGCCAATATGATTGATAGAGTCAGTATGATATACAAAGTCAATATGATTGACAGAGTCAGTATGATAGGCAGAGTCAGTATGATAGATAGAGTCAGTATGATTGACATAGTCAATACGATTGACAGAGTCAGTACGATAGACAAAGTTAATATGATTGATAGAGTCAGTATGATAGAAAGAGTCAGTACGATAGAAAGAAAACCATATTCAATATAAATCCTTTATTTGAAAAGCATATAAAAATATTTGTTATTTCCAAAACAAAAGACATAAAATTCAAAATAATACTTTTGACTTAATAGAAATAAGAGGTTACTGCCTCTAAGGATGAAGAGGAGAAATATTTTTATATGGATAAAGGAAGTTGACCTGAAATTCCTCATAGATCTCATATTATTTAAAATAGAAAACCTAGTCCAATTAGGAATCTCCCTAAAAGAGATAAAATTTTGAAATTGGGCAGTGATAAAGAAGAAATCGAAGTAGCTAGAGAGGGTTAATTAAAAAGTACATCCAAATCCCCTAAGGGAAATAATAATGAATAATATGACTAGAATGAATAATATGTAGATGATAAATATGGAAATAAATAAGGAAATGGAAATGAAAGTGGAAATGGAGATGATTATGGTGATATAGATTCTGACCCTGATAGTTCTAGTGGCATAATTTTAGTTGAAGATGTGGAAATTCCTTAAGTTCTTATTGTTTATCCTCATGCATCTAGTTCTAAATTTGAGTAAAGTCCTTGTTTTTTAGTAATATTAATAGAGATTCTAGAAAATAGGGAGATTCATTAGTTTAGGGGGAGTAATACTTAATTTTAGAGAGTCACCTAGTGGTTTCTGGTGATCAGACAGTTTCACACCTGGTTGTTGTTGAGAAGATGAAGGTTGTTACTAGTATTGAGTGGTTTGTGGAAGAAAAAAAATGGAAGATGAGCTTGATACTATTTAGAAATCTACTATTTCTTAGAGAAAGGTTAAACCTACTATTATAGTGCTCACTGTAGTTTTACTTATAGTTGTAGAGTATTTTTTCTAAGACTTATGATGGTTAGATAGACCCTATGTATGAATAATGGGACTATATTTCTAGTAAAATTAGGACTCCATCAAAGAATAGTGGACCTGATCTTTAAGATGAAAGGGATCCTAAGGGATCATTGGCTGATCAAAATAATATTGTTGGTGCATTGTAGCAGTTTGAATCTGATGTGCCTACCATGACTGAGCCTGCTACTCCTTTGCTTACTACTGATGTCCCACCTGTACCAGTGGTTATGGTCACCAAGGGTGATTTGGATTCTTTCAGTGAAAGACTTCTTTATGATTTTTATATGAATTTGAGGAATCAATTGGACTTGGTTATTAAGTTAAGTGAAGAGGATTCTCAATATTTGTTTGTGCTGGTGATTCAACATATTCAACCAAAAATGATGCATCATATCCAATAATTTAAAATAGAAATCCAAAGGTTGTAAAATGATTTGGAATATTTAAAATCCACTATGGAGGAGATGCAATATTCACTTTCTGATTCCCTGGTAGCCTTGTTTGAAAGGATTGAAAATATTACCTCAGTGGATTATAGTTCAAGTGCTCCCCATCCTCTTGTTTTTGATGTTGAGATGCATAAAACTGTTGTGATAAAAGAGATTTTAGCTACTTCAGGTGGTGGACCCTCCATTCCTCAGGATAGTTTGAGGAAGTTTGAGCATCATAGTGATCATGTACTCATGTTGGTTAAAGAGTGTTCGGAGGATATGAAGGATGGTAGAGAGACTATAACAAAATATATCAAGTACTATCTATTTATAATTTTTAGCAACGCTGACATGGATTCTCATTTTAAGTTTTTGGTAGAATATCTAAGGATGCCTTGAGTTTCCCAATCCTTTAAAAAGTAATTCAACCAATTGAAGGTTATGACTCCTATATTAAATATTTTTATGAAAGAGAAGAAATAATTCTTTAGTGCGATAGAGAGAGGTGGAAACATTATCATGGGTTTCATAAATCTTATAAAAACATTTCTGTATATGCATGGAGTTGTAGTTTTAGCTCATGAAGCCATACATGTTACTACTCATCTGACTCTTCCAGCTACTACTCTAGAGTTCTTTAGACTGGGAGTGACTAGAGATCCAATTGCACCTATTTTATCTTACTTTTAGCCTTTTTTACTTATCTCCCAAAGAATATATATAGAACCTACAACCAATCATCGTTAGAGAGACTCCTACTCTAACTAGTGTTCATACATCCATCCCTTGAGATCCATTAGATCCTACTGCACCTTATACTTCTAACAAAGATAAGGGAAAAGATCATATTTTTCCTTTTACCCATCCTAATAAGAAGTGTTGATCTTGGACTTTAATCTTTTATGGGGATGTTTTTATGTGTTTCTAAAACTTTTTTTGTAACTTTTTTTTTCTAAACTTCATATGGTTTCTAATGAAAACTCTGTTATTAATTTTCTATTTTTATATTAATTTTTTATTTTATCATGAAATTTTTCATAATCCTAAAAGGGGGAGAAATATTCTATGGAATTTATTTTAATAATTATTTCAATACTACTAAAAATACTATTTGTTTCTATTAACTACCATTTAAATTTATTTTATATCATAGTGTATTATATTACTCATTACTATGTTTATAACTTTGATATAATTCCATGTTTGTCCTAATTTATACCTTTGATACACTATATCTTCTTTAACATTAATAAAATATCTTTATTTATATTTTATTCCATGTATATAAAATTCCATGATTTGTGATCATAAAAAAGTGTAAGATTGTTGGCCTTCATGTTTTAATAATAAAAAAATAATGTTTATTATGATATTAATAAGCTTTATGTTTTCTGTTTGAATTTAACATTATAAATAAGATTATCAAAAATAAGGTTATGTCTGGAAAGACTCGCAATTGAGGTAGAGTCACCGCTAGAAATATCTCACCACCAAGGATGAGTCTCCGCCAAAGATAACTCACCATTGGGATCCAAAATATGCTAAGTATGAGAGACACTCAACATTAGCTTTGAGTCACCACCAGAATAAAAAATTGGCTAAGTGTAATAACAAATCACTACCAGCCTAATTAACTATTAGCATGACTCACTACTAGATCAAGAAACTGCCAGAGTATCTCACTGTCAGACTCAGACACCGCCTATTTGTGCCACCATAAAAAAAGTCACCATTCCAAAGACTCACTACCACCATTCTTATACTTATCATTTTGAATTAAATTTTCTGATTGATATTTTATCGAATTTAATTATCAAAATTATTTTAATGTTTGTTCTTTAATTTCTCAATAGAGATGCATTAAATTTCATGTTGTAACATGAAATATGAGGAGTGAAATCTCCAATGGATTCTCTTTTCTATTTATACTGTTAAAATTTCAAGTAGACTCCCTCATAAAGATATGTTTTATGTAAAACTATAACATACAAACACATAGAGAGATGGACACATGGAGTGAGCTAAACCTCATTACAAGAACTAGAAGAACTTGCATGCTGCATCTTTCTTGCACATGACTGTGAGAGTGGAGTGTAAAGAAATTTCAGATCCTATAGTTAGAATAGAGAACAAGAGTTTGTGAAACTCTGTTCTACTACAAATCATAGAACCTTGACTCGAGCCTCATCTCAAGACAAATTCAAGAGTTATGAGTTATAAATTTTATCATATAGAGAAACATGATTATTTCTAGACTCTTATATGATTTATTTTTTCATCTATATTTACATTATGAGTAGTGTCTGTATACTCTATTTATTACACACACACACTGTCTCTAACTTTAAAATGGAAGATACTTATATATCTTCTCAAACACCTTTTTTACTCACATTTCCCACATGTTATGGTAGAGGTCTAGTTGTGGACTATTTTATCTATACTCTCGTGATTACTATGGAAGAGGTCCCCATGTGGCCTGGACAATTTCATACTGTTGTAGTACCTGATCCAGGTTGTGGATCAAATTTTATTTTATATAAACTTCTTGGAAGTGATTGATTTCCAAGTATAGAGGACTAAGTCTAATCTTGAGATTGAACCTCTTGTATTCATTTTTCATTGTGTGTTTTATTTTCTTTATTTTCTATACTTTAAAACCGAATCTACTTTAAACTGTAAACAAAACCATTACTTTGATTGTTAACATTAATTAGTGTTTATATAAGTTTTTGATTTAGTAAACTGATTTAAAATGTTAAATTAATGTAATATTTTTTTTAATTGAGACTTAAAAAATACTTGATAAAACTTTTAAAAGGTAAAGGCTTATATTGATTAGTTGTTTTGGTTAACTAGGCCATATTTAAATTAATTGGGGGATTTTATTTTAAACTATTTTTAATATAAATTTTTAGTGGGTACTCAATTCACCCCCTCTTGAGATACTCACTCTGACCAACAGGGAAGTTAAAAAGTTGTATCAGAGAAGGTTTATTTTATGTTGTTCCACTATTTTAGAAAGGTAAAAAGTATACTTGGATGTGTTAAGAATTGGTAATGAACTTGTGAGTGTGAGTATCTAACCCATGTATGGGAGAAAATACAAGTGCCCAGGGATGAGATTGTTCTTTATGATGTTCTCTTGTTACAGATGATATTATTTCACATTGGGTGATTCACATGTTGTGTGATGTTATTGTTTCTTGATATTTATACTCTTGGATTTGTATGGAATGATATGAGTATTAATGCATCATGATAGGCACATAGGGATATATATTGACATGTATTGTTCATGATATGTACATATTTGTTTCTTGTGATATATTTTCCTCTATGAACTATGAAATGAGATACCTATTATATCTAATGAAAAAGGGAATAAATGAACTATTATGTTATGAAAATTCACTTGTTAATACATTTTTAAAGAGACCAAGAGTATGTGTTTCTTTGTTTTTGTCACATTTTAAGATATAACTTGATGTTATCTAGTGTTCTAAGGAGCATGTTTGTATTATAGTGAAAATGTACCCACATTGTCTTCAAATTGATTATATAGATAGAGAAAATCATCATGATCCTAACATAGCTAAACCAGAGTTTCCTATGGATCCTGAGAATAAAATGGTTGATCAACTCTACGATAGATTCCTAAGGTTCATGTGATCCAAGGAAATGGATACTATTCACATCGTGCCTTTGATGTTTGAGTTGAGGAGAGTGTTCCTGTAACAATATTCATCTACGTTCACTGGGGAGGGAATCCCCTAGGAAGCTGGGTTCTAGATTGAGTTAGTCTAGAATATCTTAAAGAACCTATAGAAACCCACATATAAGAGGTCAAAGCTTGCTTCTTACTACTTCATGGACTAGACAAGTATTAGTGGGACATTCTGGAGAAATAAGGGTAGTAAGAGGAGTAATCCTAAAAGGTATTTGAGGAAAATTTAATGAGATAATTCTCTCATTAGATGTTTAGGGATGAGAAGACTTGTGAGTTCATGTATTTGACATAGGAGGGAATGTTAGTGATGGAAAATGTCAGATGTTTCACTGGATCATAATGATTTTATTCATCCTTAGCTACTAATGAGATCTCTTTTAATGACCCACCAATTCTCATTGGCTTGAGAGTTCAATGAGTCATTACTAGGACTTAAGCGACATCCCCAAGATGCCAAAGGCTGACAATAAATGCGGAAGAGTTTCAAATACAAGAGGGGGACGATTTACCCTTTAGGAAATAAACCAATAAACCTACCAACCATAACCAAACATTTACTATATGATGCATGAACAAATGAAAGACAACTCAACAACTTTTTTCACTCAAAACCATATAAAGTAGGCAATAATAGAAGAATAACCAAGTATTAGAGTACACAACAGATAAACTACACAAAACTCTCCAAAGACCTCAAGAATCCAAGATCCACATGCTCCAAGATCCAAAATCTACGAACATCCCAATATCACGAGGTATTGATAAACACGTGTGAATCATTACCTTTTCCCCTATCCCAGAAGATAGCATCTGCAAAAGCATCAAAGTGCCAAAGCAGGGGTGAGTATAAAACTCAGTAGGTTTTCCCGGATGACTTCCCTACTCATGCCACTAAGATAGAAGAGTTAGAAACAATTATATAAAATGATTTATATAAAACAATTTCTCAAAATAAGTTTATAACTAAATATAAAAAAGTTTCCAAAACCATTCATTACCAAAACCATACAAGTGAAATTAAAACCAATTTTTCCTGCAAGTTATTTTCCAAAAAAATAACCAAAAAATCTTCAAAAACATTTCCCAATATCCCTATATTAAGATACCCAAACATTACTCAAATCCATGAAACCAACCATGCATTCTACATTATTATAGTGCCACACTCATGATCACTTTCTCATCGATCAACCGAGTTGTCACAATGTAATTGTTTCCCATGTGCCATAAATCCTTTGGCACCGAGCACAAGGTCATATTTTAACCAAGACCAGCATATGAAATTCCCATGTTCCATTAAAACTTTGGCACAGAGAAAAAGGTCATATTTCAACCTAGCCTGGTATATGCAATATGAACACACAACACATATGCCCAATGATCAAGCCAAAATAAACCTTTCAATAAAAACACCTTTTTATTGAAAACTATTTCCGTCAAAACCATTTCAATGCAAAACCATTTAAACTACAAACCATTTCAATAAAACTACATTTTTATTGAATTTTTTTTTATTGAAAACCCCTTTTTATCAACCATTTAGAAATTCCAAAAAATCCATAATTTAAAATCATCATTTTAAATAAAACCCCCCTTTTCACCACTATTCACCAAGATCACGCAATTTCTAAAAAACCATAAATCATCACAAATAAATATTTTTACATGAATTTTATAATCAATAAATCAATTTTAATATAATCCAATCAATTCTAGAAATAAGAGTCAAGAGAGATGCCTCCTACCTCAAAGGTTTTGACAAAACTTTAACAACAAACGAAGAACGCACAAGGAAGCAGGTCGATTCTCCAAGAGCGGCCTTAGATATCTTATCCTAGAAAGTTCACAACTAAAAATTGAAATATTTTGAATCCAAAAACTTAGATCTACCCACTATAGGTTCAGATCTGAGAAAGAATGGAGATTGGAGAATTAGATATAAGCAGATATAAGAAAACATGACAAATCTATAAAGAATGGTGACATACCTCAAGAATCTAACTCGAAATCACCAAGGGAAGGCTCCAGAATGGCCTAAAATCATGTGGGTAGGGTTATCCAGCCTTCTAGGGAGAGTAATCTCAAATTAGGGACGTTTTGAAGCCAAAACGAAATAAATAGAGAAAAAATGAGTAAGCTCCTAGAAAATAGGATCTAGATTTGACCTTAGCGCAAGATTTGACGACACGGTTTGTGCCAACCGTGTAAGGATCATGCAACCTTCCTTTTGGTCCCAAAACTCATTAGAAAAACCCCAAATTCTTCCATCATTCACCTTTACCCCTTTTTACGGAAACATCCCAATTTATGGAAACACCCCACTTTATGGAAACACCCCACTTTATGGAAACACCCCACTTTATGGAAACACCCCACTTTATGGAAACACTCTATATTATGGAAACTCTATATTTTATGGAAACTCTCTATTTTATGGAAAATATCTATTTTATTAAAACTCTCTATTTTATGGAAACCCAATCACAGGCACACCAATTAAAAAATGCGAGGAAAGGGGTTATGTACCCGAAACCGGGGGTACTACATTCTCCCCACCATTGGTCTTTCTATACTCGGAAAGTAGAAAGTCCTTACTGGACAAAAAGAGTTCTGGCCACTACTCTGTCATTTCCTTCTCACGTTCCCATGTCTCTTCCTGAATTTGACCATGTTTCCATAAAACCCACATTAGGCCGATGATTTTCCCACGCAAGACTTTCTCTTGTCTATCCATGATCCACACTGGAATATGTACCAGTGATGCATCTAGTTTTAGCTCAACGTGATCCCATTTGATTACATGGTTAGGATCATGGTGATACTTTTTCAACTAAGATACATGGAACACATTATGCACCGAACTAAACTTTGGTGGTAATGCCAACTTATATGCCACCTCTCCAACCCGTTCTAGTATCTCAAAAGGGACAATGTATCTAGGAGATAAATTGCACTGATTCCTGAAACGATGATATCCAAGCCTTGGAGAGATCCTCAAGAACACATGATCACCCACAACGAATGACAACAGTCTTCGACGGTGATATGCATAATATTTCTGACAACTATGAGTTGTATCCATCATCTTTCTAATCAACTGGATCTTCTCTATTGTTTATTGGACAAGACTTGGCCCGACCAGTGAAGTTTCACCCATTTCCACCCAGCATAGTGGAGAACGACAAGGACACCCATACAATGCTTCAAATGGAGCCATGCGTATCGATGCTTAATAGCTGTTATTATATGAGAACTCCACTAAGGGTATATGCTCCTCCCATGAGCCCCCAAAATCCATTACACAAGCTCGCAACATGTCTTCCAACATTTTTATCTTCTTCTTGGATTGCCCATCCGTTTGAGGATAATACGTGGTGCTCGTAGTCAACTTATTTCCAAGGGCTTTCTATAATGATTTCTAGAAATGAGATGTGAAACTCATATCTCTATTTGAGACTATTAACACTAGTACACCATGCCTCTTTTCCACTTCTCGGATATATATTTTTGAAATATCCTCCACCATATGAGTTTCACAAATAGGGATGAAATGGGCTGACTTGGTTAGACGATCCACTATCACCCAAATGGAATTGTGTTTCTGGACCATTCTTGGAAGACATGTAACAAAATCCATTTCTATTTGATCCTATTTCCACACTTGGATGGGCAAATATTGTAACATACCAGCTGGTCTATGATGCTCTACTTTAACCTGCTTACAAGTTAAGCACTGTGAGATGAACTCACCCATATTCCTTTTCATGCCGCTCCACCAAAAACTGCGCCTTCAACACCTTATAAATATTCTATATACCTAGATGTACAACCCGTCTTGAAAGGTGTTAATCATGAAGGAGTTGTTCCTGAAAAACCATAGGTACAACCATATGATCTCTAAAACACAAAACTGAACCCCCATCAAGTTTCTAGCCCTTAATGGTTTCCCCACCATTGAGTTTTGAACTTACAACCAGACATTCTGCATTAGATGTTTGTTCCTATTTGATCATTTTTACTAAATCAGGAACAAGTGTAGTATAAAAGAAAACAAAAAAATCACCTCTATCTTCACATTCCACATGCATGTTGGCTAAGACCGACATCAACTTCCATTCATCCGAAGCTTCTTTTGCCAACTGAGCATATGACTTTCTACTCAATGCATCAGCTACCGAATTTCCTTTCCCTGGTGTGTACATCAATTCAAAGTTAAACATTTGGAGATACTCTATCCATCTCTTGTTCCTTAGATTCAAATCCCGCTGTGAGAAAATGTGTTTCAAGCTTTTGTGATCCGTAAACACAGTAAATTTCTCACCAAAGAGATAATGTCTCCATGTTTTCAAAGTATAGACGACTACAACTAACTCCAAATCATGTGTTGGGTAATTCTTCTCATGAAACCTCAACTACCTTAAACCATAAGAAACCACTTGATCTCTTCGCATGATAACACATACCAAACCTGATCCCGAAGCATCACAATACACTACATACCCCTGTTTTGTACCCGAAACTGGGGGTACTACATCTCTAGGGAGAGACATCTTGAGGATGGGATTATCTATGAGATAATATCATAAGTGAATATATTTCACTTGATAAATCTTGTGGTTGTGATGAATTAAGATCTCATCATGGAAGGGAATCTAAGAGAGGCCTTGAGTGGTGGCCAGATAGTTTCTGTCGGGTGATTCAAGAACCCTTTTCTGGTGGCAAGAATCATTGCTATATCTATTTCCTCTAGGGAAGTAGTGGGTAGAGTAGTCAAGGGAGTGGTCTTACACCTCATGATTATGTTTTGTGCAGTTATTTTAGTGTTTAATGATAGTCAATAAGTTCCCATAGTGTCATCACCCCACAGTTAAGTATCATGTATTTGGAAGGTTGGGTCATATTCAGATGTTTTGTAAGAAATTTCCATAGCATAGTATTGTAATGGGATTAGGATAGGAACCTAAGCTTGTAAGGGGCTCAACTACACCTCAGTAGATTGGTATATTGAGTTCCACTAGCCATTCAGGATGAGGTATGGGACATGGTATCCTAGTGAAGGAGTGATAGTACCACTCATAGGGAATAGAGCATGAGAGTTAGAATGGAGCCCAGGGTAGAGGTTCAAGATAACTAAATTCTATAGAGTTTTCTTCGATCAGTTTGGATGAAACAACTTATACTATCAAAGGTATGATTCTTGTATGATTTACGTTATCTTTCATTTTGTTTGATACAGGATAATTATATTCCTTTATATATTCTCTTTTTGAAAATAGTTTGATTTTGGATATGGAGAGCATAGATGGGGTCATGACTATTTACACATCGTTGGGAGTACGGTCAAAGGGTATCAAGTGCTGCAAGGAGTCTTTTCTTGAAATTTTTGGCTATAGTTTCCTTCAAGAACTTTTTGTGATGGAAATTATTGGATTAATTTTTATTCTTGATATGTATTGGATCCGTTTATACTAGTATCATATCTACTATTATCATTGGATATTTAAATTTTTATCTCCATATGGGGGAATCTATACTCACTAGGGTGAGTTAGAAATTTAGATTGGTCATGCAGGACTAATTTAGTGCATATTGGATTTTCTCATGGCCTAGAAAACAATCCTTGTCCTGGATGATGGAGGAATATAATAGGATACCTTTCATCTAGTTGTGGACTATTTTTAAGACATCTTTCCTGAAGAGTTCTCTAGATTACCACTCGAGTGGGAGATTGAGTTTACAATTGAGTTGGTTTCGAGAGAAGATCCAATTTCTATAACACATTATAGGATGGAACCAATAGAGATTAGTTATTTAAATTTTTAGAAGGAATATCTGGATGATAATTATTTCATACGGCCTATCACATCTCTGTGGGGTTCTCTAGTTTTTTCCAAGAAGGCTGATGGTACATTTTTATTATGTGTGGATTATCGAAGAATTAAACAGATAACAAAAAATAACTGATATCCCCTTCCATGCATTGATGATATCATTGATCAGTTGAGGGGTTCTAATATTTTATACAAGATATAATTGAGTTTAGGGTACCACCATTTGAGGGTGATACCATCAAACATACCCTAAAATACTTTTAGGATAAGGTATTGCTTATATGAGTTTGTAGTGATGCGGTTCGGATTGACAAAATCGTCATTGATATTCATGTCCTTTATGAATCAGATCATTCATCCTTTCCTGGATAGAGTTTTGGTAGTTTTTTTGGTGACATATTAGTGTATTACTATTTTGTAGACGATCATACTAAACATCTTGAAATTGGCCTAAGTATACTGAGGGAGCATCATCTTTATGCCAAGATACCCAAATTTAGTTTCTAGATTGATAGAGTTCACTTATCAAGCCATGTTATCTCAGATGATGTAGTTTTTGTAGACTTAGATAAGGTTTCAACCATGGTATCTTGGGATAATCCCAATAATGTATTCAAAATTCATCATTTTCTTGGTCTATAAGGTTATTACTAGTTCCTTATCCTGGACTTCTCCCATATGGAAACACTGATGTCTGTGCTAACTAAGAAAGGGATAAAATTTATTTGGTCAAATGCTTGTGAGAGGGATTTCTAAGAGAGGAAAATTAAGATGACCTTAACACCTATAATCACCTCACCTAAGTTCCATAAGGAGTATATAGTATATTACAATGCATCTAGAGTCAAACTTAGTGTATTTATGGTGCAAGTGGACAATGTGGTAGATTATAGCTCTAGAAAGTTGAGACTTCATGAGTGGAATTATCCTACTAATGATCTAGAGTTAGTAGTGGTGGTACATACCCTAAGATTATAGATAAAATATCTTTTGGATGAGAGTATTTTACTATACACGAACCAAAATATCCTCAATTATATCTTTTCGCAATGAGAATTTAACCTTTAACAGAGGAGATGAGTTGAGTATTTATTGTCTTTTGACTTAGAGATGAATTACACATCAGGCAAGGGAAATATTATTATTGATGCCTTGAGCTGTAATATACAGACATAGGAAGTGCATGAGTCATTTTATGCGTGGAAGTTGATGGAAATATTTGCTGACTTTCATATAGATATTCACGAGTTCCTGGTATGAGTAAATCTGAATTTGATATCTGTTATACTCATGATTCTTAACTAGATCAAGTCTGAGCAGTTATCTGATCTGAAGGGATTTTATTTGAGGGATAACTTATATGGTGGGGATCCACCACCAAGATATTCTCTTGGCAGCTATGATGTTCTTCTTATCCATGGCCGAGTATGGGTTTCTACAGGCTTGTGAGAGGATCTGATGAGAGAGATTCATGCTTCTAGATGGCTGGTACACCCAATTTTGGTAAATATATATCATGAAATCTATAGACAGTGCTGGTGGATAGGGGTCAAGAAGGATATAGTGGGATTATTAGTGATATGTTTCACTTATCGGTAGGTAAAGGCTGGGCATTAGATGCCCAATGGGATGTTACAACCTTTTCCTATTCCAGAGTGGAAGTAGGATGATGTCAATATGGATTTTGTGATAGGGTTTCATAGGAAACCTTGTAAGAATGATACATAATGGGTGATTTTGGATCAACTGAAGAAGGTATCCCACTTTATGCCTATTAGGGAGACCTTCACCATTGATGATCTGGGTAGTCTTTACATGCGTGAGATTTTTTGATTGTATGATGTTCCGAGGAGAATTATTTCTAAGAAAGATCCTCATTTCACTTCTCAGTTTTGGAATGGTCTATATAAGGACTTGGTATCACATGTTCTTATGAGTACAACATACCATCCTTAGAATTATGGAAAATACGAGTGGAAAATTCAGATTCTAGAGGATATTTTACTAGCCAGTATTTGGGTTTTCAGTGGTTCATGGGAGAAACATTTGGCACTTGTTGAGTTGTCCTATAAAAAAAGATTCCTGGAATCAATCCTAATGACTTTTTTTGAGGAATTATATATAATAACATGTCATTACCCTCTTTTGTGGTTAGATTTAGGTGAGTCAACGCTTGTTGGGCCTAGTCTCATGTAGGAGATGACTGGGAAAGTTTAACTAACTATAAATCGATTGGTGACCACACATAGCCAACCCAAATCATATGTTGACCACTAGAGATGACCTCTAGAGTTTGAGGTTGTTCATCATGTTTTTCTTGTGAAGTCTACTAGGATGGTGAAATTTCATATCATAAAGTAAGGGAATCTAGAACCCATTTTTTTTCAGGCCGTTTGAGATAGTGGAGAGGGTCATTAAAGTGACATACTATTTTTCCCTTCCACAATTCTATAGAACTATAAAAGACGTTTTTCACATGTCCCAACTTTGAAGATATCATTCTAACCCTTATCGCATGATAGATGTTGATGATGTTGATCTAGATGTTGATTCATCCATTAAGGATCATATGATCCATTTCATAGACCTTAGTGAGAAGAATATCAGAGGAAATATCGTTCTTCTATTACGAGTTTTGTGGAAGCATGAACATGTTTAAGAGGAGACCTGGTATAGGGAGTTTTATGTGTGGGCAAAGTGGAAAAACTTGTTCACAGATACCCCACAAGGGTGCATGGAGCATCTTGGGGATGAGCTGTTATATGGGGGGGAGGTTGTAAGATCCCATCTTTTTCCAAGTATGCCTCTATTTTATTTTTTTGGATAAATGTTTTTGATTTAGGTTATATTTCATTAAAAATATTTTTTAAATCCTAGGTTTAGGTTAGTTTAATTATTTTAGTGGTACAATAGGAATAATAGGTTAGTTTTAGCTATAGAATGAATCCAAATTGTGAACTTAACTCACGACCTGAATTGTTCTGGGTAGGCCCCATGATTTATGTTCATGACGTGATTTTTTTGGGTAAACCCCATGAAATATATTCATGACGTGAATTATTCTAGTCAGACCCTATGAATTTAATTCACCCCTTAAATTTAATTTATCCCCTTAAATTAATTCACCCCTAAAATTAATTCACATCCTAAAGACAATCCATGAATTTAATTCACCCCAGGAATTATTTACACCCCATAAACTACATTCATCCCCTAAATGAACCCCATGAAAAAGAACTAACATCAAGAATATATTTCAAAACATGAAATGATTCTTTTAAGTTTTTTAAGGCCTGTATGATGAGATTTAAGGAAAAAAGGGAATCAATACTTTTACAATGCGAAATCAATTCACGTCATGAATTAGTCATGCACAACCCTTTTAAAACCCTCCAGCATCATGTGTTTTTGAACATGTTCCCCTCTATCCACTACAGACCTTTCATGGATGACATTGAGAATCCTCTTTAATCTAGAAGAAAGTCTATGTTGGGTTATGGTGTTCCAGACCTGGTGATAAAGGGTAAACCTTCTAGTTCTTCCACTTCACGATCCATTGTTAATGAAATTTATGGTTATCATTGTGTGGAAGGAGGAATCCAATCACTATCACAAACATGAGACATTTTCATTACCTTTTCTACTTTTTATTTGTTGGTCTAAATATTATCCATTTTTTTTGATTTAATTATCCATATTATGTGTGATATGTACGATCGTGCAGGCACGCTACACGTGCAACCTAATTAATTGGATAATACTTGTTAAATAAAAATTATTTTTTAGAGCATCCATTAGATCCCATTAGGTATATAGGCATGGATAATAAGACCTTTGGACACCCAATATGTGTTCCATCCTTGGAACTTTTTGAGACTTTTCCAGTTTGACATTAGATCCCTGAGATATATTGGAAAAATTGATTGATTGTTGGATTATTCTTATGAATTTTAATAACATGTAATATGTGTTATGGATTAATGTATAATCACCTCGGATAAATTTGGTTAACTGATATGTTAATGAAATTAGGTTTAAATGATAAAAGAAGTAGGTTTTATATATTTATGATGATAATTGGAAACCTGGATTTATGAAACATATCTAGCTAGAAAAATAATAATTTTATGAATTGATAATTGTTCCTTGTGGTGATATATATTGTATGTTTTATTTGTCCTTGTGAATTTATTTCTTAGATTTTGAGCTTATGTGACATCAAAGTGATTGATTCTTGAGGTTGGGATCCTTATTGTCATGCTAAGTTGTTTGGATATGACTCATGATTTATGTTGATGCCTAAGGGAATGTTGCAAGATATCATACCACCTAAGAGCTAGGAACATAGGTACTTGATGACCAATGTAAGAGTGTATGATTGTGTTGTATGTATGAGGACCAGATGTATAGTCTCTAAATTCCCAAGGTTGAGATTATGGATATCCTATGGGAATAAGTCATTTGTTAATTTGATGTTTGTGATATTCAAACTCAGTAAGAGAATCTTCCATAGTTTGGGTGATCTTTCCTGATGTTGGAGGATGCAAATTTTTCCAAAGATAACTGGTAGGTTTTTGAAGTAGATTTGGCTGACCTCGGGTGTCAACCCAGATCTTGAAGGATCAACAGGTTTACTTTATGCATGGTATTAATTTATTAAATTAATAATTTGTTTATTTCTATATTTCATGTACTATATTTCTCAGATTTGATTGTTTAGATATGATGGTGTTAACCTAATAAGTTGTACTCACACCCCGTATGGGCCATTATTTTTTACCTAGATAGATTTTATAGTTTTTGGTTTGGACAAGGGAAAGGAACCCTATTTTTGATTTGTATCTTACTGGATGGTTTGGAGCTTGGAGATGGGATCAACATGGGGTTTGGGACCAAGTTCTTTGGAGTCTTTATTTGAGTCTTATTATCTTTTATATATACAATTTTTAGTATTTCATTTAGTTAAATTCATCTTACCATCACATTATAATATTGTTATTTGTATTTATTCAGTTTTTTCTTTCTTAGCATTAGTTTCCTATTAAATTATTCATATTGTTTCTGTTATTTCCATTACTCTACTCTTATTTTTATACTCTCATTGCAACTCTTTACTAGAGGGTATAGTCTCCCCACTATACTCCTTACTCCCTCACTATTAGTGGAAAACCTCTGACATACAAGGAGGAATTCCTAAGGTAATGTAGCCAACTTGATCGTTCACTTGAGGGGGAACCAGGATGGGGATGATACACACACGGTTAGCATATAGTTTGTCAAATCATGTGGACCAACCATGTAGAGGGATTCTTATAGGAAGTTCCTACCACACATTTGGAGAACATCTTGGTAGACTATAAATCTCATTAAAGAGGTAAAATTACTAAATTTCCACTCTTTATTTTTAAGAGGGTAGTACCTCTTACTTTATCCCTCTCTCGTGTGTGGCTATAGGGGGATCCCCCTATTCCTCCTTTCACCCCTTTCAATTTGGGGTGTTGTTGGTGTGTTTCATGGTGATTAATGGTAAGTATTTGACTCTTTTATCCTTTTTTGTGTTTTTATTACTCATCCTCTAATTTTTCTCCTTCCGTAGTTAGGGGTTTTTATTCTAATTCCACTAGAGCATGGTGGAATCAAACACCGATGAGGGGGATTCCACTCTACCTTGGATGAGGGCTTCCCAAGATTCCATATACACATGGTTTCTCAGTGTTTCTTTAAGTTATGTCACTATGGTGAATTTTTATTTTATTTTTTCATTTTAATTAAATAGAAATGATTATGGTATTGGTGAAGTGTAATAGGGGTTTTGTTGGGTATAAGGTCGGGAGCACACTATGAGTCATGGTTGTGCATTTGGTTTCAGTTTTGGTATAGTGGGAGAACTTGGTGAGTGTTTGAGATATATTACTAGTTTGTTTAAATGAATTAAATAATTATTAATTATTTGGACATTAAGTTAGTTGATTATAATTTTTTTATAATTAATTGTTTGGGGTTGTTTATCTTGAGTTAGGGCCTAAAGTGAGTTTTTGGTGGCTAGTGGAGCATGGATGATCTTGGTAAGTAAGTTTTCAGGTTAATGATTAAAGGGGAAAATCTTTAAAATAGGTAGGTGGTCCTAAATACATTCCCTATGGATTAATGAATTTTATCTATGATGCATGTGATGTTTCATCACATCCCAAAGGGTGTTGAACCACTTTATTAAATTAATTTAATTGTTAAATTAAATTTAAATGTATAATTAATATAAAATGACTTAAGATAAGTGGAAAGAATTTACAAGTCCATGTTGTCCATGTACACTACCTTGATCATCTTGGCCGCCTATGTATGAATATGAGAGTTGTTTTTATATTTCTTTGTTACATTTAGACCCCTGAGGGGTATGAATAAGGTGACTATGACTTAGTGGCCCTTCTATAGGGATCCTCAGTCATCTCCTTATAATTTTGTGGCATGCCTTATGTGTAATGACCCATGTAGTCCAAGTAAGAACCCTCAAGAGACCTTGGAGATTATTTTCTATTTGAGACGGGTTAGGTCTAAGTGACTTGACTAAGGCTGAGGACCCCTGGTAGGGTGATCCTCATTTGATGTAACTCATGTAACACTAGTAGGTAACTCAATAACCAAACGACATTAAGAAGTTTCATTATTGGCATTAGTAGTGTGAGGGTAGTAGGTGTCACCTTATAACCCACACCGAACATGTAAGCTCATGGAGAAATGGATAGTGATATTGGGTTTAGGTGTTCGGCCAAACCTAGACTTATATTATTTATTTATTTATTTATTTTGATGCATATGTGGATTCTCAAAGGCACTACCTATAATTCGGATTATGAACCATATATGATGTGATGGTGACTTTGGGGATGCCTAGAGGTGCTTCTGAGGATCTGAATTTGGGCCATATAAGATATTTATATGAGATGGATTAGACAATGATGTCACCATGGATGCCCGATGATGCTTGGGATATAGCTATTGAGCAACATAAAGAATGGTTGGGATGTCATAATTCAACCTAAGAACTATATGGAACACCTTGGATGCCAAAAGTACCTAGGATGCATAGATTTTCTAGGATCCATCCATGCAGGCTTGGGGATTGTGATCACTATTATTGTTTTTATAATGATGAGATGTCTAGGAAAACCCTAGGATCTAGCCCATAAATCCTGGTGACATTATGTGTTCCTGATTGAGATGCTTGATATACCCAGTATTTAGCTATTTGGAATGGTGACATGGGGATGACATCTAATTTAGTGATTTCTTAGGATGTGGGGAATTGGCCTTGAGCCATTCATTATACTAGAGTTTGGAGAGATACATTAGAAGCCTATGATATAGTGGTGGAGACGTTCAGGATAAGTTATTGTCCATTTGAGATTGAGTATTTGGGATTCCTTGGTTACACCCTATGATCTAGTATTTATATGAAGGCATGGTTATCACGATGTGCTTAGAGACACCTCGAAACTAGATGAAGCTGGTATAGTCAATCAAGGTCCCATAATTGAGGATTGACGATGTTTTTATCTATTTATTTATTTCTTAGATTTTATTTCCTATTTTCAAATGAGCATATCACTTGAACATATCACTGCATTGCGGGTATAGTATGAAACTGTGTCAGTGCTTCCCTATTGAGTTAAGTACTCACACCCTTCTTGGGCCACCATTGCACTGGGTCACCCAAGAAGAATATCACTTATTACAAGCTAAATTTGGTAATATCCTTGGGATTGTATAATTGATATAGAGTAGTTTGGATGGTCAGAATAATGGGATGAGGTATTTATAGTGCCTCAATGTCTTTACTTTTATATAACCATAGTCGTTCGAGTTTGTGTGTTGTATTTCATTTTGTTATAGCATGCTCTTATATATTTATGTTTCCTATGTACTCTTTTATATAGTTATTTCTTATTCTACTAAACACTTTGATATAGGGGCATAGTCCACTCACCATACCACCTTATACTCCTACTTCTATTAAATAGCCTCTAGAATATGAGGGGGCACACTTAAGGTCTTGTGGTGAACTGGGTCGGGGCACCAGTCGAGTGGCCTTTGGGTCAGGATGTTACAAAGTGGCATTACAACTTTTTTTTATTTTGACTTACTATTTGGGAGTTTCTATATAATATATAGAGGAATGTGTTGAATATTGATATGGATACTGGGTTGGTGCATTATAAACACTTATTCTGTTATGAAGTCCAGGGTACCAAAAATGGGATCAATGTTTTGGATTTTCTCTATTATAGTTGTATATGGTTTTCACTTTGTGTGACACACCTGATGATTTATATTTATGATTTTATATGGATTTTTTTCTTATTCCATTGGATAAAATCTAGTTACTGGATTTGTCTCTTGGCTTATGAGGCGAGAGGTATGTCATGTATCATGATTAGGCACATAGGATCCACATGACAAGTATGTATGCCTGTGTAATTTTATCAATAATGAGAGGATAATTTATTTAAAGTGTTTTAAACTACCCATATAGAATTTTCCTATATAATTACATGGTGTAATTATACTCAATTAGGCTGATATGTATATATATTTCCTTCTTATGGAAGGTTATGTGGATATATGGTGAGATGTTAATGATGATGATGACAGATTTCCTTAGTGAGTGGGATATGGAGTGGACCTAGTAGGTTAATGTAGGCATTTATTCCTTGGTGGGAATCCCCTTATGGGTTTTTTATCCTTGTTAAATTATTTAAAGTTTCAATAACAACCTATATGGTGTTTTCTCACATATCTTGGAATGAAATTTTACTTAATAGAGACAATGACTATGTTTCCCTTGGTGAATATCATCTAGGCTAATTTCATTGGTTATGGATGTTTTAAATGACGAGATCATGATTCTCAAGGGGCAGTACCATAGGTAGATTCCAGGTTAGAATCAGTTCCTCTTTAAGCTATTGACTTGTAATGAGTTTCCTAATATATGTGTATATGTGATACGCTAGAGTGGGTCGTTTTACATTATAGGTGTCATGAGTTATATGATATGGTAACCTGGAGGTGTTTCCCTTCGATTATAATTTATGGGAGACCTAAACTTTAGATAGGTGGGTGAACTAGAGACCCTAGATCTACCTTGGTGTTTTATAGGAAAAGAGCTTTGAGCATTGTATTTATGGTTTGTGTTTATCCTTGGAGGGTGGGATCATTCTGGTGGATGAACCCATTAGTTCTAGATGTGTTTTAGTAAATGGTGAGAGCATAGGTGGATTCTCATGACTTGGAATGATACTAAGTAGTGGCTACATGTATTCTTGGGTTGATGAGTCAAATATAAAGTGTGATATTTCCTAGCAATGAAAACATATAGAGTGTTATCTTTCATAGAAATGAAATATCTATCTAGATATAAATAAGTGTATGCATGTATTGGTGAGATATTATGGGAGGCGGTGAATTTCCTTTTGAAAAATAAATATGGAATAAAAGATTAATTTTAAAATAAAATGATTTTTTAATTTCAATTTTATAAATAATATATAAAATTAATTAAATCATTGAAACATTCAAATTGAAATTATGAGATTATGTGAGATGATGTTTAATGATGCAATATAGAAAAGTAAATAGGAGACAAACATAATTGATAAGGAGTTTGACTAAAGCATGATGTGTGCCCCTATGTTTCCACCCCTTGATCTGAGAGGTCAATTGTATAAATCCATTGTTCTAAATGGTGAAAAAAACCCACCCCTCGAAATTTTTTATTATGATAATCCTCTTGAATATCATTGGTTTTTAAGTAACCCAGACCACACTTTTGTGGAGTGTAAACCATTGGTAAAAGGAGGTTGAGGAAAGAGAAGTTTGATTTAGGAAACCCTTTTACACACCACTCACAAATATCTTTGTTAAAGTGATGTATAAGATAGAAATAAGATATTGTGATAAAGGTAGAGAGACTTCAGAGGATTTAGAATTAGGAAGGATCTTGAGAGGAAAAGGATATTCTATAATTCAACATTGATTAATATTTGAGATCACATATTTTGGAAAAAAGATAAAATAATTGTCAAGGTGAGTATTCAAAGAGTCAAGGGGGTCCATTTATAGGCTCTAAAAAGGATTGGGAAACTTTTGGAATCACCAGGTATATCGAACCTGGAATATGAAATCTTAAAGTTATTTTTTACTAAATTAAATGTGTTCTCATTAGAAAATTCCTGACACCACTAGATACATGGTAAAATCCAATGGATAGTCAGCGGGCCGCCTATAGCCAACAGATATTAGAAGACCTGCACCAGATAGCTGCTACTGGACAGTGGCTAGATGGTGGCCTATAGATAAACGAGTTATATCTCTACTAGAGTTTCTTTTTGGCTAGTGCTCCTTCACCAAGTAGCTAGTGGTCCCCTTATAGGAGAGACTTACTACCACCATTGCACTGGGTAGCTGATGCACCCCATTGGGTTTCCAGTGCTACCTACACAAAATCAATTTCCACTGGATCCTCCTCCACTTCACTAAAATTCCTTCTAAGGTCATTCTAAGTTGATTCCAAGAATTTTAAGAAATAAAATTGTAATTTCCAAGTATTCATCAAGGATTTAAATGAACATGAAGATACCTTTAATTCCACCACTTTAGACCCAATAACCAAAACTGAAACTCACTTAAATGAAAGTGTTATATAGATAGATGAGTTTTTGTGATCATAAAAAAACCATGGAAGAGAGGGGTATGAAAATATCCCCCCTTTTGATGATCAGAAACACTTAACTTTAAAATATAAATTAAAAATTAATCAAGAGTGAAATACTTAGAGAATAAATTGAATAGATTAAAATGATATTTAGTGAGCTCAAGAAGTGGACTTATGAAGTATGTTTTTAAAAACAATAATGAATAAATTTATGATTTTTTTAAAATATCCCACTTTATAAAAAAATTTAATTATGATAAAGTGAAAAGAAATAAATAATTTAAGGAAAAATTTCAAGAACTATCTACCTTTGTAAAAATATATTTAGAAAATTTATCCCCTATTACTTTTTATGATATTTCAATCTCTTTTGATTACAAAAAATAGATAACTATCAAAAAGGGGAAAAGAAGAATAGGAATGAGAAACATAAGAAAGATTTTGAATTAAAAAATCAAGGGATATCTGAATAAATAAAAAAGAATTTTAAAAGGAAGTTCTAAGAGAGAATTTTTTTAAAAACACCTTTTAACTTCTACAAATCTCCAAATAATATAATAATTACAGTGAGAGAGGAAATAAAAAGAGAAAAAAAGAAGAAAATAAAAATATAAAGAGGAAAATTTGAAAATAATTTCTTAACTTCTAAACTCCCCAAATAATAGGATCATTATAGAGGGAAAGTTAAGTGTTAAAAGATGGAAAAAAGTATCAAAGAAAAAAAGAAATAATAATAAAAAACTAAAATGGAAAATGAAGATAAAGGAAAAAAGAGAAGAATATTTAAGAGAAGAAAATATATACAGAATAAAATAAATACAAATAAAAAGAATAAAATTAAAACTATTACATACCTTTTCCATGACACATCAATAATGTAGTCACCTTCATAAAGAGATTTATTATTTTAACGAGCTTGTAGAGGTGATTATTTTAATATTATATCATACTTACTTCAGAAATATTTCTTCAATTTGTCATTTCATTAAAGACTTTTCAAAAGAAAGGTTAGATATAAGTATATATAAACTACTTTTACTCATCATTAATCTTCTTTAAGAGAGATAAAAACAATTTTTTGATAAAAAAGAATTAATACATAAGTATTTTTATGAATTTTGAATAAAAAAAGAAAAAAGTATTAAAGTTAATTTTAAAAACAATACTAATATAATAAAAGTACTTATTACTTGGGAAATATAATTTTGAAATTTGAAAATATAAGATTTTTTTAAAATAAATAAACTTTAAAAAGATATATCATAAAAAAAATTAATAATTGAAGAGATAAAAGGATCCCCATAAAATCTAAACACACATGAGTTATATCCAAAATATATAAATAAATAAAGAAATAAATTCAATATTTAAAAACAAGTTTTTTTAAAAATATTTTTTAATAAAACTCAAGATATCCATAGATAAAATGAATAACGTCCCAATAAACACATTTCTAATTCAAATTTAATTAATTTTAAATGATCAAGAGATAAAGGTTTGGTAAAAATATCAGTGAGTTGATATTTTTTAGGACAAAATCCAATAAGATATCACCTTTTTGGAAGTGATCTGTTGAGAAAAAGTAATGATGGTCAATGTGTCTGGTGAGAGAGTTATAGATTGGATTTTTAGTGATATTTATGTCACTGATATTGTCACACTTGATAGGTATATGGTTAAATGCTATCCCAAATTACAAGAGAGTGTGTTTCATCCATAAAATTTGAGAACAACAACTTCCAAGGTCTATTTATTCCGCTCCAGCTATCCCTATGCCAAAATAGGCATTTAACGGTGATTTTTTCGTAGTGGTTTCAAAAATCACCGCTAAATGTTTTCTAAAAAATAATTAGTTGTGGTTTTTAAAACCACTTTTGAATGATCGTTAAATATATTTTTTAATTGTTTTTGGTTTTTGTTTTCAAATTTTTTTACCAGCAGTTTTAAAAAACCACTACTATATTAAAGGAAAAAATAAAAAAAATAAAAAATATATATTTGATTATGATTTATGATTTATTATTTACTATCATATATAGTTTATTATTTGTAATTTTAATTATTTATAATACATTAATTGATAAATATTTATAATTATTAGTTAATAATAATTTTAAAGTTAAAAAATGTTTAATAAGTTGAAAATCAGACTTTGGCATCAATTGACCATAACTTTTGATCCGAAGGTCAATTTTAGCTTAAAAAACCAGTAAAATTGAAGCTTATGAAATGAACTAAAACAAAATTAGATTTAAATTTTATAATAATTAAAAGAAAAAAATTTATTATAGTTTCAAGAAAAGTAGGAAATAAAAATTGAACTTCAAACAACCATAACATTTGATTCGGGGGTATGTTTGGACTCTACCACATATCAAATCGAAGCTTGCAATGATCTCTATGATCTATTGACCAAGGGAGACCTTATTAACTATTTTTAGGCCAAAAGAGGCCTTGATGTCCTCTAAAATTGAGTTTTTAGTCATGGTACCCCAATTTTTTAACATTCAATAGATTTTTAGCCTCGTTTAAAGGGGGTCTCATTTCCTTTTTTTGATAGAGATTGAATTTATTCCTAGGGATTACATTTATATTAATAATATGGTTTTGAGATTTTATCATTTTTCATAATGTAGTTTTATTTTTAATTAAATATATGCATATTTTCTTATATTTACTTATAATAAATCACTTGTATAAATACATATTTAGATAGAAATGTATTTTTAAACATATAAACCAAATGGAAATAAATATTTCTTTTTTATTTCATTTAAAATAAATAATTATCAATTTTTTTACCTTATAAAAATCCATAAATTTGTATATATATACCAATAAAAGTAATGTTTATATATAAAGATGTGTGTTAATAAAAAAAATCTATATTTATATATATATATTCTAATATATATAAATAAATACATATATATGTAAGTATTTGTGTATATTTATATACATTTGTAAATATTTATACATATTTATGTTTATATATTTTTATATCGTATATGTGTAGATATATATATATATAGATATATTTATATTTACTTGTGTTTATATATATATTTATATTTATATTTAAATTTAATTATATATTTGAGTGTGTTTATATATATTTATGTAACAAAAATGCGTGTGTATATATATTTACGTAAATTTTCGTATATGTATATACATTTATAGATATTTATATCTATTTATTAATTTATTATTTTAATGTTTATTATTTATTATTTTAATATTTAATATTTATTTAATATTTAATATTAATTATTTATTACTTAATTAATTATTATTAATTTATTATTAATATATTATTTATTTTCTATTTATTATCATTTATTATCATTTATTATTTATTTGTTATCTATTTATTTATATTATTTATTGATTATTTCTTATTATTTATTTACATAATATTTATTTATTTAATGTTTATTTAATATTTAGTTATTATTTATTTATTACGTATTTATTATTTATTTCATATTTATTTCATATTTATTTGTTATTAATTATTTATTAATTATTAATTATTTATTATTCATTTATTATTCATTTATTATTCATTTATTATTCATTTATTATTTATTATTTAGTATTTATTATTTTTGCATTATTTATTAATTAATTATTAATTAATTATTAATTAATTAATTAATTATTTAATATTTATTTAATATTTAAGTATCATTGATTTATTATGTTTTTATTATTTATTTCATATTTATTTATTATTTATAATTTATTTAATATTTAATATTTAATATTTATGTATTATTTATGTATTATTATTTATTATTTATTATTTATTATTTATTATCATTTATTTTTTATTATCATTTATTTATCATTTTTATCATTTTTTTATTTATTTATTTATTATTATTATTTATTAAATATTTATTTAATATTTCATATTTATTTAATTATTACGTATTTATTGTTTATTTAATAATTATTTATAATTGAATTATTATTTTTCTATTATCTCTTATCTCTTATTTTTTATTTTTTATTACTTCTTTATTAATATTCATTATATATATTCATTATTTTTTATTATTCAATATCATTGTTTTTTTATTTGTATATGTATAAGTATATTACATACTATTTACTCACCGGATGAAGAGTTTACTGTAGTGGTAAATTCTTTATAGTATATCCAAGAGTTAAGGGGTTTAAATCTCTCCCAACACACATATTTTCCAAATTTATGCATGGAATGCATGGAATATGCATACATGGTTGGATAAATAATGAGTAAATAATAATAAATAAAAAATAAAAAATTATAAATTATAAATAATAGTAAATAAATTAACAATGTAAATAAAAAAAAACAAAAAAAAAACAAAAAACCACCGCCAAACAAAACAACAAAAAATAAAAAAGCACCACGAAATGATTCCAAACACACAAATATGCGCCACTTTTAGAAAGCATCACACATCATTTATTAGCAGTTTAAACCAATGCAAAATTCCAAAAAAAAATATTGGGAAACACCATGTTTTTTTATAGTGTATAAAAAAGAACATAATTCCGCTTCTTAATACTCCATGAGACAAGATATTTTCTTAGTAGATGGAAAGTTCCACTTGTATTTTTACTATCTAGTTTTCATCCACTAAAATTAGTACCGAAGAAAGAAGTTAAATCAAAAGAGGTTCCTTTGGGGTAAAATAATCCCAAATTTTTTGATCCTTTATAGAACAAAAAATTATCTTAACAAATTTTAAATGATATTTCTTTTGATTTAATTGAAAATAGGCATAAAGAAAAACACTTAACATGATATCAAGCTGAGTCATAGTAAAGTAAAATATTCTAACAATCATACTTCTATAAATTTTATTGTCAACCAGTTTACCAGCTTCATCCAATGTTAACTTACAAGTTATACTCTTGGGGTGATAATTTCCTTTGCATGATCCATTCTGGATCATTTTAAAAGTTAATTAGTGTATTGGATTTGGTTTAAAAATATTCCGTATGAATTTTGAGAAATTTGAAAACTGAGGAAGAATTTAAGTTCACTAATAATGCTCATCTCAAATTCATTTTTCATTAAATTAGAAAATTTATAACAAATTGTTTCATTTATAGAGTTGGAAATCTTATCATCAACATAAATTTGAACATGTAAAAGATAATTTGAGATTTGTTTTTAAAAGGGATTTGAATTTAATTTTCCCATTTTAAAACCATTTAAAAGAATATAATTTGAAATATGATCATAGCAAGATCAAGGAGCTTATTTTAAGCTATAAAGTGCTTTGGTAAGTTTGAAAATAGAATTTTTAAAGAGAGGATTTTCAAAACTAGGTGGTTGTTCTACAAATTTTTTAAAAATAAAACCATTTAGAAAAATACTTTTGACATCCATTTGAAGGAGTTTAAAATTCAGATGATAAGAGAATGAAAACAAGATTCTTATGGATTTAAACTAAGACATAGTGAAAATGTCTCACCATAGTTGATTCATTCTTCTAAGTTATAACCTTTGGTAACTAAATTATCTTCTTTTAGTGATATGACTAGATTCATCTATTTTATTTTGAAATCCCCATTAAGATAAAATAACTTGATTATCATTAGGTCTTTCCATGAGAGTCTATACATTATTTTGAGTGAAATCATTAAGTTCCGATTTCATAGAAAGTACCCAATTTTCATCATTAAGGTTTTGGGGTATAAGGTGTGAGATAAAGTCTAGGTGTTGAACCTCATTTAAGACTGACCTACGAGTATGATTTATTTCTTGTAAATAACCAATGAAATTTTCAATGGGATGGACATTAGAATTTTTAAAAAGTTTAGGGAAATAGTTTTAAGGAGATTCTTGTTCTTCTTCAACTTCTTTATTTTGAAAATTTTTATTTTAAAAAAAAATTCAAAAACATTTTTTAGAAAGAGGTCTAGGAAAATTTTCATAAAAAACAACATGGATCTATTATTCCACCATTTTAGTACTTTTTTAAAAGACATGATAAGATTTTATTGAGTTAGAGTACCTAATAAAGATACCCTCATTGGATTTATAATCAAATTTACCAAGATTTTATTTTGTGTTTAAGATAAAACATTTGAAATAAAAAAACTTTGAAAAATCCCACATTAGGTTTTTTATTATGCCAAATATCATAATGGGTTTTCTTTATAAATTCTCAATGATAATGCAATTAATGACATAACATATAATATTCAAAAAATCAACCCAAAAAAAATTTGTAAGACAAAATTCATTTAAAAGAGTTCAAGTGATTTCATGGATTGTTGGATTTTGCCTCTTTACTACCCCATTTTGTTGAGGGGTTTGAGGAACGAATAAAGAATGACTATAGCATTCAGAAGAACACAAATCATAAAATTCATTATTATTGAATTCTACTCCATGATCACAAGGAATTGAAATAATTTTAAAAACTTTTTTATTTTTAACCTTTTTAGAAAATTTGATGAAGTCTTTACAAGTTTCACTTTTATGAGTTAAGAAATAATCCCATGCAGATCTTATAAATTGATCAACAATTATGATATTTTAGGTTATTTCTCCTATAATTTCAATTTTATTAAGACTGAAAAGGTCAATATGGATCATTTAAATATATTTTGTATAAGAAATACAATTTTTAAATTTAGAATAGGATTTTTGTTTCCTACTATGTTAGTGTGCTTCACAAACCATGTCATCATTGAAAATAAATTTTGGAATATCTCATATTAGTTGGAATTAGTTGATTTTGAAAAGGTAATGTGAGCTACAATTACAGAGGATTCTATTCTGAAGACATAAATAATTTATTTACGCACTCAAATATTTGACCTCTTGTCTAGTGAGATATTTTAAATTAATTACATAAACATTTTGAAATCATGAAGTGGTTGAAATAAGTTTCCTTTTGAATCAAAAACTTTGAAAAAATCATGTTCAAAAGATATTTTTAAAATTATATCACACAATTTACTAATAATTTGTAAATTGTGTTTCAAGACTTTTATGAATATTTTTTTAATTAAGGTTGAGTTAGAAAAACTAATGGTACTATCACTAATTATATTTCCCCTTGAATTATCAGCAAAGGTGACATGAACTCATTTAAGTTTATTGATTTGGTTAAATTTTGAGAGGTTTCCACACATGTTTATTGATCAAATAGAATCTAGGAGCCACATTTATTTTTGGATTTTTCTCATGAGACACTTTTCCTATAATATTAAATAATCAAAGCTTTTGGTACACACAAAAACTTGGGTCCACTTATATTTTAAAATATTGATTTCTAAATTCAAATTTATTTAGCAAGTTTTCTTTTGGAAATATTGGAATAAATATAAATTGACGTTTTTCTTCTATATCACACATTACTGCAATCAAATTCAAATATTAAATGACTAGTTATTTTGAAATAATAAAAAAAAAACACGAGAAATACCATTAATAACAAAACAGGTTTTTGAAGAATTTTTTAATGAGAACACATGATTGGAGTAACCAAAGAAAACCCATATATTTTCCATGTTTTTTATAACTCTAAATTTTATTTATATTTTCATCACCTTAGGTAAATTTGAAAAGAGAACTTTTTAGGTCTTTGATGGTTAATTTGTGCTCATCGATATCCAGTTGGTTTTTTATTTTCATGATGAGATGTTCCTTCTCTAGGATGAGAATATCATTTTCTTTTTTGGGATTATTATTTTATTCAATTAATTGATTTTATTTATTTTTTATTTTAAGATATAAATAATCAAGTTGATGATATCCATTTTTGATTTTATTTTGGGAAAATTTTGGATCTTCAAAATTCAGGTGATTAAAGGAGAAAGAAGAAGAAGAAGAGAATCAAGAGTGATAAGAAGAATGAGAATAAGAAGAATAAGAGGAAGAAATAGGAAAGGGAGTAATAACCTAAATATCTTCATCAACATGTTTCATAAGGAATTTTGTGATAGAGTCTCTCGATGTGGATGAAGAAGTTATATCCATGGAATCATCACTTACACTCCATGTGGAGACTTTGAAATCATTTTTACCTTTCTTATTTTATTTAAGATTTTTCTTACAGATGTGGAACTCCAGTTTTATGTTACCTTTATTTTTTACATTCATATCATGTCACCTCTAGTTATTCTTTTTTATTTTACTTTTTTGATCACTTATTGAAGTTATTCTTCTTGAGGAATTTGTTCATATTACTGAAAAAATGTGCATATTCTAAAACCTCACATTTGGATTATTCGTCATTAGTAGATTTAAAGGTATTAGTTTTCTTAACTTCTTTGGCTTTATTGTCCTCATTTTATACTTATTATTTCATAATTATTTAATATATCATTAAGAAACTGATAAGTTCCTCTACCACTATGTTTTTATGTCTTTGGCTTCTTAGAGACCCTTCACTCCAGGATCCCAATATCTAGGTAACACCCATAATATTTTATTTAAAAAAATTTATTTAGATAATTAATCATTAGGGGAATTTTTACCATTTCAAATGTATATAAATCTTGTAAATATACTTATAATTTATTCATCTGAATTCATGGTAAAACTTTCAAAATCTCGATAGCACATATCTAATCTAGTTTCCTTTAATTTATTTGTGACTTCATGTGTTACTTGTTATAATTTGAAAATATCATAATAATATTTGAATATGGAAACATTATTGAACTCATTTTTATCAAGAACATAATGTAATAAATTCATATATTTTTTATCAAATTCAAATTTTTTTAACATCTTTGGGAGTCCATTTTTCTTTAAATTCTTTGGTGGGAACATACTCTTGCATTACCATTTTCCAAATAGGATAATAAATGCTACCAAATAAAGTTGAAATCTGATTATTCAAATAGGAATAGTCGGATCCATCATAAAAATCATTAGTCATATTGGAATTAGATGCCATAATAAAAATATAGCTTTAAAATAAATTAAATATTTGAAAAACCAAAAATTAAAAAATAACACAATTTTGAAAAACAGGTATTTTTTTATTAAAAAAAAAAGTCTCAATTGATACCAATTTTTGTTCAAAGATTATAAAATAAGGGGGCATAAATTACCCTTTTAAAAATAAATTCTGAATGAAATATTTCTTTCAAAATACAATTATTCTGAAATAAATAAGCATAAAATCAAATATGCGATAGTTTCTAACTTCAAATAGATCTTATAAAGAATATATAAAAGTAATTAAAGAACCAAAACTTTCAAATAAAACTTATGAGATAATTTTATATGATGTTTAATGATGAAATTATAAAAATTAAATAGTAGACAGACACATTTGATAATGAATTTTGGCTAAAGCATGATGTGTTCCCTTGTGTCTCCACCCCTCAACTCGAAATTTCAATTATATAAATCCCTTGGTCTCAATAGTGACCAATGACTTGTAACTAACAATTATAGATTTTGAGAGACCTCTGTAATGTCATTAGTTTGGCAAGTAACCCATCCCAAACTTTTACAGAGTGTGAATAGTTGGTGAAAGGAGTTTGATAAGAGATAACTTTTCTTTAGGTAAACCCTTTACACACCTCTCACAAATCACTTTAATGGATTGATATATAATATAGGAATAAGTGGTCATGATAAAGGCATATATTCATTAGTGGATTAAAAAAAATTAAGTATTTTTAGAGAAAATGGAAATTCTAGAGCTTCACTATTGATTGATCTTTGATTACATGTCATTGGGAGAAAGGATCATAAGCTTTCAAGGTGAGTCTTCAAGGATCAAAGGGGTTATATTTATAGGATTTAAAAAATATCAAGAAAATTGTTAAATTAATGAGTATAACAAACCTAGAATGGGTTTTCTTAAATTTCTTTTTGAACACATTTAATGTGTCCTCACTGGATACAAACAGACACCACCAGATACTCAGTAGCCTACACCAGGTAGCAGGACGAATTCCTATATCTAGGGGATACTAGAATATCTCCACCATCAAGACGTTACTATACAATGGTTGGTTGGTGGAATATGGATATAAGAGTTTCATCATTTATAGAGACACTGGATGGCTAGTGCTCATCTACTAGGTAGTTGGTGGTCTTACTGTAGGAGAGACCTACTAGCACTATTACACCAAGTTGTCGGTGCACCTCACCGGGTAGTCGGTGCTACTTGAACAACATCATATTCAACTGGATCCTCATCCAATTCACTCTAATTCCTTATAAGGTTCTTCTAAATTGATTCCAAGAATTTTATAGATGAAAATAGATATGTCCAAGTCTTCATAAAGGCTTTAAATGAACTCAGAGATTCCATGAATTCCACTACTCTAGTCTCAATAACCAAAACTAAAACTCACTTAAATGAAATATTTAGATATATATGAGAGATTTTTTATCATGAAAACAATATAAGATATATAGGTACAATATCATGCTATGGAACAAATAAACCTATGGTTAAATCATGAAAATTCTAGTTGGGTATTAACTTGATCTTGACCTAGTGCATGGCAAAGAGGACCGACTACACACTTGGTTTAACACTCCCAGGGGGTATGATTTGGTTGATGAAAATTCCCTTTATGAACCATTATGAAGGATTTAAATGGAATTTGAGGATTTAATATATAAATAGTAGGTTATAGAACCTAATAGGAATATGACAATGAAAAAACTAGGTTAAAATGAAGGAGTTATAGGTTTATCCAATTATAACATTATTGAAATGAAATAATAATAGTTTTAAATGGTGGTTTAATAATATAATACATCTTAATGTTGAGTTTTAATATTCATACAACCCTTTAATCTGATTTTATTGGATATTATCATAACCATTTTTCTTCTAGTATTTGGTTGGAAATATGATCATGAAAATGACGTTTTTAAAGGTCTGTATCAAGAAACTCATAAGACTTATAGATATAAAAGGATGAATATTTTGAAAAAATGGTTGAGAATCTCAATACAAGCCAATTACAAAGGAAAAAATGAGTTATATTGTCTTACCCATGATAGTGAGTTGGAAACTATGTGTTGAATCTTGTCTATCTTATAGATACCATTATCTATTTTCATTAGTGATGATAATTAAAATTATGAGGATGTAATTTATTTAATGGAGGAGAATGTAACACCCTAAAATTTTAGTATATATTTCTTCTTAAATAAATATTTATTAAATATCTTGTTTTATACACAACATCAGACCCTAATGAAAAGCAACACATTTTATTAAGATAAATACAATCATTGTAAAGTAGTTGTTGAATTGGTGAGTATATATATAGGTAAAAAAATTATTAAATATATGTTGAAAGAAAAATAAACCTCAATTTTAATAATAATTAACTGATGAAATTCAATTAGTATATATAAATGACTAACAATATCATTTTATGCTTAAAAATTTATTCTACTAAAAAATTTCTTTTTATGTGTTGTTTCTTTTTTTAAGAATATAAATATATTATGGTTAAATTATTGTAAATTATATTGTTGTTATGAATAATAGATTAAAAATTATTTAATTAGTAATTTATAGGAAATAAAAATAAGGATAGTTATTTTTTAAAAATTCATTTTCCTATAAAACTTTTTTATTATATTTTATATTTCCTCTTAAAAGTTAATTTAAAAAATATTAGAATTTAAAATTTTAAAAATGAAATTTATATTTGGGTTCAACATCGAAATATAATCTTAGGATTATTTTTGGGTATTTTTATAAAATATTTTTTTAGGTGAATAGTAAAAAATACATTTTTTATTAATACTATAACTTTTATGACTTTATCATAATGTAAGCATGACTTAATTTTTTTTTTCTGAAAATAGGTGTATTTAATGAGTAAAATTATGAATTTAAAAAAATATTTTTAATTTATAAATTCTACCTTTAACATTTTAGAACTCAAGTAATATATTATAATAATAAAAACACCATTTTGGGTTTTCTTTTAATTAAATGTTTACATGGTGGATTTTGGTTTTTTATTTATTTTAAAACCACATAACTATTATTTTTTTAGTGATAAAACAATTAATTTTATGATAATAAAAAACATTGATAATTTTATCCTAAACAGAATTTTTTTTCTTATCTACACTAATATTAAAATTAATTTTCCTCACCAATGAAAATTTTATTTGATGATTTTTTTTCATATTTTTAAATTATATTGTTCAAATTATTTAATAAGGTCAAGCTTAATTTTGTTCATTAAAATAAGTTACTGAGGTTAAAAAATAGTTACCATGGTAAAAGTAAATTAGGGTAAAAGTTAAAACTAAGGAGAAAAATCCAAAAATTTCTCAAACCTTATCTCAAAATGAATTTGAAGAACATTTTTGACGTTTTTATAGTTTTATTTTGAAAACTATATTTTTTATAAAAGATTTTTTTTTGTAAATTAGGTGAAAGATGTGTTGCTGAAAGTTTATAACTTTTTCATTGAGAAGTTATTGAAAGCCCAAATAAAGAAAGTGTTTTTGAAAAGACGGTGAATGGATGCTTGATTAGATGAATCATTAGACACAGTCCATCGTATTCAGTGTTTGATGTGAAGTTAGAACCTGCTATAAATCAAATTTTAATTTTTTTTATGTTTTTGATACATGATAATATGGTAAGTTATAGAACCTTCCAAACTTAGTCAGATGCTGATTTTATAATATTAAAGTTCCCATCATCATAAAAAATATCATGATATAAGCTATTGAAGAAAGGGAGAAGTTATAGTTCTCCAATAATAGGTTTTCCAGATGCATCTCATCAGACCTAGAAGCACTAGCCACATGAGTTCTTAAAATATTGGAAGTATAAATTTGATGAAGTTTGTATAAATTCAAAGCTGATGATCTGACATGGTTTGTCCAATGTAGATCATTAAACACACTTGATTAGACGTGAATCATCAGTCATTTCTTTTATTATGAAGTCTGGCCTGATGATTTCTGAGTTCTGAATTGTTTTGGTTTTATTAATGTGAAATAAGTTCAATATGTCAGATTTGATTATTTGTGCAAAGAAAAAGAGGATATTGTATTTTCAATCAAAAAAAAATATAAAGAAGTTATAAGTTTCTTTATGAAAGAAGTTGATTGGATGAATAAGTTGTTTGAGTTTTCTTTTGGATAGATATGATTAGATAAGAAGCAGTTGCTGAGTTTTTATAAAGGGAAGTTTTGATCCCTGTCATCAGATGTAGACACGAATCCATCAAATTATCTTAACACCGATTCATTAAATGATGAGATCTTCTAAATACTTGTGAATAATTTAATATATGAGTTCAAAGACTCAAGACAATGAATTTTTTTAAAAGGATGAAGTTGTTATCAGACAATTGTTGAAAGTTTCTAAAGTATTAAAAATTTGAAACAATGTTTTCAACCGTTTTTTAGTTGACTTGGAGTATCAGAACGAGTAATCATATACTTGTTTTCAGTAGTTCAAGTTTTTTTGTTTCAATGGGTCAAGAACTAATGATGTGAGTTTTTATAATTTGATCAAGACCATTATAGTGTGAAATTGTGTTTTATATTTAAATTGGGTCAAGAGAACCAAAATGATGAATATAGTTCCAGACAAATATGTTTTGGGATTTCAATTTATATAGAGAGAATTTACAAATTACGAACTATTGATTGTGTGTTTTTTAATTTGTTCAAGAGGAACATATAGATGATGAGTTTTTAGGATCACTATTTTCAGAATGATGTTCTGAAATTTTATAAGGGTTATGAAGATTCAATAATTTTTGATAAGCCACCAAAAAATATGAGTAAAGTTGAAATGGTAAAAATAAATATTAAATGAATTTGAAATTTGGAGTTTTAGAATTTTTGTGAGTCGAAAAATAATTCAGTTTCTTGCCTTTACTATTTATGGAGCACCTATAAATAGAGTTAAAAAGTAAAATGATACTTGAAACTATTCACCCATTCATAAAATCTAATACTTGACAGAATTGGTGCAGAAGTGAGTTCTCTTACCGAATTTGTTTCATGTTGGATTAGATTTTTTGGTTAGATTGTTCTTATTAGAAGATCAAATAGAGAATATCTCTAATTAAGGAATAGGAAGAATCATTCTAAGAAAGATCAGATTGATTAATTAAGATAATCTTCAATGTGCATGAATTTTGTTAATAAAATAGAATAGAAAGTTTGGCTCAAGAGAAGATTCAATAGTGGTGCATCAGACTGAGCCTATTAGACTAGGTTCATTGAATTGAGTTTCTAGATGGATCCTTATGGAGTAGAAAGTTTCAATGTTACATTTCATTTTGTGGCTCAAATTTTGTAAGAATTTTTTTGTAAACTTATGAGAGTTAGTATAATCATTCCTATTAGGAGTTAAAAGATTTATAATGGGATTTCATACAATTTTTATTCATTTCTTCATAATAGTTAATTTCTATAGACCCATGGGAGTGGCTATGGAAAGGATTTAGGTTCTCACACCGCGGAAAAACCTGGTAAATAACATGTTCCTTATTTAGTTTTCTATTTTTTCATGCACTTGATTTTACTAAAAGTTGATAAGGAAGAAACTCTAACAATTTGTGGGGGTTAAGTTTCTAAAAGTTTGAAATTTTCAAAAAGGAAACAACTGATTCAACCCCCTATAAATTTTTCTACGATTCTTTGAAAATTATAGTGGTATTAGAGGGAGTTTCCTTTTTTTAATCCTTATCATGGAAAATCTCAATTTTGTTAATAGTAGAAGCATTTATACATTTGATGAAAAACAATCATGGTTGGAAAAACATGATGATTCCATACCTTCTATCTCTTGTCCTGGAAGTTTTTGATGCTACTACAATTGGGTTTCCACCCATTGATAAAGATGCCCCGATGACTTTTAATGATAAGATAAATATTGAATTTGATAGAAAATCTAGAAATGATATTCTTATGTATCTATCAGAAAATTTTTATATGAAGGTGATGGGTCTCAAAACATTAAGTATTATGTGATACAAGATCAAAATTATTTTCAAAGGGAATACTAAATTGAAGGAAGAAAAGATAAAAATCTAGAATATAAAGTTTGAAGACATAAGAATGAGAGATAAAGAAACTATTGATGAGTAATTCACTAGAGTAAATGATTTTTTTTGCAATATCATATGTTTTGGAAATTTCTTAGAATATTCCACAATTGTGAAGAAACTCATGAGAAAATTTTTAGACAGGTTTGATTCTAAAATTTAAACTTTAAAAGATAAATATTATTTATCTATTGACAAACTACATAACTTTATTATTTTTTATGAAATGAAAAAATCTCTAGTGTTTAAAAATAAGATTAAAGATGAAATAGATTTTGAAGCTATGAGAAAGATGAAAATACTAGATGTTGAAGATGTTGATCCTCACAATTATGAAGATAAATAGGATGAAGAATTGAATGAAAAAAATCATGTCTATTATCTCTAATAATTATAAAATATGAAGAGGAAATTATAGAGGAAAAATTCATCCCAAATGTTTAGTGTGTGGTGGAATTGGGAACATCACTATAAATTTCCTAAAGGAGAAAGTCAGAGAATAGAAAGATGATTTTGATGAAAAGACTCGATGGAAGAAGTGGAATAGAAGTTTCAAAGAAGAAAATTCATCCAAAAATATAATAATAAGTTCATTATAAATAAAAGAAGAATGATGAGTAAGAAAGTTGAATCAAACTCAACTAAAAAAAATTCTTTAGAAGACGAAATTTTATAAATTTTAGAACATTCATTGAAAAAGTTGAGAGAGAAATATTCCTCAGATAGTGAAGAAGAAGAAGGAGGTCAAGAATCTTATAGAGAGTATCAACTCAGATAAAAACTTGTTGTATGTTTTGAGAAAACTGGAACTCTCAAGAAAGAAATAAAAATGATAAATAAATATAGTGGAAAAGTTGTTGAAGGTGGAAAAGATATTGTTAAGTAGGAAGAAGAATACATCTAAGAGATCTTAAGTTATAAACTGAAAATTACGGAACATGGAAAGTTGATTGAAGATATTAGTACACTACTATAAAATAAACCTTTAACAGTACTGACCTTTATCCGTAATTTATTATTAGAAATGATAAAGGTCCAGAATAAAATGAAATAATTAAACAAATAAATTTTTTTAAAAATACTAACAATTTTATTTATTTAATAATTATTGATAAAAATGAATAAATCGAATAAACATATATATATATATATATAAATTATAAATATTAATAAATATTATATATTAAATATATAGATATGAAAATGAATAAAATAAAATAATTTAACAAATAAAAAATTAAAAAAGAGTAAATTAAGAAAAATATTAAAAAATGATTAATTAAATAATTATTGATAAAAATAAATAAATTTAATATAAATATATATAGATTATAAATATTAATAAATAATATATATTAAATATAGATATATAAAATAAATAAATTTTGATAATTACACAAAAAATTAAAAAATGAAAAAATAAAAAAATATTAAAAAAATTATTAATGAAACAATTATTAACAAAGATGAATTAGTTTAATATATATATATATTAATAATAAATAGTAATAATTAATATATATTATATATAAATATATATAAAATGAATAAGATGTAATAATTAAAAACGTATTAATGTCTTATTTATTTTTACTGTTGTTTTATTTTTCAATTTAACATATAGAAAATGTGTGATGCATTGGTTTCACATACATATATGTAATTGATAAATTTTTATATACAACAACACACACAAAAATATTTACGTAATTAATGAAATCTTATATAGAAACTCATAGAACTAATATTTATGTAATTTATTCAAATTTTAGTATATTTTATAATTTCATTATAACATGATACATTTAATATATTATATTTTTCGTCAGTTAATTTTATTTATTTATTTTTTAATATTATTATAGTTAGGTATTATTTATTCATTTTTAATTATATATATATTTGAATTTAATCATTTTCTATTATTTATTTATATTTATATTTATTTATTTACTATGTTTTAGTATTTTTAATATGTATTTATCTTTACTTCAATATATATCCATGTTTTTTAATAATTTACTTTTAATTAATAAAACTTTTCCATTTTTTCAATATTTTTAAAGTGTACTCATTTTTAATTATTCAATTTCACTTATTTTTAAAATGCATGTTGTAACGCCCCGACCCCAGCTACCCAGAGTCAGTGCGTTACTTCGTAACATTGGCATGATCACAAAAGATCAAGTCTCAAAAGTCCGATTAGTTTAGTAGCCTTGGAAACACTAGATACATTCATAAATGTACATTACATCATAAAGTGAAAAACTAAAATAATATGGTCTTCATATTCCACACTCATATCCCTTTCTGACTATCCCTACAGGTTATTCATAAAATACTTATTCATATCCTGGAAAATATTAAAACATTGAAAGGGGTGAGCTCAGATGCTCAGTAAGGATAACAATATTGCAGAAGATTTCAAAAATAAACATTAACATTTAAGGCAATGTATAACTAAAACAAAAGCCTTTTTAAACTTTAACTCCAGCATAATATGGCAAAAATAAAATTAAATAATGCCATTTACTTACTCACATGGATATTCTACTAGTCGAATAATCACATGCAATATCTATAACCACTTTTATAATGATGGAATGCATAATGCCAGACTATCATAACCACGTAGCCAAGGCCTCATGCCAAGAACACAAATAATATTTTGTCAAGGCCTCATTCCAAGACACTATTTTGTCTCATGAGACCTACCGATGCATCTAGGAGCTATAGCGGACTCCACCCGTCACTTATTAAGTCCAATGCATTTCTCATAAAAATAGGTTTAAACATATCATAAACCATAACATAATCGTATCACATAAAATATGCATAAAGGAAACATAACATTTCTAAATTTCAATCACAAGATATCAATTCAACACATTGTTATAATAAAAACACTTTCAAAACCATTTTCAATACCAAAATAAAAAAAAATTAAAACTTTATATTTATTTTTAATTTTTAAAAAAGTTATGGCTTGTAGAGGAAGCCGAAACTCAAATAATAGTCACGGTGGAGGAGAAGTCGTTGTCACCGCATATGTAAGAAAAAAAATTCCTTTTTGTCATTTAGTAAAAACGCTTCGTATAAAAAGATTCCTTTTGAATAAAAATAAAAGTCAAAGGGGTTTATACACCGTATAAAAGAAATTTGTGTACAAAACAAAATATGCCTCAATGAAAGGAGATTGAGATGAAGTCCTTACAAAGATCATTTTTAAAATAAAATAAATCTATTATGTGTATTCACTATAATTACACATAAAGAAAGTACAAATACATTATAGGACATAATAATATCATGACATAATTTGAAAGTAGGAGATTAACCCAAAGAATGGAAATTGGGTTAAGAAGTTCCCTTACCTTGCGTCCTGTCTTGACTCGACCGTTCTTTAAACTCCTGAATAATAAACTAGAGTTAATCTCTACTTTCTTAAGAACCTTTTTCAAGTTCATTATCCCTTTTATATCACTTATTACAATGTTACAAAAATTATGTAGTCATTTAAGTTAATAACGGTCGTGTTGTCGATCTTTGGTACTTGAGTCAACAATAAACTTCTTATAATTACAAGTTGTTTAAGTGGTAGAATATAAATTATATCTAGAATTATATTCATGATTTAGATATCATATATATCATATATATCCAGTATATATATTCATTTATAATATTACATAACATTTAGAGGTAAGAAATGAAATGCGCCGTTCATGGAGACGGTAAGCCGTACGTACGCATGAGCACTACTTTAATTTCTATTTCATATTTAATGGAATGAAATTATAATTATATAAAGGTATAATATAATTACAGTATAATATAATGTATAATACCATTTAATCCATCCTTTATACATCCCACATATGGCATTAACGATTCAAATCACTTTGAGGGGGCGGTAGTCCGCACTTCCTAAAATGAAAATATCACGTTTACCCATAATGGAAATCATAAAGGTATGAAATAAATGAGAAATACAGAAGAATAAGAAAAACATAAACATAATATATATCATATATAAATATAGTTACATCTTAATGTCCACCTTTGAAGTTGTTATATGAGTGTTGAACAATCATCGTTTCGTGAGGCAGAAATTTTCCATCCACAGAAACAGTATGTTCATTAACCATTAGATGTAGGTGTGTGTAAGTGTAGCTCGAATCCTTCTTATAAAAACATCCTAGTATATTGAGGATACTGGTGTTTTTATAAAATAAATGAATAAAAAGAGTTTAGGGGGTTGGAGAAGAAAAATAAAACAAAATAACATAAGAGAAGACATTACCTTAAAATCGGGTAACTCTTTTTGATTTGAACCAAAGGCTTACTTGGGAAGAGTTCTGACCAAAGTGAGGCTTCTAGGAGTAAGGTAGGGAAGTTGGTAGAGTATTTGGGCAGATGTTGGCTGAGACAAAAGGCTTTTAAAGTGTGAGTAAGGTGGTAGTGGTTGGGGCCTTTTATAAGTGGAGAGGAGGGGCACTCTTGGAAAGTAATGAAATATTACTTTATTATACAATGATTTTCGGATTCAAAAGGTCCAACACTTCTATAATTCGAGGATAAGTTGATAAAGGTTATAAATCTACCCATCAAATAGTCTTTGGACAAGTTTAAGCCTTGGATTTTACATTATCTTTTCATTTTATTTAAATCGTTAATAAATGAGGTAATCGCTGCATCATCATGGTGTCATAAATAATTTAATTTATTTAATGTTTAAAAATTATAAAAAAACTATCATGATGTAGGAAATCTTTTTATCTTTCTAATTAATATTTATAGTCAAAAATATGACTTGTATAACACCATTTAAAAATTGTTTTAGTAAAACAACTCTTGTTTGTGACCTTTTTATTTTAACATTAAATAAAAAGTTATTTATGTCCTTTTCCTACCAAAGTGGCTCCATGGGGTCCCCAAGTTGACCCATGGATTGTATTGGTCGTCCATGACACATCCAATAGTGTTTTTACAAGTTTAAAGGTCATTCCATATTTTTATAATATCATTTTTACCTTAAATTTCACTAATTACCTCTAATCGCGATTAATTAAACTTAAAAGTTACTATTCACCAAGAAATTATTTTAATCCCATTGAACCAAATTTTACTTTCTAATGAAAACCATTTATTTCAGTTTTTTGAAAAAAAATAACAGAATTGGTAATATTTCATTTAAACGAAAAATCAGTTATTTAACTACCACTTAGTGGTTTCACTATTCATCAAAAATTGAAGTTTTTCAGAATAATGCCAAAATTTCACCCTAAGATATAATTGATATTCCGAATTCAAAAATGATGTCTATTTTACAAAATTCCTAACATATAAGTTTCATTAATTAATTTTATAATTAAATCCCGCTGTCACAACAAATAGTGTGTTTTTCAGAAACAATATATATCAAAAGATTGGCAATTGTTTATGTCCAATTTCAAAGTGAAATTAATTCTAATGATCACCATTGGATAAAATAGTAAAAATATATTATAATTATACTTTAAAACCACTCAATAGTATGATTTATCACTATAAAATACTTTGATTAAAAAAGTTGTTTTTAAGTATTTTTCACTATTCATAAAAATTGGAAGTTCTCAGAAAATTACAAAAAATTCAACTTTGGATAATTTCGATATTACGAATACAAAAATGAAGTCCATTTTGAAATATAAAATTTCTATAATTTTAAAAAGTGGGTATTAATATTCATAACTGCTACTTTGATTAGTTGTGGTGTGTGTTATAACTCGAAGTTGCGTACAACACACGCTACTGTATTATTCAAAGAGAAGTGTACCGTGGAAGCTTGGGGTGTTACACATGTATTTTAGATTATATATTCATTAATAATGTTAAAAATATATTTGTAAATAAATATATTTATAAATGTATATTTACTATATTTATGAATTTATAAATTTATAATTATTCTAAATAAATAAATATTACTTTTAAAAAAGTATTTATATTATTATAAATAAATAATTTTAAATACTTAAATAATTATAAAATTATAAAAAATATATTTAAATAATGAATATAATATATTTATATTTATATTTATTTATTATATATATAAATATAAATATATATAATGAAATAAATATAGAAATATATATAATGATATAAATATATAAATATTTTTTTAAAAGTATTCATATATTTATAAATGAATAATTATATTTTTAAATAATTATAAAATTATAATAAATATATTTACTATATTTATATTTATATTTATATTTATATTTATTTATTATAAATATATAACTATATAAATATATATAATAAAAATGAGACTCTATCAGTTAGGTATGGTCATTTCGCTCAAATTTGAGTCAGGTTTGATATTTATATGCCTCTTGTTGAGATAGTTTACTTGATTACTAATGAGTTTAAATATGAACTTGATATTGAATTAGAATATGTTCCTAAATTTTTCCTTAATTTCTCAACCATTGGATATGTTAAGGATAATTTTCATAAAGAAATTTGATGCTCTAATTATAAAAGGCATGGACACCTTATATAGAAGTGTCAATTTAAAGTTCCAATTGTTAGTGATCCTTCTAAGCATGTGTATAAACAGAATAGTAACTTTGATAATGTGAAGAGAGTTTCTTCACCTTTATCCACTAATGGGACAATATTCCGTAGTACTAATTATGTGTCATTGAATGGTAGACCTCTCTCTTTTACTGATGTGGTGGGTGAGAATAGGCCTAATGGTAATCAATGTGATGTGTTCTGCAGCGGGGGTGTGATGAATGTGCAACCCCCACTACTTGTCACTCATACGACTCAAAGGGAGAACAATTCTAAATGGGGTGATTTTTATAGTCATGATGGTGACTATGATGATCCTATGATGTTATTGGAGGAAAAATTCCAGTCCAAAGGAAAACTAGATCCTGGTCCCATTAAATGGGATTTTTCTCTTATGGTTGGGTGGCATGCCATTGGGCATTTGTCACATTTTTTTAATATTTTGAGACATTTATAGGCTATTTATGATTGTTTTATGAAGGCTATCCCTTCTCGGGAGCACATGGAAACTTCTACACATGCTCCTAGCTCTACTCCAGCTTCTTCTCATGAGCTTGTTATAGCTTCTGGACATGCTCGTGTCTCTGTTTTAGTAGCATTGGGAAACTCTTTTTACTCTGTTATGCAAGTCGCTTCTCCTAGGCATGATGATGTTGGCTCCTGCCAGCATATATAGGCTACTATTGCAGCTGTTAATGCCTCTGGTTTTAGGGGACAATACACACTGCCTCTTGTGAATTTGTGACGAATATTACTACTTATGAACCCACTGATTCCAAGGTGGTTTCCACCAATGATTTGACACATATGGTTACACCCAATGATGATGTTGTGAAAAAAAATTTCTTCACCATGCTAGATTCCATTAACTCTCCAAAGTTTGATGAGATATATAAGGAGAACCAGGAGAGGAAAGGTATGCAGAGCTTAATATTTTGTGTGACTGATCCCACTTTAATGCTCGAACATGATGGTGCAAAGGAGATGAAAATAGGGGAATCCTCAAAGGAATACTTGTTGGATGAAAAGACTCTTATTGAGGATGAGAAGAAGTCTGATTCTGATTAGACCATTGAAGTGGTTGATGAAAAATTGGACAATGATGATCAAGGTGGCGTGTGGAAGACTCCAAAGAAATGAAGGAGGGGAAGACATCCAAGAGGTCTAGGTGGATTTCATGGAAGGGGTGGTAGGAATAAAGGATGAATCATCTTTTTTTTGTATCTGGTTTGGTGGTGATTTTTCCACTTTGACCCTTCTCACTCTTAGTTCACTTATTTTACTTTTTTATTAATAAATTTTTGGGGCCATGAAATTCTCCACGGTCTGCACTTTTCTGGTATATTTATAATTACAAAATTATAATAAATATATTTAAATAATGAATATATTTACAATATTTATATATATATATATTATATATATATATAATTATATAAATATATATAATTATATAAATATATATAATGATATAAATATTTATATAATTATAAATAAATAATTATAAATAAATTTAAAAATATATTTATTAAAGTATATTTACTGTATTTATAAAATTATATATTTATGATTATAAATAAAATAATTATTTCTTTTAAAAAGTATTTTATTTAATTATAAATAAATAATTATATATTAAAATAATTATAAAATAATTATAAATAAATATACAATTATATAAATATATTTACGATTTTTTATTTATAATTATATTTATAAATCCTTTATCAATGCTAAATTTTTTCATCGATAAAGTATCATTTTATGAGCACTTCTTTAGCACAAATAAAGATAGAGGTTTATTAGTGTTTTTTTGCAAACACTAATAAAAGTGTCCCTAATCTATTTAAAAGAACCCTAACCATGATTGATTCGGTCACAATTCTCAAGATCTTGCAGAACTCTCCTACAGTCGGCGCTCCTCCTCTACGTTCTCTTGGATGAATCAAGGCTAGAATCCAAGATATGTTATTTTCTCATTTTCCTATATCATTGATTGCTTGTTTGGGTTCCGTAGCTTTCTTTTTTACAATATTATAAACCATGAAGAATTGTACTTCTCTTCTGTTATGGATAACCAAGGACATCGACTAATTGCTAACTTCGAATCATCAATGATCGATTGCATCAAGTTGTTGTTCTATTTTGAGGCCTGTGATGAGAGCTTATGAATTTGTTTTATCGTTTATGTTTTGTATCTGTTGATAGAAGTTTCAATTGGGGTTGAAAATTAAATTTCTTTTTTTTTCTATGTTCAGTATAGAATTGGAACTGCTATGTAGGCTTTTGTTTACTGAGGGTTTGAATCCATCTCTTTTCGAGCTCTCTCATCACCTAATTCAATTTGACTAACCGAAAAAATTTATAAAAAAACAAAATTCAGTTAGAATTATTTATATATAATGTATATGATATATATTTGATATATATTAACTCTAGTGATGTAAAATGTGAATGGGTTTTGCACTTCACATATTATAGGTCACCATGATTTATATTTCATATGTACCTTTTTTCAAAATAATTCTATATTGATAGGTATATTTATTTATATACATATGTTAATATTATATGAATTTCAATTTAATGTACTGTTTTTAATAAAAATTTGGTTCAAACAATATTTATTTTCACCTTCTATTATTTTATTTTATGGTATTTTCTAAAATACTTTTATTTGTTTTATTGAAGTGATAAAAAATGAATACTTATGTTTAGAGAATTATATTTTTGAAATGTAATATGTTAGAATCCATAATTAAAATTTAATTTAGTTTTTTTTAATATGAGTGGGTTTGGATTATACATGGGATAAATATATTTTTAAAAAGTAACAAGGGCTAGGTTTTATTTTGTTTTTAAAACAAATTTTTCTTTAGTTTTTTGTTCTAATTTTATGTAACAAATAGTTTCTCATTAAATATATAAATTAATTCATGATTTACTTTAAGGATAATTTTATCTATTTTAATTCAACAGTATTTGGATAATGTAGGATATTTAAGAGTTTATAATGTATGTATTTTAGATTATTTTTTGAAAATAGAGAATTTATTGTTTATTAACCATTAAAATATCTTATTCATGATTTAAATAATTCAATACTAATTAAATAACTCCATTGATATGGGTTTTAGATTGGTTTTGAACATAATAAATTATAGTGAATGGTTTTGATTATGTTATATTTAAGAAAACATGATTTATATATAATCTTGATCAATTATTATGTATTACACATGATATAATAGAAATATTTAAGTGATTATCACGTTTTATTATTTGATTAAAGAATTTGATGTTTATGATACCAGATCAGTTATAGTTTTTATATATGTATTTAATATTTTATTTTTTATTTGAAATGGTTCATAATATATATATATGTTGATAGAATAAATATATTCTTCAAATTATTTTATAGTAATCATATACAAATGTGGTTTTAATTATCTTTATATTGTAAAATGAACCAATACACATTTATAAATAATTTTTTGATTGAGGGAACAATATTAATTATTATAAAATATAACATGTTTTTTTATTGAAATTATACTTTTAAGAAATGGAAAAATTATGTGACTTTTATCTAGTAAGTATTCATGTTTATCTTTGTATACATTTTTATTTATTATTTATCTAATGTTTTTTGTTTACTTGTCTAAAAATTTGTTTTCCAGAGTATTTTTTTGAAAATTATTGTATTAAAAGTAATATGTGACTACTTGTTTTGTTAAATTTTGATAAATATTTAATTATAATATTTTCTTTGAATAATCATTTGATATAATTTGAAATTATTTTTAATATACCGCTCAATGTATGATTACAATATTTTTTTATAAGAAATACATGTGTGGGTGTGATAAAAATAATTTTTATCATATATTAGAATATGATGGGTATTATGTGAGAGATATTTATGGTATGTTAGAATGTGAGTTACTATATATATTTTAGTGATTCATTGAGGGATAGGGTGAAGGAGATGTGATATTTTTGTTGTTGTTTGTTCTTATTTATGGGTTTTTAGAAGTTAGGTTTAACTAATGTATTGTGGAACCCATTGTGTGGTTCTTTCCTAAGAGAACCAATTATTTTAAGACTTGGAAATATTTTAAATTCACTTCTTAAAAAAATGGCTATGTTATACCCATTTCATGATCTGGATGCTATAAGTAATGTGATAGTAATCCCTGAGGGATAGTCTTGGATGATCGGGGTTTGAGGTTGAATATCATGGTACCTATAATGTGGTTATTTCCAGAGAGAGATAAATAATTTTTTCTCCTAATATGATTAAAATTTAAAACTGTTATTGGTGAAATGATTTTAATGTTAGGGAAAACCATGGTATAAACTTATGGTATGATTAGTATAATTCACTGTTATGAAATGAAGTTGGTACATTTGATTATCATGGTGTCCTGGTTAGTACACAATGATTTGACTTACATGTGTATTTTGAGTGTTACTAATTTGAACATATACTCAAATATATTAATTTTTTTTTTTATATTTTAGGGTCCCTATGAGTATTTACTTGTTTATTTTTATACTCACACCCTACACATGAACCTCGATGGATATATAACTCTTATATTTGAGATACTGGTGAGATAAAATGACAAGTAACATAGATTATATTAGATGAATCTTAGTGGGGATGAGTTGATGTTCTCTTAGAAGTTTCAAATACCTTTCATCATTTTGTGATGAGATTTTAAATTTTAAATTAAGATGTGGTAATTTAAAAAGTTTTAAGGAGACAACTTTTATCCTCACCAGCTGTAACACCCTGAGATTTTATGAAAAATATTCTTTTTAATTTCATTAATGTCTTGTGTTGTACTCTACACCAAAAGAAGCTTTCACAACACGTATCCTTTACTTTCCTTGCATTACACTCAATTGCGACCTTCCTCGATAGCGTGTGTAGTACGCAATACTGAGTTTCACTAAACAACAATATGCTATTAAAATATTATTAAAACTAGCCATTATGAATTGTAATAACCACTTTTTGAAATTTTGTAAATTTTATTTTCAAAATAGACTTCATTTTTGGATTCGGAATATCGAAATTAGCTTAGTGTGAAATTTTGGTACTTTTCGGATAACTTTCATTTTCTGATGAATAGTGAAAATTACTAAATTTTAATTAAAAACAACCTTTTTAATAGAAATAATTAATAGTGATAAATTATTAATTTGATTGGTTTTAAAGTATATTTAAAATATATTTTTACAATTTAATACAATGTTGGTCATTGGATGTAATTTCACATTTAAACCAGACATAAACAAGTGTCAATCTTTTGATAGTTATTATCTCTTAAGAACACGCTATTTGTTTTGACGACGGGAATTAATTTTTAAATTAAGTAATGAAACTGATATGTTTTTAATTTGGTAAAATAGAAATCATTTTTGAGTTCATAATATCAAATATATCTTAGGCCTAATTTTTGGTATTTTTCTGGAAACTTTCATTTTTTGATGAATAGTGAAACCATTAAGGGGTAGTTAAAAAAAATGAATTTTTCATAAAACTTAATTTTACTGCTCCTGTGAGTGGAATTTCAAAAATCAGAGAGACACGGTTGATTTCAGTAAGTAAAATGTGATTCAATGAGATGAAAATAATTTTTGGTGAATATTAACTTTTTACTTTTTTTTACCACGGTTAAAAGTAAATAGTGTAATTAAGGGTAAAAATGATATTATTATTACCCTAACACATGTCCTAATTCTATTGGATAAGTATAATTCGACCAAAAACTACCTTAGTAATAAAATATGACCATTTAGGCCCACTTGGATTAGATTAGGACATTTATTATTAATTTATTTAAAGAAGGGTTAAAATAGTTAAAATCAAAGTTTAATAAGTAAATCATTTTTAATATAGGGTTATACATAAGATAAATTCAACTATAAATATTCATTATAAAGATAAAACAATTTCATACATAATAGTATTTTATTTGTAATTTTTAGACATTAAATAATTTAATTTATTTATGACACAAAGATGATGCAGTAATTATCTTATTAATGAAATATTGACATAATTGATGTTATAAATACCCAAATAAATGTAATTTGAGACTTTTTATGAATTCAACTAATTTTCTAGGTTAATATGATGTGTTAGTATTGATTTAATTAACTTTTTTAGAACTAATCATTCTGTTATGATTTTCACAAAAATCAATTACTAAATAGTGTCAAAATTGGCATAAAATAGTTTTTAAAACAAATATTATATTATTAATTGTTATTTTATTCCTAAAAATATAAGGTTCGGCAAAATGACTTAGATAATGTTATATATATTAATAATAAACAACTTGGGGTTCTTTTGTCTTCTTATAGTAAGTTTATTAACCTTATAGTGTAAGAACACAAAAAGACACGGTAAAAGTAAAATTATCTAACTTAATGTTAAATCTAAATGATAAGGTTAAAATAGGAACCTAAATTTGTCTAAATTATATTGGATGATAGGATTTAGACCCATACCCACCTTATCTTCTAAATAAATCAATTTGGAGCTATTTAAAACCGAATTTGGATTTATAATAAAATAATATTTTTAGTTATTCCAAAGGTGCCCCTCTCCTCCCTTATAAAAGGGAACCTCCTCCATCTCTTCCTCACACCACTTTGAGCCTTCAATCTCTGCCAACCCCTGAAAAATTCTCTTCTCTACTTCACTAGAAACATCCTAGAGGTCCCGGTCTTCTTCAAATACCAATTTTAGTGCCCTAAGAGGAGGACTCAAAGAGGCGCTTCAAAGAAGAGGTAATGTCCGTTACCGATTCTTTCAACTTTATTTCTTCTTCCACTTATTCTTCTTAGGTTGTTTCATTATGAAGTAATAAAATCAGTATCCCTAATATGCTGATATTTTATTATAAGTATGAAACAACCCTATTTCACCATCTATCCATCCTATGGAAAATGAAATCACCGCGTGTGCGTACGTACGGAATACCGTCTCCACGCCGTGGTGTAATCTATTTTCCACCACCACCTTACTTGGATGGGTATAATGGTGTACATAATAACTATATATAATTATTTTAAAGTGATATTTATTCTGAAATAGTATACATACACTCCAATACAATTCCACGATCATGAGAACGATATCATCGCTCGTGCATACGTACGGACTACCGTCTCCACGACGCGATGAGATTCATTCTCCACGTTAACCATTCATGAATGATTATAAAGTATATATAATAAGAAATAATGAAATATATGACATAATAATGATACGGATTTATGTGTATATATATTTATGTCATCTACTTAATTCCATTCAACTCAATAAGGAAATGAAAACAGCGTTCATGCGTACGTACGACCTACCGTCTCCATGAACGGTGTATTTCTTTCCATTTATTGATCTATTATATATATGTATATTCTTAATATATATTATATATAAATCATGTTTTATATTCTGGAATTATTTAATCATGATCTAAGTAATCATATGAATAATTACAAGTCAAAACACGGACGACAAATGAAACGATTTTACCCAAAACGCTCTTTAACATTGAATTTACAAAAGAACGGGTAAAATAAAGTCATAAGTGAACCATATATGATATCATAACAATGAGTATGATTATGGAATAATTATATTACATTATTTAAATCATTATACAGGAGTTTCAGACACTTACGAAGAAAATCCGACCTAAGATAAGGGAAAATATCACAATCTCATTTTTATCTGAGATTGTTTATACTTTGGTATTTATTGGGGTGTGTTTTATCATCAAAATCCATGTTTCCTCAATATGTAATATTATTTCCATCCACCTAAAATTTCTTAAATCCAATTTTACCCTTCGGTGAGTTTTTAGTAAAAGATATGATAGGAATCTTTTGTCATTTTTCATACGAGGTACTTTTTGACTTTTCCTACAAAAGTACGAGAAGAATGTTTTTATTAACTTATACGGCATGAATGGATTTTTAAAACATTATTTCCAAGAAGATTACTTTAAAAGTTTTCAAGTTTATTTTTAATCAACTTCTTTTAGTTTAGAATTGTATGAAATGTTAAGAAAGGAAAAATGTTTTTGAAGTAGAAAGGATATTTTCCTCAAGAATGGAGTTCAAGTGTTTTATCAAAATTATTTTCCATATAAGATAATATAGGGTTCTTTTTATATCCCTATTATTACATTGATTTGATTATGTTGTGATGAAAATAATTTTATGAATTCCTTTATCTTATATGAATTGTTTTATGATGTCATGATGTTTAAGATTCCTATTTTTATTGCATGGGTTATGCTATGATGTATGGTTTATGATTTTGTGGCACACATAAGAATGGTATCATTATGAGATGGGTGGGACCTATATCTCCCTCCAATGAATTGGGTAAAGATTTTATATCTCATGAGATAGAAATGGCTGGAACGGCAGGTTAAACCGGTTCAGTGAAACAGGACTGAAACGAGGAGTGAACTCGGTTCAGAAATGGAATTTGTCCACTAAGATAGTCTTGGCAATGAGTATTGACTAATAAGAAATGATTCTCTCTGATTATGTGTGTATGACACAAATTTTCGTGTTTTAAGTTATGATTATTGGGATTACATTTCACTACTATGATTTATCCCATGTTATGATATTATGATCTCTTTTGGAGGTTAAGATTTCCAAAATTTTATGTTCTTATGAATATGTTGTGATTGATATTTCTTTTGTTTACCCTTACCGAGCATTTAAGCTCACCATTTTATGTTTTTGGTTTCCCCAGGATATAAAGAAAGGGTTTAGGTAAAAAAAGGAAGATCTTTATGGGAGATGTTGAAGATCTTTCAACACGATTAGAAGATTATATTCCGAGTTTCCAAAGATAATAAACTATTACGGTCCTTGTGTATGTGTTTTTTTTATGTTCTAAGTATTCCGCAAAAGTAATGTAATGTCCATGTACGTTAAGCTTCGGGTCTCTACAGTTGGTATCAGAGGGAGGTTTAGTCAACCTTTGGAAACTAGGATGCGAAAATGTTAGTGAGATCCCTAGAGATATTTCTAAGGTATGTCTAGGGATGTCCCTAAGGTTAAGTATACATATAGGTTATAGTCCTAGAATTGTGCTAACGATCTTAGAATTTAATCTAAGATGTTAGATATTGAGTGTAATCCCCCTTTACTATGTTGTTTTCCCTATCATGATTTTTGCCTCTCACACTATTCTTTTTGGGTTTTAGAAAATGGCTGGAAACAGGAAGATTCACGATAATGGAATATATGATGGACAATGGAATGATATTATTCATGAGAAACCAAATGAAATGGGATTTGCAAGTCCAAACATCATTATTATGTTGAATCAACAATCTCATAATATAATCAATAAACTCAAATTTGGTAAGTTTCCTGACTCGGCTAATAAGAGAAAGATGGAGTTTCATGATGATCATAGATGAAAGAAATTTCAATTTCCCATATGTAAATCATGTGGGAAGATTCATCAAGGAGAATGTTTCAAAGGAACTGGAATATTCTTTGGTTGTGGAAAAGAAGGACATAAAGCCAGTAAGTGTAAAGGAAAAGGTTCAGTTAACATCATGGATGAGGATAATGGTATTGATACGAAATCAACAATGGTTAAATGTTTTAAATGTGGAATGTACGGGCATTATGCAAACCAATTCCCTAAGGGAAAGTCTCATGAAGAGAATTAGTATGGTTATATGGGTAATATTTATGATGATGATGATGAAGAGACTACAAATGATATGTGATATGAAAGAATTGTTGAAGCTCGGTCAATGGTTTAAGAAGGTAGTGGAATGATTAAATTTTTATCAAGTGTAATGTTGTATAAGTAATCTCATGGTAATATGGAATAAAGAGACATCTAAGGATTGTTACACTATTGTCTTTCCTTGAGTTTTGAAAGTGTATGATTAATGGTATCAGTATCCATGAAAGGTTATTCAGATATTTTTGGAATGTAGATGATATGCGCATAATGAAGGGATAAGGAGAAAATTAAATGTTTGATAGTATTCATGAGCTCATGAATGATATAAGGAGAAGGTTATATCATGGTTTGAGTATATAGAATTTTTATATTTTGGTATGTGGAAAGAGTTAACTTTTGACAGCATTGATGTTTTCACTAAGGTTTAATGGGTATTCATTTTTTAAGAGAATACATGATTAAGGTATTCACATGATTGGAATGTGACCAACAAGATATATGGGGGATAAATGATGGTATTCACATGCTTGGTTGATGACATTTCAAGTAATCATTTTCTTTATACTATGAGCATGGACCGAAGTATTTTAGATAAGCCTAAAGATTGGAATGGATTATGTTGGACATAAGTTAGTATTGTTTAAGGATAGATTTTTTTTTGATATTATTGATGAGATGTTATAGTAATGTAGTTTTAGAAAAAGGACAACCTGCAGGATGGGCGACATCCCATCGCGTCGGACAAGGCTGTGGGAATCAAACCCACAACTGAAGTGCGACTGGCCTTTATCTCCTACCACTGGCCTACAGGAAGTCCCTGTTTAGTAGAAACTAGTTTAATTATATTAAGCAGTATGATATATGAAGTATAAGTCCATTTTAGGAACCATATATGATTAATCTCACTATAGATAGACTTATGTATTTTTTGATAACTTTTCTAACCTTTTGTTCGAGATAGATGGAATGACCCATCATTCTATCACATGATCTGCTAACACATCACGAATGACAAATTCAACTTCATTTCTTTAAGCGATGAAGTGGAAATTGTCCAAAGAACGACCAACGGTGATACTATACCAAAATCATGAAAGTATTTATTCTAATTTCAATTTCATCAAATTTAGGGAAATGATCTTGAAAACCAAAAATGTCGCCCTAGTGCCCTTATATCCGATGAATCAGATGGTACCCTAGATCATCACAAATTTATGGCCTTGTGATTGCTGGATTTTCCATAGCCATGTTCTCTACCACTCTCCATCAGAACATGATGATTAGATTTCTCTTCCATATCCATATTTTCACCTATGTGAAAACCCAGTGATTAGTTTATTTGGGTAACCGTTACGTTTCATACTTTTGTTTTTAAAGATTGGTTTTGGTATTCATTTTTACGATGTGGGTTTCTATTAAAGAAACTTTCGAGTATTAAACCATTTATAACCACGACAAATTTCGAGGGAGAAATTCATTTTAAGGGGGGTAAAATGTAACACCCTGAGATTTTATGAAAAATATTCTTTTTAATTTCATTAATGTCATGTGTTGTACGCTAAACCAAAAGAAGCTTTCACAACACACATCCTTGACTTTCCTTTCATTACACGCAATCGCGACCTTCCTCGATAGCATGTGTAGTACACAATACTGAGTTTCACTAAACAACGACATTCTATTAAAATATTATTAAAACTAGCCGTTATGAATAGTAATAATGACTTTTTGAAATTTTTTAAATTTTATTTTCAAAATGGACTTCATTTTTGGATTCGGAATATCGAAATTAGCTTAGGCTGAAATTTTGGTACTTTTCGGATAACTTTCATTTTCTGATGAATAGTGAAAATTAATAAATTTTAATTAAAAACAACCTTTTTAATCGAAATAATTAATAGTGATAAATTATTAATTTGAGTGGTTTTAAAGTATATTTAGAATATATTTTTACAATTTAATACAATGTTGGTCATTGGATGTAATTTCACATTTAAACCAGACATAAACAAGTGTCAATCTTTTGATAGTTATTATCTCTTAAGAACACGCTATTTGTTTTGACGACGAGAATTAATTTTTAAATTAAGTAATGCAACTGATATGTTTTGAATTTGGTAAAATAGACATCATTTTTGAGTTCATAATATCAAATAGATCTTTGGCCTATTTTTTTTTATTTTTCTGGAAACTTTCATTTTTTGATGAATAGTGAAACCACTAAGTGGTAGTTAAAAAAATGAATTTTTCATAAAACTTAATTTGACCGCTTATGTGAGTGGAATTTCAAAAATCCAAGAGACACGGTTGATGTCAGTAAGTAAAATGTGATTCAATGAGATGAAAATAATTTTTGGTGAATAGTATCTTTTTACTTTTTTTACCACGGTTAAAAGTAAATAGTGTAATTAAGGGTAAAAATGATATTATTATTACCCTAACACATGTCCTAATTCTATTGGATAAGTTTAATTCAACCAAAAACAACCTTAGGAATAAAATATTACCATTTAGTCCCACTTGGATTAGATTAGGACATTTATTATTAATTTATTTAAAGAAGGGTTAAAATAGTTAAAATCAAAGTTTAATAAGTAAATCATTTTTAATATAGGGTTATACATAAGATAAATACGACTATAACTATTCATTAGAAAGATAAAAAGATTTCATACATAATGGTATTTTATTTGTAATTTCTAGACATTAAATAATTTAATTTATTTATGACACAAAGATGATGGAATAATTATCTTATTAATGAAATATTGACATAATTGATGTTATAAATACCCAAATAAATATAATTTGAGACTTTTTATGAATTCCACTACTTTTATAGGTTAATATGACATGTTATTATTGATTTAATTAACTTTTTTCGAACTAATCATTCTGTTATGATTTTCACAAAAATAAATTACTAAATAGTGTCAAAATTGACATCAAATAGTTTTTAAAACAAATATTATATTATTAACTGTTATTTTATTCCTAAAAATCTAAGGTTCAGCCAAATGACTTAGATAAGGTTATATATATTAATAATAAACATCTTGGGGTTCGTTTGTCTTCTTATAGTAAGTTTATTAACCTTATAGTGTAAGAACACAAAAAGACACGGTAAAAGTAAAATTATCTAACTTAATGTTAAATCTAAATGATAAGGTTAACATAGGAACCTAAACTTGTCTAAATTATATTGGATGTGAGGATTTTGATCTATCCCCACATTATCTTAGAAATAAATCAATTTTTAGTTATTTAAAACCGAATTTGGATTTATAATAAAATAATATTTTTAGTTATTCCAAAGGTGCCCCTCTCCTCCCTTATAAAAGGGAACCTCCTCCCTCTCTTCCTCACACAACATTGAGCCTTAAATATCTGCCAAAACCTGCCAAATTCTCTTCTACACTTCCATAACAACATCCTAGAGGTCCTGGTCTTCTTCAAAGACCAATTTTAGTGCCCTAAGAGGAGGACTCAAAGAGGCGCTTCAAAGAAGAGGTAATGTTCGTTACCGATTCTTTCAACTTTATTTCTTCTTCCACTTCTTCTTCTTAGGTTGTTTCATTATGAAGTAATAAAATCAGTATCCCTAATATACTGATATGTTTTTATAAGTATGAAACAACCCTATTTCACCATCTATCCATCCTATGGAAAATGAAATCACCGCGCGTGCGTACGCACGGAATACCGTCTCCACGCCGTGGTGGAATTTATTCCCCATCACCACCTTACTTGGATGGGTATAATGGTGTACATAATAACTATATATAATTATTGTAAAGTGATATTGATTCTAAAATAGTATACATACACTCCAATACAATTTCACGATCATGAGAATGATATCATCGCTCGTGCGTACGTACGAACTACCGTCTCCACGACGCGATGAGATTCATTCTCCACGTTAACCATTCATGAATGATTATAAAGTATATATAATAAGTAATCATGAAATATATTACATAATAATGATACTGGATTTATGTGTATATATATGTATGTCATCTAATTAATTCCATTCAACTCAATAAGGAAACGAAAACAGCGTTCATGCGTACGTACGGCCAACCGTCTCCATGAACGGTGTATTTCTTTCCATTTATTGATCTATTATATATATGTATATTATGAATATATATTATATATAAATCATTTTTTATATTCTAGAATTATGTAATCATGATCTAAGTAATCATATGAATAATTACAAGTCAAAACACGGACGACAAATGAAACGATTTTACCCAAAACGCTCTTTAACATGGAATTTACAAAAGAACGGGTAAAATAAAGTCATAAGTGAACCATATATGATATCATAACAATGAGTATGATTCTGGAATAAGTCAATGACATTATTTAAATCATTATATAGGAGTTTCGGACACTTACGAAGCAAATCGGACCTAAGGTAAGGGAAAATTTCACAATCTCATTTTTATCTGAGATTGTTTATACTTTGGTATTTACTAGGGTGTATTTTATCATCAACATCCATGTTTCCTCAATATATAATATTATTTCCATCCACCTAAAATTTTTTAAATCCAATTTTACCCTTCGGTGAGTTTTTAGTAAAAGATATGAAAGGAATCTTTTGTCGTTTTTCGTACGAGGTACTTTTTGACTTTTCCGACAAAAGTACGAGAAGAATGTTTTTTTAACTTATACGGCATGAATGGATTTTTAAAAAATTATTTACAAGAAGCTTACTTTAAAAGTTTTCAAGTTTATTTTTAATCAACTTCTTTTAGTTTAGAATTTTATGACATGTTAAGAAAGGAAAAGTGTTTTTTATGTAGAAAGGATATTTTCCTCAAGAATGGAGTTCAAGTGTTTTATCAAAATTATTTTCCATCTAAGATAATATAGGGTTATGTTTCTATCCCTATTATTACATTGATTTGATTATGTTGTGATGGAAATATTTTTATGAATTCCTTTATCTTATATGAATTGTTTTATGATGTCATGATGTTTAAGATTCCCATTTTTATTGCATGGGTTATGCTATGATGTATGGTTTATGATTTTGTGGCACACATAAGAATGGTATCATTATGAGATGGGTGGGACCTATATCTCCCTCCAATGCATTGGGTAAAGATTTTATATCTCATGAGATAGACATGGCTGGAACGGCAGGTTAAACCGGTTCAGTGAAACAGGACTGAAACGAGGAGTGAACTCAGTTCAGAAATGGACTTTGTCCACTAAGATAGTCTTGGCAATGAGTTTTGACTAATAAGAAATGATTCTCTATGATTATGTGTGTATGCCACAAAGTTTCATGTTTTAATTTATGATTATTGGGATTACATTTCACTACTATGATTTATCCCATGTTATGATATTATGATCTCTTTTGCAGGTTAAGATTTCCAAAATGTTATGTTCTTATGAATATGATGTGATTGATATTTCTTTTGTTTACCCTTACTGAGAATTTGAGCTCACCCTTTTATGTTTTATTTTCCCCAGGATATAAAGATAGGGTTTAGGTAAAAAAAGGAAGATCTTTATGGGAGATGTTGAAGATCTTTCACCACGATTAGAAGATTATATTCCGAGTTTCCAAAGACACTAAACTATTACAGTCCTTGTGTGTGTGTTTTTGTTATGTACTAAGTATTCCGCAAAAGTAATGTAATGTCCATGTACATTAAGCTTCTGGTCTCCACACCAGCTTCATCTCCCGAACAGTTATTATTTCATTTTCTTCGTTGAAATTAATACCTCATCTCTTTTATCTTGCTTGAACTACTTTTAGCGGTAGTCTTCTAAAATGATAAATGGTACCCAATATATAATAAATACTACTTATATTAGTTAGATTAAAATAGGTGCATGTCCAAAATAGATGGAGGATGAGTATTAAGAAACAAAATGAAATAATAACTATTAAAGATATGAAGATGACGAGGATGACAGTTGCCTATAAATTTCCCCTTTGGATGAAATCATAGGATAACACTTACCATAGTGGAGTGATTATTGTCTTAAATTTAATTACACATTTCCTTCAAAATGGATTAATTATAATCATTTTAAAAGGAGTATGAAGATGGAGTTAAACAATTCATCAAGTTTTCAATAGAGCATGCTTGTGACCCTTATTAATCCTTTGTTTGTGTTTACATTTTTATTATTCAAGATAAATTAAATGTTTGACTAATCATGTAGAAAATGTCTTCTACAGATGATGATGTTACTAATCCCGAGGAGCAATAGAATGTTGATGATGAAATTTTAGAATTATTAGGGGATCGACAATATGCTGATTAAAAAAACAACAAATACACAACATCATAGTGTTAAAAAAATTATCACATAAAATAAAATTTCATAAAACAGACTCTTTTTTATGTCTACAATTTTGAAGTAAAACCCTACAATCTAATCACATAAAATATATTTTTAATTTTTACATTACTTATTTATTTCTCAGAGAATTTGAGAAAAAAAAATTCATAAAACAGACTCTTTTTATGCCTACAATGCTAAAGTGAAACTCTACAATCAAATCACATAAAATATATTTCTAATTTTTACATTAATTATTTATTTTTTGAGGTAGGACTAGATGTTGATCATAGTAAATCTGTATACAACAAATATTTATTTTTTGTTTCCAATTGTAAATACCCGGAAATTTAAAAGAAATTTTTTTATTAAATTATTTGGAATTTTACGAGTATGTAGTTTTTGACGGCACCTGATTCTGAGGCCCAGTGTTACCGGAATCAATTTCTGAAGTTTAGCTCGGGTACGTTCAGTGAACGAACGAGCAGGTTTTTCTATCTTTTGAACCGGTGCTCAGAATTGAAATCTGAGGGCACCGATAAAATCGCAGCGCCAGTATTCGCTTAAGGGGACTTTTATCGCAGTTTCGTTTTATGTGGGTTGAAAGTTAATAATTGGGAATTTAGAATAAAATAAATAAAATTGGGTACAAAATTTTATTTATATCTATGGTAATTATATCCTACAAAGGGGAGTTAAGGGTGGGACCCACACCCACCCAACTTCTCATGTGTGGATAATTGAGAGGTGGGGCCCACATGAACCCCAAAATTTCACCTCCCATAACTATTTTCAAACTCCCTTTTAAACTCCCATGTTTAATTCATGACAACCCCCTTAATTATGAGGACTCTTCCTCTCCCTCTCCCCCTCCTTAATGTTTGCCAACACATGCTAATAAATGAATTCTAACTCTTCAATTAATTAAATTAAGTGGTTTGAATTTTGAATTGCATGGGTTAATAAAATAACAGCCTTAGCCTATTATTTTATTTTGGGGCTTTCATGGGGTTAAGTGAAAGAGCACTTGAGAAAGAGAGAATAGAGTTCTACTCCGACGAAGAACACCAACCTTCAACGAAGAATGACTCGGCAAAGAACGTTCCACGATTCTCTAATCCTCTTCTTCCTCCACGTCAAGGGAGGAGACTCCACCGTAGGGAACTTGACAACGACGACGGTTCTTCCTCCAACGTTGACAGAGTGACATCGCTTTCCGCGTCTACAACGAACAAACCATATTCGAGGTAGGGGTTTGTTCATTTTGAAGTGTTTATCTTGTACCCTGTTCTTTGTTGAAAATCAGTGTTTATTTTCGGCCAACCGCTACCACCTAACACAAAGGGCGCGGGCCGAACACACACAGCCTGACAACCCTCCGTAGTCTCTTTTGATTGCGATGGAAATCATGACAAGAATGTGGCGATGAACAGGAGTGGCGGCCGTGCGCCGGCCGTGTGCGGAAGGACTGCGGCCCGCAACCGCGGGCCTCTTGACCAATGAAGAACCGGCCAGCCATAGCCATCCGGGCTAAAGGGAGAAACCGAGGAACCTCACGGGGCCGCACTGTGGAAGACCGAGGCCCGCGTTTCACGGGACGCTTCGGTGGAAGAACCAGCCAGCCCATCGGCCAGCCGGGCGGAGGAGAGCCATGGCGCCAGGAGGGCGCCTTTCCGGATGAACCGCGGCTCGGCCGAGCGGGCATCTTGCACCAAGAAGGCCAGCCGTCTTCGGCCGGCTAGTTAGGGAAGGCGTTCCACTTGGCACCGCCGGTTCGGGCAGCCGGGGGGTCGCACACCCCCTTCCTCGGACCGCTCAGCCCCCCTCAGGCCGAGCCGGGCCGCGCCCCATCGAGCCGGGCCGAGCCATGCCCCTTCGGGACCAGCCACACCCCTTGGGCCGAGCTACACATTTAATCGGGCCGGTCTGACACCCCTGCTGGGTCAGACCTTCCAAAACTGGGTTAACCCGACCCGTCGACCCACTGGGCTTAACGGGCCAGGCCCGTTTTCACTTAAATGTGAATAACTTAAAGACCACGCGTCCAATCGACGTGCCATCTGTGGTACTGGGACCCTTGCAACGAGGAGGTCCTTTTTCGATACTCTAAGTGATTTTTGGACGACTATGGGAAACGTCTGGGTTAGAGATGAATTTATTTTTAACTGGGCCCCTAGAATGGAAAAGCCAATATCTCTCAGACCGGGTGTCCGATTGACGCGCCGTCTGTCGCATTGAGTTCCTATTGATGAGATGGAACTTTGGGATACATAAAATCTGGAATTTGTGATAGTTTATGTATCAATCCCCTTGGATCAAGGAGAGGACCCTCTCAGAATTGAGCGTGCTGTGTGTGGGAACCCTAGAGCTGGCTGCGACTACGACGACTATCGTGCTCGGATCCTCCGTGGGTTCGACGATGATGACGACTGTACTTGGATCCTTCATGGGTTCGGAAGTGAGGATGACTGTACTTGGATCATCCATGGGTTCGGCAGTTATGACAAATGTACTTGGATCCTACGTGGGTTCGGCAGCGATGGTTACTGTACTTGAATCCTCCATGGGTTCGGCAGTAATGACTTCTGTACTTGGATCCTACGTGGGTTTGGCAGAGGAGATGATTCAGAGGCTACATCTAATCTTCTCCACTCTTCTTTGTGAGTACTATACCTGTGTGAGCTAAGTCTTGATTATTCAATCATTACCATTGGCGTGATTGACTTCTTTCCTGTGTGGACTGGGTTGTGCATGGGCTCGGGAGTTGGAGACGAACTGGAATTGTTGACTTAGGTATATGTATGGGAATATACCTAAGTAGAGTCGGTTGATACTTCTTGATTGTATCTTTCCTTTGTGGTTTATCCTTTGTGTATTCTGGGAGACCTTTGAGGGTCTCAGGGTCCCTACTGAGTATCGTATACTCACCCCTGCACGGGCTATGCCTGCACTACGTTGTGTTGGATGCAGACGACAGACATCACTGATCGAGGTGGAGGCTTGTGGAGCTGGATGGTACCCGGGGGTGGACCACTAGACGGGACGTACACTGAGTGGACGACCGGACCTGAGGAGCTAAGGATACCATCTATACCCACCCTTCAGGTGGGATATCCGGAGGACGACTCGGTGGTTGCTGCTTTACTTTACTGTTGTTGTACTTTCTTTTCAGTTGTACTGTACTTTTAGTTGGGTTTGTATACTGGCCCATTTACTTTTCAAAACCTACTTTTGTACTCAGTTTACTTAGTGCTTACTTCAGTTGTGTACTATGTTGTGTTTGTTTACTTTTATAAAGTCAATGCCTTCCCTTTTATCGGGATTTATGCCTTTAGTGCTAGTCGCCAGCCCCTGGCCTATGGAAGGCGGGTTTGGGGTAGTCACGACACGTGCCCTGAGGACGAGTCATGACAAATTGGTATCAGAGGAGTCAGTTATACTGCAAAACTTAGGACTTTGATCATTCTCTACTTTGAAGAAATAATGTTAATAGTAATGAGTATGGTTTTCAGTCTAGGGAGTCCAGTGTTGGTGCGGTGGCCGACGTATCCATACACCAGGACCCTGACTTCTGATTTCCGACTCAGTGCACGGAAACATTGATTGCATGTGTGTTTCAAAAGTTTTCTTTTTGATTACATTGTGTCAGCTCACCAAGTATACTATTTGACTGTGGCACACCTGTTTCTTTTCAGGATGGCCCCATGAAGGCAGCCAACTAGGGTTCCTAGTTACGTGCGAGATGGCAGCCCACCGAGCGACGAGGCCTCGGTGCAGGGCCCCATTACAGCGGAGGCACCAGTAGTACCACTACCCACTGGGCCACCGATACCACCAGCCCCAGTAGCAGAGAGTGCACGCCGCTTGAGTGCGTTTCACGAGTTTCAGCGAAAGAGGCCGCCCAGGTTCCACAGAGAGACGGACCCTCAGGCAGTCAAGGATTGGCTAGAGGCTATCGTAAGAGTCTTTAGATTGGTAGGGACACCAGCTGACCTTATGGTGATCCTTGTTGCAAGTCTCCGGCACGCAACAACAGGTAGAGGGTGGAGCCTGATGCTCCAGGTGCATGACAAGGCATCTCTACTTTGGACAGACTTCGAGAGTCTCTTCCGCTTGGAGTTTGTTCCAGCCACCCTTCGTGCAGTGTGGATTCAGGAGTTAATTCATCTGTGACAAAGCAGTATGACAATAGCTCATTACTCGGTGAGATTTAATGACCTCTCGCGCTACTCCACAGACATGGTACGAGACCCATTCTTCTGGGCCCGGACCTTTGAGCAGGGACAAAGACATGAGATCAGGGCTTCGATGATCTCCCTCAGCATTCCGACATAGGATAGAGTGCTAGAGTGAGCCCTTCTTGTGGAGATATTTCTTGCTGACCTGACACTAGCTGCGAGACCCACCATAGGGTGACACGTAGCAGTGTCTTCTACAACTGGCAGTAGATAGATTTCGCATATGTCTAAGTGGACCAGGCCATCGGGAGTGCGACCCCAGGATACTGGTTCGGAGGTGCAGGGCACACGAAATAGAGCCACCCATTTGAGGGGTAGGTAGTGCTATGCATGCGAAGGGCAGGGTCACATGGCTCAGGACTGCCCGACCCGCCATGCGGATGAGCAGCAAACAGTAGAGGGACCTCCCAGGAAGAGGCATATGTTTGACTGTGGCGGTCCCCAGGGATCATGAAGACGAGGCAGAGGAGCTGGCCGAGCAGCGGGTGGTGGACGATGCTTTGAGGCTCTACCACCACCACCACCACCACCACCAGGAGGAGGACCACCCTGACCACAGGGAGCTGGAAGACAGGGGCAGGCTCAGCTCCAAGCGGTCGAGGGCTATGACCACGACGCACTTGAGATGATTCAAGGTACTATCTGTGTCTACTCCACCCTTGCGGAAGTTCTTATAGACACAGGAGTGAGTCATTCTTTTATTGCCACTGCCCTTGTTTGGAGCTTGGAGATTCCAACAGAGCTGTTGGCTCAATCCTTACGGCTAGATACTCCTACGGGAGCAGACTCGATGATTACGCACTGGTTTAGGAAGTGTGAGCTTACTCTAGGAGGCGAGAGATTCAGTTGGGATCTTCTTGTAGCGGCGTCGAGGCCTTACGACATCATCTTGGGTATGGACTGGTTATCTACAGTCCATGCCCCAATCGACTATATTAGGCACAAAGTGAGGTGTGTCCACATAGATGGGAGTAGGTTCACCTTCACCAATGAGAAGGGAGCCTTTGCAGCACAGGATGGACTTACGCAGAAGAGAGGGCAGCCGATCACACATCAGTTGGCTAGTCTCATCCTAGGAGCGGTTGATGTGTGGAGTCCGAGTTTTCCTGTTGTGGTGGATCATTATGTAGATGTTTTTCCTGATGATGTTCCGGGACTACCTCCTCACAAAGAGGTAGACTTCTACATAGACATGTACCCTGGGACAACACCGATATCTACTTCAGCATATCGGATGGCTCCTGCTGAGCTTCGGGAGCTGCGGGTATAGCTGGAGGACCTGCAGGGAAATGGATTCATCTGACCCAGTGTTTCACCCTGGGCTTCTCCGATTATGTTCGCCAAGAAGGAAGATGGGAGCTTACGACTATGTGTCGACTACTGTCGCCTGAATCAAGTGACCATAAAGAACAAGTACCCACTCCCGAGGATTGAAGACCTCTTTGATCAGCTCAACGGAGCACGATGGTTCTCGAAGATAGACCTCAGGTCAGACTATCACTAGCTCAGAGTTCTAGATGAGGATGTGCAGAAGACGGCCTTCAGGTGTCGGTATGGCTACTACGAGTTCTTGGTTATTCCCTTCGGCATAACCAATACACCAACAGTGTTCACGAGTCTCATGAAAAGGATCTTCCAGCCTTACCTCGATCATTTTGTCGTAGTATTTATCAATGAAATACAGATTTACTCGACTTATGAGGAGGAGAACTCCTACCACTTGCAGGTTCTACTAGAAACACTCCGAGAGAACCATCTTTATGGTAAGCTCTCGAAGTGACATTTCTGGATTCGAGAGGTTCATTTCTTGGGACATGTCATCTCGGAGGCTGGGGTTGTAGTGGACCCAGCGAAGATCGAGGTGGTACTTTCTTGGGAGCCACCCAGGAGCGTGATGGAGGTGCAGAGTTTTCTAGGTTTGGCTGGGTACTATCGGAGATTTATGACAGACTTATCCAGAGTTGTAGCACCACTTTTATCTTTGATGAAGAAGGGGAAACCCTTCATGTGGTCAGATAGATCTTATTAGAGATTTCAGGAGATGAGACTGAGATTGAGCAGTGCGCCCATCTTGAGGCTACTAGAGGAGGGCCTAGGGTACGTAGTTTACTGCGACGCATCCGGGACCGGACTCGGGTGTGTCCTGATGCAGGAGCGAGCAGTGATCGCTTATGGTTCACAGAAGTTGAGACAACACAAGAAAAACTACGCTACCCATGACCTAAAGTTAGCAGCAAAAGTCTTTGCCTTGAAGATGTGGCAACACTATATTATAAGCGAGCGCTTTATAGTCTACTCTGACCACCAGAGTCTCAGGTAAATCTTCTCGCAGAAAGACTTGAACCTGAGACATCGGCGATGGCTTGAGTTCCTCTAGGACTATGACTTTGAAATAGTCTATACTCCTGGGAAGGGGAACGTTGTGGCTGATGCTCTCAGTAGGAGGACAGGAATTCAGCTACTATGAGAGGCGACGGAGTAGTTAGCCGCTTTTCAGATATCCTTCGTGGATAGAGATGGAGGAGACTTTCTACAATCTCTCACAGTCACTCCTCCAATACTTCAGCAGGTCAGAGAGGCACAACATGGTGACATTGACTGTGAGATGCGACGTTCTCAGATATCCATAGGGCAGGCGCCTGATGGGTTTTCTGAAGGAGGGGAGCACGCCATCCTCTTCAGGGGATGTACTATGGTACCGGTTGCATTACAGGAGGAAGTGCTGAGGGAGTTTCACACTTCCCCTATCACGGTACATCCTGGAGTGGCGAAGATGTACCAGGACCTCAGATGACAGCACTGGTGACTGGGTATGAAGAAGGCTATAGCAGAGTTTGTTTCACGATGCCTCACTTTTCAGAAAGAGAAGGTGGAGCACCAGGTACCAGTGGGCTTGGTACAACCCTTAGAGGTTCCAGAGTGGAAGTGGGATGGGATATCCATGGATTTCATGACGAGGCTTACAGGTACTTCCAGAGGACACGACTCTATCTCGGTGATCGTAGACCGACTCACCAAGTCATCCCACTTCCTACAGATTAGAGAGTAGGGATCAGTAGAGAGCTTGGGACGCCTCCACGTTCAGGAGATCGTACAGCTTCATGGTGTTCCATCATCTATCATCTCCGATTGAGACGCTCGCTTTACTTCCCAGCTTTGGAAGGGGTTGTATGAGGCATTTGGGACGCAGCTATGCCTGAGCACTACCTTTCATCATCAGACAGATGGCCAGATGGAGAGGACCATTCAGACTATCGAGGATATGCTTTGTCCATGTGTCCTTGACTTTGTTCATAGCTTGGAGGATCACCTACCCTTGGTGGATTTTGCATACAACAACAGCTACCACTCCACCATTGGGATGGAACCTTACCAGGCACTGTACGACCGACCATGCAGATCACCTCTGTGCTGGACTGACCCGGGGGAGTCAGCACTTGTAGGACCAGAGATGGTTCAAGCTACAATGGAGAAGGTGCAGATCATACAGGAACGGATGAAGACTGCACAGAGCAGACATAAGTCCTATGAAGATAGGAGACAGAGACCACTCGAGTTCGAGGATGGAAAACACGTCTTCCTATAGGTCTCACCCTGACGTGGTCTACAAAGATTTGGTTGGGGATACAAGTATCTCCACACTTCATCAGGCCTTTCCAAGTCCTCGGTAGAGTAGGCGAGGTGGCTTACCGCCTAGCCCTTCCACCTCAGTTGCATCGAGTGCACGATGTATTACACGTATCTCAGCTGAGGAGATACGTGCACGACCCATCACACATCATCGATCATGGGGAGCTGGACATCGATGACTGGGCGACCTTCACGGAGGTCTCGGTGGAGATTGAGGATCGACAGGAGCGGGTCCTACGTGGACAGTCGATTCCTCTGGTGCACATTCGTTGGTAGCACGGGAACCTCCAGGAGAGCACATGGGAGAAGGAGGCTTAGATGCGTGCTCAGTACCCTCATTTGTTCCCCTAGTTTATGTTGTAGCTTTACGGGGATGTAAATCCCTGAGGTGGGGGTAATTTAAAGACTCGGAAACTTCAAGGAAATTTTTTTCTTAAATTCTTTGGAATTTTACTAGTACGCAATTTCTGACGGCACCTGATTCTAAGGCCCAGTGTGCCTGAAATCAATTTCTGAAGTTTAGCTTTGGTACATTCAGTGAACGAACGAGTGGGTTTTTCTATCTTTTGAACTGGTGCTCAGAATTGAAATCTGAGGGCACCGATGAACTCGCAGCGCCAGTATTCGCTTAAGGGGACCTTTACCGCAGTTGCGTTTTATGCGGGTTGAAAGTTAATAATTGGGAATTTAGAATAAAATAAATAAAATTGGGTACACAATTTTATTTATATCTATGGTAGTTATATCCTACAAAGGGGAGTTAAGGTTGGGACCCACACCCACCCAACTTCTCATGTGTGGATAATTGAGAGGTGGGGCCCACACGAGCCCAAATATTTCACCTCCCATAACTCTTTTCAAACTCCCTTTTAAACTCCCATGTTTAATTCATGACAACCACCCCTTAATTATGAGGACTCTTCCTCTCCCTCTCTCCCTCCTTAATGTTTTCCAACACATGCTCATTAATGAATTCAAACTCTTCAATTAATTAAATTAAGTGGTTTGAATTTTGAATTGCATGGGTTAATAAAATAATATACTTAGCCTATTATTTTATTTTGGGGCTTTCGTGGTGTTAAGGGAAAGAGCTCTTGAGAAAGAGAGAATAGTTTTCTTCTCCGACGAAGAACACTAACCTTCAACAAAGAATGACTTGACGAAGAACGTTCCACGATTCTCCAATCCTCTTCTTCCTCCGTGTCAAGGGAGGAGACTCTGCCGTAGGGAACTCGCCAACGATGACGGTTCTTCCTACGACATTTATGGAGCGACATCGCTTTCCGCATCATTGACGAACAAACCATATTCGAGGTAGGGGTTTTTTCATTTTGAAGTTTTTATCTCATACCTCATTCTTTGTTGAAAATCATTGTTTATTTTTGGCCAACTGCTACCACCTAACACGGAGGGTGCAGGCCGAACGCACACGGCTCGATGACCCTCCTTAGTCTCTTTTGATTGTGATAGAAATCATGACAAGAAGGTGGCGATGAATGGGAGTGGCGGCTGTATGACGACCGCATGCGGAAGGACTGTAGCCCGCAACCGCGAGCCGCTCGACAAATGAAGAACTCGCCGGTGATAGCCAGCTGGGCCGAAGGGAGGAACCGCGACGCCTCATGGCGCCGCGCTACGGAAGATCGCGGCCCGCCTTCCGTGGGGCGCTTCGGTGGAAGAATCGGCCGGTCCGTCAGCCGGCTGGGCGGAGGAGAGCCACAACGCCAGGAGGGCGCCGCGCTGAATGAACCGCGGCCTGCCTGAGCGGGCCGCTTGCTCCAAGAAGGCCGACCGGTTAGGGAGGGCGGCCCCGATTGGAGCCACCAATTCGTGCAGCTGGGGGGCCACCCACCCCCCCGCCTCAGACTGCTCGGCCCCCCTCAGGTGGAGCCGCTCGACCAAACGGTCGAGCTGCGGCCAGTCAACACCATGTCGGGCCGTGCCACGCCGTGTCGGGCCGCGCCGCGCCGGGACGGTCCACGCGCCGCCGGGCCGGGCCGCGCCCCCTCATGCTGAGCCATGCATTTAATATGTTCTGTCAGACACCCCTAACAGGTCGGAACCACCAAAACTGGGTTAACCCGACCCGTCGGCCCATTGGGCTTAATAGGTCGGGCCCGTTTCCACTTAAACGTGAATAACATAATGGTCGTGCGTCCAATCGACGCGCCGTCTGCGGCACTGGGACCCTTGTGACAACGTGGTCATTTTGTGATCCTCTAAGTGAGTTTTAGATGACTTTGGGAAATGGACGGGTTATAAATGAGTGTATTTTTAACCGGGCCCCTAGAACGGAAAAGCCAATATCTCTCAGACCTGGCGTCCGATTGACGCGACGTCTGTCACGTTGAGTTCCTATTGACGAGACAGAACTTTGGGATACATAAACTCCGGACTTTGTGATAGTTGATGTATCAACCCCATTGTCTCGAGGAGAGGACCGTCCTAGAATCGAGCGTGCTCTGTGCGGGAACCCTAGAGCTGGCTGCAACTGCGACGACTACCGTGCTGAGATCCTCCGTGGGTTCGACGATGATGATGACTGTACATAGATCCTCCGTGGGTTCGGCAACGAGGACGAATGTACTTGGATCCTTCTTGGTTTTGGCAGTGATGACGACTGTACTTGGATCCTATGTGGGTTCGGCAACGATGGTTACTGTACTTGGATCCTTCGTGGGTTCGGCAGCGACGACTTCTGTACTTGGATCCTACGTGGGTTCGGAAGAGGATATGATTCAGAGGCCACATCTAATCATCTCCTCTCTTCTTCATGAGTAGTATACCTGTGTGAGCTGAGTCTTCACTATTCAATCATTACCATTGGTGCGATTGAATTCTTTCTTGTGTGGACTGGGTTGTGCATGGGCTCGAGAGTTTTAGCCTAACTGGAATTGATGACTTAGGTATATGTATGGGAATATACCTAAGTAGATTCGGTTGATACTTCGTGATTTTATATTTCATTTTTGTTTTATCCTTTGTGGATTCTGGGAGACCTTCGGGGGTCTCGGGGTCCCTACAGAGTATCATATACTCACCCCTACATGGGCTATTCCCGCACTACGTTGTGTTGGATGCAGACAACAGACAACACTGATCGAGGTGGAGGCTTGTGGAGCTGGACGGTACCCGGGGGTGGACCACTAGACGGGACATACACTGAGCAGACGGCTGGACCCGAGGAGCTGAGGAGACCATTTGTACCCACCCTTCAGGTGGGATATCTGGAGGATGACTTGGTGGTTGCTGCTTTACTTTACTGATGTTGTACATTATTTTCAGTTGTACTGTACTTTCAGTTGGGTTTGTATACTGACCCATTTACTTTTCAGCACCTACTTTTGTACTCAGTTTACTTAGTGCTTACTTCATTTGTGTACTCTGTTGTATTTGTTTACTTTTATAAAGGCAATTCCTTCCCTTTTATCAGGATTTATGCCTTTGGTGCTAGTCACCCGCCCCTGGACTATGGAAGGCGGGCTTGGGGTAGTCACGGCACAGGCCCCGAGGATGGGTTGTGACACTAATGCATAGATATCCAACAAAACAACCACACATGACATGTATTTTGATTTTTTAATACATTTAAATCAACATTTTATATATAAAATTCGAATTATATGTTTTAGTCTATGTTTTAGAAAGAATTTTGTTATGATAGGGCATTCGCTAAATATAGGATAAATCATGGAATAAATTCTATGTCTAAATAGATAAAGCCTGTGGATTACTAGAAATAAAAATATATTAAGGTATATATATTAATATTTAACTATCAAAACATATTTCAATACAATTTACTTATTTTTTTTAATGTTTCTATAGTGTCTGAAGTAAGATAATGAAAATGATTGTGGATATTATGTATGAAAATTTATCAGAGAGATCATAAAGCATAAAAATACCAACATCCCCCAATAGGTTATTTTTTATGTTAATTATAATTTCATTAAATATATTTCTTAATCATTTTTTTCTATATTTTCTCAGTATATCAAGATTTTTGACAACCTTCATACTCAAAAGAAGAAGTAAATTTGTTTATAGATGAGTGGGCAATGCACATGTGTACATGTTTTCAGAATGTTTGTTGATAAAAAATTTAGGTTATTACCAACTATTATTGTGACATAATATGAGATATGACCTTAGAAATATATTTTAGGTGTGAATTATTAGTGTTATAATGCATATATATTATTCTTTATTTGTTTCTCAATGAGAAGTATAATGGAGGAAATCAATTTTTTTAGAAGCGTTGACCTACAAACAATAAAATTGTTCGGAAATGGAAGAGGTGGAGGTGGAGGTAGAGGCCGAGGTGGTGGAGGAGTCAAAGTTAGATAACGAGGTGGAGGAGGAGGAAAAGGTAGAGACTGAGGTGAAGACCAAGGCAGAGGAGGAGACAAAGAATTGTCTTACAAATAATAAAACTATTGGGAATTGGAGTATAATGAGTATCATACCAAGGTTGTGTTTGAGAACTATTGTTGAAAAGTGTGCACAATACTTTTCAATTAATATAAGATCCATTGTTCAAATTTTTCTAGTGGATTATTGAAAAAAAAATCACCACTTTTTTAAGTGATTTTATATATGAATTTAAGTGTAGTAATTGTTTTCATAAGAAAAACAAACATCGCTTATTTTTTAATACTAATTATCATAGGATATAATTTCTATTCGCACATTAAAATTACTATAAAATATTACTAAAGTATGAAAGAAACCCCCACTAAGAAAAAACTGAATAACAATAAAAAAAATTGATGTAGTTGCTTACCCATGGATTCTCTACACTGCAAAGAAAGAGTCTTAGTAGTGGACCCAATTGTCAATTGATAGACATAAAACACTAATAAAATCATCAAATAGTTATATGATCCAACTCAAATGTTTGAATAAATACATTTTTAATCAACCACTGAATCAAATAGGTGTGTGAGAGAACTATTGGAGACAACTATCATTGAGATATCATGGTCATTGAGGAGGTCCAATGTCAAAGGTAACATGACATCAAATGAAAAGAAACCTCCTTATGAATAAATCCCCAAAAATGAAAAACCTACTTTAAATAAAGCACGATGGACCAAAAATCCAAATTAATACCCCTTTGAAAAATAAACTAACATCTTGATCCAAAACCTATAAAAAATTAAGAAATAAAAAATTTATTTGACTAAATCAAGAATTTTTAGAAAATAACAATACAATGGTTTCACTTTGGTGGGTGGTGGAATTATTTTGGCTATTTGATTATCAATTAGATGAATGATATAATATCACAAATGATTGTGAAATCCATATAGGAAACATTCATTATAAATGGGTACATTCATTATGTAAAATGATTGATTTTCACAAGATCATTAATAAAAAACTCATCATCATTATCAATAAAAAATACATGATAATAGGGATATTTCCATTTTTATAAAGAAATAATTATGATGTTATGTTAGATTTTATCATCACCTAAAATATTGAAAAGGATATACTAATCTATAGCACAATCCAAGAAGACTTAATGGATTCACTAGATTTCAATGTCATTTGGATGCCATAAAGGAATATATTGATGTTTAATACTGTAAAAACGAGGTAAAAAATTAATAATGGAGTTTAGTGTCTTCTAAAAATACATAATGGGTCATAATGAAGTTTTTTCCATCAAATAAGGTAAACGGTTTATCATAAAGTTTTAACTCTCTATAATCATGAAAGGGTAAGATAAATTTTATTATGTTCTATAAAAACTCATATGTGAATATTTATTTTTGTTTAATAAATGAATGATGATAGGTTTAAAATAATGGTTAATGTTTCATATGAATAAAGGAATTCCTTAAAAAGGATGATTCACTCTTGTACCATGATCATGCACTCAACAAGGATGATTCACTCATAAGGATTTAGTTTTCTTTTTATTCTCCAATGCATTCAACATTCTAGGTTATCAAATTACAATATTGTTATATGACCTAAAGTGTTGAATTCACTGTAGGATAAAAATAAATGGTATAATAAACCATACCTTAAATAAATATATGGTGTACGTGGTATGACTCAAATTATGTGGTTTAAATTTAAAATTGAAATTTTATTAATGTATTATTTCATATTTATGTTTAAATTGTTTTTTATAGTATTATTAACATAAAAAATATTTTATTATATAGTTATATTATTTTTATTTATTTGGGGTGATTTGTTTGAATATTATAATTCTCATGATATATTGTACTTTGAGGCTACAACTAAGATATAAAAAATAAGTAAATGGGTCAACAATGTATACAAACATCATGAAAAGGTGAATTTTTACTACTTATTTAGTTAATTTTGTCACCATTTTATATACTATTTTTAGTTAATTTCCTTATCATTTTTATCTAATATTTTTTACATAGATCTTTTGTGAAGTCATATTTTTCCTTCAATCATCTACAAAAACCAAAAAAGAGAGAACATAGTGATTTTGGATGAGGAATTTTAGGAATTATAGGGTTTCTTCCTCCATAAAAATAGAACATTTCATTATTTTCTAGGTTGGTGTAGATGGTCGAAAGAAAAACACACATCACATAATCATCCTCTCCTTAATCCAATGTACGATGCGACAAATATGACTTGAACAATATGTTTTTAGTTTATAATTTATATTTTAGTTCAAAATACACATCACATACTAAAAACCATTAAAACACATTAATGTTGTTTTGATAGTTTAGTAAAATGATCCATAAGTCATTTGTGATTTTTAGGAATCAAACACACCTCAATCTGATACATCATGTTCTTGGTAGGACTCAAAGTGTCCGTTATCATTTTAAAATTGAAATTTAAATTCACAAAACATCACATACTAAAAACTAAACAAATGTGCTTTGATTTAATTTATAATTTAGGAAAAAGATTCATAATTGATTTTTGATGTGTAGGAATCAGTCTCACATCAAACCAATACACAATGTGATCGGTTTGTCTCAAAGTGTGTGTTTCTAGTTTAAAATGACATTTTAGTAAAAAACACAAGTGACGTACTCAAAAATGATAAAATACAACCATATTTTTTTAATATTATATAAAATAGATTCATCATTAATTTAGGACATTTAGGAATTATATACACCTCAATTTGACGCACGATGTGACAGTTATGACTCCAAGTGCATCTTTTTATTTAAAATTAACATTAATTTTACTAAAAGAGACAACTGACATACTCAAAACTGAGAAAAATAATTCAGATTGTTTTGATACTTTAGGAAAATTATCCATAAGTCATTTTTGACATATTTTAATCAGCTAAACCTAAATACAATACATGATGTGCCTAGTATGACTCAGAGTGTTCGTCATCAGTTTAAAATTGATATTTTAGTAAAAAAAGTGGCACTCATTGAAAACTAAGAAAACACAATTGTATTATCTTGATAATTAAATTAAAAAATTCCTAATTCATTTATTATTTGTTGGAGTCAGTCTCACATCAAACTCATACATGATGTGACCATTATGACTCAAAGTGCATGTTTCTGGTTTAAAATGATATTTTAGTAAAAAACACAAGTTTAAATATTCAAAAATGAGAAAATGCATTACGATTATTTTTATACTTTATTAAAAAGATAAAAAAGTCATTTAGGATGTGTATTAATCATACTCACCACAATTCAACGCATGGTGTGACCGGTATGACTCTAAGTGTGTATTTTTATTTAAAATTGACATTAATTTTAGTGAAAAAGAAAATTGACTTACTCAAAATTAAGAAAATACATTCAAATTGTTTTGAAACATTAGGGAAGCAATTTATATGCCATTTTTTATCTATAGTAATCAGTTGTACCTCAATCTGATACATTATGTTCTTGGTATAACTCAAAGTGTCTATTATCAATTTAAAATTAACATTTCAGTTTAAAAAGTTTCACTCATTAAAAACTAAAAAACACACACTAAGATTGTCTTGATAATTTAGGAAAATTTAATAGTTCATTTTTTAAATGTAGGAATCAATCTCATATCAAATTGGGACATAATGTGATTGGTATGACTCCAAGTGTGTGTTTACAGTTTAAAATGGAATTTTAGTAAAAAAACAAGCGGCATACTCAAAATAGATAAAACACATTCATATTATTTTTATATTTTAGTAAAAATATCCATAAGTCATTTGATAAATATAGGAATTATCCACACCTCAATATGATTCATTGTGTGAAATGTATGACTACAAGTGAATATTTTTATTTAAAATTGTCATTAATTTTAGTAGAAAAGACAACTAACATACTCAAAACCAAGAAACCACATTTATATTATTTTGATACTTTAGAAAAATGATCCATAATTTATTTTTATGCGTAGGAATCAATTGAACCTCAATCTGATACATGACATTCTCTGTATGAATCAAAGTGTTCATTATAACTTTAAAAATGACATTTTAGTTCAAAAAGTGTCACTCATTGAAAATTGAGTAAATACATTCGAATTTTATTGATAATTTATGAAAAAGATTCATAATTAATTTTTGACATGTAGTAATCAGTATCAAGTCAAATCGACAGACAATGTGACCAGAAAGACTCAATGTGCGTGTTTTTGGTTTAAAATGACTTTTTAGTAAAAAAAAGTTTCATACTCAAAACTGATAAAATGAATTTTTATTATTTTTATAATTTAGTAAAAAAAATCATAAGTCATTTAGGAAATTTGACATACAGTGTGACCAATATGACTCCAAGTATGTGTTTTATTTAAAATTGACATTAATTTTACTAAAACAAACAACTGACATACTGAAAACCAAGAAAACACATTCATATTATTATTATACTTCATGAAATAAATCCATAAGTCATTTATTACATGTAGAAATTAGACTCAACTCAATATTATACATGATGTGACCGATATAACTTAAAGTTTCTGTTATATTTTTAAAATTGACATTTTAGTACAAAAAAGTTTCAATCACTGAAAATTGAGAAATCATGCTTGGATTACGCTGATAATTTTATAAAATGATTCATAATTCATTTTTTATGTGTAGGAATTATTCTCATTTCAAACCCACACATGATGTGAATGGTATGACTCAATGTTTATGTTTCTAGTTTAAAATTTCATTTTAGTAAAAAAACACAAGTGACATACTGAAAACCAAGGAAACACATTATGATTGTTTTGATACTTTAGGAAAATAATCCATAAGTCATTTACGAGATGAAGGAATTATACACACCTCAATACAATGCATTGTGTGATTGGTATGAATCCAAGTACCTATTTTCAATATACAAGTGTCATTTTAGTTTAAAATGTGCATCACATCACCAAAACTGAGTAAACGAGCCTAGATTGCTTTCTCACAATTATATCTTCTATTAATTAGTAAATTTCCTTATTATTTTTATGTTATAAATATTTAGTTAATTTTAATAGAGATAATGCTTTAATATGAACAATAAATGATGTGACGTTCAAGAATCATCCATAACTCAATCTAATACACAATGTTCCTCGTTTGACTCAAAGTTTAGTTTAAAATTAAAACTTTCTATTTAATTAATTTCTTTATATTATTATTAATATAATATTTTTTTTCTTATATAGGTGCATTATTTTTCCCGAGTATGGGTTTTTTGTTCTTTTATATAGGTGCGTTATTTTTCTCTATAATAGTTTTTTTCTTGTATCTCTATTGTAAATTTTATTTAATTTAAATTATGCATTTTTATCTAATTTTGATAATTTATGGTTTTTTCGGGTGTTGTAGTGTGCTATTACATCACACTGTAGTATTCCCTATTTTTGGTGCTGTAATGTGCTCTAACAGCACATTGCAATACGCCTATTTAATAGTTCTACTAAATGCACAAATAAAGGATTCTTTTATCAGTATATTTAGTAGCACAGATAAAACATGCCTTTATTAGTACTTGTAGAAGTATTGATAAAGGCCTCCATTATTAGTTATAAATAAAATTTCTGATAAATGGTGTCTTTTATTTTCTCTTTGATAGTATTGATAAAATCCTAGTACTTTTAATGGAACTTTTGAAGTAAATGCTTTTTTAGCACTGATAAAGGCCTATTCTAGTGTTGTTAAAGACCTCTTTTGTATTAGTTTTAAGAATTTGATAGTTAAGGAAGATAATGTTAACATGTATCAATAAAAACTTCTTATGACCAAAATTACTTTAAGAAAGTTGAATGAAAATTTTAGTAAGGCTTCATAAGTAAAAGCTGAGTCATCTAAATCTGTAGAAAAACCTCACTCCAAGGATCAAGTGAAATATATACCCACTAAACATAAAGATTCATCTTATTTTTCTGACATTTCTAGTGTGAAGAAATGTGTTGGGGAAGCTTGGGTTGAGAATAGAAGTGGAAAATCGATCACATATACAAAATTTGAAAATTACTCCTAGAGGAAAGAAATCACATTCCAATAGGTAACTAAAGTAGAAAGATGTTATAAACCTTGGAAATATTATTATAAAGAAAGACCATTTGACTATATAAAACCAATATTTTATGGTTTCTATTGGGGTTATGGAATTTATGGGAATAGAGATTACAACTATCAAAATTACATGTCTCTACTAGGAAAGAGGTTTGAAAAAAGTGGAAGAAATGGTGGAAATATAATGAGTAACTTTTCTAAGTCACAGGAAGTAAGAAAAGTAAAATCTCACAGTGTTAGAAAATTTCCAACAAAAAATCAGTTTTATTATCTCGATAAATTTTGTGGAAGATGTGATCAACAAGGTCACTTTACTAAAAAATGTATGACAATCCTTATGGAACAAGTTTCTTATAATATAAAAGAAATGGAAACCATAAAGAATAAAGTTAAAGAAATAGATTTCATTATTGAGATAGCTTTAGAATATAGAAAAATTAGTAAACCATGGATTCTTGATAGTGGTTGTTCTTCACACATGATGGGAGATTTAAAAAATCTTAAAAAAATTAGAAAATCATGATGGAGGAGTAGTTAATTTTATGAATGATAGTTCCTTAAAAATAAAAGAAATTGGAACAACTGAGATTAAAGAAGAAAAGTTGAAATATAAGGAAGTTCTACTTTTTTATGGGTTAAAAAATAACTTACTTAGTGTAAGTCAACTTTATGATGATGTAAAAGTAGTTATTTTTAAAAAATATTATTGTATCATAAGAAGTGTAGAAGATGGAAAAGATGTTACAAGAGTAGAAAGAACCAGTGGAAATATTTTTTCAGATTGGAGAACTTGATAACTCGAGTTATCTAAGTGTTGAAGATAAGAATAAGTTGTGGAATCATAGACTCAGCTATCTTGGAAAGAAAATTATAAATAAAATTTCTAAAGTTGATGCAGTATGAAATTTTAAAAAATTTAAAAGAAGGTAAGAAGATTTTTGAATAACTTGTCAAAAAAGGGCGGATGACTAATAAAAGTCATAATAATGTTTAGATTTAGTCCACCAATCCTCTTGAACTTATTTATTCCAATGTATGTGAACTAATGAGTCATTAATAAAAAAAGGAATTTTTACATTATGTATTTCATTGATTATTTCACTTGGATAACCAACATCATTTTTATGAAACATAAATCATAGGTTGTAGAAATTTTTAGATTTTTCAGAACAAAGGTTTAGAGAGAAATGGGGGTTTATATAAATAGGTTGAGAAAATTTAATGAAACCTAATTCACATGAAATTATTTTGAATCATATTTGATAAAGAATGGAATCAAACATCATTATAGTGGTATCTACACCCTACAACAAAATGGAGTAGTAGAAAGGTAAAATATAAGTTGGGTGGAAATGGGAAGAATCATGTTAGAAGAATACAAAATTTCAAAGTTATACTAGAGAGAAGTTATTAGTACAACTATAAATGTATAAAACAGGTTATTTTTCAGAGATTAATTCAAAAACACTTCCTAAAACATGCGGTATAACAAAAAACCCTTCATTTAAATACTTCAAGGTTTTTGGATGTCCATTTTTACTAAAAAAATCTAGATCTTGGAAAATTTTATAAGAAAGATGAAGAAGTTATTTTCATGGGATATTCATCGAATGGAAAACATTATAAATGTTGGAAAAAATGATATAAAAATTTGGTTGATTACTATGATGTGAAGGTTATTGAAAATCCAAATTCCTTAAAAAAGAATGTTAAAAATATCAAGGAAGATAAAATAAATATTTCAAAAAAAAGTGAAATTGAGTCGAAACATACCTTTCAAGATTTAAAAGAATCATGTTATGAGGAAAGTGAATATGGAAGAGAAATTTTGAAATTTTCTACCTTAAAAAAATATTTTGAAACTAAAAATATTATTGGGAATCAAAAATATTTAGTTCAGACAATAATAATACTAAGATTGTGAAATTAGATATCACTGATTTCACAAATTGAACCAGAATTAGTTTCATAAGTTGCTGAAAACAAATAATAGGTTGATATATTGAGTGGAGAGTTGGATAAGATTGATAAAAATAACACTTGGGAACTTTTTCCACATCCAACAAATAAAAATGTTATTGGAACAAAATGGGTGTACAAAAACAAGTTGAATAAACATGGATAAGTTTTAAGAAACAAAGCTAGACTTGTCTGTAAAGGCTATTCATTGGTGGATGGTTTTTATTTTGGACAAAACTTTATGCCCATTGAAAAATTATAAACTATTAGAGTGTTTCTAGTAGTTGATACACATAAAAGATGAAAATTTTATCAAATTGATATAAATTCATCTTTTCTAAATGGTGAGATCGAAGAATAAGTTTACATTGAGAAACCTAGTGGATTTATAATTGATAATTATGGAAGAAAAGTTTTTAAATTGAATAAATACTTGTATGGGTTAAAACAATATCCCATTCCTGGTATTCCAAACTTGATAATTGGTTAAGAATGTTGGATTTTTCTAAAGTAAAAGTTGATTGAAGATTATATGTGAAATAAGTTAACTCCAACACCCTAATTGTAATTGTTTATATGAATGATATAATTTTTCTAGAGATGAAGAAAAAGTTTGAAAATAAATTTTTTAGGAAATTTAAAATAACTTTGAGATGTCAATACTAGGAGAATTAACATTCTTCTTTGGATTACAAGTTTAAATAAAAGAAAAATACCTTATCCTATCTTGAGAAAAGTATTCTATGGAATTATTGTAAAATTTTAGTATGGAAGAATCCAAAGAAGTTTCAACTCCTATTTTAGTTGGTATAAATACGAGTAAAGATAAAGCCGTAAAAAGTTTGAATCAAAAATATCTTCAAAATCTGATAGGAAGTTTTCTTATCTCACAGCTTCAAGACCTGATATTTTTTATGTTGTAACTTTGTCTGCCAGATATTAGAGTGATATGAATGAATCTCATATGTTGGAAGTAGAATTATAATATATTTTAAAGGAAAAAAATTCACATGGGATATTATAAAAAATAAGTTGCGATATAAACTTTCATGGTTATATTGATGCTGATTGGGATGGATATTTCAATGATAGAAAAAAAATTCTAGAGGAACATTTTACTTGGGAAAATCTTGTGTGAGTTAGAAGTGTAAGAAATAGAGTTTAGTAAATTTAAGGCCAGAAGAATCAAAATATATTGTAGCTACCCAGAAGTATACTAAAATGTGGTGTATGAAGTTTTAGTTGGAATATTTAAAAGTTTAAATTTTCAAACCATTGAAGATAATTTTTGATAATCAGAGTGAGATTGATCTTTCTAAAAATCATGTCCAAAAATCAATATGAAAACACATTAATATTAATTTTCATTTCATAAAATAAAAGGTTGGTGGTGAAGATGTTTTATTGGAATATATTTCAATAAAGTATCAAATTATTTATATCTTCTCAAGAGAAATTCTGAAAGATATATTTGTGTAATTGAGGTTACAAACTCATGTTCATCCTCCACTAAAGTCTTACTTAATATATTAAGGAAGAATCTCCTACCATGATTTGGATTATGTTGAAAAATTGGGAGAATATATACAAATTTATCCTATAAGTTATAAGGAAGTAATTTTCTTAATTAAATGAATCTTAAGTTGTGGTAATCATAAAATAGGATATTGAAAGAAAAGAGAGAAAGAAAAGTGAGAGGAAAAGATAAAATTAAGGGGGAATTTATCTTAATATATCCATAAATTTTATTATCATTGAGGGATGAAATTTCTTTAAAACCATTACATTATCCAGTAGTGTAGTGTCAGAACACTCTCTTTTGAGAAAGAATTTTTTTGGTAAAAGTTAAAAACTTGATTTTTTTCACAAAAATGAGTTGTGAAAAATTTTGAGTGTTGAAAAATGGTGAGTTGAAAAAGTTTTTAATGAGATTTTTCAACAAATACAAATGGGGAGATTGAATATCCTTTGTGATTTTTTCAAGGTTTTGTTTTTATTGAAAATTAACTTTTTATAAAATAATGTTTTTGTAAATTGGGTGAAAGATGTGTTACTGAAAGTTTATAACTATTTTGTTGAGAAGTTTCTAAAATTATGGATAAATAAAGTGTTTTTCAAAGTTGTTTATTAAATGATTGATCATATGATCCATCTAACATAGTCCATTAGATTCATATTTTGATTGAAAGTCAGATGCTATTGGAAATTAGATTTGTCAAATTTTCAATATTATTGAGATTTGAAAATATGGAATGTTTTAAAACTTTAAAAACATAGTGAGATGATTATTTACTGATCTTAAAGTTCTCAACATCAAGAAAATATCATGATATAACCTATTTAAGAATGGGAGAATCTATAGTTCTTCAGTCACATGTTTTCCAAATGTAACTCATTAGATGCAGGAGTTCTAAAAAGATTAGAAGTAATAAGTTGATGAAGTTTGAAGAAATAAAAGGTTAATTATCAGGCATGGTTCATTGGATGAAAATCATCAGATACACCTGATGATATGAGAATCATCATATGTTTCTTTTGTTAGATTGTATGAGTTTTCAATTTCTATGTTCTGATTTGTTATAGTGTTAGTAAAGTGAAAGTGGATTGATATATATGATTTAATTATCTGAGAAAAGAAAAGTAAGAGATCATCTTTTCTTTAATATAGAAATATAAAGAAGTTATAATTTTTTTCATTATAGATATTTATTATATGAAGAAGTTTTTCAAGTTTTCTTTTGTATAGATTTGATCAGACATGAAGTAGTTGTAGAGTTTGTATGAAGGGAATTTTTTATCCAAGTTATCAGATGCAGACACCAATCCATCAAATGATCTTGACACTGATTTATTATATGAAGAGAGCTACTAAAGAATTATGAATAATGAAGCAGAAGAGTTCAAAGACTCCTAAAAAAGAAAATGTTTAAAATGATGAAGTTTTTACCAGCTAGTTTTTGCAGGTTTCAAAAGTATTTATAAGTTTCAACAATGTTGTCAATATTTTTCAGTTGACAAGGTGCATCAGAGTGATAAATCATATATATTTTTCAATGGTTCAAGTTGTTTTGCTTCAATGGGTCAATAACTAAATATGTGAGTTTTTATACTTGGATTAAGAATATTGGAGTGTAAAATTGTGATTTATATTTAAATTAGTTCTAGAGAACAAGAATTATGAATAGATTTCCAGAATGATATTTTCTTGAATTTTAGATTCCTGATAAAGTATTTACAAAGTGTGAACTAATGGTTTTGTGTTTTTCAATTGGGTTAAGAGGATCAGACATATGATGAGTTTTCAGGATCTCCATTTCCAAACTGATGTTTTGAAATTTGAGAAGTTTTTTGAAGATTCAAGAAGATTCAATAATCCACTAAAAAGGATGATAAGAGTTTAAATTGTCAAAATTATGCTCAAATAAACATGAAATTTGGAGTTTTGGGATTTTGGTGAGTAAGAAAATATTTAATTTCCCCACCTTTACTATTTCTAGAGCATTTATAAATAGAGGTGAAAAGTACAATGATACTTTAAATTTTCCACCTATTCATAAATGATGATACAATGAAAAATTAGTGTTATAAGTGAGTTTCCCAATGAAAGTTGTTTTGTACTGAGGAAGCGTTTCTAGAGAGAGATCAAAAGATCGAATAGAGAAGATTTCTGATTACTGAAATAGGTAGAATAGGTATATGAAAGATCATAGTGAGTAATTAAGTTGAGTTTAAAAAGGTATAAAGTTTTTTAATCGAATGGAAAAGAAATTTTGATTCATAAGTAGATTAAAATGTAGTGCATTGGACTAAGTCTATCAGGTCGGGTTCATCAGACTAAAGGCCATTGGAACTAGGTTCATCAGACCAAGTTTTTAGATAGATCCTTATGGAGAAGAAAGTTCCATTGTTACATTTTATTTTGTGGATAAAATTTTTTTATGAAAATTTTAGTAAACTGACCGGAGTTAGTATAATCATTAATATCATGATATAGAAGGCATATAACTTTATTTGACACAAGATTTATTCACTTCTTCATAATAGTGAAATTTTATAGACCCATGGGTAGGGGTGTCCCAACCTGACCAACCTAACCTGACCTAATTGGGTGGGGTCGGGTTTAAGGTTTCATATGAATGAGTTGTGTCATTTCGGGTTGACCCATGGTTGGGTTGGGTCAGGTCACAGTTTGAGAGAAAAATTACCCAACCCGACCAACCAACCCGACACTACCCATGCCTGCGTATCCCACAGACCTGTGTGCCACCTCGCTCACCACTTTTGTCATCACCACTATCGTTCATGTAATCCCCCTTACCTCCCTCCCTACCGTGTGTTACCTCACCCTCACTATCTTACTCCTCTACTACCTCCTTCGCATGGTGCGACCACTGCTGACCCACATGCCGCCTTCACCTCCACCTCCGTCTCCACCACAACTGCCATCCATGACCCCAGATCTACCACAAAGAACCTAAAAAAGAGAGAAATTAGCATCCCACGCCCGCTACCAATCTCACCACAAACAACTACCTTTTTTTGGTTGATTCATCTACAAGGTCATCCTGGCATGGTGAGGAATACCATGAACTGAAGATTGTGAATGAAGAAATGTTTCCCTGTACCGCCGGTTGAAATCCCGAATTGAACGTTGACATCTTCCTGAGCTCACTAGAGGATAAGATCACGCTCCTTCTTAATGGAGTAGATTCACCGATGACAACCTCCTCCTCGATGAAGCCGGATGAACCAACACTATTGAAGCCAGAAAATTGATATCCACCATAGCCACTCCTCTTGAAACTGATTAAGCATTCTGATGAAGGATATCACGACCAACCTCAAATAAAAATTTCAATAGCAATAGCCTGAGATGAAATTGTCAGCGGCGGTGGCCTGAGATGAAAATTTCAAGAGATCATGAACCTAGCCAAGTGTTCTGATGTGATAAAGGAGATCATGATTCACTACTAGTCTAAGATGAAGGAGATCACCCATCAAACCCTAGATGGCCATCTGGTAAAGAAGATATATAGTTGCTTGAGGAGAATGGGAAGGAGGCGTGTAAGATCATCTGGGGCAGTGACCTTTTTTTTACATAACCCAATCGACCTGATAAACCCAACCTGATGCGAGATGGGTTGGGTCGGGTCAAGTACGAAACAAAAAACAAACATGACCCGACCCGACCCGACCTATTTTTGTTGGGCCGAGTCCAAAAACCCTCAAACCCGACCCATCCCAACCCATGGACACCACTACCCATGGGAATGGAAATAGAAAGGATGTTGGTTCTCACGTAGAGACCGAATCTTATAAATCATGTATTCCTTGTTTAATTTTCTATTTCTTCATGAACTTGAGTTCACTAAAAGTTAATAAGGAATAAACTCTAACATGTTGTAGAAGTTACATTTCCAAAAGTTTGAAATTTTTAAAAAGGAAAAAACTTATTCAACCCCCCTAGTTGTTCTTAGATCCTTTAGAACTTTAAAATGGTTGATGGGTTTCTCAATAAAGGTTTACACTTCTCTATTTTTTCCAATTTTGGATCCACTTTCCTTTGAAATTTACATGACATCGAAATAAAGTTGTGGGTATCTACAAAATTTCCACAATCTCACTTATAAAAGGATACTTACACCACCCCTTTATATACACTATAAAATTCAAATTCCTCTTAAACCTATACCCATTTTACTTCCTGTAGACCCCCTAATAATATTTTCAACCCCTTAATACAAGTAAAGGAACTAAATCCTCCATTTCTATGAGGTCCTCCATTAGAATGTTCAAATTCTCAATATGAGTATTAATCACTTCTTAACTTTTTATTCTTTATTTTTCTCCTGAAAATATATTTTAAAAATTATAATATAAATAAATAATATTTATTATTATACTTAAATGTTATTATGTTCATGTTATAACCATTATCTACCCTTCCCACTTCCTTAGAAAAATGATATTGTCATTTGTGCATGCTTGATAACTACCGCCTCCATGAAGCGACGTATTTCATTTTTCATAACCACATTACATGGATGGATCTAAAATGGTATTTAATGAAAAAAATAAGATATTTATAATATGTTTAATATTCAAAAAATATAAACCATTTTATAACTTCCTCCTATTATATGACAAATAAAATCATTGTTTGTGTGTATGTATAGGCCACCACCTCCAAAAAGTGGCACCTTTCATTTTTCATAACTTCCTAACAAAGATAGTTATAAAATTTTATTTTATGAATATATATTCTGTTAAATATTAGTATATTTCATGAATAATATTCAATAATTATAACATAAGAATGAATTATTATTATAAAGATACTCGTTGATATCAGTAAATTACCTGAAACATCATGGATTCCACTTTCTCAAACCATAACAATAAATTACATGGAATAAAAATGAGGACTTCAAAAATCATTTATAAAAATATTATTATATATTTAATAATCTAAGAGAGATTAAATTTGTATAAAAAATGGGTTCCAAAACCACTTTTATGAAACTTTAATGAAACAATTGAAATTATTAACATCCCATGATGAAAATAAAATACAGCTAACTAATATATATATATATAATGGGTATAATTGAATAATATAAACGGTAATTGATATGAATAAGGATATAAAATAATTTATTAAGATGGTTTTTTATTATACATGAGGTTAAATATATTTCATAAAAGTCATGGGTAAAATTTAGGGCTTCGTAGTCTCAAATTATCTTATTTGAGTCATATTTTTTATTATGAACCTATATTAATTTATATGGTTTATATAATTCCCCTTTGAATTGTTTTACTATGAATATCCTTATACATGGTATTTAAATTTTTATTTAAATTTTTTCTCTTTCAAGGTATTTTGATTCAAAAGTTACCAAAATAAAAAGGTTTTCTTTTCCAATCTCACTTCATTTTGGTCAGGAATATTTCTCCTCTATGTCGAAATTCTTATTCCCATCAATATACTAATTTATTATTTTCAAATCCAAATATTTATTATATATTTTGATCTTCATATTTCTATTTATCACTTTTCAAAAGGAATCCATATTAATCTTTTAATGATGTGGGATTTAATAAAGATACTTTTAAAATTTATCCGTGGTTGTATATTTTATCTTCCACTCCACATTTATGGAATTATCCCTTAATCTTTTCAAAATTACATTTTTCAATATTTATATTTTTAATTAATGTTTTAAAATTTATTATGGTCATATTCTTAAAAATGGTTTTTAAAAATGACTTCTAACTTCATTTTTTATTAACTTTGGATTTATTTCCAAAATGTGATAGGAATCTAATTTTAAACATTTTTTGTAATAATAAATTTTCATGTGGCCTTCATCAGTTTTATTGAATAAAAATCCTATCCAAGTTTCCATGGTTTATCAAAGAAATTTTTATTCCCTATTCTTAATAAAACATTTTCTAAAAAGGGTATCAATAAATTTAAAGGGTATTTCTTCTTCTTTCTCCAAGTAAATTTTCCATGCTCTTCAAAAGGTGATTTTTATATATGCTAACATCCTTTAAATATTCTCATGTTTAACTATGGATTTTATCTAATGATACCATCCAAATTATTTCTCTGGATGGATTATGATCATGTCATTACATTTATTGAATGGGTAAAGTATTGGCATCCTGTATGTTTATTATTCCAATATGGATACTTATTTACTACTCGGGCAAGTTGATTATGCATTATATTTTTATCCATTTATTTCATATGGATAATGAATTGGAATTATTAAGTGATGTATAAGGTCCAAAATATCCCCTCTATTCATTAATAGGTCTTATGAGACAAACTATCTTGGGTATTTGGTATATACTTTACTTATTTATATATAATGTCTTGGAATAAGGCTTGACGATAATATTTTAATGTCTGACATTATGAATTATATCATTATGAATTAAGTTATTATTATCCATGAGATCTATTTATTTCCATTATAATTTTATACATTGATATATTATGATCTCAAGTTTCATTGGTTATAGAATTAATTTGATAATTTATTCCTATCATACTTTATATGTCATACTTGTTTTATAATAGATTCTGATGTACACTACCCCTTACTAATAATTTTAGGTCACACTTTTATTTGATGTATGCTACCCCTTACTAAGAATTTGAGATCACACTTTTAATTTTTTTCTTTTACATGGGCACCAATAATGGATCTATGAATTAATTCAAGGATGTTTTTAAAATAATAAAGAAAGTTTTCATGAATTTTATAATGCTGTGTTTTAAATTTTCCAATATCATATGGAAAATACACATGTATCTAGTCTCCTAAGACTACTAAACTATTTGATCCTTTATGATGAAATCCTTTGTATCTTATACCAATGTAATATAGTAGCCATAAACTTTGAGTTATGAGTGTTAGATTGTTACATCACATATATCCTCAATAACTCCAAAATATGTTGTTGATGTGTAAATTAAAATTTTATCCTTTTTAATCAAAAAATTCATTTCTTCAATGATGGTTATTACTCTAATATTTTTAATGGTACTCTTGTTTTCTTTAATTTTCAGGCATAATGTGTAATAATTATTATCAAAACCAAAACATTTGATCACATTAACACATGGACCTCCTACTAACCATTTCAAGGTTTCTGATGTAGATAAATCTATGTTGAATTTCTTATTAAACCATGAAACAAATATATTTTTATGCTCATTAATCAATAAATTTTCATTTCTTTTCCGATATCATACCTTAAATCTAGAAACATGTGATGAAATATATTGTTGAACCTCACCTTTGTTGTTCAAAATGTATAAATTCTCCTGCATGACTACATCACGTGTAATTAACTTTTCTTTTAATCCATGAATCCCCTTACATTCACTATTTACAACTAAATGACGAGATATAGGGAAACCAGTAAGATCCACTTTATATAATTAATTACTATATAACTCAATGATGTGAGCCATCATTTTTATATTTTTATATTTTTTTCAATAGAAATAACCCATAATTAATTTAATTCTAGGGTAATTAATTCATTTGTTTTTTTTACATTAGTTAATTTGAAATTATTTTGATAGACAACTTTAAACATGAGTTTTTATGAATTATTAAAATTTTGAATTTAATTTCAATCCACACTTTGATTGTGAATTTTGTAATTCAATAGTTCAAAGTAATTTAATTGAATTTTCAATGTTCTTATTCAATTTTATTTTAACCTAGAGTAAGACTACATTTATTTTTGATTTTTAATTATGAATGGAAAAAAAATAGAAAGGATTGAACATAAAACATTGAGGCTGAATGTAAACTATAATACCATAATATTTTAAAAGAACACTATATTCAATAGTTTACATGACAAGAAACATTGAGATTAAATGAACCATAAAATAATATTATTTAAATATGATGATTATTACTTAGCTATTAAATTAGTGATATGACTAGTAATAATGAAAATATGAAAAATATGTATAAAGGTTTTATGTAATGCAAATATATTTATTAATTCATGAAAAATAATTATTTAATTTTTAGTAAAGTCATTTTATACTTCAAAAATACATTTTTCCTCAAAAATGGATTTTAATGATTTCTTATGATAAAATATTATAATTAATTTATTCCAAATTTAGAAAATTTATTTTATAAAAAGAAATTAATTTTTGAAACCATCGTTTTAAAATTATCTTAGGGTTAATTTTTTTATAATTTTTTGAAAAGTTTGATTTTTTGAGGAATAATGAAAAATACATATTTTTATTAAAAATTGTCTTTTCATTTCAAGAATTTAAAATTTAATTTTTTTAAAATGGTTTCAAGGTAAAAATAGTTTATTAATATTATTAATAAACCAATTAAGATTATTGGAATCAATTTTATTCTTGATTTTGGTATTAAAACTTTTATACAAAAGAAGACATTTTTCCTTAGAAAACTATTTTTCATCACATTTTGTGGGTTTAGTTTTAAATTAAATTATAATTTTTTTTAATTGAATTTGATAAAATGGATTTTATATTATGAATCAATGTAATTAATCTTTTTTCAGTAGTTCTCATTTATTTTTTTCATTATTAATAGTAACTATGTTAAATAGTTATAACCACAGTAAATGGTAAATCGAGTTAATTAAGGTTAAAACTAATATGAAAAGGCTTAAAAATCTACCTTAAACTTTCATTTAACATATTTAAATATTTTATTTATTCAATAATCATATAATTTTATAATTTATGGACAATTTTATCCTTTTTTCTTTTACAACGACCTATATAATATTTTAAGTAATGAAAAATACAAAATATCACTCTCTTACTTTTAAATTTATATTATATATCCACATAGGGATAAAAATAAGTTTTGAATGAATATTAATTTTTATTTAAATCATAATAAAATTATTTTTATTATGGTAATTTATTTATAATTTTTAGTTATTATATAATTACCATAAACCCTTATACAACGTTGACACAGTGCTTGTGCAAGGAGTGGAAAAATCAAAGTAAATAATTTTAAAAACATTAAAAGTGATGTATCTTGGATTAATTATGGTTAAAAACAAATTTTATAGTTAATAATAATGTATTATTGATGATAAAAAATTTTATATTCTAATTCCACTATTATCTTGTTGAATTTATAGTCAAATGAAATGAATAATTCCAAAAATGAAATTAATGATATTTTATAATAAATAATATTTATTAAGTGATTTAAAATTCATAAAAATTTTACATTAAACTAAGTGAATGAGATATGGTCTATCATATAAAAAATGTCCCACTTATGGATCACTTTTTCTTTTATAGTAATTTTAATTACCACTAAAGTGTAAAAAAAACTTTGTTATCACGATAATCAGCAAAAGGGTTAATGGGGGTTAAAACTAAGTGATACGGGTGAAAAAATCAAATAAAATTGTCCAAATTTTATTTGATGAGAAGATTTATACTAATCCTCATAATATATTTGAAATATATCAAAATTATAACCTATAATTATTAAGTTTTAAGCCAAATGTGGTTTTCTGAAGAAGGGGTATAACTATAAATTGTGCTGTTTAATTTCATTTGTTCTTCAACCTCCTTCAAATCTTCTTAAAAATTGATGATATAATAACATCATTATATCCTATATAATAAGATGTTATTATAACTATGGTAAAACCCTTTTTCATATTCTTTTCAATCATCTACTCTCAAGGCTAATTATAATGATGGATTTAATGTATATATATGATACTCATGATATGATTATCAATCTAGAAAGATAATATATCATCTATTTTATTAACTTTAAATCCATTGTAAAAGGATAAAATTGTTCATAAATATGTGTGGATCATGATAATTATGTCATGATTATTATTATGCATATGATGTAATAATTACCCTTTTTACCACAATCAACACACTAAAGTCATTTTGCAACTAAGGATCGAACGTCCTCAAAAACAAAAGTCATGGGATTAACTTATTATGTAATTAAATATGTCATTGAAATAATTAAAAAATGGTTTAATGATAAATTAATAAACCTGTAAAACATTCTTAAATAAGTATATAATTGATATAATTTTATTATACATGAGTTAAAGGACATACATGAAAAGTATCACTAATAGAAACATCACCTATACCTACAATTTAGAATCATGAGTATAACCCCTACAACATTGGGTATAGGCTATACCCACGGTTCCATGAACCGTGGCCTCTAAAAGCATCAGTATAGAGTTATACCCACAGTTTCTATAGAAATCATTGGTATAGCCTTAGAGATTTCCATAATACCCATGGATTTAGTTAAACTATGGGAATATATCTATACCAATGGTTTATAAAACCATGGGTATAGATTATCACACAATACATAATATACCCATGGTTCATTGAATTGTGGGTATGAATACCTTTCCCAAACAGGCAGTAGCAGGCTTCCTTCCATCTTAAACCTGTAAAAAAATACAAACCACATAAAAACCATAATATATGGTAGATATCATGTGCGAATGGAAAAATTTGACATAACAACTTGTATAATAATTAATTTATATATAAACATGGGTTAAAAACAAACATATTCAACCAATCAACATGAAACAGTATAACCAAAACTCATTATAGTCGAGTCTATTTTTGTTTTTTTATGAAATATATCATGTTTGTCTCAATTTATCATTGAATTGATTCCCACACTACATGATGCTAGTGTTAGAACTGTCCATAGGGCATTTCTAAACTACTCCATGGCCTCCCGCACTAGGTTTCACCCTAATCCAGGAATTTGGGTTCCAAATAGAGTATGACATGAACACTCCTATTTAAGAACATAATCCACTAAGGTGAAGTTAGACAACCATAGTTCACCATTTTTAATAATATTATTAAGTGAGAAATTGTTTTGAAACATATTATTTATATGGAAAGTTATACTTATATCATGCTCTCGAGGAAATATGTAAAAAACTATTAATAACTAATAATTACGTTTGAGAACATAATATTTCATCGGGAAAATCCTACACATATTAATGAGAAGCTGGTGTATTAAATTACATCGTCATTTCAAAATAATCAAGTTTTTGTGGTAGTCCAATTACATGATCCAAAAAAGGTGTTTAATAATTATCAACATCAAAAGAAACTGATCTCTCAATACAATAATTTTAAAACCACCTAGATGATGAGTAATAAATTATAGTACTCGACCCATCATAGTGGTTGATTCTCTCTACTTTTATATCATGATGAACCAGTCTATCCACCTAGAATAGTAGAGTGATAGTTTTAGTTGATTTATGGTCATATTAGTGCTTGGAATTGATGAATGATGATTTTAAGTGAAATTATTGAAATAAAATTTGACTAAAACCTATAGGAGGTAAATTAATGTTTTACTGAGAATTTCAAATCAAACTATTTAATGTAAGATAGAGTATTTTTGTCCCCAATTTATTTCTATTGTTGTATTGGGATGGATTCAAATCATCAACTCCAACAATGTGCAGTAGCTTATGATATGATATTACATTATCAAATTGGTTATGAATGTGAATTTCCATTTATTATTCCCAACTAATTATTGTTTCACCACCTTTTATACCCATAGAATTTCTAGAATCAATATATATTTCATGGTCTTCCACATCTCCTCACTATAAATTCCAATTTCCCCAATCCTTATTCATGGGAATTCACAATTCATTCTTAGAAATTTCCAATCCATCCCTAGTTATTCCATGTTTCCTTGGATCTCCCATGGTTTAGAAATAGTAATGACCTAGTAAGAATCTAATATAGGAATAACTAAGATGGACTAAGGTGGATGGGATACACCCATGTGCTGGAAAAAGTGTCTCGAAATCAAAGAATCACCACTTGGGAATGATTTCACCCACAAATAATTAATTAAAATAGTAGTGGTAGATAAATAATATTTCAGTATGAACCATTTTTACATCGGACAACCACACTAAAGGAAAAGAAAACAAACATAATAAACACAATATAAATGCAGATATAAATGAAACACACTAATTAATCCCTCCACTACCCTGATCTCCCTCCCCTATAAAGAAAAATCTGTAGCTGCCTCCAATTCCCTTTTGACCCCCTTTGTATAATATAACTACACCCCATATTTAGAAAGTGGTAAAAGTCCTAAGTAGCCGATGCAATGAAGAAAATAAAATCAAAACTAAACTACAACATACTTGTATCTTGTGACTATACAAGTCCCCGCCCAACATATAAGAACCACAATGCCCCATGGGTCAAAACATGTTCCAAAAAGTAAGGGGGTGAAAAATTATATTAGTTTATGTGGATTTGGTTCCATAAATTGTTTTTGTTTTGTTTATCTATGTTATATTTTTCTTTGTTATGTTATGTATAGTTTAATTAGGTTGATACTGGTTATTTATATTTTTTATAGTTCTCATTACTTTAGTTTGGTATACTTCAATTTTTTTATTTATTTCATGCCAAATCCAATTTATTATATTCAAATTAAATACAGATGTGTTTTGTTTTAGTTATGAATTTTTAATGTATGATTCATTTTAGGTTTTTTCCATTCATTTTAGTTTGGATTCAATTATCATAAAATAGAAAATGTTGGGTTAGTTTTGTTTGATACAAGTTTTTTTGGGACATTATCATTAGATTTAGTTTGTCTTATTTTTTATATTAGCTTGAAAAATTTCATTTATTTGGGTTCTAATCAATTCAGTTTGATTATATTTGGTTCATATAAGTTTATTTTAGTTTAATTTAGTTCACGTTAGTTGCGATCATATTGGTACGAATTTATTACATTTGTTCTAATTTTATTCATCATTTGTAATATCAGATTAGTTCAAGTTAGATTATTTTTACTTTGTCCAATTTAGTTTATTCCATTTTTTCTATTTCAATTCTATTTTATTTATTTTGATCATTCTATATCAATTTAAGTTTATAATATTTACATTTATACAAGTAAGGTTCAGTTAGTTTGTGATTTTGTTTTTCAAAATGTTTGTTTCTATTTTCTATTTGGTTTTATACTATCCATTATGAGTTTGTATGGTTCCAATTTATTTATTTCATCTCATTTTGGGTTTACTCTTCTTAATTTTATTTGTTTTTCTTTCATGTGGTTCATCTTGGTTCGTTATGTATAATGCAATCCTATTTGAAGCAGGTTAGGAGAGGTCTAATTGGATTATACTTATTATGTATGATTTACTTTGGTACAACATGATATGATTTGTTTTAGATATTTTTAGTTTTAATTAATCTGTTTGGTGTAAGATAATTTAATTTATTTTAGACTAATTTAGGAATATTCAGTTTGACTCTTTATAGGTTAATGAAATTCATATTATTCTCGTTTTTCCTGCTTATATTATGTCCTCTTTCATTCAATTTAGTATAATTAAATGTAACTCAATTTTATATAGGTTATATTTTTTCTTCAAGTATGTTTAGGAAAATTATTCTAAAAAATATATATAACTATTTAGTAAAAAACATGGTGTGAAATACAAGCAATCAATGATTCTTTAAATTTGAAGGCCACCGCATAAGGGAACCTACCTCAAACTCATGGTTCTCTGCTTATGACGATGGTAACTCAAATGTTCCCTTTACTGCTTGAACGCATATACACTTTCACATATATATATATAAGGAAACCAAGCACCTATGTACATATTTTGATGGACAAATATGTATAATAAGATCCTTACATATATTATTATACTTTCATATACCCCTTTACCATACACACATATGCATTTTTCATATATATATATAATCATAACTAGCCACAATATATATATTCATACCTCCATGAGTGAATATATATATATATATGGTGGAACTTATAGATGTATATGCCTACCTATTCATACATATGAAAGTTTCCTTTGAAAATGACAACCTGAAACCACCTTAGTAGGTCCCAAATACTCTTGAAAAACATCAAAAAACACAAAAACCCAAAACCCCTATATTTAAAAAAGGAAAAGAATGGAAATAGAACAAAACATACCTAAAACCCATGGTGAACCCCACTTCCCTTGACAGCGGTGGATAGAAAAGGCCTCAATGGGACCCAAGAGCCCTAAATATCAATAATATACCAAAAGAAAACCCCCCAAAACGAGTTAGGGTTCAGTTTTAGTGATCAAAAATGAAATGAATAGTGAAGAGGAAACCAAAAATATCCCATAAGTCGATCCATCATAAAGAAAACACATGTTAAACAAAACACTACTCCTTTAATAATTTTATCATTGAGAAACAAAATAGGAGCACCCAATAACATGGTGTCCCTAAAATTCAAAAAAAATATTAAGAGGATTATAGAAAAAATCCCACCAATAAAAAATCCTATTGAAAAAAATGACTTAATGATACTCAAACATCAAAAAATGATGACATGAAATAGATGGCTACATGGAATGAAAATTCAGAGTTTACTAAGACATCATTTTATAAACTTTTAATAAGGAAAATTTATTTCATAACTCATAATGTGTATCGACATTTCATTTATAAAAAAATTATAATAGAAACAGACAATATATTAAGAGAAACCAAATAATCATTCATTTTTTTATATTGAGTTTTGAATTTGAAATATATATCTATAAGAGAAAGTACTTGGGTAAACACTCAAATTTTGGTATATTCCTATACATTTCAGTGAGATACAATAGTAGATAGGATAACTAATAGATAAAGGACATGTCCATTTATTACTGTAAATTTTAGTATACGGGATAGATAATTAATCAATTAAGTAATAAAAAATGACATTCTATGATTTATTAGCTATCACATCTAGAAAAATAAATGGGCAGGTCCGCCATTAAAAATTAATAAGTATCAACAGTACTTAGTATTCAAAAAAATGATAGTGTATAATAGTATAAAGAACATTAAATAGGTAGTCTATAATAGTAAACAATATTAAACGATAGTGTATAATCTATTACTATGTTATATATCATATAATATTTATTTATTATAATGATATGTTGTATCTCTTTATGATCATCATATTAAAATATATACTAAAAAGGTTACCAATAATTGTTACATGTGATATGTATTGATCAAACATAAATCAAACATATCATTATATACTAAACGTTTGTTTTAGAAAGAGTAATAAACAAACTATTAGTAATAAACATACATAACTTGAAGTAAACAAACTCATATTCATAATTTTCTACTAAAATTTTTTAGAATACATAATAAATAATAAGCATACATCTGTTAGTATAAAAAAATATGAAATAAAAACATGGAATACCAAAGATACAATCAAAAATATGGTTTAAGAAAAAAATTGCATCGATGTTGAGTTTGAGGTATATATATATAAATATATAAAGTGAAGAAGAAATTATACAAAATTAGTGAGGTCAAGGGGAGAATTGATATGGATTTGTAGAAACCTTACAAGTTATCAACAATGGAATTTTTCTGATATAATATCCAAAAATATAAAACTGCATATTGAGGGATTCTTAGAGAGGTGTAAAAATTTAGTGTATGTTGAGGTCTTTACAAATGAAAACAATTAACTCTTCATATCAAATGAGTAGAAAATCACAAGTATAAAATCTATCATGAAAAATAATTTCACCAGAAAAGAAATCACGATCAAATGTTCTAGGAATATCTAGGGAATAATAAGCAATTTAATTTCATGTAGCGAAGAAAATAATGGAAGAGTAAGTACCAACAATAATATCCTTGGTAATTATAAGATTTAATCTCATCAGAAGTAAAAAAACATACGTCAAACATAGGTTTATTAAAATGGAATGAAGGATGAAGCTATCAATATAGAACAATAATTATTTTAAAACATTTACCAAGAATATTATGTAAAGTAGATAAAAATTGAGATAATGAGAAAGTAGTTATAGAATAGGAAATAAAAAAAATTAAATTAGAATAACATAGTCAAATTCAAGTAGGATAACATAATAAAATGAAAAATACCTCATATTAGAAGTTGGATATAAGATACACTAAACCAAAGGCCTTATAATATAATCCAAGGCTTATGGAGGGGTTTTCTAGAACCATTGAAGATATCAATTAAAATTTTATAGTCCAAAGAAACATTAAAATGAAATTAAATAGTTCACATTTATTAGTTGAGATGAAATTTAAAATCAAGAAAACATTAATATATTTTTAAGTAAACTTACCTGTGATGTAGTCGGTGAATTTTGAGACCACTAAAAAGTAGAATGAATAGGTTTTAACATATCGATGGTAGTGGTATGACTGAGCAGTAATAGATGTTGGAAAGGAATGTACTGAGAAGCATGATTTGGTTTGTAATATAGGAAACCCACATAAATTAGGTTTTATGGACAGCTAAGAGAGGGATTTGAGGTGGAGGTGGAGGCAGAGGCGGAGGCGGAGGCAGAGGAGGAGGTGTAGTCATGGAGGTGGAGGTAGGTAGGCGGAGGAAAACGTGGATGCAGAGGTGGAGGCAGGAGAAGGAAGGCGGTGGGTGGGAGGTGGGTGGGCCAAGAAGTGGAGGTCAATAGTTTGAGGTGGAGGTAGAGGCTAGGAGGTAAAGGCAGAGGCAGAGGTTAGGAGGTCAAGGTTTAGGTAGAGGTGGGGAGGGGAGGGGAGGCCGGGGAGGCCAAGGCTTGTAGGAGGTGGGTAGATTATGGATCATAAAAGGAGGGTAGGGGGAGCTCTATACCCATAGTTGTTTTAAAACTATGGGTATAACTTTTTATTGGAACCTTATACCCATGGTTTCTCAAAACCATGGTTATAGAAGTGCAGAGATAACCCCATTTTCTAGTAGTTTAGGGACTCAAAGTAAAGAATTTCATCTCAATTTCCCTTTATTGGGACATGTTTTAATCTAATTCACAAAATTTATTTTATATAGTATATAGACTCACCCTTTTACATCTTATATCATGAATATTTCATAATACATGGTAATTTATGTTATAAATATTTCATCCAAAGGTACTTGACTTGAAAGTTACAATCGGTAAGGGTTTTCAACTCAATTTCCTTTCATTGAGTAATATCACTTTTCCATTGATTATATTATGCCAAGATTATATTTAAAATGACCTTTTTTATTTATATTTTATTTACACTTGTTTTGTGTGGATTTAAATTTGATACACATAATCACTCTTTTGATTTATTCTTAATTAAATGACATAATCTTTCTACGGGGTTTTCATATCAAAATATCTTTCTTTGGGACATATGTTCGTGTTATAAACCTATATTATGTTATGAGGTGCATATACTACCCCTTTATATTTTTTATCATAGATCTAATTATATTAATAGTATTAAATGTTTCATTTGAATTAATTTATTTCATGAGAATTAAGATTCAAAAGCTACCAAAATGGCAAGGATTTTTATAAAAAAATATCATATTATTTTGAGATTTTTTATGTTCAAATTTTCTTTGTGAGAGATCATATGATATCATTTTCTTGAACCACATATAATTTATTATCCTTTGGTTATGTATTTTTTTTAAATGATTAAATTATATTTACTCAGTTATTTATTAAATAAACATCAAGAAAGTTATTGTAAGTGATACTAATCTTATATCTTCTTTTAGATCGGGTATCTTTCTCTTCATAATAATGTTTTCTAAAATGTTTTCAAGAATATTCTTATTTATAGTTCAATGAATCCTTGAGTTCATTTTCAAGTATCTTTCACTTTATTTAAAAAAAAATTAGGAAATAATTTTTTAACATTGTTCATATAAAACATTTTGAATTTATTTACCAAAGTTTAAAAGGAATGTTTTATATTAACATATATGGTTTAACAGACTTTTTCACCATTGTGGATATTTTTTATTTGAAGATTCATTTGATCATTTACAATGCTATTTTTAAAGAAATTTTTTTTTCTAATATTCTATAAAGTTTTAGTTTTTAGAAATTATTTTCAAAGTAGAAAGGGTATTTTGATCAAGAATTTTTTTAATGATATTTTATTGGTATTTATATTCCTCAATGAAAACAACCATTGATGTTACTTAGGATCCACTAGGGATATTTTGTAATGACACCATACTTATTTACCTTGATGGATCGTGATTGTTTCAATATATTTTAATAGAATGAATTTCTTTTCCACTAGTAAATAAAGATTTGAAATAACAATGTTTATTATTTTGTTGAAAAGTGAAAGATTATTATTGTTTTTTCATTATATAGTACTTGGAAATATGTATAGATGATTTATGGGTGGTTTTTTATAAACCAAGGATGGTTGGTTCCGTTATAAACCAAGTATGGGTGGTTATGTTATAAAATAATGATGTGTGGGTCCATTATAGATATTCAATGCATTGGGAAATGAGAGAGAGAGTTAACTTGATAAAAGTTACCCCTAAGAGAAGATAGAGTTATATCACTTGTAATAGATGATGAAGTTTACCAGCTATAGATAAATCTTAAGAGATATGTTAATTATCCATTTATTTGATTCCATGATTAATGTTTCATGTTTCTAGATACCAACACGTTTTCTCTATGTTTGATATAATTTTTAATGGTTTTTTAATCAATATTGACATCACATGGGTCATGGTAATTGATTTTATGATTATTGAATTTGTTAAAGATTTATCCCATGTCACATGTTTAATGATACAAATTTTTATGGATATGAATTATCTTATTTTATGATCATGTACCTTGATTATGTCATCATACCCTTATATTCATCTCATGTTCACTGATGACATTCAATTGTTAATTCTTATGTTTACCCTTTCTGAGCATTTTAGATCACTATTACTGTGTTTTTTATTTCCCTAGGTTATGAAGGTTGTTGTTAAATGAATTATTTATATAAAGGTTTCATGTGTGAAGAATTTTATGGGACATGTTGAATATGTAAGTTAAAATAATAAAAACATGAAATAATGGGGAAAATGGTCACTCAAAGACATGTGTATTATTATATAAGATTTTTTTACTAATTCTCTAAAACTATAAAAATATATTTTCCTTTTTATGTAAGTGATATAATATTTCCATTTTATTTTGGATGGTTTAAATTGGGTCATGTTTATAGGTATCGAAGCCAATATGTTAAAGAATTTTTTTATTGAACTAGTTCTGGTAAGGAGGGTTCAAGGATATTATATAAACCTTTAGACCCGATCATAAGGCTTCTCCCTTGAGTATAAAACTTTGTTAGGTTGATTATAAGACATTTTCAGGATGATCCTAAGGATTTTATGGGATGAGCGTACGAATTTCACCTGATTATAAAGCTTTGTCTGGCATCATAATACTTTAATACTTTTCCATTTCTGGAGGAGTTACCCAATTTAAGGATTTTTTGGGCTAAGCATAAGGCTTTTCACCCGATATTATATATTTTTATAGAATTATAATACTTCAGTACTTTTCCATTTATAGAGGATATTCCCATTGTAAGGATTCAAAGTCTTATGATTCCACAAGCCACCACATATGGATCTCAAAATCAGTCATCCAACCAAACCACTTTCTCTAACTCAACCTAAGACAAACTAGGCCCAATTTTTGAAAACAAATAGGTAAGGACCATAATTTGATCAAGACCATCCTGGTTCAAATGAGACTGCACGAGTAGCTGCTTCTCCCATCCTCACATGAGAAACACTCCTCTTCTACTATTTCCATAGAGAATTATATTATTTCACTCACGATTCTTCTAGAAGGTATAAAAATCTCAATATTGGGAAAATAAAGTTTCAATAAGAATAATCAATAAGATTCCTAGCTAGAATAATCCATACCCTCTATATTCACATGTGGAAGAACCAAATAAAAGGATTTCTCAATGCTAAAATTGAGGAATATTCTCGAAGGAAATAAAATCATTAGTGAATGAAGAAGAAACTCATGTCGTGTATGTGGGGTGTAGAGATGCTACAACTAAGTCACTAATAATATCTATTTAAAGAAAAAAATTACTGGGTTGGGCGGGGTTTCCATGATTTCTCGATCAAATAGAGTTTTTGTGTACTGTTTTATTATTTACTTATGCTATAATAACTAATTTTATGGATCATTAATCCATTAGTGGCTGAGTTAAGGAGATTCTCCTTTACCCATGTTAATGAATTCCATGTTTTAATTATTTATATATTCTCTTAATCTATCTATATTTATTCTAACTACTTAGATATTAGGATATTTCCTTGTTAAATTTCACTTAAAATTCATCTCCCCTCTTTCACTAGATTGCACACACATACTACTTAGGTTCTCACCATTACAAGAAACCATGAACAATGGATTGAACTAAGGGTGATTAGATATATCTGATCACTGGGCTATGTGAGGTTAAATAATTCAATGATAATTTCATCCCTATGATTAAGCTAAAGCTTCTAGGTGTGGATAATTGAGTAAGGTTTCACTAGTTTATAAAGAAAAATGGTGAGTAAAAGAATAGAGTAATGATTTAATGGGTAAAGTTAGGGGATATCTGAGGTTAGTCCACTTTAAATTAAATTTAAAATAAACTTACTTCAATCTTTTTTTCACACACCGAACCCATTAAATAATAGAAAACCGCACCCAAAACACTCACTTCCTTAGAGAAAACCTGATCCCCACTACTACCACATTTATTTAGGATTAAAAATTTATTATCCAGGGGTGATAATACATGTCTCTCATCAAACTAGAACCATTACTGGATATTCCAGTGTTTAGTTTTGATTTAAAAAAATTAATTCAACACTTTATTAGGCCCAGTTTATCTCACCTCATTGGATTTGATCTAGAGGTTGAATGAACTACACTGACAAGACCCATGAACCTAAAAATCATTGAACAGGGAGAAAGATAATTGATTACTATCCCATTGAAAAATTATCCATCCTCACTGACTTCTTCTACTAGGTTCATTATAAGTAGAGAAAACAAGGATGAAAATTTAACACAACTAAATTGAACCTTGAGAGAACTTTATATACCCTATTTCAATAATGATTACCTGATTTAACATCCGAATAATAAAATATATTATGAGATTCGAAATTGAATGGTTATTTTACTACCTAAATTTCATGGTTTTTTAAGAGAAGACCCAAATAGATGCTGGAGGTAATTTGGAGAAATTTCCAACTATTTTAGACTTATAGGAGTCATGGTGGCTCAAATTAACTAGAAGGATTTCCCTTATCTCTAGAAGGATCGATCAAGGAGAATATCTACAACCTCCAACCTAGATAATTCACCACCTTGAATGAGTCATAGAAGGCATTCCAATATAAATATTTCCATACCTCGAGGAGTACCCAACTGTGGAAATAAATTTATGGAATCAAGCATGATATTAGAGAAAGCTTATATGAGTTCTAGGAATGATTCAAGTGGATTAAAACCTCTTTCCCACACAAACCTTTTGAAGACTATACTTTATTTGTATTATTATAACATGGTTTGATGGAAAATGAACAAAACCTACAAGATGCTTCCTCTGGAGGAGCACTGATAGATAAGTCACTTGTTGAAGTCAGAGAATTGATTAAGAGGATCTCCCAAAATTCCTACAATTTGGTGTAATAACTACCACAAGAGGGGTGTATGAGGTAAAAAGTTCCAACTCACCTTTATTAGAAAATAAAATTGATAAAATAACCACTATTATAAGACAATTAGATGTAAAATGTGTAAAAATCATCACCAACCACACCTTCAAGGGTCTACCAACTTTTCCAATATCAGGAGAACTACACCAATGTATTCCCATAAATTAAAGAGTTTTGATTAAATTTCCCAACAACAATACTATTAGAATTTAATAAGAAATCTTGGATTCATAGAATATTTTAATACTTAATTTAATTCTAGGAAACAATAATAGTAAACACCACCATTCTAGTTTTTAACCATCTTTCTAGCCACCACCCTACCAAAGAACCTGTTACCATCCTTCTATAAGTTACCAAAAAGGAAATACTCAATAAAATTCCATGATTTACCTTCTTAAACAACTTATAGAGTCTCAGAATACTCAGAGTACTACTCTCATCACTCGTAGATCATCACCAAAGGAGCTACAAGGATAGCATAACCAGGTCATGTCTGTCATCAATGAATTGAAAAATTATGTTTTAGGTAAAATTATCATTATATAAATTAATAACCCAAAAGTTAAGTTATTTAAATTTCATTAAGTATAGGAAAAAACTAAGAAATAGTGAAGAAACCCCATATCAAGCTGAATCTGGAAGTAAACGACCCACTATACTTGAAGAATTTATGCCTGAAAAAGGAGCCTTAGGAAAAGGTACTAGTGGATACACTCCCATTGAATAAGGAAAAGGGAAAATATAAGATATAAAACTCACATCAACCCTAACCTCCCTTCCCAGATAAAGTAAAATCACGTAAGAAAATAAGTGAATAAAAACTATAACAAGAGATTCTGGAGATATTAAAAAAGGTATAAATATATATTTTATTGCTAGAAGCCGTCCAAAAAATTCCAAGTTATAAAAAATTAAACCACGAATTGTGCACAATGAGGATAAAATTTAAAGGATATGAAAAGGTAAATTTAGGTATAAAATTTTCATCCCTCATTACCCCACAAATACCTAGACACCTTCACTATCCTTTTCACTATAGAAGAAATCACTTTTTCCAATGAATTGTGTGATTTTGGATAATAAATTAATGTAATTCCTTACTATGTTTATCATTACCTATAGATAAGAGAGCTCTAACCCACTCAAGTGGTTATAAAAATTGTTAATTGGACTACTACCTATCCATTTGGAGTTTTAGAGGATGTTCTGGTAAGTGTACAAGGATTTTTGTTCCCTATTGAATTATATATTCAGAACTTGGGGAAAGAGATATGTAAATTTCTCTCCCCTATCATCTTATGTAGGATATTTTTTAATACTTCCAAAATAATAATAAATGTTAATAAAGGGACACTTTAAATGACTTTTGGAGAAAAGATAGAGTACTTTAACATTATAGATTCAATGAAATATCCCCATGATGAGAAATCATTGTTCACATTAAATCACTTTGAATTGTCATATTGTTATAAAAAGGATATTAAGATGTTATATGACATAATTAAATTAGGTGATGCTTTCGAAACACTGGATTTGTTTGATGAAACAATTTTTCTAATTGAATTTATCTAGAATCGGTTTTATTTAATGAGTAGTTTGAAGAAGTTAATGAAATTTATTTTTAATTATTTACTCAAAAATATGATTAATAATTATTCTTTACTTTTGTAGGCTGTAAGAATGGATAACACTAAGTTGAAAACATCATCATAACCCCTCCTAAAATAGAATTGAATCTATTTTCATCAAACTTAAATATGATTATTTAAAGGGAAATGAGAAACTTCCAGTCATGATTTCAATTATTATAAAACCCAATAAAGAGAACCAACTTTTGTAAATTTTGAAACAAAACATTAGGGAAATAGGCTAGATAATAGGAGACATTCCATGGATTAGACCTACTACCTTCATGCATAGTATTTTTCAAGAAAATGAGTCTGTACCAATAAGAAAACCCTAAAGGAGGCTCAACCCAAATCTATTGGAAGTTGCAAAAAAGGAAGTATAAATACTTCTAGGATATGGAATCATATACCCAATATTGAACTCCCAATGGGTAAGTCCCATTCAAAATATCCCAAATAAAAATGGATACAAAATTACAAAAAATGAGAATAATGAGTTAGTTTCCACAAGGATTCATAATAGCTATAGATTTTTCATTCACTACTGTAAATTGAACCATGTTTCCAAAAAATAACACTTCACCATTCCATTTATAGACTAAATATTAGATAGGATAGTGAGGAATGGTCACTACTATTTCCTTGATAGTTTTTCTAGCTAAATCTATGTTCCAATTGCTCTAAAATACCAAGACAATACCATATTCACCTACACATTTAGTATTTTTTCATACTAAAGGATTCAATTTGGGATTTTAAATCACCTATATTCCTTTTAATTTTGTTTGTTAAACATATTTTCAATCTTTATTGAGATATTATTTGAGGTATTCCTTGATTATTTCATTGTTTTTGGAACATTTTTTCATAATTTTCTTGAAATTTTGGAAAAGTTTTTAAGAAAATTCATTGATAAAAAACTATTTTTAAACTATAAAAAATATAATTTTATGTTGAATAAAGGAATTTTTTGGCCATATAATTTCTAAGAATTGGATTGAAGTAGAAAATGCCAAAATAGATGTGACATCTACCCTATTTTATCCCACCACTATGAGACACATCTGATCATTTTTAGGCGTCACTATATTTTACAGAAGATTTATTAGATAATTTATCGATATTTCTTTACCCTAAACTAACCTACTAAAAAAGAGTCTGATTTTTTATTTTATGATTCATGAATGATATATTTCAATAATCTCAACGAAATCTTGAAAAAATCCCCCATAATTTTCCCACTTTACTAATTTCCCCTTTGAGATACTATGTATAAATTGACCCATTCTTTTCATATATAGATATCAAATGTTAAAAGATAAGTATTTATTACATAACATAATGATCCATTCTATAACTGTATTGGTTTAGTGCCTTTGAAATCTTGGATATATTAAAAAATAGTTCATAAGTGAACCACATCATCTCTTACTAAGTTCTTCAAAACTATCAACCTTATTATGCATATAAAACTAAATACCTTTTTTCATAACCTAGGGAAAGGAAACATAATAAAGGGTGAGATCAATTTCTCTATAAGAGTAAACAATAGAGATATCAATTATCCCCTAAATATAACATGAGAATAAGGGCATGATAACATGATCATAAATTTGAAAAAATACCCTACATATCATAGATCATAATCTTGAGTCATGGTCTAAATCTTGGTAGTTCATAAGACATGAATCAAAAGGAATCAAAGAATGTAATCCGTGATATTATAACATTATCAAAAGCCATATATTTTTTGAATACACATAAGTATAGAAAATAATTTCCTTATTATTCAAGGATCATTTCCAATACTATCTTAGTGGATTGGGTTCAATCCCTAAACCATCATAGTAGTCAAGGCTCACTCCCAAGGCTATCATAGTGGATAGATTCCCTTATTGAACTAGGTTCACTCCAAAATCTAGTCCTATTTATCTCATGAGATATCTATATTTACCCAATGTATTAGAGGCCTATATAATTCCCAACCCACCCATCACATAATGAAAATCATATATATGTGTTCCATAGGATCATAAAACATTCATCATATCCTAACTCGTTAAATAGAAATGGGTTTCATAAACATTTCATTTTGGTATAACCCATGGTAAAGAAACGAGCTTCATACATATATTATCATCATAATCATAAACCATCCAGAGAAATAATATAATTTTTATCATTGGATCATATCCCTAGTAAATATTAGGTAACATAAAATTATTTCATTTTAGATTAAAATTTCCTTTAAAAGTTCACATGGAATATTTCTTGTGGAAAGTACCCTTTTCACTTTGAAATAAATTATTTAAAATCTAAAAATTTCAAAACAATTATGGAAAAAAATTATTTGAAAATAAAATTTGGAAATTTTCAATAAATCCTAAAATTATTGAGTCTTCATGATGATATTAAACTTCATTCATGCTGTATAAGTTAAAATAAAAAATTTCTTCCATACCTTTTTGAAAAAAATAAAAAAGGACCTTATCTGGAAAACATCAAAAAGATTAATTTTAAACCATTCATTAAAAATTAAATAATCAGTAAAAATTAATTTAAAAATCATATAATAATTATAATACATTCTTGAAAAAAAATTATTGAAAACATATATATGGAAGAAAAAATATTTTCAACCGAAGAGTGAGATAAAGTTGATTTTCCTTAAAAAACTATTTCAGTCTCTTGAGTAATTAAAGAGAGGAAAATTATATAAAAACATGTATTATTTATAAATAAATATAGTATAATAAAATTAATGAGTTTATTGAGAGGTATATTATGAAATTTCATCATCATAAAACATAATCACAAACAATCCCGATAAATAATGAGATCGTTACATAAAACCCTTACCACTTTAGTAAATTTTGAATCACAATCCCCATGAAAGGATAATATGAAATTTAAATTTAAATATAATAAACATAATTATATTAATTAAATTAAATTTAAATGAGATTTATATACACCTCATAAAATAAGATAGGTGCATTACATAACATATGTCCCAAACAAGACAATTTGAGATGATAAACCCTTACCTCTGGTCTGAATTCCTTCGTACGTGTTCAATACTCATGTATAATAAATATATAGTTATTATAAATATTTTAAAGATACATAATAATATATAATACAATATATTACTTACTTTTAACCTTTTTTACCTTTTTATTAACAATTCTTTATTAAAATCATTGTTTTGGGTGATAACTACTTCATTTTTCATGTATGTTTTTGTTAGGTATTTGTATTCCTTGTAATATTATCATGGTTAAATAATATTAATAATGTTAATAAATAAATAAATATCATATATATTCATTATATAAATATATATATTCATCCATAAAAGTTATAGATAGAAAAATGAATTACACCGTTCATGGAGACGGTAGGTCGTACGTACACATGAATGCTAATTTTATTTTTTGATGGAAGGAAATAAAGAAAGGTATATAATAATTCACCATTATATAATCATTATTATATCGTATATATCATATATATTCAATAAATCCATCCTTATTACCATCCATGTAAAGTAGAAACTAAAAATGAATCACATTGCTTCGTGGAGGTGGTAGTCCACACATACGTATGAGAGACGTTATCATTTTACAACAGATCAAAAGGTAAGAAGGTAGATATGATATTATAGTTATATATGTATAATTATTTCATAAATATTAATTATATATATCATTATATTCATCCATGATAGGTGGTGATGGAAAATGAATTACATTGGTTCACGAGGTGGTAGTCCTCCAAACACATGATCAATGGTTTCATTTCCCATTTGATAAAAGGGGAGATGGATATAGGTTATTCCATTAAAATAATAACATATAATTATATTTAATATAATGTAGTTATTATTTTAATATGTTTGAATAAAATTTTATGGATATAAAAGAAAAAATAAAATCAAAACACATAGTTAAGAACTATACTTATTCTTTGGACAACATATTTAGGTTTAATAAAGCCTTCCTAGGATGATTTTGTGATCCAAACTGGGACCCTAGGTCATGGGTAGGAATTTGAGGGAGGGTTTTGGGTAGGTATTTTCCAAACCAAAATTCTCTCGAATTTTGGAGTGGAGATGAGAGTGGGTGTCCTTTTATAAGTGGGGGAGATGATCCACATGGATTTTTTTAATAAAATATATCAATGTCTTATTCAAACCAAATAGATCCAAAATGGACTATTACTAAATATTATATGATATATGGTCTATATATGTCCACGAAATAGAATTTAAACATGTTTTAGGTCATTTTAACCCATATCTCTTTAGTTAAACCCCTAGTAAACCTGTTTTAACCTTAACCATCACTACACCGAATTCATAGTTTAGCAGGCATTTTTTAGCAGTGGTTTAATAAACCACCACTAATTTTTTTTAGGATTTATCATTGGTTTTTTAAAAACTATTTTTAAATGTTATCTATTTACTAAAAAACTCTTTCTCCCCCGATCCCCCCCTCCCTGAGCACCCCCCCCCCCCACTCTCCCCCGAGCACCCCCACCCCCAGCCTGAGCCCCTTCCACCACAATTGAAGGCACTCAAATCATTTACCCCATCTCCAATTATCCTATTTCCCCTGATACATCACTATTTTTGGTGCTCCGATCATTTCCCCCCTCTCCAGTGCTCTCCCCCCCTGAGCCCCTCGAACCCTCACCCTTGCTAACCCCCAAGCCTCGTTGGCCCTCACCCTCTCCAGTGCTCATTGGTGCTTCATTTTCTTCTAGTTATACTCTTATTCCTTGGTTATGGTTTAACCTTATTCCTTGTTATTAGTTATTTATAGGGTGTTCATATTCTCTTCCAGGTTATTTTATCATGTATTCAATGTTCTGGACTATTATCTTAAGGTTTGAAGTAGGTTTCCCCCTATATTAACCTTTAAATTTTATAACCACTATTTATTTCCTATTTTTATTAATGTTTTAGATATCAAATGATAGTAATAAATATTTTTGAATGGTATTGTAATGAAAATTTGGGGTTTCACTTAATTTTCATGGAACATGATGGTCGCTCCTTTATTTTTAAGGTTGGAAAGTTTTTTTACTAGACTATGCACACCTAATGTTTAATGGACTTCCCAAGTGGATTTTATTATTGAATTTTTATATTTTAAAAGGATTTTTGGTTTTATAATGGGTTTCCAAATGTTCTTCCAAAATTTAAAAAGGTGATCTTGGTTCACTAAATATTGGTTACAAGGCACATTTTACACTTTGGAAGAGTATTTTTCTTAATGAAATCACCCTTGGAATATACCCATAACCTGATCTATTTTAAATGGATGGGATCATCCCTAGTATAAGAAACATTTATAATTTTTTGAGTAAGGGACTATTACTAAGATTTGTTCTCAGATATGAGTCTTTATTATGATTCAACTTCTGTATAACATGTATCTATTTTTATATAGTTGTTTGTTACTAGTTGTTGACTCACCCCCATTTTATATACCATGGGAATCAAGAGTATCTGATGGAACTTCCCAGGACACATGATTAACTAGTTTAGTATCATGGTCTCACTAATGTTCCTTAGTATGAATATTCCCTTATTTGATCTTTTATCCCCTCAGTTGGGCCATGTAAGGTATGTCCAAGCATTAGGGTGGTCAGATTGTATCAAACATGTCGATATTATGGAACATATTTAGTATATTATAGACTTTCCCCTTAAATTTTAGGAACTCCCACAATTACTAGTACTTGAATATATGATATGGTTTATGTTTATATTATTCTATGATAGTTGGTTACTGCTTACTTTTCAATTGCTTTATAGCGATGTTATTGAATATTTTTTATTATAATCATTATCTACTGCTTCTACCTTCTTCAAATATCTAGTTTTTTTACTTTTAAATTTATTTTCAAATGTTTTGGAATGGTTCATAACTATTTTTTTCAACTATCGCACGTAGATATTTTAAATTAAAACTCTTTTGAAGATGATTTAAACTTCACCATTTAAACGGAGCATTTTTAAATAACAATATAAACAAATTGTGATTATTTTTAAAAACTAAATTAGAAAAACCTATATTTATAAATTTTATTTCTATCCAAAATGAGTTAGATATTTTATTTAAATTTAATACATAGGATTTGGATTCTCTATTTCATACCTATCGAGGTTCATTCTCACACCTATCATTATCATTTCATCTTTAGAATCAAGTTCTGGTTTAACTTTAGGTTACTCATAGAGTGTTCATGGTTATAAGGTTGGATGGTGACTTATGGTGTCACATGGTGATCTATTTTTGGATTTTTTTATTTCCCTTCCATTTTTTAGTTGTATCAACCAAGAAAACCCTCATGTATCAACCAAGGAAGTGTGTGTTGGGGTGTTCTGATAGGATTTCATCATACACTAGTGAGATGGTTATATGTGAGTAAATTACTATATTATATCATTAAGACCATGAGAGTTATCTATTGATGTTTAATGGTTATTTTTTTATTCTTTTATTGATTTGTTTCACCTTGTAAAAATTATCTTTATTTTGAAAATGAATAGTAAATGGATTGTTAATTTTCTTTAATATCTCTAAAAATATAAATGTATTATCATATTTATGTATATTTTTTTTGTCATTAATATGCTTCTATTATCATTTTTATTTTTTCTGCATGATTTTTTTGAAATATAAGTTCTAAAGTTAATTTTATTTGATTAAATAATAGGAATTACAAATAATAAGTGTTTTGTTGATACCATTTGACTCTCAGTTTACACCCCCTCAACCACACCAACAAATGATAATCCATCGGTCTCCCTCCCTATAGTATTTGAGACACCCTCCATCTTCCCCCTTCAACATCTCTCACACCCTCCATTCTATCATCATCTTTCACAACCTCCTTCATTATCCCATCATAATCTGAGATAGTGCCTCCCCATTTATAAGTTTCATTAGAAAGGGAAGATGTCATCACTCCTACTTATTTGCATGGATATTGGAGGGTTATAGTTATAGGTACAAATTTTAATGTGAATAAAGTTATTTCACTTTTTTTATGCTATTAACTATTTTTTCATAAAAGATGCAAACAATGTTACTATAAAGAGAAATATGAACAATTAAAATGTCTATAATATAAATGTAATGAAGATAGTTTTCCCATTTTACTGTTATAGGGTCCCCACATATGATGTTGTAGGATTATTTGTCCATATTATAGGCCATCTGGAAGTGGAGTCAGTTACCATTCCCATTACCTATACTAATTGGATTTATGTGCCTCAATCTTGGAAAAATGAAGCTTTTGATTTCTAAATAAAATAAATTTTAATACATTATGGTATAATTTAATTCCATTATGTTATAAAATTATAATATTTTAAAAATGAATCTCTTTGTACTGATTTTATTCCACTTTAACGCTACAGATCTTATCAAACAAAAGTGGACATTGAAAATTTTGGGTAAGAAATGGAAGGATTTTAAATGGATATTATAGAATGAATTAAAATATACTTCATTGAACACTCATTAGTTGTACGATAAGGTACCTAAAGGGGTACTTAGAGAGTAATGGATGTTTTTTTTGATAGTCAACATCATGAGAAGCACGTGGTATTGAAATATATATTATTATATTAATATCATTTTACATATATACATGTATATGATAAGGAGATAACATTTAATACATTACTATTAAATTAAGGGTTATTTATTTAATTGTTTTTCAAGGAAAAATGCATCATTTTGAGCTAAACAAATCTTCCCCCAAACTAATGGGTCAAATAGTTTTTCCATAAATAGATCGTCTATGGTAATATTTTCATTTGTTAAAATATTTATTAGATAACATTATCTATTTAATATATTAAATTGTTGATTTATCTTGTTTTAATGTAGTCAAATAATTTAGGGCACCAAGTCTCCCGAATAGAACTTTGGTTGGATGTTTATACAAAATATAATGGGAGTTATGTTAATGAGACCACCAAATATGTTAGGGTATGAATTCCTTTTTCATTTTGATAACTTATTATTAGTTTTCACTATGTTAATATGTATTACTTCAAATATGACTGATATTTTATTTATAGGTAAAAAGAAAAAGAAAAATTGGATTCCAATCTCGCACAATCATTCTTGGTCTCTCAGGATGATATCGTTGGTCAAGTACTTAGGAAGGAGCATCTTGTCCACATACGTGGGATGTGTTTGAGACTATTACCATCAGAGGTATTTGGTAGGCCACAAGGTATTGCAACAACATTTACCCTTGTTTATAGTTACTACCTACCTTGAGATGCTTAGAGAGATTTTATTACAATGCAAATAAATTCAATTACATGGGAGCATATAAAGATACAAGATGAAAAGGTCGTATCTCTGTAAAAATCATTGATTGAGTTATTTCAGAATATAACTCGATATGTCCCTGGTGATATTTCCTTGATGGATGGTAGTGAGAAGGTAAATCACACAACTTAAAAATCATTTATAACACAAAATTTTATTGGTTTTAAGTTGAAATTTAAATATACAACACCGTTAAATTTTCAACATAATTGTAATGATGGTTCTGGTAGTAGGGAGTGGAGATAGAGACAGAGAGGGTGTCACTCAAAGTTCATCAAGTAGTGATTAGTGTTAACTTTGGATTCATAGATGATGAGTAACTAAACTTATGATAGGGTAATTCTAATATTGTGATTCAGAAACCATGTTGGGGTTTTTGGTAGGGATATCTATATTTCCCTTACATTGCATGAAAATCTATATGCTTGGTTAATTTTCTAGGTTTTATTTTTAATTTTACCTTATGATTTGTTTTCCATGAATATTATATTTATGATGAATCATGACACCCCCATTCCACTCTTATATTAAATATGATATAATTACTGGTATTTTAAATTTTTATGAGTTTTTTAATTTAACTTTTATTTTAAAAGGTCTTTTTATAATGAATGGTTTCTATATAGATATTTGTAGTTGTGAATAAAACCTTATGTTTGGGGGAAAATGAAGATGAATCTTACGTATGGTATTTCCCTATGGCACAAATATTTAGCATATTAGTTATCTAGAATTTACTGAATATATTAATTATTGAAATATTTTCATTCTCATTATTCATGAAAACCCATGGTGTTTAAAAATAATCTCATTAACATATTATTTCCCCAAACTATCTTGAATCATTGTTAACCAATCCCTATGATTATTTAAAAATAAAACAAAGAACTAGAATGATCAAATATATTTTTAATCAGAATTGGCTAATTCAAGAAACTCTATTATCATACTTTAAAAGGAATCTAATATTTTTCATCCATTAATCCTCTTTTTCATTTCTTGATGACCAATTAGACTTTAAAACATTTGATTGATCAAAAAACTATTTATGAGTTTTTTATGTTTAAAATATTGATAGAACATTTACTACATCATTAAAATTCATTTTCTTCTTTAAATATTAAATCATGAAAACTCCATTTTCCATTATGTAGTGTACTCTAAATTTACAAAAGAAATTATTACTATGAAAACATGGGTTGATGACTATGAAGATCAGAATCATACCTATGTAGATAAAAATATTGATTACACATCTCAATTTATGGATACACTGATAGGGGTGGATGGTTTTATAGAGAAAAATTTATTCTAATGTAGGGAAGTTCATTCATACATATAGGAAAATGATGGTTACATAGGTATAAAAAATTCATACATCAGAGTAGATTATGGTTGAGTATATCTAGAGATGGTTCTTACTTAAATTATTAGACATACACATTTTTTATCCATAGCACTAGAATTCTATAAATAATTAAAATTAATTCATGGCCTCTATAAATGGACTTATATTATCACCTAACTTCATCAAAGAGTTTTAGAACTAAAGATACAATATCCATATTAATTGATGCACCATGGATGGTTTCTACAACATTATATCACTTCAATCTCTCATGTGTTAGTTTTATAAACTTCTTATGGATGCATTAGACAACACTTGACACTTCAATGCTAGTATTGAACTTGAGAAACATCTCTCCAACCACCTTATGTAATTTCTACTACCTAGAAGCTATCCAACTACATTTTCATAAGTAGTAGCCACTTCATCTTTCCTTTACCCAAAAATTATGGGTATATCTTCACTTTTTTTGGGTTGAAACTCAATTTATCACCCTCACTATTAATACCTATAATTTTAGAATAATTAGATAGAGATGGGATTATGTGGGTCCTCAAATAGCTCCTTATCTTGGGAAACATGGCTAAAATAGAATTATCAACCTAGTAAATCCTTTGATTAAATGTCTAAAATATTTTGACATCTACATTGTTGAAATTTCTTTGATTTTATAGATATATACATTACATGGAAGAATGTACTTTTTTATTATAGTGATTTCCTTTGTGTAAATAAGTTCTCAAATTTAAAAACTAGTGTTGTTTTATTTTTTAGCATCCTCTATTCTCATAACCTCTTCCAAATGGTAAAACCATACAATCAAAAAATCACTATCCTCATTCCCTTATTTCATTTTATTTTGTATACTCTATTATATTATCAGTACAATTCTTGGAACATTGAGTAAATGATTCATTTCAATGATTTTTAATTATCCATGATGAATGATCATATATATATAATCTAAATTTCTTAAATTTTTGAATGTTCTAAAAAAATATTTTTCAGCTTCTAGCCTACCCATTTTGAGAATCCTATCTACCTCCTTAAAATGAGTATAAACAAATTATCTGGTATAGCTATATCTCTCTTGGTTTTATTTTTTTATCAATTCCATCTTGATCCTACTTGATTTAAAATGCATGGAATTCATGAAATGTTTAATTTTTTAGCCTCTCTTTCCTTAGTAAAAGAATCTTTTCCTTGTAGGTTAGACATCATTATAAGATTTCTTCATAGCCTTATAGGGTAAAAACTTCTTCCCTGGTTTCATTGGTAGATTTCCAATATAGAATCACCAATTTTCCTTCGATTTTGGACACTCTATCATGGAAAATAATTCAAAATATAAGAGGTTAATATTGGGTTGGTATAAACTAACACTCTTCATACTAGTAGTTTAACTATTCATTAACTTAAGTTATATGAATATAATTATAAGGCCCCAGCCTTAAACCTTACTTAATCTTAAGTTATTACAAGATTACACATTGAGGATCTTTTCGGGTTTAGAGTTTTAGAGAATTAGATCATAAAACTTGCATTACATTCCACATATAAACAAAGTGGTTACATAAAGATAGTATTCTTATTTCCCATCAATGGAAACATATTTAAAATAAAACATGGATTCTTTCTTGACACTTCCTTGACACTATCATCATATCATGTACCTTTACCTTAACCTATGAAAAACATTTCAAAAAACTTGGGATGCGCATAAAAAGCTCAGTAAGGGATATAAAAATATGGAAAGGAAACATGGGTACATATATACATAAGAATGAAATCATACTTTACCCATAAAACATAAGCACTTTAACATACCTCATCAAATCATGAATAAATCATAGAAATCATAAGACATAAAGGTAACTTGAGGCATTCATAACATTCTTACGTAGGGAGTAACCCTCTTGGTTACGTTTGGAATACCCATCACAGTATATTCCCTAAATCTCTTCAGAGAAACATTAACGTTTCACTCCTTCACATTACCCAATGCATTGGAGAGCTATATCGGGCTCACCCACCCTTAGTTTATCACGGAACCACCCGTCTTCATAATAATGCCCAAAAACCTCAATATAATCGTATCACATTAAACATGCATAAAGGAAACATAACATTTCCACCTTTCAATAACAAGATATAAATACAACACATTGACATAAAAACATTATGAAAACCATTTTCAATACCAAAATAAAATAAAAGTAAAACATGGTATTTATTTTTCTTTTAAAAAAAAGGTATGGCTTGTAGAGGAAGCCGAAACTCAAATAATGGTCACGGCGGCGGAGAAGTCGTTGTCGCCGCATATGTACAACAAAAACATTCCCTTTTGTCATTTAGTAAATGCTTCGTATAAAAAATATTCCTTTGGAATAAACGTAAAATTCAAAGGGGTTTATACACCATATAAAAGAAGGTTGTGTATAAAACAAAATATGCATCGATGACAGGAGATTGAGACGAAGTCCCATACCTCGGGTCCGACTTGACTCGGTCGTTCTTTAATCTCCTGAATAATAAACTTGAGTTGATTTCTACTTTCTTAAAAACCTTTTTCAAGTTCATTATTCCTTTTATATCACTTTTTACCATGTCATGAACACTATGTAATTATTTTAGTTAATAACGGTCGTTTTAACGATCATTGGTACTTGATTCAAAATATGCTATTTATAATTACAATTTGTTCATGTATCCATTATATCCAGAGTTATAATCATGATGTAGATATCATAGATATCATATATATCTAGTACATGCATGCATTTATAATATTATATAACATTTAGAGGTAAGAAATGAAATGCACCGTTCCTGGAGATGGTAAGCCGTACGTACACATGAACGCTACTTTCATTTCAATTTCATATTTTATAGAAAGGAATCATAATTATATGAAGGTATATTATAATTCCAGTATAATATCATATATAATATCATAACTCCATCCTTTATACGTCCCACATATGGTATTAACGAATCAAATCACTTTGAGGGGGCGGTAGTCCGCACTTCCATAAATGAAGATATCACGTTTACCCATAATGGAAACCATAAAGGTATGCCCAAAATGAAAAATACAGAATCTTAAGGAAAAAATAAACATCTTATATATCATATATAAATATAGTGTCATCTTAATGGCCACCTTTGAAGGTGTTAAAAGAATGTTGAACAATCATCGTTTTGGGAGGCATAAATTCACCATCCACGGAAACAGTATGTCCTTTAACCATTAGATGTAGGTGTGTGTAAGTGTAGCTCGAATACTTCTTATAAAAACATCCTAGTATATTTAAGATACTGAAGTTGTTACAAAAGAAATGAATAAAAAGATTTTAGGGGGTTGGAGAAGCAAAATAAAACAAAAGGACTCAAGTGAAGACATTACCTTAAAATCAGGTAACTCCCTTTGGTTTAAGCTCAAAGGCTTCCTTGGGAAGACTTCTGCCCAAAGTGAGGCTTCAAGGAGTAATAGAGGGATGTGGAGAGACAAAATGGGCAGGTTTTGGCCGATCCAAAGGCTTTGGGAGTGTGGTTAAGGAGGTAGAGGTGGGGGCCTTTTATAAGAGGAGAGGAGGGGCACTCTTGGAAAGTAAAGAAATGTTACTTTATTTGAAAATGATTTTTGGATTCAAAAGGTCCCAAATTGATATAATTCAAGGGTAAGGTGATAAGGGTTCTAAATCCACCCATCCAATAGGTTTTGGACATGTTTAGGTCATATATTTTACATTATAATTTCATTTTATTTAAATCCTTTATTAATGAGGTAATCGCTGCATCATCATGATGTCATAAATAATTTAATTTATTTAAAGTCTAAAAATTATGAAAAAAAATACTATGATGTAGGAAATATTTTTAGCTTTACAATGAATATTTATAGTCTAAAATATCATCTATTTAGACAAAATTAAAAATGTTTTAATCAGGTGATACATTCTTGTTATATTTACTTTCTTTAAAAAAAATAAAAAGATAACAAGTCACTTTCCACAAAGGTGATTCCATGGGGTCCCCAAGTTTGGCACAAGACATCCCATGGTCGGACATGAGACAACCGGTAGAATTAGGACACATGTTGGTGTCATTTTTTTTATTATGATATTATTTTATTATCCTTAACTACCCGATTACTCATTAATCAAGATAATTAAAGATAATTATCGTCGTTACTATTCATAATGTAAAAAAACAAAAGAGTATTGATTACATAATTTGGACCTTATGATTCCAAATATGTAATCCATTTTACCAAATTCCAAACACAGAAATTGCAATAATTTATTTAAAAATAATTCTCGTTGTCAAAACAAATAGTGGGTTTTTTTGAAACAATATCTATGAAAAGTTTGGCATTAGTTTATGCCCAATTAAAAAGTGAAATTAATCCTAATGACCACCATTGGATTAAATGGTAAAAATATATTCTAATTTAACTTTAAAACCAATTCAAAAGATAATCTAATCATATAAATAAATTAGATTAAAAAGCAGTTTTGATGTAAAATGCAGTATTTTTCACTATTCATTAAAAAATGAACATTGTCAGAAAAATACCAAAAATTCACACAAAGTAAATTTTGATGTCCCAATCATAAAGAATAAGTTTATTTTGAAAAAAATAGCTTATAAAATTGTCAAAATATAGATTTAAAAATGGTTTTCCATCAAAAGACAGTAAAACAATCTTTTAAAAAATATTAGTGTATTCCATGCTTAAGATTGGATTTATTTTCATTTTAAGCCTCTAAAACACTATCTAATTCATTAATAGACATATATAAAAATATATATTATTCATTACTTACTTGGGATGTTACATCCTTCCCCCCTTTAGAAAATTTTGCCCCCGCAATTTATTTACTTATCGAATAAATGGGGGTACTTATCCCTCATTGCATTTTCAGATTCCCATGTTGCCTCTTCCATCATGTGGTTTTTCCACAAAAACTTTACCTGATTAATCACCTTATTTCGTAACACTTTCTCCCTGTGGTCAAGAATCTGGACCGGTTGTTCCTCATAAGATAGGTTCTCTTCCAGCTAAACTACCTCTGGACTCAAAACATGAGATGGATCTGGCATATACTTTCTCAACATCGAAACGTGAAAAACATTGTGTACCTGAGATAAACTCGGAGGTAAAGCCGCTCGGTATGCAACTGATCCAACTCTCTCTTCAACTGTGAATCACAAGGCACACACAATCTCTTCCCAAATCTCAAAACGCAATCATTATCAATGTTGAATTCAGGCAACTTACCTTTTTGAACTAGCTCTACCTTTTTCTGCAACTCACTGTCTTGCTTCTGTGCTTGCTTGATTCTATCTAATAGAGATGATCTCACTGATACCTGAAACAAAACAGAAGAACTTCCAGCACCAAAAACTTCTATGCCAAAGTTCATCAAATCCTTAACCAAAGGATCACATTTCAAATGCAACATTGCTAATGAAGCATTACTTTTTCGACTCAAAGCATCAACCACTTTATTTGCTTTTCCTGGATGGTAATGAATTTTACAATCATAATCCTTGATTAATTCCATCTATCTCCTCTATCTCATGTTTAACTCTTTCTGAGTGAATATATACTTTAAACTTTTTTGATCAGTATATATTTCACACATTACTCCATACAAATGATGCCTCCAAATTTTTAAAGCGAAAACAACAGCAGCTAATTCCAAATCATGTGTAGGGTAATTTACCTCATGAGTTTTCAACTGTCGTGAAGCATAAGCAATTACCTGATCATTCTGCATTAGGACGCAACCAAGTCCTTTCAATGAAGCATCACTGTATATAACAAACTCACCATTCCTGGAAGGTAGTGCCCGAACTGGAGCATTCACCAATCTTCTTTTCAATTCCTGAAAACAATCATCACATTCTTTTGTCCAGATAAAATTAACACCCTTCCAAGTTAGCTTAGTCATTGGACTAGATAATCGTGAAAAATTTCTAACAAACCTTCGGTAATATCCTGCCAAACCAAGGAAGCTACGAATCTCAGTTAAATTTGTGGTTATTGGCCAGTCTTCCACAACTTTTGTTTTTGCAGGATCAACAGTTATCCCATCTTTAGAAACAATGTGACCAAGGAAAGAAATTTGTTGCAACAAAAACTCACACTTGCTGAATTTTCCATACAGTTTATTTTTTTTTAAGGTTTGCAAGATAACCCTTAAATGTCTTTAATGCTCCTCTTTACTTTTAGAAAACACCAAAATATCATCAATAAAAACCACCACAAACTTATCCAAGAACTCATGGAAAATTCTATTCATTAAGTCCATGAATATAGCAGGTGCATTGGTTAGCCCAAAACGTATTACTAAAAATTCATAATGGCCATATCTTGTACGGAACGCGGTCTTCGGAACATCTGCTTCCTTTACCTTCAGCTGATGGTACCCCGATCTCAGGTCAATATTTGAAAAATACTAAGCTCCCTGGAGCTGATCAAACAAATCATTGATATGAGGAAAAGGATATTTGTTCTTAACAATGATGTTATTCAAGGCTCTATAATCAATGAAAAGTCTCATTGAACCATCTTTCTTTTTAACAAATAAAACAGGATCACCCCATGGTGATGTGCTAGGTCGAATGAAACCTTTCTCTAATAAATCTTGCAATTTCTCCTTCAACTCTAAAATTTAAATTTGAGCCATTCGATAAGGGGGTTTTGAAATTAGCTTAGCATCAAGAACTAAGTCAACAGTAAACTCAACTTCCTGATCTGGTATTATTCCAGGAAACTCATCAGGAAAAACATCAGGATACTCATTTACCATTGGCACATCATTAATCTGAACAGTTCCTTTATTTTCAACGATGTGTTCAAGGTAACATTCATTTCCATCTTTTACAAGTTTCTTGGCCTCTTGATAAGTTATCAACAGTAAGGGTTCATTCTTGTACACAAACTGAAAGTATTTCTGAAAAGAAACTTCTTTAGCTCTACATTCAATCTTAGCATGGTAAATATAGAGCCAATCCATACCCAGGATAACATCAAACTCTACTAGAGGTAGAACAATAAGGTTTGCAAGTAGGTTCTTTCCACAGATAAGGATAGGAAGATTCTTATAAATTCTTTTTGCCTCAATATTTCCCCCAGGTGTTTTTAACAAAATTTCAGGAGTCATTTCTTGAGATGGTATTCCCATTTTACTAGAAAAGGTTTCAGAGATGAAAGAATGTGTGGACCCCAAATCAAACAACACACTGGCATAATCTGAAAAAACAAACAAAGTACCTGATACAACTTCATTTGATGGCCCGACATCTGCTGAAGTAGTTGCAAAGGATTTCACCACCCCTTTCTGCTTGTAGTCTAACTGCTTCCCATCACTCAAGCTCTTTGTCGGACACTCGTTTGCATAGTGACCCATCTCATTGCTCTTAAAACATTTCACTAACTGTAAATCAAATTTGGTCTTACCTTCACCTTGATCTTTTTCAGTGCAATCACGAGCCTTATGTCCCATCTTACCACATCGGTAGGACTTTCCAGAATTCAGAAGACATTCCTCAGCATGCCTTTTGCCACATTTATCACAAACTGGAAACTTAGATTTTTTACCATCAGACTTTTTTGAATAATTCTTCCCTTTCTCCTGCCACCTTGGTCTCTTCTTCTGCTGGTTATTATAGAACACTTGATCATCAGAAAACTCCATTTCCACCTTCTCATCACATCGAACAAGCTTTTCATAACTTTTAAAATCACAAGAATCTAATGCCCTTCGATATTTTGGCTTTAATCCTAAGTAAAAACAATTTATTTTACTATCAAGGTCTCGGATAAAATTTGGAGCATACCTTGCCAATCGAGTGAACCTTTCTTCATAGGTAGCCACTGAGTCTTCCTCTTGCCTCAATTCCAAGAATTGTTTTTCCATCCTAAGTCGAACAGCCTTAGGAAAATACTTTTCAAGAAACATACCTTTGAATTCATCCCAGTCAAGAGCATCAATCTCATCAGCGTCCCTGATATTTTTAACCATCGACCACCACTGATCTGCTTCACCCTCCAAACGGTAAATAGCAAGACTAACCTTTTGATTGTTTGAGCACCCCATGACATCGAAAATCTTCTCCAGTGCTTTAATCCACCCTTTAGCTAGCACAGGGTCAGATGATCCTCTGAATGATGGGGGATGTTTCCTCATGAAATGTTCCACCACTGACATGTTCCTCTACGGTTGATCTGGCTGATCTCGTGTATGGATACCACCGCCATTTATCTCTTGAGTCAACTGTTCCATTACGGAAACAAACTGTTCAGTTCCAATTCTGACCATCTCAGGATGCTGATTCGGAAGGTTATTCCCTTCTGCATTCCTTCCTAGCACTGCTTCCCTTTTTCCTCTGCGGAAAACCATTCTGAACAAACATGTCTTAGATGAAGCAATATGGTAATCTTCAAATACTATATCACTTCAATTTGACAATAAAAAAATATATATTTTTGGATAATCATTTAATATAATTTTAACTCCTAAAGTTATCTAAACCGACCTCTGATACCAACTATAAGGCCCCAGCCTTAAACCTTACTTAATCTTGAGTTATTACAAGATTACACATTGAGGATCTTTTTGGGTTTAGAGTTTTAGAGAATTAGATCATAAAACTTGCATTACATTCCACATATAAACAAAGTGGTTACATAAAGATAGTATTCTTCTTTCCCATCATTGGAAACATATTTAAAATAAAACATGGATTCTTTCTTGACACTTCCTTGACACTATCATCATATCATGTACCTTTCCCTTAACCTGTGAAAAACATTTCAAAAAACTTGGGATGAGCATAAAAAGCTCAGTAAGGGATATAAAAATATAGAAAGGAAACATGGGTACATATATACATAAGAATGAAATCATACTTTACCCATAAAACATAAGCACTTTAACATACCTCATCAAATCATGAATAAATCATAGAAATCATAAGACATAAAGGTAACTTGAGGCATTCATAACATTCTTACGTAGGGAGTAACCCTCTTGGTTACGTTTGGAATACCCATCACAGTATATTCCCTAAATCTCTTCGTAGAAACCTTAACGATTCACTCCTTCGCGTTTCCCAATGCATTGGAGAGCTATATCGGGTTCACCCACCCTTAGTTTATCACGGAACCACCCGTCTTCATAATAATGCCCAAGAACCTCAACATAATCGTATCACATAAAACATGCATAAAGGAAACATAACATTTCCACCTTTCAATCACAAGATATCAATACAACACATTGATATAAAAACATTATGAAAACCATTTTCAATACCAAAATAAAAGAAAAGTAAAACATTGTATTTATTTTTCTTTAAAAAAAAGGTATGGCTTGTAGAGGAAGCCGAAACTCAAATAATGGTCACGGCGGCGGAGAAGTCATTGTCGCCGCATACGTATGACAAAAACATTCCCTTTTGTCGTTTATTAAACTCTTAATATAAAAAAGATTCATTTTTAATAAAAGTAAAAGTCAAAGGGGTTTATACACCATATAAAATAAGGTTGTGTATAAAACAGAATATGCCTCAATGAAAGGAGATTGAGACGAAGTCCCATACCTCAGGTCCGACATGACTCAATCGTTCTTTAATGTCCTGAATAATAAACTTGAGTTAATTTCTACTTGCTTAAGAACCTTTTTCAAGTTCATTATTCCTTTTATATCACTTATTACCATGTCATGAACACTATGTAATTATTTTAGTTAATAACGGTCATTTTAACGATCATTGGTACTTGAGTCAAAATATGCTCTTTATAATTACAAGTTGTTCATGTATCCATTATATCCAGAGTTATAATCATGATTTAGATATCATAGATATCATATATATCCAGTACATTCATGCATTTATAATATTATATAACATTTAGAGGTAAGAAATGAAATGCACCGTTCATGGAGACGGTAAGTCGTACGTATGCATGAACGCTACTTTCATTTCAATTTCGTATTTTATAGAATTGAATCATAATTATATAAAGGTATATTATAATTCCAGTATAATATCATATATAATATCATAACTCCATCCTTTATACGTCTCACATATGGTATTAACGAATCAAATCACTTTGAGGGGGCGGTAGTCCGCACTTCCTTAAATGAAGATATCGCGTTTACCCATAATGGAAACCATAAAGGTATGCCCAAAATGAAAAATACAGAATCTTAAGAAAAACATAAACATATTATATATCATATATAAATATTTTGTCATCTTAATGGCCACCTTTGAAGGTGTTAAAAGAATGTTGAACAATCATCGTTTCGGGAGGCATAAATTCACCATCCACGGAAACAGTATGTCCTTTAACCATTAGATGTAGGTGTGTGTAAGTGTAGCTCGAATCCTTTTTATAACAAAATCCTAGTATATTAAAGATACTGAAGTTGTTACAAAATAAATGAATAAAAAGAGTTTAGGGGGTTGGAGAAGCAAAATAATACAAAAGGACTCAAGTGAAGACATTACCTTAAAATCGGGTAACTACCTTTGGTTTGAGCTCAAAGGCTTCCTTGGGAAGACTTCTGCCCAAAGTGAGTCTTCAAGGAGTAATAGAGGGATGTGGAGAGACAAAATGGGCAGGTTTTGGCCGAGCCAAAGGCTTTGGGAGTGTGGGTAAGGAGGTAGAGGTGGGGGCCTTTTATAAGAGGAGTGGAGGGGCACTCTTGGAAAGTAAAGAAATGTTACTTTATTTGAAAATGATTTTCGGATTCAAAAGGTCCCACATTGATATAATTCGAGGGTAAGGTGATAAGGGTTCTAAATCCACCCATTCAATAGGTTTTGGACATGTGTAGGTCATATATTTTACATTATCATTTCATTTTATTTAAATCCTTTATTAATGAGGTAATCGCTGCATCATCATGATGTCATAAATAATTTAATTTATTTAAAGTATAAAAATTATGAAAAAAAAATATGATGTAGGAAAGCTTTTTATATTTCCAATGAATATTTATAGTCTAAAATATAATCTATGTAGACAAAATTAAAATTTTTTAATCAGGTGATACATTCTTGTTATATTTACTTTCTTTAAAAAAATAAAAAGATAACAAGTCACTTTCCACAAAAGTGATTCCATACGGTCCCCAAGTTTGGCACAAGACATCCCATGGTCGGCCATGAGACAACCAATAGAATTAGGACACATGTTGGTGTCATTTTTTTATTATTATGATATTATTTTATTATCATTAACTACCCGATTACTCATTAATCAAGATAATTAAAGATAATTACCGTCATTACTATTCATAATGTCCAAAAAAAGAGTCTTGATTACATAATTTGGACCTTATGATTTCAAATATGTAATCCATTTTACCAAATTCCAAACACAAAAATTGCAATAATTGATTTAAAAATAATTCTCGTTGTCAAAACAAATAGCGGGTTTTTTGAAACAATATCTATGAAAAGTTTGGCATTAGTTTATGCCCAATTACAAAGTGAAATTAATCCTAATGACCACCTTTGGATTAAATGGTAAAAATATATTCTTATTTAACTTTAAAACCAATTCAAAATATAATCTAATAATATAAATAAATTAGATTAAAAATCAGTTTTGATGTAAAATGCAGTATTTTTAACTATTCATTAAAAAATGAACATTGTCAGAAAAATACCAAAAATTCACACAAAGTAAATTTTGATGTCCCAATCATAAATAATAAGTTTATTTTGACAAACATAGCTTATAAAATTGTCAAAAGATAGATTTAAAAATGGTTTGCCATCAAAAGGAAGTAAAACAATCTTTTAAAAAATATTAGTGTATTCCATGCTTAAGATTAGATTTATTTTCATTTTAAGCCTCTAAAACACTATCTAATTCATTAATAGACATAGATAAAAATATCTATTATTCATTACTTACTTGGGATGTTACAATAATGCAGTTAAAATTTCACATGTATTTTTACATGGTTTAGTCACAATGTAATCCCACTCCATGTTATAGCTAGTTATAATCTCAGTCTATAGATTTCTTACTTTGAATCTTATTATCAATACATGTAAATTGTCATATCTGTGTTTTCTCTTCTAATTATTACTATTCTTGTTGTGTTATTATTAATTTTATAATTATTTTGTTTTATATATTTTTTATACGAGTTTTCTTCTTGGTTGTTCTCGGGCATCAGATTTTGAAGCTTTATTTTTTTTGAAAAATGTTATATAGCGGCCATTTAAACCACTGCTATATATGGTTAAAATTTGTTTTAGCGGTGGGTTATTAGTTTTAGAAGTGGTTTACCCTCCCAAAAATTTTCTAGTGTATATTGGTGGTTTAAACCACCACTATTTATTTTTCATTTTTTTATAGGGGAGATGGACACTAAAACAAAAAAAATGCCACTAAATAAATGTTCTATGATGGTTCCCAAAAACCACCACTAAATGAATAGAACTGGTGCAGGTTGGATGCTAATTCCAAATTTAGTATATATTTTTTTGTAAATTATCATTGAACCATATGGTGTTAGTTTAAACTATCTTGAGATAAAAAAATCACTGCTACCAGTCGATTTCATTATAGTGCATGGTAATAATTTTTTTAATATTTTTATTATTCATTATCACTAAAAATTATGTTCACCTTATAGGCTATTATTAATTATTCTGATTCAAAATTTGAAATCCATTTTATCAAATTCAATCCATATAAGTGAAATAATTTAATATAAAATTAAACCTACAAACGCGAGGAAAAACAGTTTTCCAAAGAATTTTAATTTTAAGTATGAAAAGTTTTTATATCAAAATTAAACATAAAATTGATTCAAATGGCATGAATTGGATTAATCATAATATAATTGTAGGATCGAAATATAATATGAGATGCTCAATATACAATAGGGGGGGTGAATTGTATACTTTAAAAATTCCTTTGGAACCTTTAAAGTTAGTTATGAATAACTAGAGTTTCCTTAAGAAAAGGAAAGAGCTAAGTTTAACAAAGTTAATCTAAGTAAATTCACAACACCTCTAACACCGAACTGAACTTGGAAAGGGATTCCAAAAGTAGGTTCCGGAAATATGATTCCGGAGATTGAAACTTAACAAAAGTTACAATATAAGATTCTACCTTAAAGAGTATAGAATCTAAACTAATCAGAGTAAGTAAGGAAGTATAAGAAAGTTATACTTTCCTTAAGATACAAATTGCAGCGGAATAAAAACAAGTAGTAAAACTACTAGTAACAAGATAATAGTCTTTTAACCCAAAGAGAAGGGTATCCAACAACCTTGGATAAAAGTCCCTTGATTTATACTTTCAAGCAAGTATGTCTTACCCACACCAGGGTAAGCCCTCGATACGAAGATCAGAGTCTCTGTCTTGCTATCCCCGCAAGCCCTCAACTTTAAGGTAGTTGGCAACCTCTGTCTTTATCAGCAAGAAAGCCCTCGATCTTTAAGGTAGTCGGCACCTCTGTCTTTCTCAGCAAGAAAGCCCTCGATCTTTAAGGTAGTCGGCACCTCTGTCTTCCTATCCCCGGAAGCCCTCGAATGTAATCACCAACATTCAGAGTCGCACGAAGCTTTGAGAGTTAATAAGAGACTCTCTCTCTAGAAATCACTTCAACAGCATGTAAGCACTTTTTCAGCAATCAGCATATGCATCAGCCATCAGCCCCGAGCTCTTTCAAATGAGCTCCTATTTATAGGTAAGGTCGGCTCCTTCTCCAACGGTCATATTTCCCTTAAAGTTCGGAGGGACCTGTACACGTGTCACTTAGACAACGGTTAGTTTATAACAAAATGGACGACATCGTTTTATAACAAAACAAGTGTAACAGAAAGTACGACATCGTTTTAAACTCTAACATAAAGGTTCGGAATAGAAACTTTGGAGTGAAGGTTCGGAGTGAATAAATTCAGTGTGTATAAAACAATGATAATCAGATTCTGTTTAATAGATGAATTCGGAATGAGAATTCGGAATAGGAATTCGGAATAGGAATTCGTCATCAGAAATCGTAATGAGAATTCGTCATCAGAATTCGTAATGAGAATTCATCATCAGAATTCGTAATGAGAATTCATCATCAGAATTCATAATGAGAATTCATTGTCAGAATTCGTAATGAGAATTTATCATCAGAATTCGTAATGAGAATTCATCATCAGAATTCGTAATGAGAATTCATCATCAGAATTCGATGGTAATGGATAAATGTGTTGAGATTGAAGCTCAATTCAAAACTTTCTTCGTTGGTTACGAAGCACATAAAAGATCTTGCAAGAGGATGACAAGCTGGTCTAAGAAGAATGTGGAAGAGATGAGGTTGCTGGATGAGTTTCAGGAAAATGTTAAGGATGCATTTCAAACCGAGGACAAGAAGTTTCATGAGATGACTGCATCATTCGATGAGAAATTGACAGAGGAAAAGAACATTCGGATTCAGGAAGTGAGAGATCTGAATGGAAAGATCAACTCCGTTAATCAGAGTTGGAAATTTGAAAGGGATCATCGGATTGATTTTCTAGAAAGGATAAAAGCTCAGGAAGAGAAGATGAAAGCTCAGGAAGAAAAGTTGAAGGCTCAGGAAGAAATCATTGAAGCTCAGTCAGCAAGAATAGTTGCCTTAGAAAAGCAAGAAGAGGAAGATCACAAAGACTTAAAGAAGATCAAGACGATTCTTAAGGGGCTCATGTCGAAGGAGAAAGATCCGAAATGACCAATCCGATCTTTTTGTTGTAATATGTTTTTGTTGCTGACATTTCAAATCTAATGGAAATTGTGCTTGTTGTTTCGTTTGTTGTCATTACTAATTTTTCAGGTACTTTGTTAAGTTTTTCCATTCCCTCCAATTCTTTTTGAAAATCACAAAGGGGGAGAAGGAAAAGATTCTTAAGAAAAAGAGGAAATCTAATAAGTGCTTATCAAAGGGGGAGAAAGGAAAAATACCCAAGGAAAAAGAACTCTAATAAGAGTTTGTTTAAGGGGGAGTTTTTCTTAAAGAAACATCACTCCGGAAATATGAATACGATCCTTAGAGTTTCAAAGCCTAAGGGGGAGTTAGTCGTATTCATCTATATCCTTAAACCAAGGGAGATAAGCTTTAATGTGTTTCTTTTTTCTTAGAATAGCTTTTTCGTAAGGATGTTTGTGCTTTCCAAAAAGGGGGAGATTGTTGAGTCAATAAGGTTTTCCTTATGACTTTTCCATTCCTTCTTGTTTTGAAAATCACAAACACCTTATCTTTAAGGAAAATCGCTTTTATAAGGAAAATTGCTTTTATAAGGAAAAAGGCTTTCTTAAGGAAAATCGCTTTTATAAGGAAAATTGCTTTTATAAGGAAAATTGCTTTCTTAAGGAAAATCGCTTTTATAAGAAAAATTATCCTTATCATATTTTCATCAATATTTTTCTTAAGTATAAGTTTCGGATTCACTTTCTCGGAGTCATTAAAACTTTGATATAAAAGCATTCTGTTTTTGGATTCGGTTCTGGACAAGAACTATAAGGAAGTTTCATTCCGAATTCCGGATATGAATTCTGACTAAGTTCTATTCCAGATTCAGGATACGAATTCTGAAGAAGAATTCTCATTACGAATTCTAATGAAGAAATCCCATTCCGAATTTCTCATTACGAATTCTGATGATGAATTCTCATTACGAATTCTGATGATGAATTCTCATTACGAATTCTGATGATGAATTCTCATTACGAATTCTGATGATGAATTCTCATTACGAATTCTGATGATAAATTCTCATTACGAATTCTGACGATGAATTCTCATTACGAATTCTGATGATGAATTCTCATTACGAATTCTGATGATGAATTCTCATTACGAATTCTGATGATGAATTCTCATTACGATTTCTGATGACGAATTCCTATTCCGAATTCCTATTCCAAATTCTCATTTCGAATTCATCTATTAAACAGAATCTGATTATCATTGTTTTATACACACTGAATTTATTCACTCCGAACCTTCACTCCGAAGTTTCTATTCCGAACCTTTATGTTAGAGTTTAAAACGATGTCGTACTTTCTGTTACACTTGTTTTGTTATAAAACGATGTCGTCCATTTTGTTATAAACTAACCGTTGTCTAAGTGACACGTGTACAGGTCCCTCCGAACTTTAAGGTAGTCGGCACCTCTGTCTTTCTCAGCAAGAAAGCCTTCGATCTTTAAGGTAGTCGGCACCTCTGTCTTCCTATCCCCGGAAGCCCTCGAATGTAATCACCAACATTCGGAGTCGCACGAAGCTTTGAGAGTTAATAAGAGACTCTCTCTCTATAAATCACTTCAACAGCATGTAAGCACTTTTTCAGCAATCAGCATATGCATCAGCCATCAGCCCCGAGCTCTTTCAAATGAGCTCCTATTTATAGGTAAGGTCGGCTCCTTCTCCAACGGTCATATTTCCCTTAAAGTTCGGAGGGACCTGTACACGTGTCACTTAGACAACGGTTAGTTTATAACAAAATGGACGACATCGTTTTATAACAAAACAAGTGTAACAGAAAGTACGACATCGTTTTAAACTCTAACATAAAGGTTCGGAATAGAAACTTCGGAGTGAAGGTTCAGAGTGAATAAATTCAGTGTGTATAAAACAATGATAATCAGATTCTGTTTAATAGATGAATTCGGAATGAGAATTCGGAATAGGAATTCGGAATAGGAATTCGTCATCAGAAATCGTAATGAGAATTCGTCATCAGAATTCATAATGAGAATTCATCATCAGAATTCGTAATGAGAATTCATCATCAGAATTCGTAATGAGAATTCATCATCAGAATTCGTAATGAGAATTTATCATCAGAATTCGTAATGAGAATTCATCATCAGAATTCGTAATGAGAATTCATCATCAGAATTCGTAATGAGAATTCATCATCAGAATTCGTAATGAGAATTCATCATCAGAATTCGTAATGAGAAATTCGGAATGGGATTTCTTCATTAGAATTCGTAATGAGAATTCTTCTTCAGAATTCGTATCCTGAATCTGGAATAGAACTTAGTCAGAATTCATATCCGGAATTCGGAATGAAACTTCCTTATAGTTCTTGTCCAGAACCGAATCCAAAAACAGAATGCTTTTATATCAAAGTTTTAATGATTCCGAGAAAGTGAATCCGAAACTTATACTTAAGAAAAATATTGATGAAAATATGATAAGGATAATTTTTCTTATAAAAGCGATTTTCCTTAAGAAAGCAATTTTCCTTATAAAATCAATTTTCCTTATAAAAGCGATTTTCCTTAAGAAATCCTTTTTCCTTATAAAAGCAATTTTCCTTATAAAAGCGATTTTCCTTAAAGATAAGGTGTTTGTGATTTTCAAAACAAGAAGGAATGGAAAAGTCATAAGGAAAACCTTATTGACTCAACAATAATTGAACTAATTTTAATTTTAAAACCATTTTAAAATAAAATAAAAAATTTTAAATTCTTTAAATGAAAAAGAAATGTTTAATAAAAATCATCATTTTTTCACTATTCATTGAAAATTTATTCTTTTTAGAAAAGTATTAAAAATTCAGTATAAGATAATTCTCACATATTGATTTCAAAAAATAAGTTCACTTTTTCAAATAAATTTTATAAAATTCGAAAAAAAATAATTAAATTATTTTCTCAAAAAATCAATAAAACCCATTTTAAGTCAAAGGTATCTTTTTGTAACATATAAGGACTTTTATAAAAAATATATTTTATTTATCTAAAACCTTATATATATTTTTAAATTTTGATTATTCTAATTCATACCTCTAATTTAATTCCTAGGTTATAATTATATATTATATTACAATTCATTTTGGCTCGAGGTTACACGTATCGTAAGCTATTCAAGAGATTAAATTTATTTAAAAATAAATATATCATAAAATCTTAGAGTGTTACAATCTAACCCCCCTTAAAATTAATTTCACCCTTTAAATTCTATAATTTTGATACAAAAAATACAGATATCTTTTTTTCATTACATCCTTAGGTTCTCAAGTAGCTTCTTTAAATTTCTGATTTCTCTAGTGGTATGACCTCTAAGTTCAGTACATATGAAGGATCAGGCTTGTAATTACTCAAGACAGATACATCATAAACTTGAGAGAGGTTCGATGGAAGCACTAAGTGATAACCTACCATCCTTACATGATCATGAATCTAAAAGGGCCTATATACCTAGGGATTAACTTTCTATTCTTATTGAATCTCATAGCCTTCTTCCATAGAGAAATTCATAGAAACACCTTCTCACTAACTTCAAACTATATATCTAACTGATGATTATCATCATAACTTTTTTGTCAACTCTAATTTTCCTTGATGTGCTATTGAATGGATATGACTTTATTTTCCATTTCCTCAACTAGATCAAGTCCTAATAACTTTCTTTCTCCAACTTCATGCCAACTCATTGGAGTTCAACACTTATTTCTATAGATTTCTTCATAAGGATCCATATCAATGCTCGTGTGAAAGATATTATTAAAAGAAAACTTGACTAAAGAAATAAGTTGATCCTAAACTACTTTGAAATCCATATAAAAATATCTCAACATATCATCTAGGGTTTTGATGGTTCTCTTAAACTGACCATCTGTCTAGGGATGATATGTTTTACTGAAACTCAACTCTATATTGATATCCTACTAAATAATTTTCAAAAAATTCGAGAAAAAACTCGAATCTTGATAAAATACAATAGAATTTGGTCCTCCATGAATCCTTACCAATTCCTTAATATTAATTCCATCAAGATAATCAAGAGATAAATCTTCTCTGGTAAAAATGAATTGTGATAACTTTGTAATGCAATAAAATACAACCCAAATAGAATAACGACTCTTAGAAATTTTGGGGAGTCCAATGATAAAATCCATGGTGATGATTTTCAATTTCCATTCTAGTATGGATAATAGTTTTAACATCTCCTTACAATTCTATCTCTCAGCCTTAACTTACTAACATCCAAGTACTGAGACACATACTCAGTAATATCTCTCTTCATGTAGTCCCATTAGAAATATTCTTTAAGATATTTATACATCAATGTACTTATAGTATGAATAGATAATTATAAACTATGAGCCTCATCCAATATATCCTTTTTCAAATCATGTATGGATGGAACACATACACACTAACTAATCCTTATCACTCCATCACAGTCAAGGTTGAACTCTGGAATATTTTTGACCTTATTCAATAGTTACACATATTCCTTATGTGTATATTTAATCCTCACATGGATATATAGTTGAACACTCATTTGATAAAGATAATATTTCAACCCTTCCTTCAATATATCTATAACCATACTTTTCAAATCCAAAAATAGTTTAATTTTTGTGATCTTCATCATAAATAAGATAGTATGATCCTTTTTACTTAGAGTATCTACCACCTTGTTTGCTTTCCCAGGGTGATAATGTATTGAGCATTCATAGTCTTTAATCAAATCAAACCATATTCTCTAGAACAAATTAAACTCTTTTTTGAGTGAATATATACTTTAAAATTTTATGATCAGTATATATATCACATATTTCTATATAAATATAATTCTTTCATATATTTAATGAAAAAAATACCATTGTTAACTCAAAATCATTAGTTGGGTAATTTTTCCCATTAACCTTCAGTTGGTATGTCATGAACCAACCTGAGTTGACCCTGAACTAGTCATCCCACAACAAGGCCTGAGAGGTGTTCCCGATCCTCCAGGATAGAAACTAGTGTCAGGCATCAAGAACAACTCAATTTGGAATGATTTATCGCATAAAAAATTGATAAATAAATAAATCGTAATAAATAAAACAATAATTTGTAGTTGAAAATAAATAAACTAGACGTACCTCCTTGCGACCTCACGGGTTACCAGCAGCCATAGAGAGACACTAACTTCATGAGAAAACTAGAGATGGGTAGAAACTGAACTGATAAATTATAAATAATATAAATGTGAACATAAAAATTCCCAATATGAATTCCAAAATAGAATAATTCCATATTCCTTACCTTTAAAAATAAATCAAATCATGCTAGTTTGAAAATAAGGCATGTAAAAATATTTTTTTCTAAACTTTAGGAAAAAAAGTAACAGGCTTCCATTTTTAAGAAAAACCATTTTCCATTACATTTCTAAAATAGTTACCAAATCATGGAAAAAAATGTCAATAAATTAAATTAAAGCATAATCAGTGTTGGAATGGGTGTTTTAATATGGAATGCAATGCAGAGGTGTCACTATATAAAGATACTAAAAAATATAGGAATGTAGTGTACATGTAAAACATGTGTCATGGGATCTCAGGTGATGGTCAAGATGGACTAGGAAAAATCTATAAATACTATGTCATAATCAATATCTATCGGTACTAGTTATCCACAATCACTTTACAAACACTCATTGAAACCCTCATTGGCTCAAACAAGGGGCACATCCCATGGTATTCGTGTACTTACTCAAGGAGACTAACCAGTGCGTAATATCAATTAGTGCAGCATATGTACCTAAGCTCCCACCTAACAACCCAATTCTTCCCATGATAATAAATAGAGGTTAGTTTTATCAAGATATCATATAAATATATATCTACTTCTTTACACAAAATAATATCCACCTTCTCACCTAATAACTGCCACCTTAATCGCAAACCCTTTTTAAGTAGCACACAATCCAAGCACCATCCTCTTTACTAAGAACATAACAAAAATCATACATTTATCACACACACCACATTTCCAAATCAAGGGGGGTCATTCCTTAAGAGGGCTTTCCCATTTTTATAAAACAATTTAAAGTTGTATTTGGACCTCATCATATTATGAAAACACATTTCATTTCAAAACAAGGATAAAACAAATTCATAGTATGACGAACCCACATGGAAGCTTAGGTAAACTTTTTTAACAAAATAAAACCAGTTCTAAGAGGCACAACCATTTTTTCATAGCATATATATATCACATAATAATAAAAACACACTTTTAAAATACTCATGCAATCAAATAATTAAAATTAAAGTCTTATACATAGGGAACATACCTCAAAACATGTTTCCTTTGATGAAGAAAATCTGAATCCACCCCAAAAAGTTCTATGGAAGAAAAATACCTTTTTTTACACTAACACACATATGCACCAATACATATGTATATAAATACCCATAGATACAGTGTAGATATTCCCATCTCCAAGAGAGAATATGTACATAGAGGGTGTATGTATATATATACACCTTACCCATGCATATGTTTGTAGGTCACCTTAAAAAATGGTGGTTTGAAATGCACTATAAAAATAATAGATACTCAAAAAACATGAAAGGAATGATTAAAATTGGGACAAAGATTAACAATGGAGAAAAAATTACCCCAAACCAATAGTGAACCAACTGACTTCGACGATGGTGGATAAAACCAACCTTAATGGGACCCAATATTCCTAACCATCAATATACAATAGAAGAAATACCCAAAATGGGGGTTATGGTTTAGGATAAGTCGTGTGCACCAACCAGGAGAGAAGGAAACTGAGAAATAGAGGGAGGAGGAGGAAGAGGAGAAGATAAGGAACTAACCAAAGATGATTGTACACAAAATAGGGAGAGGAAATGGGAAAAAATAGGGGAGTAGGAGGAGGTTCATGTGCCATAAAAGTGGGATACTCGAGTAACTAGTGGAGGGGATGGGGGATAGTGTGCGTGAGAGTTGAGTGAGGATGAGGGTGATGGAGAGAAAATAAACCCCTTAATAGGGGTTTAATAATAATAATTATAATTATAATTATAATAGTTATAACAGTAAAAATTATTATGAAACTAATAATAATACTAATAATAATAATAATAAAATGATAATACCAATAATAATAATAATACTTTTTTATTTTTCTTTTTTCTTTCTAGCTCGTACGGTTTGGCCGCATGGCTGGACAAACCATGTGCCAACCATGCATCCCTCTATGGTCTATGGACACCCTATATAGGAAGATCACATGGTTAAGTAAATCATGTGACAACCATGCAATTATCTCTGATAAAAACAACAGATGCACCCACGCGGTTTGCATATAGTTTCTACTAATCATGCGCCAACTGTGCGCCCATGCTAAAAACCCAAATATTAAAATTTAAAATCCGATCAAGCCCAAAGATAAAAAAAGAGCCAAAATATAATCAAACAATTAAATATAATTATAAAATTTAATATAATTAATAATTCAGGGTTAGGGTGTGAAAATTCTCCCCACCATGACACTTTATACCCCCAGAATGTCCTAAAAGACTCAGTTGATCATGACATGAGGCAAGGACAAAATGCCTCCCAAAACAAAACCTCCCCCACCAAATACTGTAAATGAAAAAATTTATTCCCTCTTAAATCCCAAAACATTAATGTCCACATAGAATCCAAAATTTTATCCTCAAAACAAACTAAAATCTAAGGAAACAACATACAGGACCAAATGAACTCAAACATCAAACCGAAGAAGGATAGAGAAGGAATTTCATGTCTCCAAACTCTACGTCAAACAAGGAAAACCCCAACCCCTAACATAGATACCACTAAAGAAACTCATAAATTAGAGTTGTATGGTTATAAATGATCACCCCATCAAGAAGGATGAAGATCCAATTCACCATGAGTCCCTTTTTATGGTGGTCTCCCCACCATTTTGGGACTTCGATCAAACACTATTTCTCATTCCAAAACAACTCAAAAATCCAAAAAAGAAATCTAACACTAGTGTGACCTCTTAACATCACAAATTAAACCTAACCAGTTTAAGTGAAGACATTAATGAGACCCATAGTGGGTCTCCCCACCATTTAAAAACCAACTATCATGGATGAACCCCTAACATAATGGGGCACAATGAAAAAGACTAAAATTAAACACTAGACTGAAACAAGAATCATAATTTCCATAAGATGCAAGCATATCAAAATAGGAACTAATTAAAAAATAAAACCATCCTAAAAGAAATCCACCAGAATCACCAAAACAAAAGGGATACCAATATAGACAACCATAAGAAGGTAAAACTCAAACAGATTCTTCTTCAATGTCTAAGACAAAAAATCCTTCACTATGTGAAAGGAATCACTTTGAGATATATTATTGGATCCCTGATGTCTTAAATCATCTTATACCCCATAGTGTGGAGATAAAAACCTTTGACTGAGGCTTCATCTTCTGGTAACGTAACTTACAAAACAACTCCAGGTGTCCCAAGTAGCCACACTAATGACATTACTTCCATATATTATGGAAATATGATAAACCAACCACACTAGAAGAAAATTATCATGTAGTATAAGGAATAAAAAGTAGTAACTAATGAAGGAGAAACCCCAGTAATAGGTTTCTCCAGTTCACACTCCTCATCAGATGGGGAACCCTTTACAAGAACCTTGAGGAACTAGACTGTCAACTACCATAGACTACCCTCTGTAAACCAACCCAATCGGGACACATAATTAAACAAATCCATGAACACAACTTTACTAGATAAGGGAACATGATCCTTAATTAATATACATAGACCCCAAAGGAAGATATGATCTTTAAACTGATCACTCGACATTAAAATTGAGGATAATAAACTAGCATATTCAAGATTTTCACCACAACCCTTCACTATCTATTGAACTAGATGAACATCCACAAGATCTGATATCTTTTAAGCTCTAAAAATAATTGACCACCATGAAAAATAAGAAACATATAAAAATAAATTGACTCCATCACTCCATTGGCAGTCTGTACAAAACCAACAATTGGAAGAGCCTCCCTAGAAACCTTCAGGACCTTTTTGGGAGGCATACTCTAAATAACATAAACAACCAACCAAATAAATATTCAAAAAAAAATAAATTGAGATAACATTTAAACCCAAAACACAAATTCAAAAACCAAGCACCACACAATGAAACCAAAATATCCTTTTTGAAACCACCACTTTCATTCTGAATTCAAATACATTTCCCCTTAAAAACCATTTAAACATCAAAACTCATTTAAAAATAAACTTTCCATTTCAATTTATCTTAGAATAAAATCATTACAACAAATCCACTTTCCATTTAAATTTCTCTTAGACTAAAATCATTACAACAAATCCACTTATCAAACATCATAATACCTTTTTTTTAAAATCCACTAAGAAAAATAAGCTAAAAAAATGGGCACTTACTAATGGTATTCCATAAAACCTCACATATATATACATCCCACCAATTGAAGTACACCTCCACACATACTACCAACTACCCACTTTCCACATATGGTTATCCATATATGTAATCATTCATAGTAATAACAACGGTTAATACAAAACATTTTTCATTCCCAAAACAAAACATTCAACCCAAATTCCAATTCCTAACCAATTGGAAACCACACCATATCATCCCAAAACAAATCATTTTTAAATTCTTGGTTTACAAGAAACTTCCATTTAAAATTTCACAAAACTATTCCAAAATTCCCTAAAACATTTTCCAAAATTATTCCACTTCCAAAACAATTTCATTTCCCAAAACAACCCATTTCCTATTCAAATAATCCAAGTTTTCATTTTGGGAAAAAAGATTTGATAAACCATATTCCAATTTTAAATTCTAAAATAAACACCCTAAAATAAATTCAAACTAATACAAAAAAACCCAATACTCAATTAAAAGTCCCATAATCTCACAGAAATAACTTCCAAACTTTACTTAGTCACATGATTTGGAAAGTCATGCACCAACTAGGTGAGAACATCAAAGGTCATCAGAGGCAGTTTCATGGTCACTGCATAGCTTTCTAGACCGTTCATAGAAACCATGCACCCTCTAAATCCCTCCCATAATAACCACCAAATCATAGAAATAAACTATAAATTTTAAAAAAAATCAAGAACCTTGAAAAACATTGAAAAGAAAGCTTATATTTTGAGGCACATCCATCCTAAAAAAACCTAGAAATTAAAGCATCCTTCCATATAGGTAGTGATCAATCACCTACCTATGACTGACCACTTAATTTCTGAAAATCTGATCTATGATCTACTGTAAATCCACAAATAACAAGGGTTGATGTTCTAATACCAATTTTTCATGAACCAACCTGGGTCGACCCCAAACCAGTCACCATATCTAGCCCACAATATGGTTCGAGAGGTGTTACTAATCCTCCTAGGATTTAAACTAGTGTCAGGAATCAATAAAAACTCAATTGGGAATGATTTAACTCATAACAAAAGATAAATAAATGTATCAAAATAAATAAAATCATAACTTGAATTGGAAAATAAATAAACTAGATGTACCTCCATGTGACCTCATGGGTAAACATAAACCATAGAACAACACCCACTCCATGAGAAAACCATAGCTGAGAAGAACCTAGAATAAAAAATGATGAAAAATATAGGTGTGAGCATTAAAATTCCCAATAAGAATGCCAAAAAAGAAAAATTCCCTATTCCTTACCTTTAAAAATAAATCTAACCATGCTAGTTTGAAAATAAGACACATAAAAATATGGTTTTCTATACTTTAGTAAAAACTAGTAACAAGATTATATTTTTAAGAAAAACCATTTTCCATTACATTTCCAAAAAAATCCAAAGTATGAAAACTAAAATCAATAAATTACTTTAAAATATAATCATTCCTAGAACAAGTGTTTAATATGGAATACAAAGCAGTTATTTATCTTTATAATGATACTAGAAAATAGATGAATGTATAATATGTATAAAATAGGTTTCTTGGGATCTCAAGTGATGGTTGAGATGACCTAGGAAAAAGCTATAAATATTATCTAATAATTAATCTCTACTTGTATTGTTTATCCACAATCACTACCCAAATACTCGAAGACACCCTCACTAGCTCGATTAAGGGGAACATCCCATGGTAGTTGGGTTACCTAATTAGGGACACTAGTTAGTGAGTAATCTCAACTAGTGCAACATGTGTACCCAATATCTCACATAACTACATAAGGCTTTCCATTAAAATAAATTAAGGTGAGTTTTATCAATCTATCATTTACATATATATCACATTCTTTACACAAATTCTCAACTTCCTTCTAACCAATAAACCCCCACCTTAAGCAAATCCCCTTTCTAAGTCACACACAAACCAAGAAAAAGCCTCTTCACAAGGAACATAACACAAATCACACATTTATAAAACACACCACATTTCCAAATAAATGGGGGAATTCTTTAAGAGTGATTTTCCATTTTTATAAAATAATTTAATTTTTCGACGAAGCCTCATCATATTATGAATTCTTCTAAGGCCTACGGTCCATGTAATACTTACGCCTACGGGCCTTGTAAGGGTTCCACCTCACCCCTTGAAAGTTGGATTATCAAAAATCAATAAAAAATGAAAGCCTTCGGGCCATTGGAGGAAAGAAAACCATTTACAAGAGGCACAAACAATTTTTCATATCGTATATATATATATATATCACATAATAATAAAAACACACTTTTAAAGAACTCATGTAATCAAATAATTCAAATTAAAGGCTCATACAAAGAAAATCTACCTCAAAACATGTTTTCTTTATCGAAGACAATTCAAATCGACCCAAAAAGGGTCCAAGGAAGAAAAAGAACCTTTTTTAAACTTATACACATATGAACCTATACATACATACATACATATATATATAAACCTAACTGTAGTGTATATATTCCCCTTCACATGAGGTAAAATGTACAAAGAGGGTATATATATATATGTCTTACCCATGCATATGTGTAACACCCCAACCCCAGAAGCCCAGAGCTGGTGCATTATTTTATTACATTGTTATGATTACAAGGAATCAAATCCCAAGGGAATGATTGGTTTAGCAGTCTTGGAAAACCATATTAAATACATGATACTCATCATACATTAGGAAAGTAAAACATGATACAATATAAAATTAAATAAACTACATCCTTGAAAGCTTATACAATTGTTTCTTCTTCATAACCTGTGGAAATGAAACATAAGAAAGTGGTGAGATCATATGATCGGTAAAGTTAATTAATATAGTGGAAGAATAAATAATAAGGCATGGTGAATAAATAAAAGTACATATTCCATTAAAACATAATCTTGAGCATAATATGGAAGGAATAAAAGATAAATGAATAATTCCATAATAAAACATAACCATGGATATTATACTAGTCAAATAATCAAATGGAACATCAATTATTAGATTAATAATGAGGGAATTAATAATTTCAGACATCATAACCATTATGTCAAGGAATTTTTCTAAGACCATACATAAATGGGTAAAAACCCGAACTAGTTTTTTTCATGAGATCTATCGATTCACTGAGGGGCTGTAGCGAGCCCCACCCGACACTTACTAAGTCTAATGAATTCCTCATATAAAATGGGTGAACATAATCAACATATAAATTCATATTAAAAAAAACATATGAAATTTAAATAACTTTTCCCAATCATTAAATATAAACGCTAACTATTCAGAGTAATATAGTAAAAGGTATCAAGATAACACATCCATTGTCAAACTAAACAGAAACCCTTTAACAACATATTTTAGATGATATCATAAGAGATAAAATTAAATGATGTAAAAGATTAAACAAAGGATGTTGACATAGATGAAGATACTTTTAAGTGAGACCATTGAAAAAATCTTGAGGAAATAATCCTTAAACATTTTAAAGTTTATCATGCCACCTTGAAACATTCAAATCACAATACCTTATAATATCATGAGAACAAGGAGACTGTTCATGTGATATACCAAAGGTAATTACATACACCATATGTAATGAACAAGTGTAGACCAAGTCATATGTCTCATAAAATTTAAAGTGAGATGAGAAAAATCCTTTTTCCTTTGGAAAGAAGATTTCTTTTGGAAAATCATTTGTATTTTCATGAAATCATATTGTAAACATGTATATCCTAGAAAAGAAAAGGTAAGTAAATTGAAATTATATTTGGGGCATAAATTTTGTCTCACTGAATTCAAATCATGTAAAAAGAGTTTGTAAATAAGCTTTAGAAATAAAACAATTTTGTGTGGTTTAAGGAAAACATTAAAGATATTTTAAAGAGGAAGGGAATTTTTGTTTTTATAAATATATAAATGAACCAAGATAGTTTTAAATGATAAATTTTTTGATTTTATAAAAATAATTATGGCTTAAAACAAATTATATATTGCACTTGAAAATGTATAAGAATTCAAGAAGTTCCCTTGAATCAGCCTTGTTTATTGAGAATAATTAAGAAGGGAACTATTTTAAAACATATAATACCCATAAATTAAATATGAAATGATAAGAATATATGATTTTTTAACATAAAAATAATAATAAATAATATGTACACAAAAATAAATAAGCATTACATGTTACGACCCGTCCTCAGGACCCGTGTCGTGACTACCCCAATCCCGCCTCCCATAGGCCAGGGGCTGGCGACTAGCACCAAGGCATAAATCCTGAAAAAAATAGGAAGGAATTACCTTTATAAAGTAAACAAACACCACAGAGTAAGCAAGAAGAAGTAAACACTAAGTAAAACTGGGTACAATAGTAAGTGCAGAAAAGTAAGTGGGCTAGAATACAAACCCAAACTGAAAGTAATGTACAACTGGAAAGAAAGTACAAAAACTGAAAAGTAAAGCAACAACGCTGAGCTGTCCACTGGAAATCCCACCTAAAGGGTGGGTACAGATAGCCTCCTCAGCTCCTCGGGTCCAGTCGTCCGCTCTTTGTATGTCCCGCCCAGTGGTCCACCTCCAGGTACCGACTTTCTCCTCAAGCCTCAACCATGATCAGCGTTGTTCATTGTCTGCATCCAACACAGCGTAGTGAGGGCATAGCCCGTGTAGGGGTGAGTATACGCTACTCAGTAGGGACCCCGAGACCCCCGAAGTTCTCCCAGAATCCACAAAGTATAATCCACAAAGGAAAGATACAATCACGAAGTAACATCTAACACTACATAGGTATACGCCCATACGTATACCTAAGTCATCAATTCCAGTTCGGCTCCAACATCCGAGCCCAAGTTCGATCACTTCCACACAGAATAGTACAACTCAATCCACACAGGAAAGCACAACCAAATCTACATAGTAAAGCAAGCCAATCATATCGAAGATAATGATTGAAAGTCAAGACTCAGCTCACACAGGTATACTTCTTCGTAAGGTGATAGAGATGATCAGATGTAGCCACTGATTCATCTAAGCTAGGACCCATGTTGGATACTACACCAGCTAAGCTGTCAGACCCACGTAGGATACAAGACCATCTACTCTTCCAGACCCACGTAGGATACAAGTACATAGTCAAATACTGCCGGACCCACATAGGATATAAGAACAGTAGTACTGCCAAACCCACATAGGATACAAGAACAGTAGTCATCATCGTCGAACCCACGAAGGATTTCAGTATGGTTGTCATTACTGCCAAACCCATTGAGGATTTTAGTGTAGTTGTCATTGCTGCCGAACCCATAGAGGATTTCAGTGCAGTCGCCATCGTCGTCACAGTCGCAGCCAACTCTAGGGTTCTCGCACATAGCAAGCTCGATTCCGGGAGGGTCCGATCCACGATCTAATGGGGTTGATACATCAAATGACACTTAGTCCAGAGTTTATGTATCCCAAAGTTCTGTCTCAACAAAAGGAACTCAATGTGACAGACGGCGTGTCAAATGGACGCCCGGTTTGAGAGTTATTGGCTTTTTCGTTCAAGGGGACCAGTTGGTTTTTAAGTCAAAATCAACCCTACTGCACTCCAACTGCATCCAAACCATGATCGGAGTAAGACAAAAGGTCCGTCTCACTAAGAGGAATCCAACAAAGTTGACGGCACGTCAATCGGACATCCAACGCTCAAGTTATAAGTGTTTCTGCTCCGAGAGGGTCCGGTTGGTTTCGTGATCGAACCAACCCGGCCATACACAAAATTCTTCTAAACCTTGAGTGTAATATACCAAAACGACCATCTTGATCCAAGGATCGCATCGAAACTAATGGTGTGACGATCGGAGGTCTGTAGCCCAAGATACATGCATTTAAACAAACTTGTCCGGTTTTAGGGGGTTTTAGGCCCGGACCGACCCGACCCAAGACCCCCTGGGTCGGCCCGAACCGGGTCGACCCAACCCGGGTCTGGCCCATTAGGGCACGACCCGACCTGGGACGACCGGTCCGGCCTAGACGGCTCGGTGCTGGCCGAGCAGACGCGCAAAGGGGGGGCGCGCTGCCCCCCTTGATTGAAGAAACGGCCCCCACGAGGGGGGCCCGCCTCTTGGCCATCAGGGGTTTACGACCCCCAGTTCTTCTGAAACGGCCGGCCCAGCTGGCCGGCTGGTGCTGCCTCCGCGGGACCCCACGGTCCCATCCCTATGAAGTGTCAGCGGCCGGCGGTTCCGTCCGCCCCTCCTTGCACCGCTGTGGCTTTGAGCCGCGGCCTTGTCTGACCGGCGCGGTGTGACGGCGCCGCACCCCTCTGCCGCAGCCCCGCTCCGGTCGCGGCCTCTTCGTGGTTCTCCGGCACGGTGTGACTACGCCGCGCCCCTTCGTCGTGGCCCGACTCTGGCCGCGACTTCATTCGGCCTCAACGGCGCGGCGCGATGACGCCGCGCTTCTTCATCGTGTTCCTCCTTGATTCTGCGTGGTGTCGTTGCACCGCACCACCTTCGTTCGAGCCGCAACGAATTCAACAACAAAGGGGGAGGAGGGTCGTCAGTGTTCGTGCGGTCCAAACTCCTTCCGTTATAACGATAAAAGGAAGCCCAAAATAAAAATATATATATCTTCATCAAAGAAAGCATAAATTTAATCCATTAAATTTGAACTCAAACCCCTACCTCGATGAAGTCGTCGAATGAGGATCGGCGTGGGAAAAGGACATTGCGGAAGAAGGCGTCGCGTAAGATGGTGTCATGGAAGACGGCGTCGTATACGTTGTCGGTGCATTCCCGATGAAGAATGTGGTGCGTCGTCGTTCTTTGAAGAAGGTGTCTCTCACCGGCTGTGGAGAGGAGAGGAGACGGCACGACGATTCCCTTGCAGTGTCGGAGTTCTTCGTCATAAACTCGGCGTTCTTCACGTTCTTCGACGAGGAAGAATATTTTCTTCATAGTGCAAGGGTTCTCTCCTTGCTTCCACACAACGAATCAACCCCCAATAAAATAAGACATTGTCTTATTTTATTCACACACACACATGCCATTATTAAATTTGAAATTTAAAAAGATCCCATTCAATTAATTAAATTAATTGAAGAGCCTTTAACAGACCATTAAATTAGGAGAGTTGACCTGTCATTTAAAAGGGGGTGCGGGTGTATTACACAATTAAATGCACGAGGGAGGTTTTAAGGGTTTTGAATGGGTGGGGCTCGTGTGGGCCCCACTTCACTAATATCCTACCTAGTGGAGTTAGGATGTAGTGGGTCCCACTCCAACCACCATGCCTAGGTTATCACTACTTAGAATTGAAATAAAAATTGTAGCACAAATTTTTATTTCACTCCTCAGTTAGCCCATTTATTTAATAACCTCACCCGAGCAACGCAACTCCAGAAAAGGTGTTCCTAAGAAATTACTGGTGTTGCGGTTTCATCGGTGCCCTCGGATTTTGATGCCAAGCACTGGTTCAAAAGTTAGGAAAACCCGCTCGTTCGTTCACTGAACGTACCCAAGCTAAACTTCAGAAATTGATTCCGGGCACACCGGGCCTCAGAATCAGGTGCCGTCAGAAACTGAGTTCTCAAAAAATCCCAAATAAAATTAAGAAAAAATTTACCTTGAAATTTATGCGTCTTTATATATTTGGGTAAGGATAGTGAAGGAATAACCTGAAGGAAAAAATGATGGTTCGGGTGGAATCCCTTACCACTTTGTAATCAATCTAATCATATTCCCCAAAAATTAATAATAATCAAATGATACATTGAATACCATGATAATAAATAGATTCATGATATGATACATCAAGGTAAAGTATACATACACCAGAAACAAAAATTAGTGGCGAGAAAGGAATATCTCATGGAAATGAACGTGATTTGAGAAAACCCTTACCTTATATCTGAATGTATTCTTCACTTGAACTTAATATCCTGGATAATCAAATTAAATCCATTAATTAATTAATTAATAACCTTATCAACATTTATTTAATTCATTATAGTTTTATTAATTTCATTTATGTTCTTATTGATAAGTTATAATATTTAATTTTGTCATTCTAGAGTGTTCGTTTCCTTGATTTCATGATCGATTTGCTTGGTTATAAGTAATGGAGTTCATGTAGAATAGATATAATTATCCAGAATTGATATTATATATTATTAATGAATGTAAAGAATTTTAAATGTTTATATATATCATTTGGTTACATGGTATGAGGATGAATCAATAGATAAGACATTTGGTGATAATCGTTTAGATTTTTACGACGGTTTTTCGATCACAACATACGAGTTTTGTTATATTATTTAATATAATGTATAAATTATGGTTACAGAATCATTAAATAAGATATAATACATATTTTAGAATCTTTTTCAACCATAAAAATGGTTTAATGACCATAATGGAAGAAGAAATTGAAGAAAGAAACTTCGTCATCTATAAAGGTTGTAAATTGGAACCTCCCAGATGATGATATTGTTTATAAAATAAAAGAGAGAGAGTGAGGAGATTGATAATGGTTATTATATTATCATGATATAATTATTGTATATATATTATGCTGGATTTATCAAGATAAATTGGATAGATTATGTTAGGATAGAATAATAAAATAAATAACTTAAAAAGAAATTAAATGGAAAAAGGAAGAGGATTTTACCTCTTGAAATATCCTCCTTGAGAACCTCCTTAAGGGAAGGGGTTTTGGTATTTTGGAAAGACCAAGAGCTCCTAGATGTGGGGATAGAATATGGAAGAGTATTTGTTTAGAAATTTTATAATATTAAAGGCTTATAGGAGTGAAGAGAAGAGGGAGAGAGGGGTGGTTTTTATAGTGGAGGAGAGGAGGGTTTTTCCATTATTTTAATCATTATTTTATTATTGTGGATCAAGATTATGAATAGTATTGATTATTGTGACTAAAAAATGTAATAAGTGAATTTTATTTTGAAACAACATCCATTTATATCATCCATGACTCAAACATGATGCATAAATTCTTTTATTTAGCATATTTCATAAATTATCAAATTTCACTATTCACCAAAAATTCAAGTATTTCAGAAAAATACCAAAAATTAACCCTAACCATTTTTTTATGTTTAGAATAAAAAATGAACTCAATTTTATGAAAATAATCTCCTAAATATGAGAAAATTAATTTTTAATTAAAATCACCATTTACTCGAAAATTGCAATTTTTGAAATTATAACTGATTTTATAGTACCCTGAAAAATTAACTAAGGTCTCATTAAATTATACCAAAATCATAGGAAAATAAAATATTTATTTATGAATACAATTTATGAAAATTAATTATCTTTTAAATTTATTTAATAGTTATAAAATTTTAATTTAATATTTATTTGTCACAAAAATACCAACACTTAATTTTTAATTTTTAAAATATTTACACCTATTTATAAGGTGCTTAAATTTTATTTATACATACATGGGTGAAATTAATATTCCTAAGGGTACATTACTATTCATAAGGGTCAAGTTACTATTCATAATGGTACATTACTATTCATAACAGTCATGTTATTATTCCCCAAAAAATAAGTTGATTCTATTAGACTCTAAATATCTTACTAAACACAACTGTGTATGTCTGTTTTTCAAAATTCAAAACATAGAAGTGGAAAACTTAAGTTAACAGCTATGTTATAACTGTAACAAAATATTTTTTCATAGATACTAAGTGTTGTGTGCATATTATCTATATAATGAATTGAAATTATTTATGAAAAAATATACCACAAAATCTTAGGGTGTTATATTAATAGTGAACATTTTCATAACAAAATTTAGTATTTATCAAAATAATTATAATAGTCAATATATATTATTCTTAAAATATTTAATTAAATAATATATTGATAAAAATTAAATTTTTAATAAAAATAATCAAATACATATATTCATATTAAAATATTCTTTTACATAAAATAATATTCTAAAATTGTATTTGTTTTTAGAACATTAATTTAAAATTAATTTGAAGGCTATAAATATAAAATATAAGTATTATTAATTAAAACACATAATTTTAAATTATTATTTTTCAAATCATAATGTATTTAATATTAATAAAAAAATTATTGGGTTGTTACATTATTCCCCCTCAACAGAATTGCATCCTCGCAATTCAAAATTTCACTTCAAAAGTTAATGGTTGATACTTGAAAATTCCCTTGCGGGAAACCCACATCGGAAACAGGGTTAATAAAATATTCTCATAATAAGGGGGAAAGTGAAATATATAGGTTACCAAAAAACTACACTTTCTAAAAGGATAACATTAGTGTGAAGTGAAAATATGGACATGGAAGAATAATCTAACTATCATGTTCTGATGGAAAGTGATAGAGGACATGGTTTGGAGGAAGTTAACATTCATAAATCCATAAATTTGTGATGATATAAGGGACCATTTGATTCATCATAAAATAAGGTACTAGGATAGAATTTTTTTTGTTTCAATATCCTTTCCCTAAAATTGAGAAATTCTTTTACTCAATATTATATGGAAATATATGTACTTAATGCACAATCTTTTCCTTTGGTTGTGCCTTTAACTATTCCTACTTCATTTCATGGAACAAGTTGTTTCATAGGGTAAAATAATTTCTAAAACCTTTTCTAAAGATCAAATTCAACCATTTTATAAATGGTTAAATTTTTTAAAACATTATGATCCAATTATGTAGAAATAAGTTCGCTGAATTTCTATAATGAACTTATTAATCAACAAGAAGTGCCTTTTAATCGTCACTTACAAACATGTGAGTACATTCTCCATGTATTATCTTGAAGCATTTAATAACTTGAATTACCACAAAATCTTATTGAATATGTTCATTCTTCCTTATTCCTTAGGTAAAACATAGTAATTTAGATATATTCCTCAATTCCAAAATGTTGTAGACTCTACCACTTTGTCAACAATACATTATTTAGATCAAAGATAGAAAGTGTTGCCCAATTTATGTTATCCAAATAAATAATATCTTTATTCTGAAATTGATATCTTAGTATCAGGAACATATCGAATGTTTCCTTTCCCTCAACCATATATTTTCCCAAAAGTTTAACTTGTTACTGGTCCACTTTTTCTCGGTACCATTCAATATACGAACTCAAATCCTTAATGAAATAGTATTGTGGTAAAATCCTTGTATATTTCATAATTCTTAAAACAAGAATATTATAAAATAGTTCTTGAATCTAGAAATACATTAATTATTCAACTTTGACTGTAGTAACATCATAAGCTTGACCATGATTCTTTTAAATTTTTTGAGATGTATTTCCTTGATTCTTGGGATATTCATTTTTGCATCACCCCATATATTTATAGTTAAAGCATTGAATATTGAATAATTATTTCCTTCTATTGCAATTATGAGCATGGGGTCCTTTTTTCTCCACACATGAAGAAAAAACCTTTTTATCTTAAGCATATACCAAGGTGTATCCTTCCACAATTATCACATGTGGTAAAATACACCTTTCCCTTTTTCCCTTTATCTATCTATTTCTAAGTTTTCCTCTTCTTTATATGCTTCCTTATAAAACCATAATACTTAGAACACTCTTTCTCCTTATTGTAAGGAAATGATATTATCTCCTCATGTGATGAGAATGTTTGAGAGACTATTTCCTCTCGAAAGACAAGCTTAAACCCATCGAATGAATGACCATTATTACTATTTAGATTATGTGCATTGATTTGGTTCCCAATCCTCCCTCTAGGTTCCATTTATAAATAATTTCATACACTAGATAAGATCCTATCATTATGAAACATAATGTATAATCCTAATACCAGTGAAATAATTAACATAAATTGAAAAATTTATGCGTAGAAAATCTCATAATCATAAACATGGTTTCTTTTAGGACATGTTTACATTTAAATCCTTCATATTGGTTTGTAAATAATATGTGAATTATCCTAGGAATATCCCCCAGGAGTGTCCTACCAAGTGCGCAGTAAGGCATATTTTCGTGTACCAGGTAACCCCAAGTCAAGCCCGGAACAACTTGTAGGATTTGTTACTCCTAGGTACATCTATGCCAGAACCACGTACACTTGTAGCATCCAAACAGAGATGTATTTTCTAGGAATATCCACATAATATATACCTTAAAAAATTTCTATGATGTTCTTGTATACTTAAACTCAAAGTCTATTTTAGGATTACATTCTCTAATCTATGTTTTCTAAATCTAATTTCTAAGGTTGTTGCTAAACTTCCTCTGATACCAACTGTAACACCCTGACCCCAGAATCCTAAAGACAGTGCAATATTTTATTATATTGGAATGATTATAAGGAATAAAAACCCAAAGGAACGACCAGTTTAGCAGTATTGGAAAACCAGATTACATACATGATACTCATAATACATTGGTAAAATAAAACATGATACAATATAAAATGAAATAAAATGCATCCTTGAAAGATTATATAATGTATTCTTCTTAATAAAATGGGGAAATGAAACATAATAAAGGGGTGATATTATATTCTCATTAAGGGTAAGTAATACAGTGGAAGCATAAATAATAAGGCATAGTGAATAATTAAAAGTACACATTCCATCAAAACATAATCTAGAGCATAATATGGAAGGAATAAAAGATAAATTAATTATTCCATAATAAAACATAACTATGGATATTATACTAGTTGAATAATCACATGTGATATAAATTACTAGTTTAATAATGAGGGAATGCATAATATGGGTCATCATAACCATACTGTTAAGGCCTTGTGCCAAGACAATACATAAATAGGTAAACACCCAAACTAGTTTGTCTCATGAGACCTACCGACACACTGAGGGGATATAGAGAGCCCAACCCAACACTTAATAAGTCCAATTCATTCCACATATGAAAGGGTATAACATAATAAACATATACATTCATATTGAAACTAACATATGAAATGTGAATAACTTCCCCCAATCATTAAATATAAACACTATCCATTTAGAGTAATATGGTGAATGGTATCAAGATAACACTTCCATAGTCAAACTAAATAGAAACCCTTCAACAACATATTGTAGATGATATCATAAGAGATAAACTTAAATGAATTAAAAGATTCAACAAAGTATGTTGACATAGATGAAGATACTTTTAAGTGAGACCATTGAAATATTCTTCAGGAAATAATCCTTAAACATTCCAAAGTGTCCCATACCACCTTGAAACATTCAAATAAAAATACCTTATAATATCATGAGAAAAACAAGACTCTTGATATGATATAAAAAAGGGGATTATATACACCACATTCAAGGAATAAGTGGTAATAAGGTATATGTCTCACAACAGTTAAAGTGAGACGAGAAATGTTTTTTTTACTTTGGAAAGAAGAGTTCTTTTGGAAAATAATTTATATTTATCATGAAATCAGATTGTAAACATTTATATCCCAGAAAATAAAAGGTAAGGACATTAAAATTGTATTTGGGGCATAAATTTTGTCCCACTAAAGGTAAATCATGTAAAAATTGTTTTTAAAGAAGCTTTAGAAATAAAACAATTTTGTGTTGTTTAAGGAAGATATTAAATAGATTTTAAAGAAGAAATGCATGTTTGTTTTCATAAATACATAAATGAACCAAGATATTTTTACATGATGAAATTTTTTATTTTAGAAAAATAATGATGTCTTAAAATAGATTATATAGTACACTTGAAAATGGATAAAAATTTGAGAAGTTCCCTTGAATCGAGCTTGTTTACTAGGAAGAATTAAGAAGGGAACTATTTTAAAACATATAATCCCCATAAACAAAGATAAAATGATCTGAATTTATGATTTTGGAACATAAAAACATAATATATAATATTTACACAAAAATAAATAATCATTACATTTTGGTAAGGATAGTGAAGGAACAACCCGAAGGAAAAAATGAAGGTTCGGGTGGAATCCCTTACCACTTTGTAATCAATCGAATCATATGTCCTAAAAATTAATAATCATAAAATGATAAATTTAATATCACGATGATAAAGATATTAATTATATGATACATTAATGGGAATTATACATACAACACACATAATAATTAGTGGGGAGTAAGGAATATCTCATGGAAATGAAGGTGATTTGAGAAAACACTTACCTTATGTCCGAATATATTCTACACTTGACCTTCATGTCATGGATAATAAAATTAAATCCATTAATTAATTAATTAATAACCTTATATATATATTTGATTAATTATAGTTCCACTGAGTTAATTTACCTCCTTATTGATAAGTTATAATATTGATTTTTTTCATTCTGAAGTGTTTGTTTCCTTGATTTCACGATCGGTTCATTTGATTATCAGTAATAGAGTTCCTGTGGAAGGAAAATAATTATATATAATTGATATTATATATCATTAATAAACATACATAAGATTAAATGATTATATATATCATTTTTTTACATGGTATGAGGTTGAATCAATCAATAATACATTTTATAATAATAGTTTAGATTTATACGACATTTTTTCGATCACAACGAACTAATTTTGTTCTATTATTTAATATCATGTATAAATTATGGTTCCATAATAATTAAATAATATATAATACATATTTTATAATCTGGTTCAACCATAAAAAATGTTTCATGACCATCCTTGAAGAATAAATTGAAGAACAAGCTTTGTTATCCATGAAGGTTGTAAATTGGCACCTCCCAGATGAATATTTCATTTATAAAATAAAAGAGAGAGAGAGAGTGAGAAGATTGATAATGGTTATTACATTAACAAGATATAATTAAATTATATATATGATAATATATATATAATGATCATTTGGATATATAATTTTAATAGATAATAATAAAATAAAGAACTTAAAAAGAAATTAAATGGAAAAAGGAAGAGGATTTTACCTCTTGAAATATCCTCCTTGAGAACCTTGTTAAGGGAAGGGGTTTTGGTATTTGGGAAAGAAAAATATCTCATTTAAATGGGGAGATAATAGAGAAGATTATTTGGGAAAAAATTATAATCTTAAAGGCTTAGAGGAGTGAAGATAAGAGGGAGCGAGGGTAGTTTTTATAGTAGAGGAGAGGAGGGTTTTTACATTATTTTAATCATTATTTTATTATTTTGGCTCAAGACTATGAATAGTCTTGATTATTGTTACTAAAAACAATAATAAGTGCTTTTGAGTTCGAACCAATTTCCATTTACATCATCCATGACTCAACAATGATGCATAAATTCATTTATTTAGCATATTTCGTAAATTCTTGGATTTCACTATTCACTAAAAATTCAAGTATTTCAGAAAAATCCCAAAAATTTACTCTAACCATTTTTTAATTTGTAGAATAAAAAATGATCTCCATTTTATGAAAATAATTTCCTAAATATGAGAAATTTAATTTTTAATTAAAATCACTATTTACTTGAAAAATACAGTTTTTAAAATTATAACTGATTTTATAATACCCTAAAAAATTAACTAAGGTCCCATTAAATTATAACAAAATCATAGGACAAAAAAATATTTGTTTTTGAATAAATTTTATGAAAATTAATTATCTTTTAAATTAATTTATTAATTATAAAATTTTAATTAAATATTTATTGCTCATAAAAATACCAACACTTAATTATTAATTTTTAAAATATTTACTCCCATTTATAAGGTGCATAAATTTTATTTATACTTATATGGGTGAGGTTACTATTCATAAGGGTACATTACTATTTTTAAGGTTCATGTTACTATTCATAAGGGTTTATTACTATTCATAAGGGTCATGTTACTATTCACTAAAAATTAAGTTGATTCTATCAGACTCTAAATATCTTACTAAATGCCACTGTGTATGTCCATTTTTCAAAATTCAAAACACATAAGTGGAAAAATTAAGTTTAACAGCTAGGTTATAACTATAATAAAGTTTTGTTTCGGAGTGGCTAAGTGTTGTGTGCATATAAGGTATTTAATTAATTGAAATTATTTATGAAGAAACATACCATGAAATATTAGGGTGTCATATTAATAGTGAACATATTCATAACATAATTGAGTATTTATCAAAATAATTATAATAGTAAATATATATATTATTCTTAAAATATTTAATTAAATAATCTATTGATAAAAATGAATTTTGTAATAAAAATAATCAAATATATATATTCATATTAAAAAATTCTTTTACACAAAATAATACTGTAAAATGGTATTTTTTTTTAGAAAATTGATTTAAAATTAATTTGAAAGCTATAAATTTGAAATATAAGTATTATTAATTAAAACACATAATTTTAAATTATTATTTTTCATAAAATAATTTATTTAAAATTATAAAAAAAATTATTGGGCTATTAAAATATATGTGTAGGTCGAATTCACCAAAGACGATCTAAAAATCACTATAAAAATACTATAAACTCAAAAATTAAAAATCCCTAATTAAAATTGGACCAAAGATGAAGAGTGTAGGAAAAATTACCTAAAACTGATGGAAAACTGAATGCCTTCAGCAGTGGTGGCTAAAACTGGCCTCAATGGGACTCAAGGGCCCTAACCATCAAGAGAAAAAAACAAATACCCAAAATTGGGGGGGTTAGGGTTCGGGATAAGTCGCACACACCACCTGGGAGAGAAAGAAACCTAGAAATAAAGGAAGAAGGAGGAATAGGAGAAGAGAAGGAACTAATTAGAGATTATATCACTCAAAAATGGGACAGGAAATGACCAAAAATCGAGGGAAGAGTAGGAGGTTTGTGATCCATGGGAGGGGGGTTCTCGTATGACTGGGAGAGGGGAGGGCGACTTGTGTGCGTGAGAGTTGGGTGGGGTGAGGGGGAGAAAATGAAACACCTTAATGAGGGTTTAATAATAATTATTATTATTATTATAAAAATTATTATTACTATAAAACTAATAATAATTATTATTATTATAAAATAATGACAGCAACAGCAATAACAACTATAACAACAACAATAATAATAATATTTTTTTTTCTTTTTTTTCTAGCTCACATGGTTTGACTGCACGACTGATCAAACTATGTGCTAATCGTGAAACCCTCTCTAGGCCTCTAAAAACTCCACACTAGTAGAAAAATGGTTAAAGAAATTATATTCCATTCATGTGGTCATCTGTTCTAAATATTGCAGACACACTCATGCAATTTTCTCATGGTTTCTACTATCCATGCACTAACCATGTGCCCATGTTGAAAGACCCAAAAACTAAAATTTAAAACTCATACTAGCCCAAAACTCAAAAAATAGTATAAATATAATTAAAATTTATATATAATTAATAAGTGAGGTTCAAGGTGTGACATGTCCTAAGGCATAAGCTATAACCATATCATTTTTCATGATAAAACATATTAGTCCCTTCTTCAATGAATCACTATAGATTACAAACCCTTATCCACTATAGGGTAATATAAGAATAGGTGCACAGACTAACCTTATCTTTAGTTCCTTGAAATTTTCTTCACATTTATATATCTAAAGGAACTTATTTCCCTTCGGATTTAACTTGGTGAGTGAATTAGATAGTCATGATAAATTCTCCATGAAGTGCTGATAATATCCAGCCAAACCAAGAAAACTTTGAATATCAGTCACAATGGTTGTTCTAGGCCAATTTTCAATAACTTTTATCTTTTATGGATCCATAGATATACCCTCACTTGAGATTATATGTCCAAAAAATGAAACTTTTTTTCCAAGACTTGGACTTTATAAATTTTTCACACAGGTTCTCCTTCCTTTGGGTCTTCAGTATAATTCTCAAGTGATCCTCATGCACTTACATTATTTTTAAATATATAAGAATATCATCTATATAGTCTACTATGGACTAATCAAGGTAATTTATAAAAACTCTATTCATTAAATCCATGAAGATCGTGAGGGAATTAGTAAGTAAAAATAACATCACTATATATTCATAGTGTCGATACCTTGTACAGAATCATGTCTTAGGTATTTCCTCCTTCTTGACCCTCAATTGATGATATCCAAAACAAAGATCAATCTTGTAAAATTATTGATCTATATATAGTTGATGAAAAAACAAAAATATAAGGAAAATAATAATTATTTTTGATTGTGATCATGTTAAGTTACCGATAATCAAATCATAGACACATTGATCCATATCTCTTATTAACAAAAATAACATGTTCAACATAAGGTGATGCACTTAGTTGAATGAATCCCTTATCAATATTCTCTTGGAGTTGTTTCTTAAATTCCTACAACTCAATAGGGGATATTCTATATATATTCTTTGAAATAGGTGTAGCACTAGGTATGAGTTCTATTGAGAATTCAACTTCATGATTTGGTGGAAGAATATGCAACTATTTTAGAAAGACATTAACAAAATCCCGCATAATAGGCATATCTTTAATGTTGAGTTTATTTCCAACCATCTGATATAAACACCCCTTTTGAATAAGAATAAAGACCTATATAATGGATTTATTTTCATTAGAAGTTAATATTTATCATCACACTGATAGAGGATCATTGTTTGGTTCAGAATATCAAATGCAACTTCCCTTCCTTAGAAATTTATGTGGCCTTTATGTAAAGAAAACCTATATATTCCCAAAATGACATCAAATTAAACTAGAGAGAGAATAACAAGATTTTCAAGAAGAAAATTCCCACAAACTTCAATCAGAGAAGAATCATAGACTTGATGAGTGATCATCATACCATTAGGGGTTTCACTATTAATTCAAAATTAATTATGGAGGAAAGGAATTAACATTACTAGAGACCATTCATGATATAATGTAACTAAGCTAAAATGGGGTACTTCAATATTTTTGAATACCTATTACCATGTTAACTTCATCATTATATCTTTAATCCCATGTAAAAACCAAAATGTATTGAGTGACCATCAAATATCATTTATCAAAATGAACAATACTATAATCATGAAAAATCATTCATAGGATGTCTAAATATTGTTACTTTCCATTCAATTTGTGGCACCTTAGGTTTAACCTAGTTCATTCATGGTGATCATCTATTTAAATCCTTCATAATTATTCATAAATAAAATGTGAATTAACCCAATTATATCCCTTAGGAGTGTCAACCCAAGTGTGCAGTAAGGTTACACTCACCAAACACTAGAATAATGTATGCGATATACTCAGCCAACGATTTTTTAGGTTATTACCCACAGATGCATTTTTTCCAACACCATGTACACTTGTAGTATCCAGAAAGGTATTTTTTGAAAGGATAACCACACTCCTTTATTTAACATAAATTAGGATATTCTTCTATATATAGGATTATCATAAGGGTTCTCACTAAATTTTTATCATCCTAGTTTCCAAAGGTAAAAAACCTTTCTCTAATACCAACTGTAGCAACCCATAATTTTATAAATAGATATTACATATTAATATATGATTATTAATTACATAGCATAATGATCCACGAAAAAATAGTATTGGTATAGTGCCTTTGGAATGTGAATACATAAAAACTAGTTCATAAGTAAACCTCACCATCTCCTACTAAGTTATTCATAACTAGCACCCTTCTTAAAAATATAAAAATTAATACATTTCTTCATAACCTAGGGAAAGGAAACATAATAAAGGGTGTGATAAGACACTCTGTAAGGGTAAATAATAGATATATAAATTATCACTTAAACATAACAAGAGCATAAGGGTATCATAAATGAGCATAACATTTAAAAAATATACCCTAAATATTGTAGATAAAAATCTTGAGTCGTGGAATAAAGCTTGGAATTTCATAAAACATGAATCATAAAATAATAAAATAACATAATCCATAAGATCATAACATTGTCAAAAGGCCTAGATTTATGGAATACACATAAGCATAGAAAATCATTTCCTACACTACTATAGATTTGGCCTTTAAAAGCGCTAGGCTTGAACAGTGACAACAAAAAATAGTAATAAAGGTTCCCTTTATTAGTTCTAGAAAAAATGCTAATAAAGGGGTCCTTTATCAGTGCTAAATAAACACTGATAAAGCAGGGTCTTTATCAGTGTTAAAAAATGCTGATAAAGGATCTCTTTATCAGCACATGTAGAAAAAGTACTGATAAAGCCCCATGTTAGTTCAAATAAAAAAGAACTGATAAAGGCGGAATCTTTATTAGTTCAACTAAAAAAAACGTTAATAAAGGGTTTCCTTTATCAGTGTTAGAAAAAATACTCATAAAGTGGGGGCCTTTATCAATTCTTTTTTATAAGCATTGAAAAAGGCCCCCCTTTATTAGTGCTTTTTCTCTATCACTGATGAAGTATGTATTTCATTAAAAAAAATCACTAAAAATAATATATAAATATATAAATATATTGATATTTATATAAATATAATAAAATATTTTTTAAAATATGTTTTAGATAAGGATAAATAGGCATTTACACTTAATATATAATATATTTAGTGAAAATGGCTTATAAAATAATTAAAAAATATTAATTAATAATTTTATAATTATTATCAAGTAATAGTAATTTAATAAAAGTTGGATGGCATAAAAATTAAATGAATTAATAAACGATCAAAGATAAGTTGAAAACATGACTTGAACTTCCAACAGACATAACATTTGATCTGGGTGTCTTTTTGGGTTCTACCACATATCAAATCGAATCATTCAATGAGATCTACTCATTGGTGACCAAGAGGAACCCCCAAACACACTTTTAAAGGAAAAAAATTCCCAAAAGGCCTCCAAATCTAATTTTTTAGTCAGAGTATCCCACTTTTTTAACATTCGATTGAATTTAAGCCTTGTTTAAGAGGGTCTTTTTGCTCATTTTCAATGGGGAATAAATTTTTTCCTATGGATTACATTCATATTGATATTATGGTTTTGAAATTTTATTATTTTTCCTAATGTAGTTTTATTTATAATTAAATATATACATATTTTGTTATATTTAATTATAATAAATCACTTGTATAAATACATATATCAATATATTTACATAAAAATGTATTTTTAAACATATAAAATAAATATTTATTTTTCATTTTATTTAAAGTAAAAAAATTATCTATTTTATTTACCATATAAAAATTAATTAATATATATATACATATACAAGTAATGTTTATATATATATTGACATTTTATAAAAATGGATATAAAACAACATCTAACCATTTATTTACATTATAAAAATATATGAATATATATGTATATATAATTATACAAATATATTCATAATGTTTATATATACATATATGTGTGTATTAAAAACAGATATATATTTATATTATATTCTAGTATATAAAAATGAATATTGGTATATAATATATTTAAATAAATATGATTATATATATATCACAAACATAAACATATATTTTATAATTGTATTTGGAAATAATTAAATGAATATATGAATAAAAAAATACACATGTAAATATATATATGTATATATGTATATATATGTATATATATAGAAATATTGAGAATAATATAATAAAACAAGATGGTGTGTGGTAAAGGTGTTCAAATCCTAAAGGGAAGGTACAAGGTTCGAATCCAAGTGCACACAGGAGGGATGGAATTTCCTAAAGCATTGTTAAAGTGTGGGGAAGCACTATTAAAGGGGGGAAATGTGAGTGCCTCAAAAGCACTGATAAATGGGGGGAAGTGCTGATGGGGGAGCACTGATGGCGGGGAGAGGACTGAACAAAAAAATTCCCACCCCTTAACAGCACTTAAAAAAATTACTGACAAAGGGAGCCTTTATCAGTGTTTTTTTAGCACTAGTAAAGAAACCCTTTATCAGTGATTTTTTAGCACTGTTAAAGGGTGCATTTATCTGTGCTTTTTGTGAGTGCTGATAAAGGTTGGATTTTAACCTCTCTTTTGTAGATAACACTTTACAACTGCTATTAAAACTCGAAACTAGCACTGTTAAAAGTGTGTTTTGTAGTAGTGGTAGTAGTCAAGGAAAATTGACAAGACTATTATAGTGTATTGGGTTTATTTACCAAATCATCATAGTAGTCAAGGTTCACCCCCAAGATTATCATAGTTGATAGATTCCCTTACTGAACTAGGTCCACTCTCTATTCCAGGCCTGTTTATATCCTGAGATATCCATATTTACCTAATGAATTAGAGGAATATATAATTATGGTACCACCTATAACATAATTAAAATCATACATATGTGTCCCATAAGATCATAAAACATTCATTGTATCATAACCTATGAAAAATAAATAGGTTTCATAAACATTTCATCATGGAATAACCCATGGAAAATAAATGGGCTTCATAAACATCTTATCACTATAATCATAAACCATAAATAGAAATAATAATGATGGTATCATTGGATCATATCACCATTAAATATTAGGTAACATCAAAGGATGTCATTTTAGATGAAAAATTCCTTTAAAAGATCACTTGAAATATTTCTTTGGGAAAATACCCTTTTTGCGTTGAAATCACTTCTTTGAAATCTAAAATTTTACAAAATATTATGGAAAACATTTTATTTTAAATGAACCTTGGGAAATTTTAAAGGAAGATTCAAATTATTTAGTGGATATGATGATAGGAAATTATTTTCATGACATATAATTTAAAATGAAAAATTCCTTTCATACCTCTGTAAAAAATCAAAAAGTACATCATTTGTAAAAGAAAAAAAAGAATAATTTAAAAAAATTATAAAAAATAACTCATGGAAAAAATTAATTTAATAAATAATAGAAAAATATTAAAACATTCTTGAATTTTTTTTGAAAACATGGACATGGAATAAAAAGGATTTTCAATCAAAGAGAGAGATAAAGTCGATTTTCCTTAAAAACATTCTTTCAGCCTCTTAAGTACTTAAATTGAGAAAAATGAGAGGAAAACATGTATTATTGAGAAATAACTATAACATAATAAAATTAATTAGTTTATTGAGAGTTATATCATGAAATTTTGTCATTGGAAAACTAAATCACAAACAATCCTAATAAACAATGAGATTATAACATAAAACCTTTACCAATTTGGAAACTTTTTAAATCATAAGCCCCATGAAATGATAACTTCACATGAATCTTTAAATAACATAAAAATAATTATATTCATGATATAAAATTTCAATGAGTTATATAAACACCTCATAAAATAATATAGGTGTCTAATATAACATATGTTTCAAAGAAGACAATTTGAGATGATAAACCCTTACCTTAGGTGTAAATTCATTCATACATGCTCAAAAGTCCACTATAATAAATATATAATCATTATACATATTTTAAAGAACCATAATAAAATATATAATACTATATTTTACTTAATTATAACCATTTATCACCCTTTTATTAACTATTGTTTATTAAAATCATTATTATGGGTGATAATTGATTCATTTTTCATTTATGTTTTGGTTCTGTAGTTATGTTTCTTGTAATTTCATCATGGTTTAAACATATTAAAAATGTTAATAATGATATAAATATCATATATATTCATTATATGCATATTTAGAGTCATCTATAAAAGTTATGTATAGATAAATGAATTACACCATTCATCAAGACGTAGGACGTACGTAGACATGAACATTGTTTTCATTTTTTTATGGATGAAATGAAATAAAGGTAAATAATATTTAAAATTTAAAAAATAATTATTATATCATATATAATCTAAAAATACATCCTTATTACCATTCATGTAAATAAGAAACTAAAAACAAATCACATTGCTACGTAGAGGTGGTCGTCCACACATACGCATGAGCGACATTATCATTTTCTAAATGATTGGAAGGTGAGAAGTTATATGTGATATTATAATTCAAAAAGTATAATTATTTCATAAATATCACATATATATATATATATTAAATATATCATTATATCCAACTGTGAGAGACGGTGATGGAAAACAAATTACATCGATTCACGAGGCAGTAGTATACCGCACACATGATTGACATTTTCATTTCCCATTTGATGAAGAGGATGTGGATATAGATTATTAACTTAAAATATAAGTATATTTAAGATTATTGTGTTATAATTTCAACATATTTTAATAATATTTGATCGAGGTAGAATCAAAAATAAAATGAAAACACATGGTTAAAAACTATATCTCTTCTTCGGACAACCTATTTAGGTTTGTTCTTAAAGACTTCTTGGGATGATTTTATGATCAACAAAGGAATTTTAGTTCATAGGTAGGGATGTAAGAATGGTTTTTGGGTTGTTATTTACTGAAAAAATTCTATTTAATTTTAGAGAGGAGAGGATCGGGGGTGTCCTTTTACAAGTGGGGAAGATGACCCACTTGGAAGTTTTGAAAAGAATAAAATATATTATTGTATTATTCACACAAAATGGATCCAAAATGGACCATACATGAAGATTATATGATATAGGGTCTAAATATGGTCATAAAATAGATTTTATAATTGTTATTATGTCATTTTAACCCTTATCTATTTAGTTTAACCCCTCAGTAAACCTGTTTTAACATTAATTATGCTAACATTTTTTTTAATATTTTTACTATTAATTATGACCAATTTTTTTTTAAAATTGTTAAATATTATTAATTATTATGATTAAAAATATATAATCTATTTTATGAAATTAAATTCACAAAATTGGATATTTTAATTTAAAATTAAACCCACAAACACAATGAAAACAATTTTCTAAATAAAATGTTTCCTTAAGTATAAAATGTTTTTATATCAAAATTCAACATAAAATTGATTCCAATGACCAAAATTGGATTAATCATGATAAAATTGAAATAATTTTACTTTTAAAACCATTTTAAAAAAATAATTTTATAAATTATTTAAAAGAAAAGGGAAATTTTCAATAAAAATTAATATTTTTCAGTATTAATCAAAAAATGTAATATTTTTATAAAATTCATCAAATTTCACTCTAAGCTAAATTATACATGTTGATTTCAAAACTGAAGTAAATTTTTTCAAATAATTTTTCTAAAAGTGGAAACAAAATTAATTATATTATTTTCTCATAAAAAGAAAAAAACCATTTTAAATAAGAAGTATCTTTTTTAAACATATAAAAATTTACTAAAAAATATATTTTATTTATCTAAAACATTTATAAATATTTTTAAAATTTGGTTATTCCTATTCATAATAACAATTTAACCACTAGTTTATAATGTTATACTATATTATGGTTCATCCAGACTCGTGGTTGCGTGTATCTCAAGCTATCAAATAGATTAAATTTATTTAAAAAGAAATATATCATACAATATCGGGGTGTTACACTATTATGTTTATAAAAAAGTTGTGGTGTTGTGTTGTCCCTAAAAGTTGATGGGAACTCATAATTGATACCCTACACTTCTCATACCCTATACACTACCCAAATAAATTACAAAACAATATAGAAATAATTTTTTACAATTATTTTTTCTTAGGAAAATTTGTATCCTACCTCTTAGACAATAAAATAACTATTTATTCATATCATATAGCACTGGCATATCTGATCAAGAAAGATGATTCAAATCAAAGACTAGTGAGGTGGATTTTTTTATATAAGATTTTTCAATAGAGATAAAGGAAAAAAGGTATATGAAAATATAGTTATAGACTACATGAGTAGATTACCACACACTATCAAGGTAGAACTGCCAACTAAAACACAGCTGGATAGCTCTTTCCCTAGTGAGAAACTTTAAAAAGTCATTCAAGTTCCCTTGTATGTCAATATAGTGAATTTTCTATACACATTAAAGGTAATTTCCTTCTTCACTAAGCATAAAATTTTTAAATTGAAATCATAGTTAGAGTATTATGTCTGGAAGGATCCTTAATTATGGATGATTTTCAATGAACAAGTAATTAGGAGGTGAATCCTTGAAGAAGATGTCAAGTTTGTACGCTCATATTTCCATACACTTGTATGTGGATTCCATTTTGGACATAATGAATGACTAGAAAGTTTTTATAAGAAATATTTTTTTGGACGTCGATATTTATAGATTTACATGATTTTTGTAAAATGTGTAAAAAAATTTAGTTTACTAGTGGAATTTTTAAAAGATATGAAATGACTCAAAACCCCTTAATTTTTTATGAAATATTTAATGTTTGGGGATTATATTTCATGGGTTAATTTACCATATCATTTGGTTTCTCCTATATATTATTAGAATTGGATTATATTTCCTATTGGTTTGAATAAAAAGAAATCAGAACTAATTATTCTAAGGTTGTTATTGAATTTCTAGAATAAAACATTTTTTTGTGGATTTTGATTACCTTGATCCATAATCAGTGACCATGGAACACACTTCTATAATAATAACATAAAAAAATTGATGAATAAATATAGAGTATATCACAAGACCTAAACTTTATACCACCCATATAAAAATGAGAAAAAAAAGGTTTCCAATAGAGATTAAGTGGATTAGGGAGAAGATCATACAACCCACCAGAAAGGACTAGAGTAAGAAGTTGTAGAACGAATTATGGAAATACCTAATTGTCCACAAAACCCATTTTGGTATGTTCACTTATATAATTTTCTATGGAAAACATTATCATTTTCCTATTGAGATGAAAATAAATTCTAATGGTTTATCGTAAGATTTAACTTGGAATTTGTTAAGGGTGGAGAGTAGAGAAAGTTACAGATGATGGAGTTGGAGGAACTGATAACAGAATCTTAGGAGACCTGCCTGTTGTACAAGGAGAAAGACAGATTTTTCTAGGACAAACTTATTCAAACAATAATATTTGGGATTCAATATAAAATGAAATTTTTTCCTCTCAAATGAAGCTCAATCCGGGTAAACTTCATTCCAAATGGATTGAACCCTACATAGTTACCAACAAATTTCCATTTGGTTTGGTTTATATCAATATATAATATTCAAAGAAACCATTCAAGGTGGATGGATAATAGGTTAAGTGTTACTATAAGGATTTTTGGTAAGATCCAATAGAGGATTCTGAGATCCTCCTTTCCATTTTTTAATAAAGGAATTATGGGTTATCTCTTTCCTCGATATTAATTTTGATACCCTTTATTTTAAATATTTTTTCTTGAAAAAAATGTATGATGGAATTAATTGGAATTGTGTCTAAGATAAGTGTGGGGGAAAGGGATAATAAATCTAAGATATATGTACTTTTTTTCTTTTGTTTTACTATTTCTAAGTGACCTTTTCTTTGAATAAAATGAATAAAAGTTTTGTGAAATTTTATTTTAAGGGAGATGTACATAATTTTCACATGTTTTTTTTAATATTTTTAGAGTATCTATAGATAGGAAAACATGATCTGAATGTTTTCCTACCTATAAAAATATCATACTAGAGTGTAAGGAGTTAATTAGCTATGAAATTGTGAGATTTAAATTATTTTTTAGTGAATTTGGTTACCATTTTCATGGAAAATTTGGATTTAGAACTATGAAAATGAGTGTGAGTGAAAATACCTTTGTGTAATTGAAATTATAACATGAGAAAACTAGAATTTAGAACTTAATTCAAGGTAAATTGACCTTTTTAAAAAGAAAACCATATGGATCCATATAAAAATAAATTAATATAATTCCTTTGAAACTATATTAAAATGGGAATTTGAGATCCCACAATGAAGCTATGATACATTAGGCAATGGGTGTGTAAGTAATATAGAAACACTATCTTTTCATGCATTAACATTACATAACTTTTGTGGAATACATAAAACACTATAAAAATATACACCCAAAGGTTGTACTAGTCTATTACCTTTGGAAACATGGAAACATAAACATGGTACATAAGTGAGCTACATTATCTCCCATTAGGATCTTCTTGACTAGCACCCTTCTTAGACACATCAAATATAATACATATCTTTATAACCTAGTAAAGGAAACATAAAAATTGGTGAGCTCAAATGCTCAATAAGGGTAAAAAAGGGAGGAAACATAATGATGATCATAAGGGTATGAGAACATGATCATGAAAATAAAAGATCACATTATGCATATCAAAGATCATATACATGAATCATGTCATAAGTCTTGGAATTTCATAAGACATGAATTATAAATAAATAAAAAACATAAGACATGAAAGCATAACATAGGAATAAAACATGTAATTTTGGAAGACACATAATCATATAATATGATTTCCATAGTATCCAAGGTATCGCTTCTTATACCATCTTTGTAGTATGAGTTCACTCCCCACATCATCTTCATAGTCATGGTTCACTCCCATGGTCATCTTGGTAGCATGATTTTACGCCTCAAACCATCTTGGTAGTCATGGTTCACTCTCATGGCCATCTTAGTAGTCAAGGTTCATTCCCAAGACCATATTAGTCTATCTCATGAGATATAAACCTTTACCCAATTCATTGGAGGGAGATATAGGTCCCATCCATCTAATAATGAAATCATACATACATGTTCCACAAGATCATAAATAATCATATCATAACCCATGAAATGAAATGGGTATTATAAACATGTAATAATATAATAACCTGTGGGAAGAGACAAGTTTCATAATCATTTCATCATAAACATAACCCATTAAAAAAAGTGGGTTTCAAAAACATATAACCCATGAAAGATAAATGGGTTTCATCAACATCAATCCATAAAAACATAATCCATTCAAAGAAATAATATGAATGGAAATATTGAATAGTTTCCCCAAAATCCATTAGTAACACCAATGGATGTTATCTTATTAGGGAAATAATTTTGAAAGATCTTTTAAAAACATTTCTTGAGGAAAATATCCTTTCTACACTGAAAACTCTTTTTAAAACATAAAACCTTTTTGAAAAACTTTTTATTTGGAAATAGATTTGAAAAATTATAATGGAATAATTGAAAAACATAAAGAAGTTTTTAAAATCCTTTTTCCTTCAAAATGGGATTCAAATATCTTTTGAAAACATTTTGGGAAACATTTTTGAAATCATTGTTTTTAAATATAACAGATTTCTGACCAGAGTGAGAGATGGTCGGATTTTACTTAAAAAATTTATCTTAACTACCAAAGAGTGGAATAATGTTACTAATACATGAGTATATCCTGAATAAATAGAGTATAAGGAAACTCATGAGTGTTATTGAGATATGGATCATAATATTTCATCAAATGAAGCATAAACATAAACAATCTCAAAAAGGTGATGAGATTATCTCAATAAACTCTTATAACTTGGTAACTTGGGATCATAATTTCCATGTAATAAAATGAAATTAAACTAAGATTAAAATATCATGAAATAAATTAAATTTATTATATAACATTTAAAATGTAATTATATACATCTCAAAATAGAATTTAGGCGCATAACAAAATAGGATTCTCAAAGAAGGAAAATTGAAACAAAACTATTTTACTGATTTGGTAACTTTTGAAACTTAAACCCCATGAAAAAAAATCAAAAAATGGATATTTTAATACCCATAAATTTAATTATAAAATAAATATAATACAATCATGTCTAGTATATACACTACTTAAAAGGAAAGAGTGGCGAACATAGCATGTATCTCATAGAAATAAAAAGTGAGATGAAGTCCCCTTACCATGTGTTTTAACTCTCATCGTACTCATTCAAACCACCTATATAATAAATATAAATTTATTATACATATTTCAAAGAACCATATTATTATATATATATATATATATAGTTTTATTATGACCTTATATTATATTCTTGTTAACAATCCTATGTTAAGGTTTCACTTTTGGTAATATTTGCTTTATTCTTTGCATGTGTCTTAATTTGTTATATCTTTGGTATTTATAATTTATATCATTATTTATATAATTTAAAACATGATATAAATATCATTTTTATAAATTATATGTGTAAAAATAATAATCTATATAATATATAATTATGAAATGGAATACACCATTTATAGAGACGGTAGACCCTACGTACGCATGAACCCTATTTCTGTTTAATTATTGTGTTGAAAGAATGAAAGTAAAAGAAATATATGTGTATATGTTTATATATATATATATATATATATCATTGTTAAATTATATTTATGATATCTTATATATCTTATATAATCACTAAAATCGTCCTGAATACAATACATGTAGTGTATGGATGAATCATATCGCTTTGAGAGGGCAGTAGTTCACACTTTCTAAAACGAAATTATCGTATTAGCCCCAAATGGAAAGTAAAAACATATGTATTGTAAAAGGAATAAATAAGCTTAAATAAATAATAAATATAATATATAACATATATAAATAGATTTTCTATAATAATTTCCACCATGATATACGATAAGGAAAATTGAACAATCATTGTTTAGTGAGGCGGTAGTTCACCGTACATGTAAAAAATATATTTGTTATCCATTAGATGGAGGTGTGTGTAATTTTAGGTTGAAAAATTTGCATAAAAACATCCAGGTATATTTAGGATAATTTTTTTTTATAAAATCTTGGAAAAAAAGCGGAGGTGGTGTAGTGTAACACCCCAAGACTTCATAGTACATTATTTCTTCAAAGTAATTCAATAACTTACACTACACGCAACACTGAGTTTAAGCGCAACACAACTTACCAAACTAGCCATTCAAAAGAGGTTATGAATAGTATTAACTTAATTTTTAACTTTATATAATCCATATAATTTTAAAATCCATATTATGAGTTTCTTAGATATAATGTAAGAACAAAATCATTTTTTCAGATAAAAGAAGTATTTTTCAAAAAAATGCAATTTTACCACCTTTTAAGGGAAAACTTTTTTTAAATCCAATATTTGAAACTTTTATATTAAATTTGAAAAAATAAACTTTTTCTTTAGAATCAGGACCAAATAATTTAGTTTCAATAAATTTTTGGTGTTTTTCTGATAACTTTCATATTTGGGTGAATAGTGAAAAATACTATATTTTAGCTGAAAACAACTTTTTTAATCAAAATAATTTATAGTGTTAAATTATAAATTTTAGTGGTTTGTAATTATTATTACATTATATTTTTTCCACTTAATCCAATGCTGGTCATTGTAAATAATTTCACTTTGAACTTGGACATAAACAAGTGTCAATCTTTTGATAGTTATTATTTCATAAAAATATGCTTTTTAGTTTTGACAATGAGAATTAATTTTAAATTAATTAATGCAACTTCTTTGTTTTGAAATTTTTAAAATAGAATTCATTTTTTAATTCATAATATCAAAATTAGCTTAGGGTGAATTTTTTGGTATTTTTCTGAAAACTTTCAATTTTTGATGAATAGTGAAAAACATTGTGTTATTGTTTAAAACTCACTTGTTATTTAAATAATTAATTATTATATTTAAATTTATTTTAAGTAAAAATAGATAAATAATAATAATATTAGTTCAATGTAATTCATTGGAGTCATTTATATAATAAAATTAGATGTGTAAAATTTTATTGAACTTTTTACCATCTTTTACCCACCTTCTAGGAGGATTTAAAAATTTGTATAAAACATAATTTTACTGCTTCTGTGAATTGAATTTAAAAAATCCAATAGACATGGTTAACCTCGGTAAGTAAAATTTGGTTCAATAAGATGAAAATAATTTTTGGTAAATAGTAACTTTTGACTTTTATTTACCACAGTTAAAAGTAAATAGGGTAATTAAGGGTAAAAATGATATTATAATTACCCTAACACATGTCCTAATTCTATTGGATAAGTTTAATTTGACCAAAAACAAACTTAGTAATAAAATATTACCCTTTAGGTCCACTTGGATTAGATTAGTACATTTATTAATATTTAATTTAAAGAAGAGTTAAAAGTGTTAAATTCAAGTTTTCATAACTAAAAAATTTTAATATAGGGTTATACATAAGATAAATTCGACTATAAATATTCATTATAAAGATAAATATATTTCCTAAAAAATGGTATTTTATTTATAATTTTTATACATTAAATAATTTAATTTATTTATAACACAATGATGATGCAGTAATTACCTTATTAATGAAATATTAAAATAATTGATATTATAGATATCCAAATAAATGTAATTTGAGACTTTTGATGAATTAAAATAATTTTATAGGTTAATATTACATGTTAGGGTTGATTAGATAAATTTTTTATAATTTATAAGGTTGTTATGACTTTCAAAAAAACAAAATAGAAAATAGTGTCAAAATTGACATAAATTAATTTTTAAACAAATACTATATTATTGGTTGATATAATATTCCTAAAAATCTAAGGTTCGGCCAAAGGGCTTAAATAATATTATATATTTCATTAGTAAACCACTTGAGGTTCTTTTGGATGTTTATAGTAAGTTTATTAACCATATAGTGTAAGAATACAAGAAGACACGGTAAAAGTTAAATTATTTAACTTAGAATTAAATCTAAAAGATGTGGTTAAAATGGTAACCTAAACTTGTCTAAAACATATTGGTTGAGATTATTTCTACCCATCCCACTTTAGATTCTAAATAAATCAAATTTGGATCCATTATAAACTGAATATTATTTTATTATAAAATAATATTTCAATCTTTTCCTAAGGTTCCCCTCACCCCTCTTATAAAAGGGAACTCCCCCTTCTCTCAAATTCACACCTTCAAAGCCATTTGTCTCGGCCAAACCCTAAAACAAATATCCTCCCAACTTTCTTCACTTCATCCTAGAGGCATTACTTTGATCATAAATCCAATATAAGGATCCCTTTTGATCAAGTCAAAAGGAAGAACCCAAAGAAGAGGTAAATATTTCATCACCTCTTTCAAGTTCTTTTCTTCTTCCACTTCCTATTTCTTTGTTGTTTCCATTATAAAATAATAAATCTAGTATATCCTATATACTGTGATGTTATTATAAAAATGGTACAACCATATTCATTATTCTATCCATCCTATAAATGACAAAGTCACCATACGTGCGTACGTACGGATTACCGTCTCCATATTGTGGTGTAGTTTGTTATTCAAACATTTCATTATTTGGATGGGTATAATAATGAGTATAACTGATGTAAATAATAAATATAACATGTTAATTATTTTTTATATATGATATACCATCAAATTACATTCAATTTCTCCATCAATATAATGATATTGTCGGTCGTGCGTACATACGGATTATTGTCTCCACGACGCGATGAGATTCATTTCCACGATCACCATTCAACGATTATTATAAAAATATATATTATTAATAAGTATGTAATATATTAAATAATAATAATGGATACATATATATATATATATACTTACATATACCTTATTCTCTTACTTCTGTTCAATATGATATGAAAACAGAAACAACGTTTATGCGTACGAACGGCATACCATCTCCATAAATGGTGCCTTCCATTTCATATATCTATCTATTATAAATATTTATATTATAAATATATATGATATATAAATCAAGGTTTATATTCTGGAAGTATTTAAATCATGATCTAAATTATATGATCAAGAATAAAAAGATAAAACATGTACGATAAAGAAAGTGATTATTACCTAAAATGTTAATTTAACATGGAAATCATTATTAAATGGGTAGTATAAAGTCATAAATGGATCATATATGATATCATAATTATTTATATGGTTCTTTTATAATTTAATAAAAAAAAATTAACTATTATACAGGAGGTTAACGTACCCTCAACCATGGAAAAGTGCAAGGTAAGGGTTAATTTCTCAATCTCTTTATTATCTGAGGTTGTTTTTACGTAAGTATCTACTGGGGCCTCTTTATCATCCACATCCATGTTTCTTAAAAATGTATTTCAAAACATTTTTACTATTTACTAGACAATGGTTTAAAGTCATTTATACCCATATTTGACCCTATATGTTTTGAAAGTAATCTTTCAGTCGTTTTCCAAACAAGGTACTTTACGACCTTTTTGACAAAATTAAGATAAGAATGTCTTTTTTTAACTTATACGGTGGGTGTGGTTATTCTCTGCCATTATAACATCTTTGAAGATTCCCTTACAAGATTATAAGAATATTTTTCAAAATAAATGTTTTCTTTATAATTATGTGACTCTTAAAATTATTTCAAAATAGAAATAGATATTTCTCTCAAATAGTTTTGATTTCATCTATGTCAAAATCCTTTGATAAGTTTTACACTTGTTTGAAGTTTGTTTATTATGATACAAATCTTCCATATTGTATTTAATGTTTTGTGATATGTTTGAATGTGTATGAGTTATTTTTATGCCATTAATGGTTTATGGTTAAAGTATTGACATTTTGTATGCTAGTTTTAATATGAATGTTTATGTTATATTTAAACCTTTTCTTAAGATGAATGCATTGGACTAGTATGTTTCGGGTTGGGGACTGGTAAAAGTAAGCCCTCTGGGTTGGGGTCTGGTTACAGAAGACCCTCCGGGTTGGATTCCGGTTATAGAGGCTCTCCGGGTTGGTGTATGGTTACATAGGCTCTCCGGGTTGGAGTCCGGTTATAGAGGCTCTCTGGGATGGATTCCAATTACAGAGGCTCTTTGTGTTTGGGTCTGGTTATAGTTATCCCCTAGGTCCTAGCACGAGGCCTTGAAACAGAATTTAAAGTCCAGTACTATACATTTCCTAATTATAAAATTAGTTATTACATGTGATTATTTGACTAGTATAATATCCATGTGCATGTTTATATGGTAATGTTTGATTTATTTTTGCCATATTATGTTCACGTTTATATTTAAAAGGCTTTTGTTTTTATTACACATCTTACCTTAAAAGTTTATATATTCCACTAAATTATTTACCCTTACTGAGCATCTGATCTCACCCCTTTATTATGTTTTGTTTTCCCATGATCCCAAGAAGTGTTTTATGTTTGAGATTCAGGGTTAAGATAAGGGAACAATGGCATTCTCAAAGGATTTTTTTATATTTTATGTTAGAAAGTGTAATGTAACATTCATGTATGTAATCTATTTTCCAAGACTGTTAAACTGGTTGGTCTTTCGGGACTTGATTCCTTGTAATCATGCTAATGTATTAAAATAATTCACCGACTCTGGGAATCGAGGGTCGGGGAGTTACATGGAGAAAGAAAATTAAAGAAATGACTTGAGAGAAGACGTTACCTCTTAATCGGGTAACTCCTTTTGGTTTGTGCCAAAAGGATTACTTGTATTTACTTATTCCCAAGTGAAGGATTATAGGAGGAAGGGATGGATATTATTAAGTGTATTAGTTATATCTTGGATGAAATTAAGAGGTTTTATTAGTGTGATGAAAAGGGATAGGTGGTGTCCTTTTATAGGGAAGAAAAAGGACTCACATGGAATTTTTTAAAACGATTTGGATGTACACATTTTCTTACCTAAAAAAAGTCATAAAAAACCAACATAAATAAATAATAAAAGGTTTATGGATGAAAAGTTTCCTTAAAATGGGATTTTGACAAGTGTATAGGTCGTTTTTCCCCTAAGATTATGATTTAGTCCCTAATTAAGCTTAATTTGACCTTAATCGTTGTGATTAATTTTAATCATTTTGGTCAAAAATCAAAATGATACAATTATAATATAAATATTATACTGATTACAATGGTGTATCTTATTTTTTCTAAATTCACTTCACAGAAGTGATAAATTAGAGATTAATGTTAATCTCATAGACATGACGAAATTATAGGTTTTTAAAGTACAAAGAATTTCAAAAGTTTATTGAGTTTTTATATTCGATTTCAAAGTGAAATTTATTATAATGACCTAAATTGTATTAATATATGTATAATTTATCTAATGTGACCTTAAAAAATTAAAATATAATTTAACCTTAATAATTATTTAAACAAAAAGGCAGTTTTTAAGCTAAAAGCAGTATTTTTCACAATTCATCAAAAAATGAATTTTCTTAGAAAAATAAAAAAATAAACCTAATATAATTTTGACATTATAAATTCAAAAATTAAGTTTATTTTATCATATTAAATTTTTAAATTTTTCTAAAATTAATTTTATTATTTTTCATAGAAGGACATTAAAAGAAGTTCATTCGAGAAAATGATATTTTTAAAAATATAATAACTTTACCAAAAATAATATCTTTCATTATAAATATTTTTTATTTATATAAAACAATTATAAAAAATATTTTAAAATTAGTTATTATTTTTCATATTACTAATTTTAATGTCTAGGTTATAATTATCTCATTTAAATAGTTATAACTATAAAAAGATGTTTCGTAGAAACATCGTTGCTGCTTGTAACGTACACCAAGTTGATGTTTTGTGTAACATATAACAAGTTAATGTTTCATGTGAAAGGAATTTTTTACCTAGTTTATTTCAATAAATAAATTAAAATTTAATTTATTTGAAAAAAGGTCTATAAAAACTTGGTGTGTTACATTCTACCCCCCTTAAAATGAATTTTTTCCTCCAAATTCGTCAGTTGGGTAAAAATAAATGAGGATAATTTTGCTTCATAATATCCTAAAATTCCCCTATAGTTTCCTATAACTGGTAATTTCTCCACAAAACTTTGACCCAGTGAGTGGTCTTGTTTCGTAGAACTTTCTCTGATTGGTCTTGAATTTCAACTAGTTGGTCTTCATAAGATAGATCTTACTTCAGTGGTATGACCTCTGAGTTTAGTAAATGTGAAGGTTCAGGTATGTAATTCCTCAAGAGATATATATGTAACACATCATGGACTTTAGAGAGATTTGGAGGAAGTTTCAAGTGACAGGATATCATCCCAATATGATCAAGAATATAAAAGGGACTGATATTCCTAGGTATTAGTTTCCCTTTATTCCTGAATCTCTTTACTTTCTTCCATGGTGAGATTAATAGAAACACTTTATCACCAACTTAAAATTTTAGATCATACTGAAGGTTATTAACATAACTTTTCTGTCAAATTTGAGCTACCTTGATATTCTGTTGAATGGTTCTAACCTTATCAATCATTTCTTCAGCAATCTCAGGTCCCAATAGATTTCTTTCTCCAACTTCATCCCAATACATTGGAGCTCTAAATTTATTCCCATGAAGGGATTTATAAGGTTCCATCTGAATGCTTTAGTGAAATCTATTGTTTTAAGAAAAATCAACTAGAGGAAGGTATTTATCCCAAATATCTTTAAAATCCATAGAATGAGATCTCAACATATCCTCTAGGGTTTGAATTATTCTTTCAGACTGACCATTTGTCTTAGGATGATAAGTAGTGATGAAACTCAATTCTGTATCAAGTTCATACTAGAGACTTTTCCAAAACTGTAAGGTAAAACTTGGGATCCCATATGATACAATTGAATTTAGTACTTTGTGAAACTTTACCACTTCCTTAATGTATATCCTAGAAAGTTGATCTATATAGAACTCTTATTTGATAGTGATAAAGTGTTTTGACTTATTAAGGTTATCGAATACCACCTATATAGAATTAAACTCTTTATAGATTTCAGTTAGTCCAATGAAAAAATCCATGGTGATGTTCTCTCATTTCCATTCTGGTATGGGTAATGGATACAACATCACCTTGGACTTCTATCTTTCATCCTTAACTTTTTGGCATACCAAGCACTGAGATACAAACTCTGCAATATCTCTCTTCATTCCATACCATCATAAGTATTATTTCAAGTACCTATACACATTAGTACTTCTTGGATTAATAGATAATTAATAATTATAAGATTTCTCTAATAGATCCTTCTTCAAATCTGTTATGGAAGGAACACATACACGGTTCCTAAACCTCATCATTTCATCTTCATCAAGGTTAAACTTAGGAACATTTCTGAATTTCATCTATAGCTCTTCATATTCCTTCTACACCTCCTTAATCTTCACTAGGATAGAGGGTTGAACATTCATTTGAAAAAGATAAAAATTTTCCCATTCCTTCTGGATTTCTAGATCCATCCTTTGTAAATCTTGAAATATTGGATATTTTTTTAACCTCATCATGGATAAGATAGCATGATCCTTCTGACTTAAAGCATCATCAACCTTGTTCAATTTCCTATGGTGGTAATGTATTGAGTAGTGATAATACTTTATCAACTCTAACTATATTCTCTAGTTCATGTTCAACTCCATCTGTGTGAATATAAATTTCATACTTTTATGATCAGTATATATATCACACTTTTCTCCATGAAGATAATGCCTCTATATATTTAATGAAAAATTTACTGCTGCTAACTCCAAATTATTATTTGGGTAATTTTTCTCATGAATCTTCAACTTTCATGAGGTATAAGAAATAAACATGTTATTCTTTAAAAGAACACATCCCAATCCCTTCTTGGATGCATCGCTAAATATTACAAATCCTTCTCCACTACAAGGTAATGTAAGAACAAGTTCACTAACTAGACTTCTCTTCAGTTCCTTGAAATTTACCTCACATTCATCTATCTATAGGAACTTGATACCCTTATAAGTTATCTTGGTCAGAGTATTAGATAATCATGATAAATTAACTAAAAACTATCGATAATATCCATCTAAACTAATAAATCTATAGATCTTAGTCACTATGGTTGGTCAAGTACAATATTAAATAGCCTCCATCTTTGATGGATCTACTATTATACCATCTCTTGATATTATGTGACACAAAAATGAATCCTTTTGCAGCCAAAATTCACACTTTTTAAATTTTGTACATAACTTCTCCTTCTTTAGGGTCTTTAGTACAATTATCAAGTGATATTTATACTCCTCCTTGATCTTTGAATAGATAATAATATTATCTTTAAATATTACCAAAAACTTATTAGGGTAATTTCTAAAGACTCTATTCATTAAATCCCTAAATATAGTAGGGGGATTAGTAATACCAAAAGGCATCACAATATATTCATAGTGTTCAAGCCATGTACAGAATGTTGTCTTGGGTATATCCTCTTTCTTGACCCTCAATTGATGATATCTAGAATGAAGGTCATTATTGGAAAAGTATTGAGCTATGAATAGTTGATCAAATAATTCATCAATATGAGGGAGAGGATACTTATTCTTAATCATGATCTTTTTCAATTCATGGTAATCAATGTATAGTTGCATTGATCCATCTTATTTTATCAAAAAAAAAGAACTAGTGCACCCCAAGGTGACACACTTAGCCAAATTAATCTCTTATAATGGTTTTCTTGGAGTTTCTTCTTCAATTTATACAATTAAATTGGATCCATTCTAAAAGTAGTCTAGGAAATTGGTGTGGAACTAGGTATGAGATCTATTGTGAACTAAACTTCACATTTTGGTGTAATACTAGGAAACTCTTTCAGAAAGAAATCCAAAAATTCTAGAAAAATAGTAATATTTTCAATATCAATTTTCTCCCCAACCATTTGAGATAAAAAACCCTTTTGAATGGTAATTAAGACCCATACACTGGATTTAATCTCTATAGGAAGTTCAAACATATTGCCACATTGATGGATGATCATAGGAAGGTTTAAAATATCAAAAGTAACTTCCCTTCCTATAAAATTTATGTGAGATTTATACATATAAATACAATACATGCCTAAGATGACATCAAATTTAACCAAAGGAATAATGAAAATATTCATAGGAAGTACATTCCCCCAAACTTCAACCGGAGAATAATCATAGACTTGAGTTGAAATCATCATACCATTAGGGTTTTTCACTGCTAATTCCACATGTAATTGTTTTTGTGGAATCTTAACACCCTTAAAAAATTATTTTGATATGAAGTAGTGGGTAGATATATAATAAAATATGACATTTGTAGTTCTAGAGAGAATGGTAAGTATACCTTTCATCATATTGTTATCGCACTTTTCATTAGAAATAAAAATTTCATGAGATTTACACTTGTCCCTTAGATTAAGAGGTTACTGACATCGATCATCATAACCAGACCTTGGGTTTGGGAATGGGTTAGTATAATTCCTATTCTCAATACACTTTTAGAACTGAATCATGGGAGGTGAATTTTGGGCCGCTTTTTCCCCATTTTCAATATTACCTAACTTATTCCCATAACTTCAATAATCAAATGCTCAATGTTATTCCCTTACACACTTAGAAACTTTATTAGACCCCTTAATTCAATTTCCTCCATGATTATTCCCACAATTAGAGCATAAATGGAAGCTCATATTATTCTATTCGTGATTTTTAGATTCTATTTTAAACTCTATCTTCCTCTTTTTGTCAAAACCATGATATTGATACGTGAATACAACCTACATTTCAAACTTGATTCAAAAATGAACAATCTATTCATATCTACTTAATTATCTTATAGACAACACCCTTCTGAGACTTATCTTTAATCCACTGTAGAACCTATAAAATTTACTTTTGGGTTGGATGATAATTCTTGAAGCGTACCTCACAAGTCTCATGAAATTAGCCTCGTAGGTACTGACGGATTCATCATCCCATTAATTAAACTCAAGGAATTATTTATCCATCTTGGTATTAAGAATATAGGGAAATTACTTATTGAAAAATAAGTTCTTTAACTCATCACAATCCATGAATTCAATCTCATTTTGCTGCCTTGTATTATTGATTAAATTCCACCACTAGTCAGCTTCGTCTTCTAACTGATAGACAGATAGAATGAATTTCTCATGACCCAAACACTAGATAATGAAAAATATATTTTATTAGTATTTATCCATTGTTCATAAATAAGTGGATCAAAATTCCCTCTGAAATAATGTGGACATTTCCTCCTGAAAGACTCAACAGAATTTTGTTCCCTCCTTTTCTCATTTGGAAGTCCACCATGATTCATAGATTGAGAAAGCTATGTGAGCATAGAAATGGGGTTTTTCACTCCAAATCCCATAGAATTTAGTTTCTTAAGAGGATAATCATTTCATTTTCCATCACAAATCACCATTAAAAAAGTTTCTTTGGGTTTTATCCATTAACTAAAACCAAAAGCATAGAGTAAGAAACAATTATCATATCCAGGAACCACATAATCATGAAAAGTCACTTATAGGATGTCTAATTTATTACACCCTCCTTAATCTAAGAAATAATGGGTTTATCCTAGTTTATTCATATCCAAATTATTTTTAAATTCTTCATGATTTTTTGTAAAGATTTTCTGAATTCCCAAAGCATATCCCATGGGAGTGTCAAATGAGGTGTGCAACAAGGCCCGTTTTTATGTACCATATAACCATGAGTCAGGCCCATAACATATTTTTAGAGTTTTAACCCCTAGGTACATCTATTCCAGATTCATATCCACTTTTAGTATCCATAAAAGGATTTATTTCTAGGAAACCACTCAGTCTATCCTTCACCAAAATTCCAGGACATTTTCCTATGATTTTTCCTTATCCTTATAATTGTCCTTATACATGTCCTTAGGGTTCTCACTAAGGTTTTCTCATCCTAGATTTCAAAGGTTAACTAAAACTTTACTCTGATACCAACTATATCAACCCTCACTTTTCATACATTAACATTACATAACTTTTACGGAATACTTAAAACATTATACAAACAGATGCCCAAATACTGTACTAGTCTAGTACCTTTGAAAACATGGAAACATAAACACTTATATATAATTGAGCTACATTATCTCCCACTAGGATCTTCTTGACTATCACCATTATTAGACACATCAAACATAATACACATCTTCATAACCTTGGGAAGGAAACATAAAACAGGGTGAGATCAAATGCTCAGTAAGGGTAAACAAGGGAGATATGTAAACATAATCATGAGCATAAGGGTATGAGAATGTGATCATGAAAATAGAAGATCATACCCTATATATCAAATATCATATACATGAATCATGGAATAGGGATTGGAAGTTCATAAGACGTGAACCATAAGGAAATAAAGAACATAATCCATGAAAACATAACATAGGAATAAAACATGTAATTGTGTCAAACACATAAGAATATAGTATGATTTCCATAGTATCCAAGTAATCACTGGAAAGATAATCTTGGTATTATGGGTTCACTCCCCATACCATCTAGGTAGTCATGGTTCACTCCCATGGATATCTTGGTAGCATGAGTTCACTCATCATGCTATCTTGTTAGTCATAGTTTACTCTCATGGCCATCTTAGTAGACAAGTTTCATTCTCATTATCATCTTAGTCTATCTCATGAGATATAAATTTAAACCCAATGTATTGTAGGTATATATAGGTCCCACCCATCTCATAATGAAATCATACATACATGTGCCACAAGATCATAAATAATCATATCATAACCCATGAAATTAAATGGGTATTATAAGCATCTAATCATATCATAACTAGTGTAAATAGATAGGCTTCATAATCATTTCATCATAAACATAACCTGTGAAAATAAGTGTGTTTAAAAAACATAAACTTGTGAAAGAGAAATGGGTTTCATCAACATCATGCCATTAAAATGTAATCCATATAGAGAAAGAATATGAATGGAAACATTGAATAATTTCCCCAAAAGGTATGACTAATACCAATGGATGTTATCTTATATGGTAAATAATTTTTAAAGATGTTTTAAAAAAAATCTAAAGTAAAATGTCCTTTCTTCATTGAAAATGCTTTTTAAAACAAAAACCTTTTTGAAAAAAAAATCATTGGAAATATCTTTGAAAATTTATAAAGCATAAAAAACCGTAAAACATATTTAAAATCCTTTTTCCATGAAAATGGGATTCAAATATCTTTTGAAAACATTTTTGAAAACATGGTTTTTGAATACAATAGATTTCTGACTTGAGAGACAGATGGTCAGATTTTACTTAAAAATATTATATTAAGTTCCAAAGAGTGTAAAGTGGCACTAATACATGAGGATATACTAAATAAATATATTATAAGTAAATTCATGAGTTTTATTGAGATATGGATCATAATATTTCATTAAAGGAAGCATAAACATAAACAATCTTGAAAAAATGATGAGATTGTGTCTACAAACTCTTATAACTTGGTAACTTAGGATTATAATCTCCATGAAATAAAATAAAATTACGTTAAGCTTAAAATATCATGAAATAAATTAAATTCATTATATAACATGGAAAATGGAAGTATATACACCTCTAAAGAGAATTTAGGTGCATAAAAAAACACGAGTCTGAAAGAAGGAAAATTCAGACAAAACTATTTTACCAATTTTGAAACTTTTGAAACTTAAAACCCATGAAAGAAAGATCATAAAATGGATATTTAAATAAACATAAATTTAATTATAATATAAATAGAATAAAATCATGTTAATTACATACACCACACAAAATAAAAGAGTGGTTAACATAGAATGTATCTCATAGAAATAAAAAGTGAGATGAAGTCTCCTTGCCTTTTGTCTTGAATCTCATCGTACTCCTTCAAAACACCAGTATAATAAATATAAATTTATTATAAATATTTTACAGAAATATATTCTTATATATATGGTTTTATTATGACCTTATATTACCTGATTGTTAATAATACATGTTAAGGTTTCACTTTGGGTAATATTCGCTTTATTCTTCACATGTGTTTTAATTTGTTATATCTTTGGTATTTATACTTTATATCATGATTTATAGAATTTAAACCATGATATAAATATAATGTATATAAATTTCATGTTTATTATAATAATATATATAATATTTAAGTATGAAATGGAATACATTGTTAATGGAGATAGTAGGTCGTACGTACGCGTGAACGCTATTTCTGTTTAATTGTTGTGTTGAAAGAAATAAAGTAAACGACATATATGTACATATGTTTATATATATATATATATCATTATTATAGTATTTTTATGATATCATATATGTCTTATATATTCACTAAAACCATCCTTAATAAAATCCATGTAGTGTATGAACGAATCATTTCACTTTGAGGGGCGGTAGTCCACACCACCTTAAACGAAATTATCACATTAGCACCAAATGGAAAGTAAAAAGTTATATATTGTAAAAGGAATAAAAAATATTAAATAAATAAAAAATATAATATATAAAATATATAAATATATTTCCAATAATAATTTCCACCATGATAGGCGGTACAAAAAATTGAACAATTATTGTTTAGTGAGTTGGTAGTTCTCTGTACACATAAACATCATGTTCATTATCCATTAGATTAATGTGTGTGTAAGTATAGGTTAAAACCTTTTCATAAAAATATCCTGGTATATTTAAGATAATTTTGTTTTTATACAAGCATGGAATAAAGAAATTTGAGGGGGTGGAGAAAGAAAATAAAGAAAGGACTTGAGAGAAGATGTTACCTCTTAATCAGGTAACTCCTTTTGGTTTGTGCCAAAAGGCTTCCTTGGATTGACTTATGCCCAAGGTAAGGCTTCTAAGAGGAATTTAGGAATTTTTTTAATTTTATTGGGTATATATTGGCCAAACATAAGAGTTTTGAGATGTGTGAAGAAGAGGTATAGGTGGTGTCCATTTATAGGGAAGGAAAATGACTCACATGGAATTTTTTAAAACAAGTTAGGTGTACAAATGGTCTTACCTTAAAAAGTCATAAAAACAAAAATAAATAAATAATTGAAGGTTTATTTACTAATAATTTCTATAAAATTTGTTTTGGACAAGTTTATTGGTCATTTGGGTCCCTATGATTAAGGTTTAATTCCTAATTAAGGTTAATTTGACCTTAATTGATGTGATTAATTTTAATCACTTTTATGAATCATTTTTGGTAAAAAAATAAAAATGATCCAATTAGAATATAAATATTATACTTATTATAATTTTTTAGGTTTATTTTTCAAAATTCAGTTCATATAAGCATAAAATTTAAGATTAATGATAATCCCGCAGATGGGACGAAATTACCGGTTTTTAAAGTAAAAAGAAGTTCAAAAGTTTATTAAGTTTTTATAATAAATTTTAAAGTGAAATAGATTATAATGACCTATATTATATTAATGGATGTATAATTGATATAATTTGACCTTAAAAAAGTTTTAAAATATAATTTAACCTTAATAATTATTTATATGAAAAGGCATTTTTTAACCTAAAAGCAGTATTTTTCACTATTCATCAGAAAATAAAGTTTCTCAGAAAAATCCAAAAAATTAACCATAAGATAATTTCAAAGTTATAAATTCAAAATTGAAGATTATTTTATCAAATTAAATTTCTAAATTTTTCTAAAATTAATTTTATTTTTTTCACAAAAGGACACTAACAGTAGATCATTCGAGAAAACAGTATTTTTAAACATATAAGTACTTTTCCAAAAACCATATCTTTCATTATCAATATGTTTTATTTATATATAAAAATTATAAAAAATATTTTAAAAGTAGTTATTAATGTTCATATTACTATGTTTAATGGCTTGGTTATAATTATCTAGTTTAAATAATTATAACTATAAAATGATGTTTCGTAGAAATATTATTGTTATGTGTAACATACGCCAAGTAATTATTCCATGTAACATACAACAAGTTCCTGTTCCATGTGAAAGGAATGTTTTACCTAGTGAATTGAAAGAAATAAATGAAAATTTACGTTATTTTAAAAAAATTCTATAAAAATTCAGGGTGTTACAAGTAATTAATGTCATTTGTTTATATTTAATAAGTTCTTTACACAATCGTGGCTATGAAAAATTAAAATAAGTTACTAAATTTTAAAAATGGATTCATTTGGGTGAGGAGAATATTGAACCAAAATGAATAATGCTAAAATTAAGTTATAACAATTTCATTTGAGTTTTATCAATAAAGTGATAATTATAACTCTGGTTTAAGGAACTTAAGAGAAAGGGATAAATGGAAGTGCCACTTTTTAAAATTCTAATTCCACTTAAATATATCTATTTCACTCCTAGAATTGGAAATTGAACTTAAATTGAGGCAATGATATTGATTAATAGAAGAGTCATAGTAATTCAAATAATAAAGAATCTATGATTTTATTCTTCCCTAGATCATGTACTTAAGTCTAGTTAGGAAATTTATCTTTTAAAAAATAAAATTCTTCGAATTTCCTAGGAGTAAAATAGTTCAAGTATGGGGGAGTGATGTGAGCCAACATTTTTATATTTTTATATTCTTTTCAATGGAAATTATCCCTTAACTAATTTAAATCATGGGTAATTAATTCATTCTTTTTTTACTTTGGTGGATTTGAAATTATTTTGATAAACTTTAAAATTTATTTTTAATGATTTATTAAAATTTTGGATTTATAGTCAAGCCATAATTTTATTTTGAATTCATAATTCAATTGTTTAAAGGCCTTTAATTATATTTTCAATGTTTTTATTCAATTTTATTTTAATCAATAATAAACCTATATTTTGTTTTGATTTTTAATTGTGCAAGATGGAAAAATAAAAAAGGAGTGATCATAAACCTTTGAGGCTAAACATAAACCTTTGTCCCCAATCATAAGTCTTTGCCCTCAAGTGTAATACTTTGTTGGGATGATTGAAATAATTTTTTTAGATGATCTTAAGGATTTTCTAGGTTGAGTGTAAATCTTTTCACTATGTCATAAATCTTTATCCAACATCTTAAGACTTCAGGACTTGTCCATTTGTTAAGTAGATTCCCAATATAAGGCTTTGTCAAGTTAAGCATAATACTTTGAACCTGATCATAATGTTTTTTCCAGTATCGTAAGACTTCGGTACTTTATTATTTTTTAAGTAACTTCCCAATGTAAGGCTTGAAAGTTTTATGATACCACAAGTTACCGTATGAAGATCTCATAGTCAATCATTCAACCACACCTTTTTCTCCAACTAAACCCAGGATAGACCATGGATAATTTTTAAAAACCAATAGTACATACCCATCATTAGAATAGTCCCTTCCTATTTCAAATGGTCCCACTCCAATAATCATTTCTACCTTCCTTACATGAGTAACACTCCTCATCCACTATTATCATCATGCATCAGATAATTTCACCCATTATTCTTATTAAAGGTGTACATATCTTGATTGTGGTAAGGGAATGTTTCAAAAATAATAATTAGGAATATTCCTATCTTGAAGAATCCACACCCTCAAGATTCATACATGGAAGAATCAAATAAAAGTGGGGATCAACATTGAAATTGAAGAATAGTCTCAAAGGAACTAAAATTGTTATAGAATGAATAAGAAACTCATGTCACACATTTGGGGTGTAGATATACTTTAATAAAGTCCTTGAGTATCTCTATTTAAGGAAAAAATCACTAAGTGTGGGTGCTTTCATGATTTCTCGATCTACTAGAGTTATTATTTACTATTTTTATGTCCTTCTACTATAATAAATCCTATGATGTCACATTAATCCATTAGTGGCCAATCCAATGAGATTTACCTTACCCTCTATTAATGAATTATTATTTTTAATTGTTTATATATTCTATCAATATCTATGGATTTATTCAAACTACTAATAAATTAAGATATTTCCTTATTTATTTACACTTTAAATCCATATCCCCTCTTTCACTTTATTTTATTCACAACCCACTTAGGTTCTCACCAATAATTGAAATCATGAGTAGTGGATTGAACTAAGGGTGATTGAAGATCTCTAATCACTAGGATAAGTGTGGTTATAGAATTAATCAATCATTTCATCCCTCTGATAAAGTTGGAACTTCCAACTAAGGAAAATAAAGTAAGGTTTCACTTATTTAGAGATAAACATGAGATTAAAATAAATAAAATAATGATTTAATTGTAAAGGTAAGGGAATATCTGAGTTTAGACCACTTACATTAAACAAGATTTAAAATTAACCTACTTCAATCATTTTTTACTCAAAAAAAACCCATTAAAAAAAGAACACACATCCAAAACACTCTCCTTTTCTAAGATAACATAAGTCCCACTACTACTGAATTTATTCAAGTTCAAAACAAATTGTTGAGGGTGCCATGACATGAATCACATCACCCAAAAACCTCCGCTAATATATATTTTTGAACAATAGAGGCCTTAGGTTTATTCATACTTTTAACATATCCCATAATAATTTTCATATATCATTCAAAATGATTCATCCAATGTAAAAATATAAGCCCACATAACCTTATATTTTACACTAAATGAATAGAAAAATAAACCATTATATCAAAAATTAATTGTGGAAAATATATATCCAATTGACAAAGTATGAGGATATATTCATTCTATAACTAATTTAACCAATTTGGATCCATAAATTTATGGTAAATGGAATTTAAAAAGTTAAAAAACTTGATGATATACTTTTTGATAGGCATCAGTAATCATCCATGTAGTGAAAACAATTTTAATTACTATATAAATACATGATAGTCATGAGATTTCATGCCTATTAGCTTCAAATTTATAAATGACACCAAATTTTTCATATTTAAAGAATATTTACTAGATACTTTAATACCATTCATACATTGACATAAATTCATATGTTTACTCTTTATTTATTTTTTTGTGGGGGGTGATGAGTTCTGGACAAATGCCCAGAACCCTGTAATTTATTCAAACAAAAGGAGCATACAAGTTACATGAGTTGAAATGAGGGAAATTTTCTAGAATCTCTAATAAATAAAGGAATCAAATACAGTGGTAGATTATTCCTCCAAGTGATCTCATGAGAGACTCCCATTTTGGTGAGATTGTCGGTGATCTTGTTCGCTTCAAGGAAGGTGTGTGTAGTGATGAAGTTGAGACTGTTGAACGAGTTGAGGCAGTTAATCCATCGGGGGGGTGAGATTCCATGAAAGGTGAGTCACACCCTTACATATGTCTTGCACAGTGGTAGAAGAGTCTCTCTCGATCCAGATGTTGCTCCAGTTGAAAAGTTTTGAAAAATTGATGGAATGAATGATACCCAACATTTCGGCCTCCAGAGTAGAAGAAATGTCGTATCTTCCATAGAAACATCCGAGAATATGATCAAGATGGTCTCTAAAAACACCTATTCATCCCGAAGGACCAGGGTTTCCTTTCGAGGCTCCATCAACGTTGATTTTAATCCATCCAGGAGGAGGAGCCTTCCAGAATACTTCAATAGTGTATTTAAGTTTTGGATATATTCCAGTTACTCCAATCCGACGGAGGGTTTCAAGATCAATGACAGAATTGTCACAATGGTCTTTTTTAATCATGGCAGCCTCTTTGATGGCAATAAGTATCCTCATTTTACCTGCATTTAGTTTAAAAGAGATATTGTTGAAAATGAAATCATTTCTACCATACCAAAGGATATGAAGAAGCTCTGAAACGGCAGTGAGAAAAAGGTTTCTAATTTGCGGTGGCCTCAGAAGCTCAATTGTCCTTTTTAACTGCGAGAAAATAAAGTTTTCCAAAATCCATCTGCACTCAAAGAGGTCAAAAATTTAATTCCAAAGAGCAGTAGTAGTCTCATAAGATAAAAACAGGTTGTTTATGTCCTCCCGATGTTGGTTTCACAATCTACATTTAGAGCAAAGATAAAAACCATAAGACCGAAGACAACCATCGGTATGAACTTTTTGGTGAGAAATTCTCCAAATGAGGGTAATATGAGAAGGTTTTATCCAAGCCTTATTGAAATTAGCGATCCAGCTGAGATTATCATCAACATAAGATAGATGGTGCTTATAATATTTTTTGGAGTATAACAATCCATTTTTAGCTAGTTCCCAAACCAAAAAGTCATCATTGGAAGTGAAGTAATAATTATCGACAATATCCTTAATAGAATCCGAAAGATGAGCACCAGAAGAATTGATCATGTCCCTGGTGAAGCAGTTAGTGGGATTAGGAGAAAAAGAAGTAGGCATATCTGATATAAGAGGGGAACCAGTCCAGTTATCAAACCAAAAATTTAAAGTGGATTATTTACTAACAATCCATCTAGAATTTTCCAAGATAGAAGAATAATAATATTTAATAGAGGTCCACATAGAGGAATACATGTAGTGTAAATTACCAGATTTAAGTCTATCAAGAAAACGAGTTCTGATAAATTTCAAGGAATGAGAGAAAACTATAAATTTATTAACATATATATTAAGTCCAATCTTTCAAGAAATTCATCTTCTATATTTACTTTTATATATAAAAAATTCTGATCAAACTATCAAATATTTTTTTCTCAATATGTATAACATAAATGTTATGTTTTACCTCAAAAAATATCTAATAATTTAGATTAAATAGGATGGAATATTTATTAAATGTATTTTTTGAAGGAATGAACTTTCTATATTCGAAAATGTGACATCAATGGTTTTCACCTTGTTTTAATATTATTTGGTTGTCAATGGTTTTGGGGATTATCAACTAAATAATATTATAAAAAGGTAAAAAAAATTGATGTCACATTTGGGAAGACATAAAGTTATAGTCATTAAAAAAATACATGGAAGAAACATTCCATCTTATCCAATCTACCTTATTAGAGATTTATTTGAAGTAAAACATAACATTGATTCTATGAATATTAAGAAAAACACATGTGATAGTTTAATCATAACTTTTTAAGATATAAAAGGAAATACAAAAGATGGATTGCATACAAGGTTGGACGTAATATCTATGGAAATATGTTTTGATTTAGCACCCATTGTGAAAGGGAAAAATAATATATTCACTTATGGATTGTCACATGTTAAGAAAGATTCTAAAGAATTTTTTTTGTAAATGTGTGCGTGGTATTAAAGTACCCATTGGGTATTCTTCAAATGTGAAAAATTTTGTGTCATTGAAGGATTTAAAGTTAAAAGGCATGAAATATCATGGTGGTTATGTATTAATGCAACAACTACTGTCAGTTTCACAACATTCCATATTGTTGTTTCATGACAGAAATTATATCATCAAGTTGTGCTACTTTCTCAATTCCATTTTAAACAAATTTATGAATCCAATTTTCTTAAATTTTTTAGAGATTGAATATTTCTTGTTACATTGTCAGCTAGAGATGTATTTTACACCATAATTTTTTATATAATGGTTCATCTAGTGATTCATTTAGTGCAAGTGATAAGTTTATGTGGGTCTATATATTCACATTGGATTTATCCTTTTGAATGATGTATAAAAATTATGAAGTGATATGTTAAAAATGTATATCGACCAAAGTCATATATTGTTTAAAATTATATATCATAGGATTTAGTTGAGTTTTGTACTAACTACTTGTATGAAGTGGAGCACATTTATTTCCATATATCTCAACATTTTCTTATAAATAGTTAAGGTAAGGGGAAATACACTCGATTGGGGGTAAATACACTTGGTATAGGAAACATATTAATAAAATGTTGGCCAAAAAATTGGAAAGATTTTTTGTTAATGATACTACCCCAGATACTTGGTACTCTATTTATTATACCACTATATCTAAAGTTAACTTATATCATCACCCTATATTGGAAAATATTTTCACTAAATAGGTTAATCCACCCTTTCTTTTCAGATTTAAAAATGTTTGGATTTTTCATCCTGATTGAAAAAAAATTAGTTCAGAATACTTGGAATTCTATCAATTATAAAGATGATGAATTGTCTTGTGGTTTAAAGATTAAAATTATTAAGGAAAATATTAATATCTAGAGTTTGTAGTTCTTCACTCATATTTATGAAAATATTGTCCAATCGGAATCCTTTCTTTACTCTATTCAAGAAGATAACATTGGATGTGATTTTTCCATAGGTATTGGGTGGGAATGTGTGATCACACAGGACCTTAATACCCTTATAAATCTCAAATAAGGCATGAAAAGGGAGGATATAAAAGTGAAGTAGATTAATTATGGTGATAGTAACACCAAATTTTTTAATACCCTTAAAAAGTTTAGGAAGATCAATAAACCCTTGGCTACTCTTAATGATAATGAGGAGTTTTTTAGAATAGATAGGATTTAGCTGCTCATGTTCTCTATTTTTACATGAATCTCTTCAATAGACCCCTAAATAACATTGATTTAATGAAAGATGTAATTATTAGGCTTTTCAATCATGAGGAAAACTCATATCTTTCTATAATACCTCTTGATTTTGAGATTAAAGAATTAGTTTTTGGGCTTAACGCAGGTAGCTCTCCTTGGCCATATGGGTTCATAAATTATTTCTTTCAAACATTTTGGGAAATCATTAATTATGATGTTTTCAGAATTATTAGTCATTTTTTAAGGGTGGACAATTGATGCAGGTCATAAATGATCAATTTTATTCCCTCATTCTGAAATTGGAAATGTAAATGAGATTCATCTTTTTAGAACCATGTCACTTTTCAACACTATTTGTAAGATCATTGTAAAAATTATTTCTAATGGGATGGTGGGTATTGTAGGTAATATTATCTCTTAAAATTAGTTTGGTTTCATAAAAGGTATAATTATTCAAGATTGTCTCATTACTTCCTATTAATGTGTTAATATTCTTAGGAAGTATACTAGGGGAGGTAATATTTCTCTCAATATTAATGTTAAAAAGTCCTTTGATACTCTTAATTGAGGTTTTATTTGCAAGGTTTTATCCAAATTTGGATTTGAGGAGTTTTTTGTTAAATGGGTCAAAATCCTTCTGAGATCTTTGTGGAGATGGTGGCCTAGAACCAACTACTTTGTACTTTATTCATTAATAAATACTTTATCACATCTTGATTGTTCTTCTATGTGACAATGCATGTGATAATGTCCCAAGGATAGCTATTGCATTAAAGGGTCATAGTGGATCCCTACTATGATGAGAACCCGGGAGTGCCATAACACTGTTATTGAAAATATGTTCTATGGTCGGATGATGTTATTTAAGGGACACAAATAATACAGTCCATTAGAGGTGAGGACTCATAAAACTTTGAGGCACATTCTCATGGTGTGCACCCCTGGTAATATCCAGTAGGATATTATGAGAACGAGACCCTCCAGTAGGAAATCCACATTTCATAGTGTCATTGGAAGTTCCTATCTGCAGATATGTGTATTGTTCCTTAGACTTTAAGATTATTATTAATGGGTATTACAACTTTCACACTTAGATGTATTGACGAAAACTGTGATGACACACTGTTCGCAGCGAGGTAGGATACGTTGGGTGCATCACGAGTGATACTACATTAATAGATAATGCCAGAAAGGATTTGTACCTTCTGTTCCATAATGGAAGTAGATATCTTAGGCCCCTTTATGGAATTTATATAGCCTAAATAATTCCATGGCCATGGTGTGGAATGGGAAAGTTCAATTCTAGAAATTCAAAGAAAGAATAATCGAGCACATGGGTTGATGGCACTAGCATGCAACCCGCTTGATTCAAGATATTGAGACAAAGGGATTAAATTACACAACAAGTGTTCATATGAGGTGACACGTTAATGTGGCGTTAACCTCTTTCTCTTGGGTACCTTGACCCATTTCTAGATAGTAATCTTGGACTTTATGAAAGACCGCCTAATGCCAAAGAGATAGGCCTAGAGGGTCACACACTAAGTGTATCCAAGTATCTCAAGTAGAATAAAGATTATTCCCATATGTGGTTTAATAATTATTCAAGGAAGCCTAAATCTTTTTAATGTTGGAGGAAGAATAAAATGAAAAAAAAAAGATATACACGCCGTGTACATTGAATGTACATGCTATGTAGTTTTCATTTTAGAAAGGAAATGAAAAACTAGTACAGGCTGTGTATTAATGATTACACACCATGTAGTTTTTCCACTCAGGATTTTGAGGAAATAATATCATTTTATTAAATGATATTTTTTATAATCAGAGTTGGATCATGTCAAGGAATTAATGATTCGACATGGGGGTTTTCAATAAGAGTTAATGAAATAAATAAAACATGTAACACATTTATTTATTGTCATAACTCTATAACCTCAAAACCAATTATAAATATCCTCACAACCCCAAAACTTTTCCCTAATAGTTGTGCACAACAATTCTGGAGAATTATCTCAAGGCCGAAATAACTCCTTCCTCCAAGAATTCTCTCAAGACCAAGAGAGATCCTCCTCCATCGAATCAAGGCGATCTAAGGAGGACAATACAAGCAAAGGCTTCTCCACGCTAGAACCCAGAGATTCCTTTGGCGATGTCTAAAGATACGTGGAGCACATGTGGATCACCACTATAGGAATCCTACACTTGGATTCTACGACACAACAATGGATCACATCGGATTGTGACTGGAGAAATCAATGGAGAAATAATTCCATAAAGGTAATTATTATCAATTAATTAAATTAATTATAACCAACATATGATGATACTCCTTTGTGGTTCTAGGAATATTCTTATTATTTGTCTATATTCGTGATTCGATCCATGGATTCTGGAGTTTATCGTCATATTGATCCCAGATTGATCATTGCTAATGGAAAGAAGCTAAGTGGGAACATCCACCCATGAGCTTTTGTTGTGCCCGGAACCTATAAGTGGTATCAGAGGGAGGTTATATCATTGATTATAAATATTTAGTTTTTCGTTGGTGATTTACGCATTTAATAATTTAGCTGTTTCAATTCAAGTTAATATTTCTTTAAATCTGAATCTAGAGATATGTTCCTCCTCTCTCGTTTCACGTTCACCTCATAGAAACGAATTTTTTCTTTTAATTTTGATTAAAATAAAATATAGGATCTCATCCGGAGGTGACAAAAATTCCTGGCCATACAAAACCAGAATACATGGCGTGTATTCAGAAGTACATGCCATGTAGTCTGGGTTCAATTCATTGGACTGATCCGCCAAATAAATCCGTGTAAATGGATCATACCATAGTCATAAATAGCACAGTGTGTTGACCAGGAATAGGTGGCACATGGTTTTTGGATTACACACTGTGTGGTCCACTGAACATGGTGTGTAGTCCCTTCAGGTTAGGGTTGGACCGTGTACCCTGTACATGACTTTCCCAACCAGAAACCGTGTAATGCAGACACTACACGGTGTGTATCTCATTGAACACGTCGTGTACTCCAAAAATTTCTGAAGTACAAAAACACACCATGTCCCTGGGCGTGTAATTCGGATGGACGGTGAACAAAATTACACACCGTGTAGTCGGAACTACACACCGTGTACTCATCCAAATTACGCAGATTTATTAAAATTTATTATTATATTATACAAACCCTTGAGACGTGTACCATAGTGCAGGCATAAAGCTGAGACACAACACGTGATAGGTATTTTATATATGTGTGTTTAATTTAATATCTGCGTAAATGGGAATTCACCGGGTTGCCTCCAAGGTACAAGTTACGTACAAAGATAATTTTAAATGAATTTATTTGTTTAAAATTACGATGGATGATAATCTCAAGGAAATTCAGAAAAAGGATTTAATATAAAAGGATTGATTAATTAAAGATAATTAATTGATTCAAGTTTCATTTCTATTAAACAAGAATGATTAAATAATTTAATGCTAGTTTTATTTATGCATAAAAATTGTTGTATGCATGGATGATCATGAGCAAGAATAAGACCTTTGTATGTGAATGGTTTCTTTTAATTTATTTATTTAAATTAAATTTGTTGGCATGCAAGCCTTCTCCTCATTAATATGTAGGACATGCATGCCCAAGGTTTATTTTATGTAAAAAACCCCTTTTACCCCTCACCTGCATGTGAGATAAATGAATATGTAATGGATGGAGCTCCCAACCTAGTGGAGGTGGCTCAAGTCAGGTGACAAGGTGAAACCAATCCAAGGAGATACAAAGGTGGACAGGTGGAAAGCTGTAAACACGAACCTAAAAGGTTCAAGGTGTTTCTCCCCTAGGTCTTGGGTTAGTTTATTAATAGCTAGATAAACTAACCAATAGAACAAGCTCATGATCATACCATTTATTTTATTTCTGTCAGTTACATGGTTTATTTATTGTTGTTGTGTTGTCATGATCACACAATTAATGAATTAAACAATCATGAAAGATGGAACTAAAATAAGAACGGCTTATGCGTAAAATATTATCTTAGACATGGTTAATCACTTAAGTATATCCCACTTAATATTAACAAGCATGTAATCAAAGATAATAAAAAGGAAATTTAAATATAACGATAAAATCCCTCAAATAAATATTAAGTCGGCATAGCCTTCCATAATCTTAGTTAGAATTTAACCATAGTTCAAAGGGCTTGACCAACCCTAGTTGGGGTGATTTCAATTATTGTGGAATTATAATTCAAGGTTTTGGGTTGACTTGACTTGGTTCGCATCAAGGGTTGACTACCACAGCAGGACTTGGTGTGACCAAGAGGCAAAGGTTGAGGAAACCCAAAATAAAAGGATTTCTAGATTGGGGAGTCCACTCAATGGATCAAGGAGCTGCGAGTTAATGCAGTTGGAATTTGGAATTTGGAATACCTACCTAAAACCATTAAAGTTGCTTGAACAACCCTAGTTGGGGTAATGTGAAGGGAAATATGGATCCTTTCCACTAGAATATTCAGGCAACAGAATGTTTCGAAGTGAATAGTGGGGGCTATTGGATTTCGATAAAATAGTGGGAGACTAATAAGTATTAATTTATTTATTTGTCTCAATTTTATCATAATAAAGTACTAAACCTTTTCTCATCTTAATTTGTAGAAACGGAAAGAAAATGACTTCAAACATATCATTTCAAACCATACTCGATAAGGAAAACCTTCTAATCGACACCAATTTCCAAGAGTGGCAGAGCCGTTTACGCATCATCCTTCGCCACAAGAGGAAATTATATGTGCTGGAAGAGCCTGTTCCAATTGTGCCTGGGAAAGAGGCCAGTGATGAGGAATTATATCTCTATATGAAACACATGGATGATTCCATAGATGTCTAGTGTTTCATGCTATCGTCCATGTCTAATAAGCTCGTGAAGCAACATGAAAACATGGACATGTATAGCATGATGTCTCACCTTAAGGATCTCTACCAAGAGAAGACGAGATATAAGATATATGAGATCTCCTACGCTTTGTTTAAAACTAATTTTGGAGAGTTTATGCCAACTGGGACTCATTCATTCAATCTTATTGGCTATGTTGAATGCTTGGACATCTTAGGGATTAAGTTCCCGGATGAGTTGCAGCAGATCTCATCCTATCATCACTGCCCAAGACCTTCTCTAGCTTTATTGTCAACTACAACATGAGAAACAATGAGAAGAATCTATCGAAACTTCTGGACTTAATTCACCAGAAACACTGGAAATTCCATCTTTTCCAATGGTTTTAAACCATTGGTATATCCACTAAAACCGTTGGGATAGTTATTCCCAACAGTTTCACAAACCGTTGGTATGTGAGGCATGGCAATAGCTCTATACCAACGGTTCCTAGAAAACCGTTGGAATATATGGTCTGAAATTAATCTATACCAATGGTTCTACTTAAACCGTTGGTATATATATGTACCAACGGTTCATCAACCGTTGGTACTGGTGAGTATACCAATGGTTTTCAGACCATTGGTATACATTTTATTCCAACCCGTAGTATACCAACAGTTTCAGAACCGTTGGCATACTTGTATACCAACGGTTTCAAAATCATTGGTATACTCTGTCCTGTGTACCAATGGTTTCAGAACCATTGGAATACTCTCAGAACCACAGCTCTTTATACCAACGGTTTTCAGAACTTTTGGTATACATCTTATATCCCCAAAACTGGACAGCTTGCAAGTAAACAGCCTACATCATGCATGTGGACAGCCTGCATCTATTGTGTGGTTTTGGAAATGATAGGTGCGTTTAAATTTTTATATGTGTCTAACCTTTTGGGTGAGTGATCTCTAAAAGGGAATCATGTATTTAGAAAGAGATGCTAAAAGGGATAAGTTTTGAATTCAGTAATGTGTTGGGTTGTCAAAATCTGAAATTTGTTTACAGAAAACTGAAAATCTGAAATATGTTTACAAAATTAGGAATTTGTAAACTGTTTTTGTAACCTGTGAACTTCTCTAAAATTTTTTAGATCATGGTTATAGGAAATACGAAATTGGTTTAAAAAATCAAGAACTTGTGAACTATTTTTATAATATGTGAACTGCTCTAAAACGTTTTTGATCATGGTTGCAGAAAATCTAAAATATGTTTACAAAATCAAAAAACTTGTTAACTGTTTTTGTAACCTGTGAACTGCTCCAAAAGTATTATAATCATGGTTTCATGAATATGTCATTTATAGGTTCAATGAATTATTTTGAGATTGAAGAATTATTGATTCCCTACTCATCACTCATGATATTTCAAAGTGGTATCAAGAGATTAAAATTTTATGAAGGTATGAATGTAAATCACTATCTTTGAGTTGTGTCGGCCACACCATTTGTCGTATTGAGGTAGGGTTGACTCTTACACATCAAATATCACCCATGTATCATTTTCTTAAAGTTTCAAAGGAATCTGAATGCGTTTGGTCGTTTTTCCGTATGTCAGTTGTTGTTTTCACTTAAAATGATGACCATTTTAAACAAAAGAGAGAGACATTGAATGGTTTCAGCCACACCGCGCCTTAGATTGAGGCAGGGTTGACTCGTACACATCAAAAATGACCCATGGATCGTTTTCCTAAAGTATCAAAACAATCCAAATGCATTTGGTCAGTTTTTCGTATGTCATTTGTTGTTTTCACTTAAAATCCTGTCCATTTCAAATAAAATTGAGATAGTTTGAGTGGTTATGCCCACACTGGCCCTCATATTTAGGCGGGGTTGACTCGTACAAGTCACATATGACCCATGGATTGTTTTCCTAAAGTATCAACAGAATAAGAATGCCTTTTATTAGTTTTCCGTATGTCATTTGTTGCATTCTCTTAAAATGATGTCCTTTTGAAACAAAAGAGAGACACTTTTAGTGGTGTCGGCCACACCGCCCATCTGATTGAGGCAGGGTTAACTCTTACACATCACATATGACCCATGGATCGTTGTACTAAATTTTCAATAGAATATGAATGTGTTTGGTCGGTTTTCGGTATGTCAATTGTTGTTTTCACTTAAAATGATGTTCATTTTAAACAAAAGAGAGACACTTTGAGTGGTTTCGGCCACACCATGCTTCAGATTGAGGTGGGTTTCACTTGTACACGTCACATATGACCCATTTATCATTTTCCTAAAGTTTCAACAGAATCTGAATGTGTTTGGTCATTTTTTCGTATGTCAGCTATTGTTTTCACTTAAAATGATGTCCATTTTAAACAAAAGACAGATAGTTTGAGTGGTGTCGGCCACACTGTGCCTCTAATTGAGGCAGAGTTGACTCATACACATCAGAAATGACCCATGGAGCATTTTCCTAAAGTATCAACACAATCCGAATTCATTTGGTCGGTTTTCCATATTTTAGTTGTTGTTTACACTTAAAATCCTGTCCATTTCAAATAAAAGTGAGACAGTTTGAGTGGTGTCGGCCACACCGGCCCTCGGATTGAGGGGGGGTTGACTCGTACAAGTCACATATAACACATGGATGATTTTTCTAAAGTTTCAACAGAATCCTATTGCCTTTGGTCAGTTTTCCGTATGTCAGTTGTTGTATTAACTTAAAATGATGTCCTTTTGAAACAAAAGAGATACACTTTGAGTGGTTCTGGCCACACCACACCTCGTATTGAGATGGGGTTTACTCGTACATGTCATGTATGACCCATGGATCATTTTCCTAAATTTTCAACAGAATCCGAATGCATTTGGTAGGTTTTCCATATATCGATTGTTGTTTTCACTTAAAATGATGTTCATTTTAAACAAAAGAGAGACACTTTGAGTGGTGCCGGCCACACCGCACTTTGTATTGATGCGGGGTTGACTCGTACATGTCACATATGACCCATGTATCGTTTTATTAAAGTTTCAACAGAATCTGAAATCTTTTGGTCGATTTTCCGTATGTCAGTTGTTGTTTTCACTTAAAATGATGTCCATTTTAAACAAAAGAGAGACACTTTGAGTGGTGTAGGACAAACAGTGCCTTTTATTGAGGATAGGGTGGCTTTTACAAGTTACATATGACCGATGGATCATTGTCCTAAAGTTTTAACTGAATTAGAATGCTTTTGGTCAGTTTTCCGTATGTCTATTGTTGTATTCACTTAAAATGATGTCCTTTTGAAACAAAAGAGAGACACTTTTAGCGGTGCCGGCCACACTGCACCTTGGATTGAATCGGGGTTGACTCGTACACATCACATATGACCCATCGATCATTGTCCTAAATTTTCAATAGAATCTAAATGTTTTTGGTTAGTTTTCCGTATGTCAATTGTTGTTTTCACTAAAAATGATGTTCATTTTAAACAAAAGAAATACACTTTGAGTTGTGTTGGCCACACCGTACTTCGGATTGAGGAAGGGTTGACTTTTACACATCACTTATGACCCATGTATATTTTTCCTAAAGTTGCAACAGAATCTGAATGTGTTTGGTCATTTTTTTGTATGTCAGTTGTTGTTTTCACTTAAAATGATGTCCATTTTAAACAAAAGACAGACACTTTGAGTGTTTTCGGACACACATCACCTCGGATTGAGGCAGGGTTGACTCGTACACGTCACAAATGACCCATGGATCATTTTTCTAAAGTATAAACACAATCCTAATGCTTTTGGTCTATTTTTTGTATGCCAGTTGTTGTTTTCACTTAAAATCCTGTCCATTTCAAATAAAAGTGAGACAATTTGAGTGGTTCCAACCACACCGGCCCTCGGATTGATGTGGGGTTGACTCTTAGAAGTCACATATGACCCATGGATCATTGTAATAAAGTTTCAACAGAATCTGAATTCCTTTTCTCAGTTTTCCATATGTCATTTGTTGTATTCACTTAAAATGATGTCCTTTTGAAACAAAAGAGAGACACTTTCAGTGGTTTCGGCCACACCACACCTCAGATTGAGGAGGGGTTGACTCGTACACGTCACATATGACCCATGGATCGTTTTACTAAATTTTCAACAGAATCTGAATGCGTTTGGTTGGTTTTCCGTATGTCGATTGTTGTTTTCACTTAAAATGGTGTTCATTTTAAACAAAAGAGAGACACTTTGAATGGTGCCAGACACACTTTACTTTGTATTGAGGAAGGGTTAACTTTTACACGTCACATATGACCCATGGATCATTTTATTAAAGTTTCAATAGAATCCGAAAGCGTTTGGTCAGTTTTCCCTATGTCAATTGTTGTTTTCACTTTAAATGGTGTCCATTTTAAACAAAAGAGAGACACTTTGAGTGGTGTCGGCCAAACCGCACCTCGTATTGAGGTGGGGTTGACTCGTACACGTCCAAAATGATCCATGGATCTTTTTCCTAAAGTATCACCACAATCCGAATCCGTTTGGTTGGTTTTCTGTATGCCAGTTGTTGTTTTTACTTAAAATCCTATCCATTTCAAATAAAATTGAGACAGTTTGAGTGGTTTCGGCCACAAAGACTCTTATATTGAGGTGGGGTTGACTCTTACAAGTTACATATGACCAATGGATCTTTTTCCTAAAGTTTTAACATAATCCGAATTCCTTTGGTCAGTTTTCCGTATGTCAGTTGTTGTATTTACTTAAAATGATGTCCTTTTGAAACAAAAGAGAGACACTTTTAGTGGTGTTGGCCACACTGCGCCTCATATTAAGGCGATGTTGACTCATACATGTTACATATGACCCATGGATCTTTTTCCTAAATTTTCAACAGAATCTGAATGCGTTTGGTCAGTTTTTTGTATGTCAATTGTTTTTTTCACTTAAAATGATGTTCATTTTGAACAAAAGAAAGACACTTTCAGTTGTGTCAGCCACACCACACCTCAGATTGTGGCAGGGTTAACTCTTACACGTCAAAAATGACCCATGGATCATTTTCATAATGTATAAACACAATCTGAATGTGTTTGGTTGGTTTTCTGTATGCCAGTTATTGTTTTCACTTAAAATGATGTCCATTTTAAACAAAAGAGAGGCACTTTGAGTGGTGTCAGCTAAACCGCACCTCAGATTGAGGCAGGGTTGACTCTTACACATCACAAATTACCCATGGATTATTTTCCTAAAGTATCAACACAATCCAAATGCGTTTGGTCAGTTTTCTGTCTGCCAGTGGTTGTTTTCACTTAAAATCATGTCCATTTCCAATAAAAGTGAGACAATTTGAGTGGTTTCGGCCACACCGGCCCTCATATTGAGCCGGTGTTGACTCCTACAAGTCACATATGACCCATGGATTGTTTTCCTAAAGTTTCAACAGAATATGAATGCCTTTGGTCAGTTTTCTGTATATCTATTGTTGTATTCACTTAAAACGATGTCCTTTTGAAACAAAAGAGAGACACTTTGAGTGGTGTTGGCCACACTGCACCTTGGATTGAGATTGAGTTTACTTGTACATGTCCCATATGACCCATGGATCATTTTCCTAAATTTTCAATAGTATCTGAATGCGTGTGTTCGGTTTTCCGTATGTTGATTGTTGTTTTCACTTAAAATGTTATCCATTTAAAATAAAAGTGAGACACTTTGAGTGGTACTGGACACACCGTACCTCGGTTTCAGGAAGGGTTGACTCTTACAAGTCACATATGACCCATGGATCGTTGTCCTAAATTTTAAATATAATCTGAATTCCTTTGGTCAGTTTTCCATATGTCAGTTATTGTATTCACTTAAAATGATGTCCTTTTGAAACAAAAGAGAGAAACTTTGAGTGGTGTCGGCCACACTACACCTCGGATTGAGGCAAGGTTAACTCATACACGTCACATATGACCCATGGATCATTGTCCTAAATTTTCAACAGAATCCAAATTCATTTGGTCGGTTTTCTGTATGTCGATTGTTGTTTTCATTTAAAATGTTGTCCATTTCAAATAAAAGTGAGACACTTTGAGTGGTACCGGCCACATCGTGCCTCGGTTTGAGGAGGAGTTGACTCGTACACATCACTTGGGCATTTTTAGTGCCGTCAAATGTGGATTGATGATCCGGGTGAGTCTAATCCACTTCTTTCTTCCTATTTTATATTAGGGTTTTCACTCTTATCTCATCTTATTCCGAAGCTCTAAAAGCCTCTTTTCCGTTGGGATTTAGGGTGAATCTTGAAGAGATCCTAGATTGGGATCCAGGGTCCAGGGAGGAGGGTTGGGGGGGCTGTCCGGGGGGTTATCTGGGATCCAGGGAGTAGGGGGGTTTCTGGGGGGCTGTCTGGGGTCCAGGGAGGAGGGTGGGGGCTGTCCGGGGTCCAGGAAGGAGGGTGGGTAATGTATCTAAAACTCTATCTAGGTATCATACATTGAATTTCGACAGGACTACGAACCTCCATGGGGTTTCGTCTTGGAGCAGGGCCAAATCACAGCATTATCGCGGCATGATCGCAGCGTGACCGCGGCGTGACCGCAGCATGACCGCGGCGTGACCGCGGCGTGTTGGTCCGGTCCAGCAACATCCGCGGGGAAACATCTTCCGGCCAGGAGCGAAGGGAGCGGGAGGAGGCGGGGTAACATTCCGTTCGTCGCCTCCATCCCCATTAACTATGAGTGGGTCATGTATATAAAACTCTATCTAGGTATCATACATCGAATTCCGACAGAACTGCGAACCGTCGCGGGGTGTCGTCCTGGAGTAGGGCCAAATCACGGCATTACCGCGGCGTGACAGTGGCATGACCACGGCGTGTTGGCCCGGTCCAGTGACATCCACAGGGAAGCATCTTCCGGCCAGAAGCTAAGGGAGTGGGAGGAAGTGGGGAAACATTTCGGTCATCGCCTCCCTCCCCATTAACTATGGGTGAGTAATGTATCTAAAACTCTATCTATGTATCATACATAGAATTCCGACAGGACTGCGAACCACCATGGGGTGTCATCCTGAAGCAGGGCCAAATCACGGCATGATTGCGGCGTGACCGCGGCGTGACCGCGGCGTGACCTCGGCGTGACCGCAGCGTGACCGCGGCGTGTTGGCCCGGTGCAGCTATATCTGCGGGGCAGCATCTTCCAGCTATGAGTGAAGGGAGATGGAGGAAGCGGGGAAACATTCAGGTCATCACCTCCCTCCCCATTAACTATGGGTGGTTAATGTATCAAAAAAACTATCTAGGTATCATACATCGAATTCTGACATGACTGTGAACTACCGCGGGGTGTCATCCTGGAGTAGGGCCAAATCATGGCGTGACCGCAGCGTGACCGTGACGTGACCGCGGCATGACCGCGGCGTGACCACGGCATGACTGCAGCATGTTGGCCCGGTCCAGCAACATCCGCGGGGCAGCATCTTCTGGCTAGGATTCCAAATAAATCCTATGTATTTTTCCTTCACATTATAGAAACCGATCTTATGTTATAAAAAACAGACTCTTGATTCGTCATTGTGGTATGATAAAGATATATATTTTATATTTGTTGTTTTTAAAAGTGGTTTTATTCTAAAAACATGACTTTATTTATCAAAAGAAACAATTATATTAAAGAAAACTTATTCAAGATATGCAATTCAATATAATTAAGCAGAATTAAGAAAGAAGCTAAATTCAATTTAAATCTTTCTTAAATTAAAGAGGCTACAAGAGGGACTCTACCTCATGGTGGAACCAAGCTGTCCACTTCAGCTCTTTGATATTTCTAACTAAAAGCTGCTGCTCCCCCACTGAGTATACGCACCTTCACACACATGCAAGGACACCTAGCCCCTATGTACACACCCACATGGTCATGAGAATGTGTAAGGGGATCCTTACACATATTCTTATATGCATATACCAGTCTCCACTCACCTGCATATGCATTTTTATTTATATAAATGGGAAAACATACCCCATACGTGTATAATCATTTCCATGGTTGACTATACACGTAACGGGGGAACCCACATACATATACTTACTTACCTATGCACACGCAGGCGAGTCACCCTTGACTTGGTGACTCGAAACCAATGAGTAGGGATCAACGCACTACACAAAGGATATTAAGAACCTTAAAACACATAAAGGACCCGACATAACCAGAGAAAAACCAACCAACAGCATTAAAGCCTTACCTCAATTGATGAGAACCAAATCCACCTGAACCAACAAAAAATGATCCAACCCCCTACCAAAAACATAATATGGAGTCAAAAAATTGAAATCCCCAAAATATATGAGGTTCGAGACAAGAAGTAATCATAGAATTTTACCTCAGATAAAATCCAGTGGATTGAAACAATCTAAACCCCTTCTGGCCTCCTTCGTAGAATATAACTACTCCTTGTCCATAGAAACCAGTAAAAGACATAAGTGGCCAATGCAATAAAGAAAATAAAATAAAAACTAAACTAAAACATACATGTCTCCTGTGACTATACATGTCACCGCCCAACATATAAGAACCACAATGCCATATGGGTCAAATCATGTTCCTGAAGCAAGGGGGAAAATCCATATTTCAAAATTATACTATCAAAAAGTACATTCCTATTAATTAACAATTAATCTTCCTATAAATGGTATATAATTAGTTTGTCTCGAGTTTTATCTTAGTTTGGTTTTGTTCAATACAAGTTTGTTTGGGAAATTACATGGCTACACCATTACTAAAGGGTCAAGATAGGTTGTGGTGTAAAGTTATTGTGGAATGGAAGGATGAAAACATTATTAGAAGTGATTACAACTAATATTCAATGACCAAAACTTCCTAGATGAGCTTAAACAAGCTAGATCTTGAGATCTCTTAGATATTGAGTAGGAAAAATTGTTAGTGATTTAATATGAATCAAAATTCACTAATTTGGTAAGTATATGTCAAATCATATGGTTAATATAAGGCTTAAGGCATGAAGATTTGTGATGAAGCTATGACTAATGATGTGATCATGGACCAGTCTTCTGATTTTTCTCACCTATATATTTTTGGTTAGTATGATGTCTTTGGAAAATATAGGTTTTACATTAACATGGAAGTGGAGTTATTTAATTCCTCATTCAGGTGGAGGGAATATATCTTTTAGCATTTAGAAGATGAAGTATAAGCACCTCCATGGGTAATCAACCATTACTTAAATTAATTTTTTCTTTTAATATGAATTCTTATGTATATAAAGACAGTATTAAGAGCCTCAATAGACTCTTAAACACTAACTTGATTATTCTATCATAGATTTCCAAGGGATTGATTATAAATATGTTCCATGGGAGTCATGGAGTCTGAGGATAGTAAATGAAAGTAAATAGATTAACATAGTAGACCTATAGATATGGTATTCACAAGCCTCCAAGGTTTAGATAAAATTCTTTAGTGATTATATGGAAATGAAACCACCATATCACTAGGTAGTGGATAAGATATCAATTGGGATATGAGTGGTCTACATTATGTCTTATAATTTGGATGATATTTGTATGGACTGGATGATGGTTTAGATCAAGTAAAATATTCCTAAGAGGATTGGGCCTTATTGTCACGACCCGTCCTCGGGGCCCGTGTCATGACTACCCCAAGCCCGCCTTCCATTGTCCAGGGGCTAGCAACTAGCACCAAAGGCGTAAATCCTGATAAAAGGGAAGGCATTGCCTTTATAAAGTAACAAACACCACATAGTACGCAAGATGAATTAAACACTAAGTAAAATGAGTACAAAAGTAAGTGCTGGAAAGTAAATGGGCCAGAATACAAACCCAACAAAAAGTAAAGTACAACTAAAAAGAAAGTACAACAGCAAAAAAGTAAAGCAGCAACATCGAGCCATCCACTAGAAATCCCACCTGAAGGGTGGGTACAGATAGTCTCCTCAGCTCCTCAGGTCCAACCGTCTTCTCCGTGTACATCCCATCCAGTGATCCACCTCCAGGTACCATCCAGCTCCACGAGCCTCCACCTCGATCAGCGCTATCCATCGTCTACATCCAACACAACATAGTGCGGGCATAGCCCATGCACGGGTGAGTATACGATACTCAGTAGGGATCCCGAGACCCCTGTAGGTCTCCCAGAATCCACGAAGGATAAACCACAAAGGAGAGATACAAACAAGAGATAAAAATAATACCTACTTAGGTATATTCCCATACATATACCAAAGTCATCAAACCTAGTTCGGCTCCAACTTCCGAGCCCAAGTTCAACCCAGTCCACACAGGAAAGTACAACCCAATCCACATTAGAAAGTACAACCCAATCCATATAGGAAAGAAAGTCAATCATATCGAAGATAATGATTGAAAGTCAAGACTCATCTCACACAGGTATACTACTCACGAAGAGGGGTGGAGATGATTGATGTAGCCTCTGAATCATCTCCTCTGCCGAACCCACATAGGATCCAAGTACAGATGTCGTCGCTTCTGAACCCACGTAGGATCCAAGTATAGTAACCATCGTTGTCGAACCCACGTAGGATCCAATTACAGTCGTCATCGCTGCCAAACCCATGTAGGATCCAAGTACATTCATCCTCACTTCCGAACCCACGTAGGATCCAAGTACAGTCATCCTCGCTGCCGAACCCACGTAGGATCCAAGTACAGTCATCCTCGCTGCCGAACCCACGTAGGATCCACGTACAGTCGTCATCGTCGTCACAGTCGCAGCCAGCTCTAGGGTTCCCACACACAGCACACTCGATTCCGGGAGGGTCCACTCCACGAGCCAAGGGGTCGATACATCAACTGTCATGAAGTCCCGAGTTGATGTATCACAAAGTTCTGTCTCATCAATAGGAACTCAATGCAACAGACGGCGCGTCAATCGGACACCCGGTCTGAGAGATATTGGCTTTTCCGCCCCAGGGGCCCGGTTGGTTTTTAGTTAAAACCAACCCGACCATAATCCAGCTACATCCAAACTTCGAGCAGAGTAATCCAAAAGAACCGCCTCACTAAGAGGAAACCAATAAATTTGACCACACATCAATCGGATGTCCGGAGCTCGAGTTATAAGCGTTTCCGCTCCGAGGGCCCGGTTGGTTTCATGTTCAAACCAACCCATACATACCCAAAGTTCTTTGAAACCTTGAGTGTAATATACCTAAACTTCCATCTCGATCCAAGGATCCCAACGCAACTGACGGTGCGTCGATCAGAGGTTCGTAGCCCAAGATATGGGCGTTTGAACTAATCTGTCCGAATTTAAGGGGTTTGGGCCCGGACCAACCCGGCCCAATACCCCCTGGGTCGGCCCGAACTGGGTCAACCCGACCTGGGTCCAGGTCCGGCCCAATTGGGCGTGGTCCAGCACGGCTGGCGCGGCCCGGCCTGGCTGGCGCGGCCCGGCCCGGCGCTGGTGGCCCGACCCGCGTGGCTGGCGGCTCAGCTCTCGGTCGAGCGGGATGCGAAGGGGGGGGGGGCGCTACCCCCTTGATTGAGGAAATGTCCGACCATTAAGGCCAGCCTTTATTGTTACCGCGGGACCCGAGGGGGTCCCGCCTCCAGCTGGTGGCGGCAGCCGGCTCAGCTGGCCGCTCCTCTGAACCGCTGCGGCCATAGGTCGCGGCTCCTGCCCGTCCGGTGTGGCGCGATGGCACTGCGCCCCTCCACCGCAGCCCGCACTTGGCCATAGCCTCCTTCGGCCTCACCAGCATGGCACGATGGCGCCGCACACCATCTCCACAGACCGCCTCGTCCGCGACCCTTTTTTGTTCCCGCGCGGTGCAACGGCACCACGCCGCCGTTGTTTCAAGCTTCAACGATAATCAACAAGAGAAGGGGAGGAGATTCAGCCGTGTTTGTGTAGTGCGACCTCCTCCCGTTATGTTGATAACAAGCGGCCAAAATAACAATAATTCTCAAAGACAAACAAAGCACAATCTTAATTAAATAAAATTGAACTTAACCCCTACCTCAGTACAAGTTGTCGAACGATGAGCATCATGGAATAACGACGTCGTGGGGTGGGGTTCTGTAAACATCGACGGAGAGCATCCGAGGAGGAAGCGGTGTCTCCCTTCCTTTGACATGGAGAGAATATTTAATGGCTTGATGTCATTGGCGAGTTCCTGTATTGGTGTCTCCTCCTTTATTGTGGAGGAAGAAGAAGACGGAAGAAACCGGGTCGCCGAGTCGACGATCCTTGACGAAGTGTTGTCATTCTTCGTTGAGGATAGAGTTCTTCATGAGAACTTGGAGCTATCTTCCCCAATATCCTCACACAACAAGCCAACCTAATAAAATAAGGCCTCCCCTTATTTTATTCCTTTTCCATGCTTTTCAAAAACTCAAAAATTCTAAATTGAATTCACTTAATTAATTAATTTTGAGTTGTCAAAATTAAATGGGGTGTTATGTTGGCAATATAAATTTAGAAGAGGAGTAGCCACATAATTAAAAACAAGGGAGGTTTAAATGGAGTTTAATGGGTTATGGGGAATGTGAAAAGATGGGTTCTTGTGTGGGCCCCTTCTCTCCTTTATCCACTCAAGAGAAGTTAGCAACCTAGTGGGTCCCACCCCAACTTCCACACATAGGTTATAACCACTTAGAAAAGAAATAAAATTGTAACACAATTTTATTTTACTCTTCATTTAATCCACATTTTTTACAACTCCTCCCAAGAAAACACAACTCCAATAAAGGTCTTCTTAAGCAATTACCAGCATTGTGGTTTCATCGGTGCCCTCAGATTTTGATTTTGAGCACTGGTTCAAAAGTTAGAAAAATCCGCTCATCGTTCACTTAACGTACCTGAGCTAAACTTTGGAAATTTATTTCGGGCACACCGGGCCTTAGAATCAGGTGCCTTCAAAAACTGCATACTCGTAAAATCCCAAAGAATTTATGAAAAAAAATTCCTTGAAATTTAAGGGGCTTTACGTTACTCCCACCTCAGGGCTTTACATCCCCGTAAAGATGCACCACAAACTAGGGAAACAAATGAGGGTGTTGTGCACGCATCTGAGCCTCCCGCTCCCATGTGCTCTCCTGGAGGTTCCCGTGCTACCACCTGATGTGCACTAGAGGTATCGACCGTCCACGTAGGACCCGCTCATGTCAATCCTCAATCTCCACCAGAACCTCCGCAAAAGTCTCCCCGTCATCGATGTCCAGCTCCCCATGGTTGATGATATGCATCGGGTCGTGCACGTATCTCCTCAACTGAGATACGTGGAAGACGTCGTGAACCCAGTGCAACTGAGGTGGAAGAGCCAGGAGATAAGCCACCTCGCCTATCCTACCGAGAACTTGTAATGGACCGATGAAGCGCGGAGATAACTTGTCACCCTGGCCAAATCTCCATAATCCACGTCGAGGTAAGACCCATAAGAAAATGTGGTCGCCATCCTCGAACTCTAATGGTCTCCGCCTCCTGTCTGCATAAGACTTCTGTCGGCTCTGATCTGTCCTCATCTACTCCTGGATGACCTATACCTTCTTCGTCATGGCCTGGACCATCTCTGATCGTACAAGTGCTGACTCCCCAGGGTCAGTCCAGAACAGAGGTGATCTGTAAGTTCGGTCGTACAATGCCTCATATGGTGCCATCCCGATGGTGGAGTGGTAGCTGTTGTTGTATGAAAACTCCACCAAGGGTAGGTGATCCTCCCAACTGTGACCGAAGTCGAGGACACATGCACGGAGCATGTCCTCCAGAGTCTATATGGTCCTCTCCGTATGACCATCCGTCTGAGGGTGAAAGGTGGTGCTCAGGCGTAGCTGCATCCCTAACGCCTCCTGCAACCCCTTCCAAAGATGGGAAGTAAAGAGAGAATCTTGATTGGAGATGATAGATGATGGTACACCATGAAGCCGTATGATCTCTTGAACGTAGAGGAATCCCAAGATCTCCACTGAGCCCTGCTCTCTGATAGGTATAAAGTGGGACTACTTGGTGAGTCAGTCTACAATCACCCAAATTGAGTCGTGTCCTCTGGAAGTACGTGTAATCCATATCACGAAATCCATAGATATCCCATCCCACTTACCTCCAGGACCTCCAAGGGATGTACCAAGCCTGTTGGTACCTGGTGCTCTGCCTTCACCTACTGGCAGGTGAGGCAACGTGAAACGAACTCTACCACAACCTTCTTCATACCCGGCCACCAGTTCTGTTGTCTGAGATCCTGGTACATCTTCGCCACTCCTGGATGTACCGCTAATGGGGAAGTGTGAAACTCTCTCAGAACCTCCTCCTGCAAAGCAGTTGGTACCATGGTACGTCCTCTGAAAAGAGTGACGTGCTCTCCTCCTAAATAGAATCCATCAAGTGAAGGTTTTGAGGATATCTATACATATCGCGTCTCATAGTCAACATCCCCATGTTGTGCCTCTCTGACCCACTGAAGAAGTGGTGGAGTGACTGTGAGTGACTGTAGAAAGGATGCCCCATCTCTATCCACGTAGGATATCTGCAAAGTGGCTAACTTCTATGTTTCCTCTCCAAGTAGCTAAATGTCCATCCTCTTGCTGAGAGCATCGGCTACTACATTCCCCTTTCCAGGAGTACAGACTATCTCAAAGTCATAGTCCTAGAGGAACTTGATCCATCACCACTGTCTCAGGTTCAGGTCCTTCCGCGAGAAGATGTACCTAAGACTCTGGTGGTCAGAATAGACTGTAAAGCGCTCTCCCATCAGATAGTGTCACCACATCTTCAAGGTGAAGACCACTGCTGCTAACTCCAGTTCATGGGTAGCGTAGTTCTTATCATACTGCCTCAACTGTCGTGATACATAGGCAATCACTACCCACTAATACATCAGGACACACCCGAGTCCGGTCCCTGATGTTTCGCAGTAAACTACGTACCCTACGCCCTCCTCCGGTAGCCTCAAGATGGGTGCACTGGTCAATCTCTATCTCAGCTCCTGGAAGCTCTACTGACATCTATCCGACCACACGAATGGTTTTCCCTTCTTCATCAAGGCTGAAAGTGGTGCTGCAACTCTGGATAATTCTGGCACAAATCTCTGATAGTACCTTGCCAGACCTAGGAAACTCCACACCTCTGTCACGCTCCTGGGTGGCTCCCAAGCTAGTACTACCTCGATCTTCGCAGGATCCACCACAACTCCTGCCTCAGAGATGACGTACCCCAATAAGTGGACCTCTCGAATCCAAAACTGGAACTTCAAGAGCTTACAATAAAGCTAGTGCTCTTGGAGTGTATCCAGTACAACCTGCAAGTGGTAGGCGTTCTCATCCTCAGTAATCGAGTAAATAAATATGTCGTCGATGAAGACTACGACAAATCGATCGAGGTAAGGCTGGAAGATCCTGTTCATGAGACTCATGAACACTGCAGAAGCCTTGGTTACACCAAAAGGCATAACCAAGAACTCATAGGGGCCATATTGACACTAGAAGGTCATCTTCTGCACATCCTTGTCTCGAACTCTGAGCTGATGATAGCCTGACCTGAGGTCTATCTTCGAGAACCATCGTGCTCCCTTGAGCTGATCGAAGTGGTCGTCAATCCTCAGAAGTGGATACTTGTTCTTCACAGTCACCTAGTTTAGGCGATGGTAGTCAACACACAGTCGCAAGTTCCCGTCCGCCTTCTTGGTGAACAAGATCGGGGAATCCCAGGGTGAAACACTAGGTCGGATGAATCCCTTTCCCTGCAAGTCCTCCAGCTGTACCCGTAGCTCTTGAAGCTCAGCGGGAGCCAGCCGATATGCTGGAGTAGATATCAGGGCTATCCCAGGGTACAGGTCAATATAGAAGTCTACCTCTCTATGAGGAGGTAGTCCTAGAACGTCGTCAGGAAAAATGTTCTCATACTGATCCACCACAACAAGAAAACTCGGAATCCACACATCAACTGCTCCTAGGATGAGACTAGCCAACTGAAGGGTGATTGGTTGTACTCTCTTCTGTGTGAGTCTATCCTATACTACAAAGGCTCCCTTCTCACTGGTGAAGGTGAACCTGCTCCCATCGGTGCGGACACACCGCACCTTGTGCCTAATACAGTTGATCTGAGCATGGACCGTAGATAACCAATCCATGCACAAGATGACGTCGTAAGGCATCGACGCTACTACAAGAAGATCCCAGATAAAGCTCTCACCTCCTAGAGTAATTTCACACTGCCGGCACTAGTGCGTAATCGTCGAATCTGCTCCCGTAGGAGTCTCTAGCCATAAGGATTAAGCCAACGGCTCCATCAGAATCTCCGAGCACCGAACAAGGGAAGCGACAATGAAAGAATGACTCACTCTTGTGCCTATAATAATAGCAGAAAGGGTGGAGTAGACACATATAGTACCTCAAATAATCTCAGGTGCTCTGTGGTCGTAGGCCTCCACTTCCTGAAGCTGAGCCTGCCTCTGCCCACCAGCTCCCTGTGGTCGGGGTGGACCTCCTGGTGGTGGTGGTGGTAGAGTCCCGAAGCATCGTCCACCACCTGCTGCTCGACCAGCTCCTCTACCTCGTCCGCCTGCTTCCTGCGGACTGCCACGGTCAAACCTATGCCTCTACCTGGGTGGTCCCTCAACCTTCTGTTGCTCCTCTGCATGGTGGGTCGAACAGTCAAGATCCATGTGGACCTACCCGCCGCATGCATAGCATTTTCTACTTCTCGACTGACTGGCTCTACTGTGTGTACCCCGCACATCTGAACCAGTGTCCTGAGGTCATCCACCTGATGGCCTGGTCCGCTTGGACCTCCGCGACGTATGTATACCGCCATCTACCAAAAACTCCGCTATGTGCCTCCCTACTGTAGGCCTCGCTGCTGGCGTAGGCTCAGTAAGGAAACTCTCCACGAGAAGGGCTTTCTCCAGTACTCCTGCCTGTGTCGAAATGCTGAGGGAGATCATCGAAGCCCTGATCTCATGCCTCAGTCCCTTCTCGAAGGTCCGGGATTGGAAGAATGGGTCCTGCACCATGTTCGTGGAGTAGCGCGAGAGGTAGGTAAATCTTGCCGAGTACTGGGCTACCATCATGCTGCCCTGCCGCAGCTATAGTAACTCCTGAATGCGCACCGCACAGAGGGTGGTTGGAACGAACTCCGAGCGGAAGAGGCTCTCGAAGTCCGACCAAAGGAGAGATGCCTCATCGTGCACCTGGAGCATCAGGCTCCACCATCTACCTACTGCCGCGTGTAGGAGACTCACCGCAAGGATCACCATAAGATCTACTGGTGTCCCTACCAATCTGAAGACTCGAACAACAGCCTCCAGCCAATCCTCGGATTCCTGAGGGTCCGTCTCTCTACGGAACCTGGGCGGTCTCTGACGCTGAAACCCATGCAGTGCACTCAGGCGACGTGCACTCTCAGCTTCTGGGGCTGGTGGCATCGGTGGCTTGGCAGGTAGAGGTACCGCTGGTGCCTCAGTTGTAATGGGGCCCTGCACCAAGAACTCGTCACTCGTTGGGCTTCCATCTCGCACAAAGCTCGGAACCCTAGCTGTCTTCCATCGTGGGGACATCCTGAAAGGAAACAGGTGTGCCACGGTTAATACAGTATACCTGGTGAGCTGACACAAAGTAATCACAAAGAAATCTTTGAAACACAAATGCAATCAATGTTTTCGTGCACTGAGTCGGAAATCAAAAGTCAGGGTCTTGGTGTATGGATACGTCGGCCACTGCACTAACACTGGACTCCCTTGACTGATAACCACACTCGATGCCCTTAAAATTATTTCTTCACATAGAAGAAATTATCATAGTTCTGAGTCCTGCGGTAGAACCAACTCCTCTGATACCAATTTGTCATGACCCATCCTCGGGGCCCGTGTCGTGACTACCCCAAGACCGCCTTCCATAGGCCAGGGGCTGGCGACTAGCACCAAAGGCATAAATCCTGATAAAAGGGAAGATGTTGCCTTTATAAAGTAACAAACACCACAGAGTACACGATCTGAAGTAAACACTAAGTAAACTGAGTACAAAAGTAAGTGCTGGAATTAAATGGGCCAAAATACAATCCCAACTGAAAGTAAAGTACAACTGAAAATAAAGTACAGTAGAAGAAAAGTAAAGCAGCAACACCGAGCCGTCCACTGGAAATATCACCTGAAGGGTGGGTACAGATAGTCTCCTCAGCTCCTCGAGTCCAGCCGTCCGCTCCGTGTATGTCTCGTCCCGTGATCCACCTCCAGGTACTGTCCAGCTCCACGAGCCTCCACCTCAATCAGCGCTGTCTGTTATCTGCATCCAACACAACGTAGTGTTGGCATAGCCCGTGCAGGGGTGAGTATATGATATACTCAATAGGGATCCCGAGACCCCCGTAGGTCTCCAAGAATCCACGAAGGATAAACCACAAAGGAGAGATACAAACACAAGATAACAATCATCCCTACTTAGGTATATGCCCATACATATACCTATGTCATCAAACCCAGTTAGGATCCAACTTCTGAGCCCAAGTTCAACCCAGTCCACATAAGAAAGTACAACCCAATCCATATAGGAAATCACAACCCAATCCACACAGGAAAGTAAGTCAATCATATCAAAGATAATGATTGAAAGTCAAGACTCAACTCACACAGGTATACTACTCATGAAGAGGGGTGGATATGATTGATGTATCCTATGAATCGTCTCCTCTGCTGAACCCACGTAGGATCCAAGTACAGATGTCGTCGCTACCGGACCCACGTAGGATCCAAGTACAGTAACCATCGCTGCCGAACCCACATAGGATCCAAGTATAGTCGTCATCGCTACCGAACCCACGTAAGATCCAAGTACAGTCGTCCTCGCTGCCGAACCCACGTAGGATCTAATTACAGTCTTTCTCGCTGCTGAACCCACGTAGGATCCAAGTACAGTCGTCATCGTCATCACAGTCCCAGCCAGCTCTAGGGTTCCCGTACACAGCACGCTCTCTTACGGGAGGATCCGCTCCAGGAGCCAAGGGGATGATACATCAACTGTCACGAAGTCCAGAGTTGATGTATCACAAAGTTCTGTCTCATCAATAGGAACTCAACGCGACAGACGGCACGTCAATCGGATGCCCAGTCTGAGAGATATTGGCTTTTCTGCCCCAGGGGCCCAGTTGGTTTTTTAGTTAAAACCAACCTGACCATACTCCAGTTGTGTCCAAACTTTGTGCGGAGTAAGCCAAAAGAACCTCTTCACTAAGAGGAAACCAACAAAGTCAACGGCACGTCAATCAGACGTCCGGAGCTCGAGTTATATGCATTTCCGCTCCGAGGGCCCGGTTTGTTTCGTGTTTGAACCCACACGGACTTATCCAAAGTTCTCCAAAACCTTTATTTTAATATACCAAAACTACTGTCTCGATCCAAGGATCCCAACGCAACTGATGGTGCATCGATCGGAAGTCCGTAACCCAAGATATGGGCGTTTGAACGAATCTGTCTGAATTTAGGGGGTTTGGGCCTGGACCGACCGGGCCAATACCCCCTGGGTCGGCCCGAACCGGGTCCGGACCAATTGGGTGCGGCCTGGCCCGCGTGGCCGGAAGCTTGACTCTCGGCCAAGCGGGATGCGAAGGGGGGCACTGACCCCCTTGATTGAGAAAACGGCTCGCCATTAAGGTCGACCTTTATTGTTACTGCGAGACTCGAGGGGGTCCCGCCTCCAGCTGGTGGCGGCGGCCGGTTCATCTGGCCACTCCTCTAAACCACCACGGCTCCTGCCTGTCCGGCGCGACGCGATGACACTGGGACCCTCCGCCGCGGCCCGCCCCAGCCGCGGCCCTCTTGGTGCTCTATCGGGGCGTGACGGTGTTGCGCCCCTCCGCCGCGGCCCTCGCTTGAACGCAGCCTCCTTCGGCCTCACCTACACGGCGTGACGGTGCCACGCACCTTCGTCACAGCCCACCTCGGCCACGACACTTTTTCGTTCCTACGCGGTGCAACGGCACCACGCCGCCGTTGTCTCAAGCTTCAACGATAATCAACAAGAGAAGGGGAGGAGATTCGGTCGTGTTTGTGCGGTCCGACCTCCTCCCGTTATGTTGATAACAAGCGGCCAAAAGAACGAGAATTCTCAATGACAAACAAAGAACAATATTAATTAAATAAAATTGAACTTAACCCCTACCTCAACACAAGTTGTCGAACGATGAGCGTCGCAGAATAACGGCGTCGCGGGGTGGGGTTCTGTAAACGTCGATGGAGAGCGTCCGAGGAGGAAGCAGTGTCTCCCTTCCTTTGACGCGGAGAGAAGATTGAATGGTGTGACGTCGTCGGTGAGTTCCCATGTCGGTGTCTCCTCTTTTATCGTGGAGGAAGAAGAATACGGAAGAAACTGGGTCACTGAGTCGACGATCCTTGACGAAGTGTTGTCGTTCTTCATTGAGGATGAAGTTCTTCAAGAGAACTTAGAGCTCTCTTCCCTAATATCCTCACACAACAAGCCAACCTAATAAAATAATGCCTCCCCTTATTTTATTCCTTTTTCATGTTTTTCAAAAACTCAAAAATTCAAAATTGAATTCACTTAATTAATTAATCTTGAGTTGTCAAAATTAAATGGGGTGTTATGTTGGCAATATAAATTTGGAATAGGAGTAGCCACATAATTAAAAACAAGGGAGGATTAAAGGGAGTTTAAGGGGTTATGGGGAATGTAAAAAGATGGGGGCTCATGTGGGCCCATCCTCTCCTTTATCCTCTCAAGAGAAGTTAGCAACCTAGTGGGTCCCACCCCAACTTCCACACATAGGTTATAACCACTTAGAAAATAAATAAAATTGTAACACAATTTTATTTTACTCTTCATTTAATCCACATGTTTTTACAACTCCCCCCAAATAAACGCAACTCTAGTAAAGGTCTTCTTAAGAAATTATCGGCATTGCGGTTTCATCGGTGCCCTCAGATTTTGATTTCGAGAACCGGTTCAAAAGTTAGAAAAACCCGCTCATTCGTTCACTGAATATACCCGAGCTAAACTTCGGAAATTGATTATGGGCACACCGGGCCTCGGAATCAGGTGCCGTCAGAAACTACGTACTCATAAAATCCCAAAGAATTTAAGAAAAAAAATTTCCTTGAAATTTATGGGTCTTTACACTTATGGTGATAGATGTGGAAGTTGTACGTCTACTGTTTGATGAGGAAATAATTATGAGGATGGATTGGGCCTTATCTAGGTATCATACATCGAATTCCAACAGGACTGCGAACTGCCACGGGGTGTCAACCTAGAGTAGGGCCAAGTCACGGTGTTACCATGGCATGACCGCGGCATGACCACGGTGTGACTGCAGCGTGACCGCGGTGTGACCGCGGCGTAACGCAGTGTGACCGCGGAGTGACCTCGGCGTGACCGCGGTGTGACCGGGGGTGACCGTGGCCTGACCGCGGCGTGACCACGGCCTGACCGTGGCGTGACCGTGGCCTGACCGCAACGTGACCGTGGCCTGACCGCGGCGTGACTGTGGCCTGACCGCAGTGTGACCACGGCGTGTTGGCCCGGTCTAGCGACATCTGCGGGGCAGCATCTTCCGTCCAGGAGCGAAGGGAGTGGGAGGAGGTGGGGCAACATTCCGACCTTCGCCTCCCTCAAGGGGGAAACAGTTCCATTTAAGAACCACACCGCCCCATGGGTCAAATCATGTTCCTGCAAGCAAGGGGGAAATAGTTCCATTTAATAATCTCTTCATTTTTCATTATGTTATTTATATAGCACGTTGTTGGAAACACCATACTAGTACACTTAGCCATTGAATATGCACCTAGTCTACATTATTTGAGTTGAAGATTGTGCACATAACCCTTCTAGAACCCCACCGCATCACACCACGATCCTAGATTGACTACAAAACCATGCGTATATTTAAGTAGTCAAACGTCACAAAATCCCAAACCAAAATTAAGAAAGAATTCTAATAGGAGAGGAGGTATTGAAGGAATTAGAGGGCATTATATGAGGTTCTATGTTGTTGGGTTCGCCAGTTCCATCACATTCTGTAACAAATGGGGACAATGATTAAAATGGATAGAAAATAATGACAAAGAAGAATTTATTAGACAAAATAGTTGTCTAGAAGTTTTTTTTAATGAGGGAATGAAATGACAGATAATGACATCCCAAGTCATCCAATGTCCTATTTCTTTGACCCTCTAAATTAGGGTTGTAAACAAAATTGAGTGATCGCAAGCTAATTGGAATCGCTTGACAAATACTTGAATTCGGTTTGGATTTTTTCAAGCTCAAGATGTGAGTAGTGAAGCTGAATTCAGTGTTATAATAACACAATCAAGTCGGTCACAAATTCTAATCGAACATCTAATATTTTAACATGTTATTTTTACTCAATATATGTGTATTTAATTTCAAGCTCGAGCTCAAATTCAAGAAAGATATTGTAATTAAAATTATGATAAAACATCTTAATCAAAACAAGTCGAGCCTAATTGAGTAGCTCGATCAAACTCGAGGTCAAGCCGGTCAATTAATGCTCGATCGAGCACTGAGTATAATAAAACCTTTTCATTTCACCATAAATCAAACATTCAATTAAGTTCCATTCCATTGTATAAAATCTCTCAAACATAAATGAAGGTAAGATGGGAGTCATGGAGACATACCCATAAACAGCACCCGACCATCTCTGTGACATGTGAGGCATCTATCCACAGCATCCCTAGTGAGTTTAGAGGGTTCTCTCCCACAAGTAACACTGTTGAGTTTTTGTAGCATCCAGGAGCTCTGCACACATTATCCCATCTTCAGGGACACCTATCGTGACCTATAATGATCATTGCAGATATAATAGAAATGATCTTTATGGATTAAATAACACTAAAACAACAAAAAATTCATTTTTTATAGTGGAAAAAAATGTAGATACCAAAAATGTAGGGAAAAAGCAGAAATTTCACCCATTACAGTAATACCAATAGAAGAAGAAGCTCCCAAAAGCCAAGGCTGAGACCTCCCAGTTAGGTAAAGCTAAAAGCCACCCAGATTCGACTCCACCATAGCTACTCTAGCTCTTGGGGGGCAGGGGTCGGCCCTGACAATATTATTGCCCAGGCGGGAGAAGAGGGAGCCAAGAGAGGGGGATGTCCCGCGGGGTGTTCGGCCATGGGGGGTCTCACGCATGACTGGAGAGGGGGCTGGGGGATGTCGGAGGAGGAGATTGAGCTTGGATGTCACCAAGAGAGGGAGACGAGAGGGTAGAGGGGAACATCATTGGAATTCGAGAGGGGAGGGGGACGTCATCTTCGGAGAAGGAGCCGAGGGGGGAAGGGTAACATCATAGGAGGAGAGGGAGGGGCTGAGAGGCGGAGGCGGAGGTGGAGGCCGGGAGGCGGAGGCCGGGAGGCGGAGGCCGGGAGGTGGAGGTCGAGTCCGGGAGGAGGTCGAGGTTGGGGAGGGGAGGAACGTGTGGGGATGAAATGTCTCGAGGGAGGGAGCCCTAATTTGGGTCTAATATTTCCCAACGGTTAATAAAAACCATGGGTAATACATCTCTTTCTCAAAGGTTGTCTTAAACCGTTGGTAAAACCCACAATAAAATAGCCTTTTCCAATGGTTCTAGTAAACCATTAGCATAGGTTCTTTTTTCCAACAAGTTTTCTAAACTGTTGGGAACAAAGTGTTGGTATAGGCTTTATTTCTAGTAGTGCAGGTAGATAAGGACATGGGACATGACAAAACCACAGTCCTTATGGTGAATAAGAAAAGGAAATAAAAGTAAAAGGGGACAAAGACTTATAAACAGTCTGATGCCCCTGAGCGTTGTCCCTCCAAGAAGGGGAAGATCCAGAGGCAGGGCAAGGAAAGGGAGGAGGTATGTTTTGCATGTGGCAAGCAAGGCCACTGGAAGAGGAACTGTACCCAGAAGCATGGGGACGCTAAAGGTGTGTTCGTTATCGAGTGTAATCTTTCCATTTCTACACATTGGGTACTAGATACAGCTTGTGGGGCTCACATTTGTATTCAAATGAAGGAACCAAGTAGATTTAGAAATATTTCCAGAGGAGAGGTGGATCTTCGAGCTGCCAATGGCATGAGTCTGGCTGCATTATCCATTGGTGATTACCACCTCTCATTGTCGACTGGGATGATTTTGGTTTTACATAACTATTATTATGTTCCTCGTGTTACCAAGAACATAATTTCTATATCTTTTTTGGATATGGATGGATTTATTTTCAATTTTAGAAATAAGGGTTGTCTCTTTTATAAGAACAATGTATGTTATGGTATGACATATTTAAATAATGCTTTGTATGTATTAAATTATTAAAACCAGGTGTTGTCAATTGAAAATGAAACAGACTCAGATGACACATACATCACCTAGTTATGGAATCACCATCTAGGTCATGTAAATGAGAAGTGCTTGACAAAGCTCTGCCAAGATGGATATTTAGACTCCACTGAGATAAAAGCACTTGATATATTTCATGCTTGTTTACAAGGAAAAATGACCAAGCCCCCTTTCGGTGGACAAGGTGAAAGGGCCACAGAGCTTCTAGGATTGGTGCACACGTGTAGCACCCCGAGATTTTATGAAAATATTATTTTTAATTTCTTTGATGTCTTTTGTTGTACACTACACCAAGATTATCTTTCACTATAAGTAACACCATATTAGATTATAGTATACACAAATACTATTCTTGGCTTTTGTTGCACGCAAGTGTGACCTTCCTCAATAGCTTGTGTTGTACACAATACCGAGTTTCACTAAACAACAATATATTGTTATAATATTATTATGAACTAGCTATTAAGAATAGAATTAACCAAATTATGAATTTTATAACATTATAATTCAACTTACACATATTCTAGAACATGGTATGAGAACAAAATAATTTTTTTTGGGTAAAATTGGTATTTTTCAAAAAACGTAGTTTTGCCGCCTTTTGATGGCGCACCCACTTTAAATCTAGTTTTAACATGTTTATAAGTAAAATTTGACAAATTAAACTTCTAAATTGGAATCAAGATATAAAAATTTACTTTGGATAAATTTTTTATATTTTTATGATAATTTTCTTATTTTGATGAATAGTAAAAATACGCTAAATTTTAATTGAAAACAACTTTTTTCATCAAAATAATTTATATGGTTAAAATATATTATTTAATGGTTTTAAAGTATAAATATAATATATTTTTACCATTTAATATAATTTATTTCATTATCATTAATTTTACATTGAATTTATAGGTAAAAACATTTTAATCTTTTGCAACGTTTTAACTTTTAAAACCCGCTTTCTCAACAGCGGGATTAATTTTAAATTAAATACTAAAACTTATATGTTTTGAATTTGGAAAAATGGATTACATATTTGGAATTATTAGGTCCAAATTATGTTAATAGGCTACTTTTTATTTTAAGGCATTATGAATAGTAACTACGGTAAATTTTATTTACAACAGTTAAAGGTAAATCAGGTAATTAAGGGTAAAAATAATATTATAAAATTACCCTAACACTTGTATTAATATAATTGGATGATTATATTTCATTATAAAATATAATTGGGTCTAAATGGTATCTTTTGGAACCCACTTAGATGTGATTAAGACCTTTAATTTATTTTATTTAAAAAAGTGAAATATGTCTCACTCAAACTTTAATAATTAAAGTATTTTTAATATAAGGTTATACATAATATAAATTCGATTATAAAAACTCATTTGAAAGAATTTTTTTTCTTAATCATGGTAATTTATTTGTGTTTTTTAAGAAATATATAATTATCTTAATAGCTTATACATTAATGATGCAGAAATTATTTATTAAGTGAAAAATCAATAATATAGTTTTTATTAAAATAATAATACCCATAAAAAGGAACGGAAACTTGACAAAACCTTATTTGTAGTGTATATATATACCCTAATCATCCAAGTATCGACTTTTAGACAATTTAGATCCTTATAAAACAGATTATGACATTTATATTATTTTATTTTAAATGATGTCAAAGTTGTCACCTTCATAATTTAATAAACGTATCATTTTAAAAGTTGGGTGTTTTAGAAGATAAATTCTAATTAAATTATTCTTATGAAATATATTATATTTTTCTTCAAAATAGTATTATATTTTTAATTTTTATGCAACAAATATGTATATTAAATAATTATACAAAAATGTTGTAGTAATTATTTTATATCAAATAAATAGTATTAAAAATAGTAAAATAAATATTATGTGAACTAATTAATGTGCTCCGGGAATTTTATAGATAAATATGATATGTTAGGAATCCATTAAATATTTTATTTCGAACATATCTTCTGTGTGTATTTTATTTAAATTCAAATAATTTTATAGTGTCAAAATTGACACTATAGATATTTTATAAACATAACATATTATTAAATTGTTTAAAAATCACAAAAATATTTAAAATTTATAAATTAAAATTTATATGGTCTAAAATTTCATAAATTATCTAATTATGGACAATTAACAACACATAAGTAAGTATTTATAACAATTTAAAATTTAGAATATTATTACCACAAATAAGATTAAATAGATTAAATAAGGATAAATCAAATTGATAAGGTTTAAAATAATTTCCCAACATGTCTAAATTTTATTGTATGATGATATTACAACCCTATATCATATAATATTCAAATTTGATTCATTTTGGAGGTTCTTAGGTGGGGTTTGAGTTTATTATAAATTAATATTTTGAGATTTCCAAAAGTGCCCCTATCCTCTCTTATAAAAGGGCACCTCCTCCATCTTCTCTTCACTCCATTATAAGCCTTAATTCTTGGAAAACCCCTAATAATTCCTCTTCTCAACCTCTCTATTTATATTATATAATTTTTGGTCTTCTCAAAAGGCCAACTCTAGTTCTATAAGAGGAAGTTTAAAAGAGGCATGTCGAGGAAGAGGTAATCTCTTCTACCGATTCTTTCTAGTTTCTTTATTCTTATACTTCATATTATTTAGTTGATTCATTATAAATTAATAGCATAAGTATCACTAATATACTTATATATTATTATAAATATTAAACAACCCCATTTCACCTTATATCCATCCTACAAAAAACAAAATCACCGCGTGTGCGTACGTACGGCTTACCGTCTCCACGTCGTGGTGTAATCTGTTTTTCCACCACCACCATACTTGGATGGGTATAATGGTGGAAATAATAACTATATATGATTATTATAAAATCATAATTATTCTGAGATATTATATCATCCACTATAATTCCATTTAATAATTATGGGAATGATATCATCGCTTGTGCATACGTACGGATTACCGTCTCCACGACACGATGAGATTCATTCTCCATGTTAACCATTTCAGAATGATTATAAAGTATATATAATAAATAATCATGAAATATATGAAATGATAATGATAATATATTTATTTATATGTTATTTACTTACTTCCATTCAATTTAATAAGGAAATGAAAACTGTGTTCATGCGTACGTACGACCTACCATCTCCATGAACGGTGTATTTCGTTCCATTTATCCTTATATTATATATATATTAAATTATGAATATATATTATATGTAAATAATTTTTTACATTATTTAAGTAATTAATCATGATCTAAGTAATCATATGAATAATTACAAGTGAAAACATGAACGATAAATGAAACAAATTTACCTAAAATGCTACATTAACATGGAATAGACAATGAACGGGTAATATAAAGTCGTAAGTGGGTCATATATGATATCATAAATATTAATATTGTTCTTTTACAAGTTTATAATATGTTTAAACCCACTATAAAGGAGTCCCGGACACATACGGAAGAAATTGTACCTAAGGTGATGGACAATTATTCCAATCTCGTTCTTATCAAAGATTGTTTATTTGTATGTATTTACTGGGGTTATAGTTATCATCCATGTCCGTTTCTTCTAAAAATGTTTTCATAAAATGTTTATTATTCATACATATATTTTAAAAGTCATTTTTACCTTTTTTTACTTTTACCACATGGTATGGAAGGAATCTTTCTTTTGTTTACCATACAAGGTACTTTTTGACTTTTCCGACAAAAGTACGAGGATAATGTTTTTTTAACTTATACTACACGAACAGATTTTTACGGTTTCATAATGCCTTATTTCCATGAAGCTTCCTCTACATTATTTCATTATTATTTTCAACAAAATCCTTTTCTTTTAAAATTTCATGGCATTTTGAGAAAAGAAAATTATTTTGAAGAAGAAAGGATATTTTCCTCAAGAATTCATTTCAAGTGTTTTATCAAAACTATTTCCCATATAAGATAAAATTATTTAACATGTTTATGTTTCAAATATAATGTCTCTATTATTTACATGGTTTTATTTTTCTTATGATGAAATTATATCCATTTGTTTTATATGGATTATGTTATGATGGGATGATTTTTATGAAACACATTTCATTATTTGGGTTATGCTGAATGATTTATGTTTATTTTGTGGCATATGAAATGATGATTTAATTATGATATGGGTGGGACCTATATATCCCTCTAATTCATTGGGTAAAGATTTATATCTCATGAGATAGACATGGCTGGAACGGAAAGTAAATCTGGTTAAGTAATATAGGGCTGGAATGGCATGTAAACCTGGTTCAGTAATGGAATTTATCCACTATGATGGTCTTGGAAGTAATGCCTTGTCTACTATGGAAATCATATCATGTGCTTAATGGTTCTTCATAATTACATGTTTTATTCCCATGATATTTATCATGATTAATGTTCCTTTGTGATCTATGCCTTATGCACTGCCAAGATTTATGTCATTACTCATGTTTTATGTTCATGTTTTTACGTTCAAATGTTTATGGATTGTTTTATGTTCTTCATTATTACCCTTACTGAGCATTTGAGCTCACCGTTTTTATGTTTTATTTTCCCCAAGATATAAATAAAGGTTTTATGTAAGAAAAAAATGGGGAAGAACTTTATGGGAGATGTTGAAGATCTTTCACCATGATTAGAAGATTTTGTTCCGAGTTTTCAAAGACACTAAACTAATATGGTTGTTGGGAATCTATTTTGGTTATGTATTATGTATTCTTCAAAATTAATGTAATGTCCATTTACCTCAAGCTTTGGGTCTCTACGGTTGGTATCAGAGAGAAGGTTTAGTCAACCTTTTGAAACTAGGATGTGAAAACTTTAGTGAGATCCCTAGAGATATTTCTAGAGTATGTCTAGGGATGTCCCTAAGGATAAGTATAAGTATAGGTTATAGTATTAGAATTATGGTAACGATAATAGAATTAAACCTAAGATGTTAGATATTTAAGGTACTCCCCCTTTATTATGTTGTTTTCCTAGAATAATTTTTGTCTCTCACACTATTCTTTTTGGGTTTTAGACGATGGATGGAACCTGAAGGAACCGTGTTGATCAATGTAATGTAAAATGTAATGATTTTACTCTCGAACAAACCAATTTTATGGGAGATGGAGTGAAAAATATTATTGTTATACTTACACATGCTATGAATAAATCTAGACTTCCAAATGATCAGAGAAGGGAACAATATTCTATTGAGTCCTTCATGAGGCAACGTCCACCTTCTTTCAATGGGTCTTCTGATACACTTATTGCTGAAAAATGGATCAGTACCATTGAAAAGATATTTTCCATAATTCACTCTTTAGAACATGAAAAATTCATTTTGGTTCTTTACTGTTTAGAAGTTTGAGCAGACCAGTGGTGGACTCTAATTAAGAATACAAGGCCCCAAGATGAAATTGAATCCATGGAATGGGATGAGTTCAAGAACTTGTTTTTCAATAAGTACTTCCCTAGTATTCTTCGAACAAAGATGGAAAAGGATTTCCTTGATCTTAAGAAAAAGGATGATGAATCTGTTGGTATATACGAGGTGAATTTTACAAGGATTTCAAGGTATGCATCGGGATTTATCATCCAACCTGAAAGTAAAGTTGATCGATTCTTCAGTGGATTAAAATCAAGTCTTCAAAGGGCATTAGCGATAAGATACTTCAGAAGCTATGAAGAAATTGTGCGTTGTGCTATCAAGGTAGAACAAGAAGTTGGTGTTACATATCCATATCATGGTTTTGACAAGAAACAAAAGAGGGAGTTCAAGGAAAAATCTCAAAACAATGGTGAAAAGAAGATGAATGTTTCTTTATGATAAAAGTGTGGAAAGAAGTATGGTGGATATTGTCTTAAAGGGACTAGAAAATGTTTTAAGTGTGGAAAAGAAGGTCATCGAGCAGCTAAGTGCCGAATTAATGGGAAAAAGGTATCTAATGATGTGAATAGAGAAAAGACCACAAAGAACGCACCACCAACACTTCAATGATACAAGTGCAAGAAAATGGGGCATTATGCTAACCAATGCCCTAATCCAAGGGATAACGATGATCGACATCAACAACCTCTTAAGGCAAAGGACAAAGGGAAGTCACATGCGATCACTATTGGTGATATTGAATATGACAATGAAGTGGTGGAATGATAAAGTGTTTATGTAATGGGATTCCAAAATAGTGTTGTGGAATCTCATTTATAGTATCGTGGAATATTGAAATATCTATGTATTGGTCCATTGTGGTTTTCAGTAATTATATGGTATCGATAACCATCAAAAAGTGATTGAAATATTTTTGGAAAGTAGATGATATGAGCATAATGAAGGGATAAGGATAAAATAATATGTTTGATAGTATTAATGAGCTCATGACTGATATAAGGACAAAGTGGCATCATGGATTGAGTATATAGAAATTTTGGGATTTTGGTATGTGGAAAGAGTTAACTTTTGACAGTATTCGTGTTTTCACTAAAGTTCTATGGTAATTCATGTTTCAAGATAATTCATTATTAAGGTATTCACATGTTTGGAATGTGACCAACAATACATATCTTATTATATATGGGGTATAAATGATGGTATTCACATGCTTGGTAGATGACCTCTCTAGTAATCTTTTTCATTATACTGTGAGATTGGACAGAAGTATTTTAGATAAGCCTAAATATTCGAATGGATTAAGTTAGACATCAGATAGTATTATTTAAGGCTATAAATTTTAATATTATTTCTGAAATTTTATAATAATATAGTTTTAGAAAAAGGACAACCTATAGGATAGGAAACAACCCATCACGTCAGAAAAGGATGTGGGAATCGAACCCACAACCGAAGTGTGACAGGCCTTTATCGCCTACCACTGGCCTACAGGAAGTCTCTAGTTAGTAGAAATTAGTTTTATTTTATTAAGTGGTATGATATATGAAGTATAAGTCCATTTTTTGGAGCCATATACAATTAATATCACCATATATGGACTTATGTATATTTAATAACTTTTGTTAACCTTTTGTTTCAGACAGATGGAATGACTCATCATTCTATCACATGATCTACTAATACTTCACAAATGAAAAATTCAACTTCATTTCTTTAAGATATGAAGTGGAAATTGTTCAAGGAATGACCAACGGTGAGATTGTACCAAAATCAAGTAAGTATTTCTTCTAATTCAAAATTTTCAAATTTATTTAAAGGATCTTGAAAACCAAAAATGTTTTCCTAGTACCCTCATATCCGATGAATTAGATGGTAAATTATATCATCATAAATTTATGGCTTTGTGATTGTTGTCTTTTTCATAGCCATGTTCTCTACCACACTTCATCAGAACATGATGGATAGATTTCTATTCCATATCCATATTTTCACCTATATTCTCTTATGTGGAAACCCAATGCTAAGTTACTTTGGGTGACTGTTATGTTTCTAACTTTACTTTTTAAAATTAAGGTTTAGTATTACTTTTTACGATTTGGGTTTCCATAAAAGAAACTTTAAATTAGTAAACGATTTATAACCTCGATGAATTTTGAGGGAGAAATTCATTTTAAGGGGGGTAGAATGTAACACCCCGAGATTTTATGAGAAATATTATTTTTAATTTCGTTGATATATTGTGTTTTATGCTACACCAAGATTAGATTGCGCTATATGAAACACCGTATTGGCTTGTATTATACGCAAACACTATTCTTCACTTGTGTTGCATGCAAGAGCGACCTTCCTCAATAGCTTGTATTGTACGCAATACTGAGTTTCACTAAACAAAGATATATTGTTATAATATTATTATGAACTAGACTTTATGAATAGTATTAACCACATTTTTAATTTTATAACATTATCATTCATCTTACACATATTCTAGAACATGGTATGAGAACAAAATAAATTTTTTCAGTAAAATAATTATTGTTCAAAAAATGTAGTTTTGTCGCCTTTTGATGGAGCACCCACTTTAAATCCTGTTTTTGACATCTTTATAAGTTCAATTTGAAAAATTAAACTTCTTACTTGGAATAAGGATATAAAAATTTACTTTGAATAATTTTTTTATATTTTAATGATAAGTTTCTTATTTTGATGAATAGTAAAAATACGCTAAATTTTAATTGAAAACAACTTTTTTCATAAAAATAATTTATTTTGTTAAAATATATTATTGAATGGTTTAAAAGTATAAATAGAATATATTTTTACCATTTAATATAATGTATTACATTATCATTAATTTTACATTGAATTCATAGGTAAAAGCATTTCAATCTTTTGCAATGTTTTGAGTTTTAAAACTCGCTTTCTCAACACCGGGATTAATTTTAAATTAAATACCGCAACTTATGTGTTTTGAATTTGGAAAAATGGATTCCATATTTGTAATCATTAGGTCCAAATTATTTTAATAGGCTACTTTTTATTTTAAGGCATTATGAATAGTAACTACGGTAAATTTTATTTACAAAAGTTAAAGGTAAATCAGGTAATTAAGGGTAACAATAATATTATAAAATTACCCTAACACTTGTATTAATATAATTGGATGATTATATTTCATTATAAAATATAATTGGGTCTAAATGGTATCTTTTGGAACCCACTTAGATGTGATTAAGACCTTTAATTTATTTTATTTAAAGAAAGTGAAATATGTCTCACTCAAACTTTAATAATTAAAGTAGTTTTAATATAAGGTTATACATAATATAAATTCGATTATAAAAACTCATTTGAAAGATAAAATTTTTCTATTCATCATGGTAATTTATGTGTGATTTTTAAGAAATATATAATTACCTTAATATCTTATACATTAATGATGTAGAAATTATTTATTTAGTTAAAAATCAATAATATAGTTTTTATTAAAATAATAATACCCATCAAAAGAACCATAAACATAACCAAACCTTATTGGTAGAGTATATCTATACCATAATCTTCCAAGGGTCTACTTTGGGACCATTTGTATCCTTAAAATACAGATTATTTCATTTATATTATTTTATTTTAAATGATGTCAAAGTTGTCACCTTCATAATTTAATAAACATATCATTTTAAATTTTGGGTGTTTTAGAAGATAAAATCGACTAAAAGTATTATTATGAAATATATTATATTTATCTTCATCATAGTATTATATTTTTAATTTTTATGCCACAAATAAGTATATTAAATGATTATACAAAAATGTTGTAGTAATTATTTTATATCAAATAAATGGTTTTAAAAATATTAAAATAAATATTATGTGAACAAATGAATGTTCTCCATGAATTTTATAGATAAATATGACATGTTAGGAATCTGTTAAATATTTTTGTTTGAACATATCTTATGTGTGGATTTTATTAAATTTGAATAAATGAATAGTGTCAAAATTGACACTATTGATATTTTATAAAAATAACATATTATTAAATTGTTTAAAAATCAAAAAAAATATTTAAAAATTAGAAATTAAAATTTATATGGTCTAAAATTTCATAAAGTATCCAATTATAGACAATTCACAACACATAATTAAGTATTTATAACAATTTAAAATTTATAATATTATTACCACAAATAAGATTAAATATATTAAATAAGGATAAATCAAATTAATAATGTTTAAAATAATTTCTCAACATGTATAAATTTTATTGTATGATTATATTACAACCCTATATCATCTCATCTTTGAATTTGAGTCATTTTTTAGGTTCTTAAGTGGGGTTTGAGTTTATTATAAATTAATATTTTGGAGGTTTTTAAAAGTGTCCCTCTCCTCTCTTATAAAAGGGAACCTACTCCCTCTTCTCTTCACTCAATTTTAAGCCTTCATTCTTGGAAAACCCCTAAAAATTCCTCTTCTAAACCTCTCTAGTCATATTATGTAAGTTCTGGTCTTCTCAAAAGGCCAACTCTAGTGCCCTAAGAGGAAGTTTAAAAGAGGCACGTCGAGGAAGAGGTAATCTCTTCTTCCGATTCTTTCAAGTTTCTTTCTTCTTCTACTTCCTATTATTTAGTTGATTCATTATAAAGTAATAAAATAAGTATCAATAATATACTTATATGTTATTATAAATATGTAAAAACCCTATTCCACCTTATATCCATCCTACAAAAAACGAAATCATCGTGTGTGCGTATGTATGGCTTACTGTCTCCACGCCGTGGTGTAATCTGTTTTTCCACCACCACCATACTTGGATGGGTATAATGGTGGAAATAATAACTATATATGATTATTATAACATCATAATGATTTTGAGATATTATATCATCCACTCCAATTCCATTTAATAATTATGGGAACGATATCATCGCTTGTGCGTACGTACGGATTACTATCTCCACGACGCGATGAGATTAATTCTCCATGTAAACCATTCCAGAATGATTATAAAGTATATATAATAAATAATAATGAAATATATGACATAATAATGATACAATATTTATGTATATGTTATTTAATTACTTCCATTCAATTTAATAAGGAAACAAAAACAGCATTCATGCATACGTACGGCCTACCGTCTCCATGAATGGTGTATTTCATTCCATTTATCCATATTATATATATATATATATATATTAAATTATGAATATATATTATATATAAATCATGTTTTACATTCTTGAATTAAGTAATCATGATCTAATTAATCATATGAATAATTACAAGTCAAAAAATGTACGATAAATGAACCGATTTTACCCAAAACACTACTTTAACGTGGAATTGACAATGAATGAGTAATATAAAGTTGTAAGTGAATCATATATGATATCATAAATATTATTATGGTTATATTACAATTTAATAATATTTTTAAACCCACAATACAGGAGTCTCATACACATACAGAAGAAATTGGACCTAAGGTAAGGAATAATTATTCCAATCTCATTCTTATCTGAGATTGTTTATTCATATGTGTTTTCTGGGGTTATAGTTATCATCCATGTCCATTTCTTCTAAAACTGTTTTCATAAAATGTTTAGTATTCTTACATGTATGTTAAAAGTCATTTTTACCCTTTTTTGAACTTTACCACATGGTATGGAAGGAATATTTCTTTTGTTTACCATACGATGTACTTTTTTACTTTTTCGACAAAATTACGAGGAGAATGTTTTTTTAACTTATACTGCATGAACATATTTTTACAGTTTCATAACGCCTTATTCCCATGAATCTTCATCTACACCATTTCATGATTATTTTCAACAAAATCCTTTTCTTTTAAATTTTCATGGCATTTTGAGAAAATAAAATGATTTTGAATAAGAAAGGATATTCTTCTCAAGAATTCATTTCAAGTGTTTTATCAAAACTATTTCCCACCTAAGATGACATTATTTAACATTTTTATGTTTCAAGTATAATGTCTATATTATTTAAATGGTTTGATTTTTCTTATGATGAAATGATATCCATTTGTTTTATATGGATTATGTTCTGATGGGATGATGTTTATGAAACCCATTTTATTCTTTGGGTTATACTGAATGATTTATGTTTATTTTGTGGCACATGAAAGAATTATTTCATTATGAGATGGGTGGGACCTATATCTATCTCCAATGCATTTGGTAAAGATTTATATCTCATTAGATAGACATGGATGTAATGGAAAGTAAATCGGGTTCAGTAATACAGGGCTGGAACGGCAAGTAAACCCAGTTTAGTAATGGACTTTGTCCATTATGATGGTCTTGGAAGCAATGCCTTGGATACTATGGAAATCATATCATGTGATTAATGTTTTTACACAATTACATGTTTTATTACCATGATATTTCTCATGATTAATGTTCCTTTGTGATCTATTCCTTACGTACTGCCAAGATTTATGTCGTTACTCATGTTTTATGTTCATGTTTTTACGTTCAAATGTTTATGGATTGTTTTATGTTCTCCATGTTTACCCTTACTGAGCATTTGAGCTCACCCTTTTTATGTTTTCTTTTACCCAGGATATAAATAAAGGTTTTAGGTAAGAAAAAAAGGGGAAGAACTTTATGGGAGATTTTGAAGATCTTTCACCATGATTGGAAGATTTTGTTCCGAGTTTCCAAAGACACTAAACTAATACGGTCTTTGGGCGTCTATTTTTTTTATGTATTAAGTATTCCGAAAAAGTAATTTAATGTCCGTACACGTCAAGATTTGGGTCTCTACAACACGGATTTGTGTGTACCATTTACAGTAGAAGCTAGAGGGGGATATTCTTACTTCATAACTTTTACTGATGATTTGAGTAGATATGGCTATGTCTACTTAATGAGATATAAGTCAGAAGCCTTAGATAAATTTAAGGAATTCAAGAATGAAGTAGAGAATCATCTTGGTAAGAAGATAAAGAAGCTTCGATTGGATCGAGGTGGAGAATATCTGAACCAAGAGTTCATTGATCTTCTACGGGAGTCTGGGATTCTATCTCAACTCACTCCTCCTTATACACCATAGTGGAATGGTGTTAGTGAAAGGAGGAACCGCACCTTGTTGGACATGGTGAGCTCAATGATGAGTCATGCAGATATTTCATTATCCTTTTGGGGATATGGCTTACAAACTATAGCATACACATTAAACCGAGTTCCAACTAAGGCAGAAAATGGAATTCTCTCTGAGTTATGGAATGGAAAGAAACCCATTTTGTCGCACACATGTGTATGGGGATGCGAGGAATTTGTTAAGGCCTTCTCGGGAAAAAAACTAGCACCCCAGGGCATGAGGTGTATCTTTATAGGATATCCCAAGGAAAAGAAAGGATATTACCTATATAACCCTTCAGAAAAGAAAGTGATTGTCGCTAGACAAGCCGTCTTTCTTGAAAGGGAGCACATCCTCAAAAAGGATAGTGGGAGAAAGATTGACTTTGATGAATTTAATGCTCAAGATATATAGGATTTGGTACAGGAACAAGTTCCACAGGTCCCTTTGGAAGAGGTTCCAGAAACACAAGTACTGCGTAGGAGCTCAAGAGAGTTAAGGTAACTAAAGAGATTTGGCTTCCCAGCCACCGAGGATGGTGAATCATTATTGTTGGACAATTATGAACCTCTCTCCTATAAGGAAGTAGTAGAAATCTCAAAAGCTGCAAGATTTCTAGAAGCTATGAATTCTAAGATGGATTCCTTGTATCAGAACCAAGTCTTCATTCTGGTCGATGATCCAGTTGATGTAATTCCTATTGGATGAAAATGGGTATTCAATAGAAAACCGGACATGGAATGTCAAGTTAGAACCTATAAAGCAAGGCTAGTGGATAAAGGATTTATACAACATCAAGGAATTGACTATGATGAAACCTTCTCACTAGTTTTCATTTTTAAATCCATAAGAATCATACTTTCCATAGCAACTTACCATGACTATGATATTTGGAAAATGGATGTCAAAACAGCATTCCTTAATGGGAACCTTCAAGAAGATGTCTATATGACACAACCAGATGGATTTGTGACACAGGGTGAATCCAAACGGGTTTGCAAGTTGCAGAAATCCATTTATGGATTAAAGCAATCATCCAGGTCGTGGAACATACGATTTGATGAAGCCATAAAGGAATTTTTTTTCATTAAGAATGAATGTGATCCATGTGTTTATAAGAAGTTTAATGGGAATAAGGTCGTTATCCTAGTAGTATATGTTGATGAAATATTGCTTATTAGAAATGATGTACCAGTCTTATAGTCAGTTAAGGACTGGTTGAACAAGTGTTTCTCCATAAAGGACTTGGGTGAAGCATCCTACATTATAGGGATCAAAATAATTCATGATAGATCCAAGAGGCTGCTTGGACTAAGTTAGGGTACATACATTGACCAGATACTAAAGAGATTTAGTATGAAACAATCCAATAGAGGATTGGTTCCAGTGTCACATAGCCTACATATTTCTAAGAAAATGTGTTTTTAGACACAACAAGATAAAGATAGAATGAGTAAGATCCCATACGCTTTAGTTATAGGATCCATCATGTATTCCATGTTATATACCAGGCTTGATGTTTCCTATGCATTGAGAATGGTAGGTAGATATAAATAAGATCCAGGAGAACATCATTGTACTGTTGTTAAGACTATCCTTAAGTATCTGAGAAGAACTAAGGATATGTTCTTGGTGTGTAGAGGAGACGAGAATCTTGTCATCAGAGGGTACACCGATGCTGGCTTTCAGACAGATCAAAACGATCTAAAGTTGCAATCTGGATATGTTTTCTGTCTCAATGGAGGAGCTGTGTTTTGGAAGAGTTCAAAGAAGCCAGTTGTTTCTGATTCTATAGTGGATTCTAAATATATAGTAGCTTCTGATTCATCCAAGGAAGCCGTCTATATTTGGAAATTTCTCTAGGATCTTGATGTGCTGCCTAGTAGTAAATATCCTATCACATTGTATTGTGATAATACTACAGCAGTGGATTTGGCAAAAGAACCAAGGTCACATCAACGGACAAAGCATATACTCCGAAAGTATCACCTCTTGAGGGATTTCTATCAAAGGGGTGAAGTTGCAGTGAGCAGAGTGTACACGGAAGATAATGTGGTTGACCCCATGACTAAAGGCCTCTCTTAGCAAAAGCATGAATATCATGTGCTAGCTAGTGGGTTAAAGATTATTAGCAGTTGGATTTAGTCCAAGTGGGAGTTTGTTGGAGTTGGTGGCCTAGAACCAACTACTTTGTACTTTATTCATTAATGAATACTTTATCACATCTTGATTGTTCTTCTGCGTGATAATGCATGTGATAATGTCCTAAGGATAGCTGTTGCATTAAAGGGTCATAGCAGATCCCTGCTATGATGAGAACCCAGAAGTGCCATAACATTGTTCTTGAATATATGTTCTATGGCTGGATGATGTTATTTTAGGGACATAAATAATACAAGCCATTAGGGGTGAGGACTCATAAAACTTTGAGACACCTTCTCATGGTGTGCTCCCTTGGTAATATCTAGGAGGATATTATGAGAACGAGACCCACTAGTAGGAAATCCACATTTCATATTGTCATTGGATGTTCCTATCTGCGGATGTGTGTATTGGTCCTTATAATTTAAGATTATTATTAATGGGTATTAAAACTCATGCACTTAGATGTATTGATGAAAACTATGATGACACACTATTCGCATCGAGGTAGGATACGTTGGGTGCATCGCGAGTGATACTATATTAATAGATAATGCGAGAAAGGATTTGTACCTTATGTTCCATAATTAACGTAGATATCTCAAGCCATTTTATGGAATTGATATAGCCTAAATAATTCCATGTCCATGGTGAGGATTGGGCATGTTCAATTCTAGAAAATCAATGAAATAATAATCGAGCACATGGGTTGATGGCACTAGCACGTAACCCGCTTGATTTGAGATATTGAGACAAAGGGATTAAATTACACGGCAAGAATTCATATGAGGTGACACATCAATGTGGCGTCAACTTCTTTCTATTGGGTGCCTTGACCCGTTGCTATACAGTAATCTTGGACTTTAGGAAAGCCCACCTAATCCAATGAGAAAGAGGCCTAGAGGATCACACACTAAGTGTATCCAAGTATCTCAAGTAGAATAAAGATTATTCCTGTATTTGGTTTAATAATTATTCAAGGAATCCCAGATTGTTCTAATTTTGGAGGAAGAATAAAATGAAAACCAAGATATACATGTCGTGTATATTTAATGTACACACCGTGTAGTTTTAATTTTGGAAAGGAAATGAAAAACGAGTACACGCCGTGTATTAATGATTACACGCCATGTAGTTTTTTCAGTCGGGATTTTGAGGAAATAATATCATTTTATTAAATGATATTTATTATAATCATCCTGGGCACATGTTAAGGAATTAATGATTCGACATGGGGGTTTTCAATAAGAGTTAATGAAATAAATAAAACACGTAACGCGTTTATTTATTGTCATAGCTCTATAACCTCAAACCCAATTATAAATATTCTCACAACCCCAACACTTTTCCCTAATCATTGTGCACAACGATTCTGGAGAATTCTCTCAAGGCTGAAAGAACCCCTTCCTCCAAGAGTGCTCTCAGGACCAAGAGAGATCCTCCTCCATCGGATCAAGGCGATCTAAGGTGGACAACGCAAGCAAAGGCTTCTCCACGCTAACACCCAGAGATTCCTTTGGCATCGTCTAGAGATACGTGGAGCACATGTGGATCACCGCTAGAGGAATCCTACACTTGGATTCTATGACATAATAACGGATCACATCGAATCGTGACCGGAGACATCAATGGAGAAAGAATTTCATCAAGGTAATTCTGATCAATTAATTAAATTAATTATAACCAACATATGATGATCCCCCTTTGTGGTTCCGAGACTATTCTTATTCTTTGTCTATATCTATGATTTGATCCGTGGAGTCTGGAATTTATCATCATATTGATCCTAGATTGATCATTACTAATGGAAAACATCCAAGTGGGAACATCCACCCATGAGCTTCCGCTGTGCTCGGAACCTACACTCTTCACATGTTTCAGTGACCATCAAAGGCTCTCCTAAGGGATACTTTACATGTTTCATAGGTTTCAGGCAAGGTGATCCTCTATCATATATCATTTTCTCTATTACTAAATATTATTTGAGAAGGATTTTTCTCAACATGGTTGATACTGGAAAACTCAAATCCATCTGTGCTACCAGAGGACTGAATTCCCCCACACATTTATTGTATGTTGATGATATTAAACTTTTCACTCAAGGTGATAAAGTAAATGTCAAGAACATAAAAAATTATATTTTTCATTATGAAAATTTCTCAGGGTAGGAGGTCATTTAGAATAAATTATTTTTCTAATTTGGAAAAAACATTCTTGTATCTATAAAAGTGGATATCATCAATGAGATGGGAATTAGAGAAGGTATTCTTTTATTCATTTATCTTAGTGTCCCTATGTTTTGAGGGAAACCACATGTTTCTCATTTCTCTCATATTGTGAGCTAGATAAAAAATCAAATAGCCTCCTGGAAAGGTAAAAATATTTCAATGGTAATAATTAATTAGCCATGTGAAAGAATTTATTATTTCTAAATTTGTTTATTAGTTTATGGTTTACAAATGGTATGCTTCTCTTATTAACAAAGTCAATATTTCTATTAAGAAATTTGTTTGGATCGAAATAATCCTTAAGAGAAGACTTTCTACTATTCCATGGAAGCAATTTTTTCAACCTATGGATTATGGGGTTCTTAGAATTAAAGATCTATACAAATTTAATAAATCTTTATAGGATAATTTTATTTGGAGGCTCATTAATCGTAAATAATATGGGATTTCCTTTTTGAGTTGTAGATTCTTAAACAGGATTAATGTTGGGAATATCAATTATAAAGAGTTTTCCATATGGTCAGCCCTTAAGGCTTCTTATTCTATAATCTTATTGAACTCTCATTGGTAGGCTAACATCAACTCATATCTGAAATTTTTGTCAGACAACTAGATAGGTATGCATATTCTTAATATCTTAAATTCTCAAGATGTTGTAATTGATATGAATGTATCAATCAAAGAAAAAATGGAATCCTCCTTGGAAACGCTTCCTGCTAAAGTCGTAGAAATTGTGATTAGTTTTAAATTTATTAATGGTGATGATTTTATGGTATGGGAACCTGCCTCCAATGGTTTAATTTCTTCCAAATATTTTTATTGTGTGTTAATTCAAGGGAACAAGAGTAGATGGGATATGTTTCTAAGTAGAAACCTAATTTCTCTATCTATATTATCATTTACTTAAAGGGTGATGTATTCTAAAATTCCCACTGATGATTTTATTCAGACTGTGGGCATCAACGTGTGTTTGAAATGTTCCCTAGGCAATCAACATAGGGACTACACTGATCATTTATTCCTTAGTTGGGCTACTACTACAACCCTATGGAAGGATGTTGCTGATCAGTTTGCAGTGGTGACTCGTCATATAGCTAACATTTAGGATCATATTTCTATTTTCATTAAGATGAATCTATCCATAAAGCTTTTGAATCTCTTTTTGGTGGTTGTCTTGGAAGTACTACATGTTCTATGGACTGTTCGTAACACTCTTATTCATTACATTACTTCTTTTCTCATTAAAGCGGCTCTCACTCAATTTATTAATGCTGTGAAGAATGCTAACTCTATCCAAAATGGTTACTATGATAATTATATTCATGATTTTTCCATTATTAGGCATCTTAGAATTATAAGTAATTATCACCCTCCCACTGGAACTTTTAAAGTTCCGTGGGTATCACCGCCCTTGGGCTGAATCAAATGTAATAAAGATGGTGATTTAAGAGGGAATCTAGGACCTTATCGTTACGGTAAAAAATTTAGAAATCAAAAGAGAAATGCAATGTTTTGTTTATATGGTCCAGGTGGTTTCATCACTTATTTGGATATATAAATGCTTTCTATAATCAATGTTTTTGAAATTGATAAGCAATGAGGATGGATTAACTTGTGGACTGAATGTGATTCTACCACTTTTGTGCAAGCTATCAATAATGGAATTATTCATCTTTCTTGGAAGTTGGATGATAAATAGATGAAATTCATGGATTATATTTTTTCCAAGAATTATATAATCACACATTCTTATAGGGAATAAAATTTCTTGGTTGATGGGCTTTCCCAAAAAGGGATTACCACTTAGGATATTGTTTGGCTCAATGATGTTCCTGCTGAGCTTCACTCTTTTTTCAAAGATTAGTTTGTAAATAGCCTTTATTAGACTTCTGTAACTTTGTTTTTTATCAATAAAAGAGTATTTTCCTTTTGTTAAAGCCCTCATTCCCACAAAAAGGGGATTTTTGGGTTAAAAGTAAAGTTAATTACAAGTGATTTAGTGATTCAGTAACATTTATACCCTTTTAAAAACAAATATGAGGTTCAATAATATATATAATCATATATTATTGGATTTAATGTATGATTTTTGTAAATAAATGAAAAGTGGTTGTTTATTGATCATAAAAATGGATTTATTTTTTAGTTTATGGAGAAATTTAACACTAATTCATCTGTATTAGAAACCTTGAAATGGTTGGTTGGGGGACATGTGTTAATGTGATCACATGATTTGGTTTTGATATTAGTGGTTACACATTTTAAATAAAAAATAGGATAATAAGATCACCATTCAAAATATCAGAGTAACGGTGATCATAAAGATGTCATGGTCCACAACCAAATGAGATTTTTATTTTATTAAAACTTTTAATGTAGCATAGGGATGACCAAGGTCATATCCTAAGAAGTGAGTGTGGGATGGTTCTTCACTATTCAAAATCACTTGTGTATTTTTGTTTTATTTTTAATGTTTTGAAAGTAATAAATTATGAGATGTTATGTTTGATTGGTTTTATGATAAAATTAATTGTAAATAAAATAAACACAGAAAACATGACAAAGGGGTTATTAAGAGATGTATGAGGTCCTAGGGTGAATTCCAATGGGATGAATCATCATTTAAAAATATTCTAAACCATCTAATTCAATGATTAGGTTCAATATCATTCAACTACTCACCCTCTACTATTCTATTTAGTATAAAACAAAAAAAAATACTCAAGAGATCCCCTAAACAAACTATATTTCTTGTATATTCTCCTCAATGAATGGGTAAGCACACTCCTCAATCAAGTGAATGGACATTCTAACTCACATAGTAGTAATAACATACCATTATTTCATTAAATTCACGTGACTCCATTGGTATGAAATGTGATACAAATTGAGGGAGATATTGAAGTGAAACAATTAGAGGAGTGCAGTAGTGTTAATGGAATGGAAAGTAAAGATTGCCTCCTCTACACACCATCTTTACTTCCACACCAAAATCAGAGGAAAATAGAGTGAAAATTACAGCATAAAAAATTCATTTTTACCACTATGATTCCCCTAAGACCACATTCAATGTATTAGTGATCCATAATTATGGTGCTTGAGATCACTGGGTACATCACAAGGGTAAGAAACATAAATAAATTGAGGGATCAGAGAATTAAAAAATGATGAATAGAGAAAAAATCATGAATTGAAATTAGAATGAAGAAAATAAATTCTAATATAATTGAAACCAGGCTGAAGTCCAAGGTTCAGATTCATTACAGTGAGCAGAGGAAGAAAATTTTATAGTCTCCAAGGAAGCTTCTTCTTCATTCTCCTCAAAATCAGCACTGAGCATTGAGTTCTTACTTCCTTGGATGTTTTCCACATGTGTAACTCATAGGGTTATAATATAGTTATAGATAATGTTGTTAACTCTTCTGACCTTGGTAATTTTCCCATGATCGATCTCTGAATTTCTTCAAGAATTTTCCCAATGATGTGTTATGTTTCTTCTTAGGGGAAGTGGAAAAAAAGTGTTTCCCAGTGTCACATTAGGATTATTTTAGTTATTCACATATCAGGTAGGTATTAGAATTAATTTCTTGGCCTTAAACATTTCACTTAGGAATCTATTTTGGAATCTCGGTTTGAAATTGATATGTAGTGGGAGTTTAGTCCTGAACTCAGGCATGGAAATAGTAGGCTTCTTCTGGATTCTTCAAGGTGTTGTTGAGCTGGTGTCTTCTGGAAACTGGTTTGGGGATGTTTGGGTAAAATTTGAGTTCATCCCACAGCTCAGGTGAATCTCATTAATAGGATTGTCCACTTCAGTTTCTATAGTTCATCCTAGATAGAATGATAAAATTTATCTTTGAATATTCATTGAGGAGTTTGGCCAAGAATGTATCATGCAGTTTTCTTCATAGAAATAACTGCAACATTGGTGATATACGAGGTTTTTCCTTCATTATTGGATACCTATACTGGGATAAAACTGATTAATAATAATCAAATTGAAGAATTTTTTAGCAATAGCTTTCATCAAGGGTCAGCTTCATTAGGAAAATATATGCAGCTTGAATTTATATACTCCAGTCAGAATAGGGTGGTGTAGCTTTGACTCATCCCTTCCAATAAAAATAATGAATCATAGATTTAACTCATCTCTTCACTATGTCCTTCATCTAGAGCTTTGGATCATAATAGTTTGAATATAAGTCTCATGAAATCACCTTCTTCATCAGGTGTGTCTTCAGATGTGTCTCCCTCGGTCAGTGATCTTTTGTGGTTTGGATCATCCTCTTCCTTTAATGAAATTTACTCCATGATAGCTTTGGGTCTTCATAGATCTAAGAATCAATGAAACCTGGTTGATTTGATTTAGTTTTAAAAAAGAAATATTGGTCCTTTTAATCAGTGAGGGTTTTAGTTTAGGCGTTCTTTGGATCTAGTATGGAGGGTGAGATCAATTTCATTAGCCATGGTTGGATATGGTGCTTGCATAGTGGTACAAGGGAAACCAGTGTCAAGATTTTATCATGGTAGCAATAAGATGGTAGAAAAATTTTCCAATGGAACCACTGGGTGGAATGGTAAAAATAATTGGTGAAGGTATAGTAGTTGGAATTTTCCTTTTAGCAGTAGCAGGCTGTTGGGGGAGTTGTGCTACACAAGTAAATCCCCATTGAAATAACCCAGATCCATTGGGTATAAATTAGGTTCGCATAATCCCTAAATAAGAAATCAAAAAATTATGTTTATTATAAACACGAATATATTCGTAAAAAAATACAATAACTAGAATTTAAATGATTTAACAGTGAATATTTCACAAACTAGTAGTGGTTATGAAATCAATTCAAGTTTCAATTTATTTTCATAAACATTCAATATGTATTTCTAGAACTGACAATAGATTCCAATACATAAATAATCAATTCAGAAAACAAGAATAATAGGGAAGCATAAAATATAGATAAATCCAAGAAAAAAAATGCTTAAGCAGCTTATTTATCATTAAATAAATTCAAAACATATTTGACAATAAATTCCTGAAGTGGACATTCAGCATTAACTAGGTCAAAGGAAAAAAAGCAGAAAGTAGTAAAATGGACACAAAGATTTACATGCTTCGGCCAATTGGCCTATGTACATGGGGCAGAGTCACCATGGGTTTTCACTATGAAAGAATAATGGATCACAAGAAACAACTAGATAACATCACACAACTTACCTAGATCTCAAAAAAAAGTATCAACATAAATCAAAGAAAAACAACACTAAGGAACATTTGAAACAAGGCCGAGACCCCCCTTACCATGGGATCAACATTACCTTAGTAGAAACCTTCATTCTGAAATAAGAAATGTTGAAATATCTAGGTTCAAGAGAGATAATTCCACTGAACAAGATTCCTATAAATCCACACTCGTCCAGCCGCTGTTGTCCAGGATCAAGAACTAGCAACCCCTCATGGTTCGGCTTCAAGCGTAGATCAAGACAACTCCAAAGAGAAACTTCAAACATCAATCACACAAATGGAAATGATACTTCATCCTCCTCAATGCAACCATAAATTTACTGTTAGACTTCAAAAAAGGAAAATTGAGAACCCTAGACAGATGGAGCTCACATAGGATAGAGGTTGGATCCTGAAAAAATGTGTGAACAGGGTCGTGCATTCCAAATCTGGCGTGGATGAATCAACACCTAACACCACTGTGAATAAATGATCCACCATTGAGGATGTCTTCTGGATCTATGAGTTTAATCATCAATTCACCACCTCCTTATGCCAGTTGAAGATGACTGTGAGCCTGATCTCATCCCTCTCTGTGAGCACTCTGGTAGACCCCCTGTTGGCTAGGTTGGGCTCTCTCTATTATCTAAGAAAACAAGTCAAGGTGAGAAATCGAAAATCCTCTTCTTGTCACGCCTCTAGATCATAAAGTCCCCTTCCAGAAAATAATAGAGAAATAGAGAAGGGGCATTCCATAGGACATGTGGTCGGTCGAGCTCAAAAGAGAAGTTATATATGCCAACTACAAAACAGAATTAAATCAACATGTAAAAAAAATAAAATTTAATTATCAAAATAAAAGTGAATTAAAATTCACAATTCTGCACCTTGATAATTAAAATGCATAAATAGATTTAACATTCCACAATAGCATACAAAACTTCACCTAGAAAATAAAATCTTAACTGCATAATGATTCTACACCACCTACCATCATTAATTTGGGAATCACATCCTAAACAGGAAACACCTATAAGCTACGACCCAAATTCCCCCCCCCCTTCGTGCATAAACATGACACACACTACCCAAATTTATGAAATTCTTGACTACTGATAAAAATGATTAGAATTAAAAAAATCCAAGCATAAATAGAACACATACTTTCACTTAGCTAATCTAACATTTGAGACAATTCCATCAAGGAATTCCCATACTGCTAACAAGTACATGTACACTAGTAGCAAATGCATAAGCACCAATCCTCAAACAAAACATGGAAAAACAAATATCTCAGAAAATTCATAAAGAATAACTCAGTAAACTAGTGCAATCATTCAAATAGGAATAATAAAATAAACACTAAGAAATCAAGCATACCAAATAAAAACTGATCTCCGCCTGAATCTATCAGACTCGGTAAACTCTCCGCCTAAGGAGAAGACATTTCCTATAACCATTCAACAGGGGAAACCACCTCCTACCTTACACTGTTGCATGACCCATACAACTCTGATCCTAAATACAACTTGAAACCAAGAGAAAACAAACCCAACAAGAAATGGAAGCATGTTACCGACCTAGGAAAACCTATCCTAGTCTAGCCCGACAACCTCAAGCACTTAATTCCCAGGTTCCCCCATTCAATGTCGAAAAAGAGATATCAGGAGTACCATCATCAAGTCTGGTGGTTATCCAAACATCTCCCCATGAACCTGCTTCTCTAAACACTGCCCAACACCTTTCTATCCTTACACCTAGTTACCCTCGAGAATACCAACACTCCTAGTCCACGAAAAAGGATAACCCAGAGTTGAACCCACAACTCTGATGCACTGAAGCACATAGACATAAGCGCATCCTAAACCAAGCCAACAAGAGAGGTTTCTCAAAAATTGGGTATCACTACAAAACCCATGCAGTCCCAAGAGTACTAAGGGTAAACTCTAAGCCTATGATAACATTGGCGATCCAAGGGAAGCTCGCTACCGACTAAGAAATCCCATCATAGTCCAGCCCAAACTATATCTTGGAACGACCTAACATCGCTAAATAGATCCCAACAGAACCTCCATGAAGATCGATCATAAACAAACCAATTCACATGATATTGTCACTCTTAACACTAACTAGGCCCAATCACCACTCGAAACTGGTCAAAACCTAGAGAAACTAGCCTAAAACCATGACACACCAGAGGAACAAACCCAGGATAATTACCAGATCACTCTCCTAAGGCTAAAGGTAGAACTAGGAGACCAAACAAACCAATTGACCCTACCACATACCTTACTATTAACCAAGACACTCTCACCTCGGCCAACCTCACATTAACCCCTTACTAACCCCAAAACAAGAGATACACATAGGTAGAAACTACCAAGAGGAATATATAAGGCTTCAACAGGTAAACAGTTAGGGGAAAACTAGGCAAGGAAAACAATAATAAAACATATTATAAAATTATAGCGAAAGAGAGATAATTACCTAACTGAACAAAACAATCAAGGCATGTTTCAAATTTAAATACCACTAAAAAAATACTTTAAAGAAACAAATATTAGATTCTGAATTTTGACGACACAAAATTGCACCCAATTTGGCTTTGATACCACTTGTTGGGGGAGATGCGCTATGCAAGGCAATCCCAATCGAAATAACCAGGATCAGGTGGGTATAAATTATGTTTTCATAATTCCAAAATAAGAAATCACAAAATTATGTTTATTATAAACATGAATATATTCATAAAAAATCCAGTAACTAGAATTAAAATGATTTAACAATGAATATTTCACAAACCAGTAGTGGTTATGACAACAATTCATGTTGAAATTTATTCTCATAAACATCCAATATGTATTTCTAGAACTGACAATATATTCCAATACATCAATAATCAATTCATAAAACAAGAATAATAGGGAAGTAGAAAAAGTTGATAAATCCAAGCACAACAATTCTTAAACAGCTTATTTATCGTCAAATAAATTCAAAAAATATTTGATAATAAATTCCAGAAGTGGACATTCAGCATTAACCAGGTCAAACAAAAAAATAGGAAAGTAGTAAAATGGACATAGTGATTTATGTGCTTCGGCCAATTGTCCTATGTGCATGGGGAAGAGTCACCATGAGTTTTAACTATGCAAGAATAATGGATTACAAGAAACAACTAGACACCAGCACACAATTGACCAAGCTATGAACAAAAAGTATCAACATAAATTATAGAAAAACAAAACTAAGGAACATTTGGAAAAAGGTCGAGACCCCACCCCCCCCCCCCACCAGGGGCTCAGCTTTAGCTTAGTAGAAACCTTCATGTTGAAACGAGAAATGTCAAAATTTATAGGTTCAAGAACAATAACACCATTGACCAAGATGCCCAGAAATCCAAACTCATCTAGCCGCTGTTGTACAAGATCAAGAACTAGTAACTCCTCATGATCTAACTTCAATTAAAGATCAATAAATTGCTGAGGAGTATCTTACAATGTCGATCATGAAAAGAGAAACACTACCTCATCCTCCTCTAGGGGACCATCAAGTCACTGGTAGACTTCAACACAATCAGATCAAGAACCCTAGATAGATGGAATCAACATAGAATAAGGGCTAGATATTGAAAAAATATGAAAACAGGATCTTGTATTCTAGATCTGGCATAGATGAATCGATTCCTAACACCACCAAGAATTAATGATCCACCACTAAGGATTCCATCTAGATATACAAGTCTAATCGTCGATTAACCACCTCCTTGTTTCAGTTGAAGACGACCATGAGGCAGATCTCATCCATCTCTGTGAACTCTCTGGTAGACCCCATGTTGGTGAGGCTAGGTTCACTCTCTCAACAAAAAAAATGAGACAAGGTGGAAAATCAAAAATCCCCTTCTTGCTGCTCATCTAGATCATGAAAACCCCTACTAGAAGATAATAGAGAATCAGGGAAGGGGGTATCCCATAGGACACATGGTGGGTCGAGTTCAAAAGAGAGGTTCTATATACCAACTATGAAACAAACTTAAAACAACAGGTTAAAAAATACAATTTAATTATCAAAATAAAAGTGAATTAAAATTAACATAGGCCAAGGGTAGTACTTCCATGGTAGAAAAAATTTTATTCTTCATGGTATCACGCGGGCTTCATGGTAATAGGAAAAAGAAATCAAACTAAGGAACTGCACAGTAGCAAAAGTATTGGTAGCATAATTAGGCAACGGTGGCACATATTTTTCTAGTCCAATTCACATAACATTTTTTAGTGCAGGAATTTTTATAATTAACTACAAAAATAAAGAAAACAATTAAAATACAAAATTTATTTCCTTTATATAATTTAAATCCAAGATCAATTTCAAATTTATTTTAAAATTAAAATCAACCTATTCAAATCATATTTCCCAAATCAAAATTATTTCTTAGTCCATTATTTTCACAAATGGAAATTTAAAACTGAAGTTTTATCATTTAAAATATCACAATTTAATTCATTATCAAGTTAAATTATTTAAAAAAATTCATATTATTAATTTAATTAAAAAATGAATAAAATAATTGAAACTTGTAAACAAATCCATTTAATAATATTAATTCTATATTGAATCAAACAATTATATTACAAAATAAAAATAAAAATTTGGATTTATGATTGAATTCAAAATTTAAATAAATCGTTAAAACCAATATTAAATCTAATTTCCAATAAATTCCATAATTAAAAAAGTGATAAAAGTGAATTATTTACCTAGGTTTTCTTGAATTAATTGGGTAATTATCAATGAAATTCAATTAAAAATTTTGGAAATTTGGGTTCACATCAAATGGACACCATTAAATTAATTCATTTTTTAGTATAAAATATTAAAAACCAATTTATACATCAACAAAATATTTTTGAGTGGTTTATTATATATGGGAAATTTATTGTACTAAATTTTGAGTATCATTGATTATTTGTAATGGTTTTGATAGTAACAGTGGTGTGAAACATAATGAATATGGATTTACTTTTTTTGATTTGAAAATATTTAGTTGTAAAATGGAACCATTTATCATGTAAAGCATGTTAAGTAGATATTTTATGTTATTGACTAATCAAATAATTAGTGGTTCATAATTTATAAATGTAAAAAATTCATTTGGGTGATGAGTATGTTTATGATATTGTGAACTTATGTGACATTTCTTCATCTATTACATGATTACCATAGGATAACGGTGTTTTTGATGTATAAATGGTCCATATATATGAATGGTCATGAATATGGGATATGGGGAAACACATTTTTACTCTCCTAACATTTTAGGTAAATAATTATTTTTTTTTGTGAAACTTACACATTTAAAACACTATTTTTTTAACTTGGATATTTAAATCTATATATGTTGATCATTTTTTCATGTTTGTATTAATTTTTATATTTATTAAGTTTTTTACACATTTTTTGGTTAAATAATCCTAAAATCATCACTTTACTATGATCATTTCTTTCTATTCATCATTTTCCAATATAAACTTTTCTTTAGTAGTTTCAGTTAACAGAAAATATTTAATTTTTTTCTATTATTAATAATAAAATTTTTACTTGTAACAAAATTTAATTATAATCAATTATAGGTACATAAAATTTCATTTAATTAACATAAATATATTTAAATGATGTACATATAGGAAGAGGAACATATAATAAGGTATGTTTATGTGTCTTAATATAAATATATTTGAAATAATTAAATTATTTAATGAGATTAAACTTATGTTTTCCAAAATTATTTATAGAACTAATGACAAGACTACTATTACAGAGTATTATTCTTCTCTAGAGATGAAGATACCAAAAGTTAGTAGACATGGGATTGTATATTTACCAAAATTATCAATTTATCATGGGAAGGAACATAGCTTTCCAATTGAATTCAATGATAAAAATAACATAATAGGCTTAAATGAGAGGAAATTTTAGAGTTTCATGTCCATATAGAGTCAGGGTAATATTAGTATATTATATCCTAATTATAGGATCATTTACCAAATGATTAAAGATAAATTTTGGGAGTAAATAAATTTAAAATATGTAAACTAATTTATTTTTTCCAATTGTTCAAATATTATATATTTTATATGACTAACATTTGATCAATTCAATTACAGATGAAATTTGATATTCTTGATAAAAAAGAATTTAGGAAAAGTTGGATATATGTTATGATAATTATATTATGGTATATTAAATAAAATAAAACTTTAGTGTATATTTTCGAGAAGAAACGTCCTTAAAATCCATGCCTCAAAAATGGGTTTTTTGATATTGAGATACAGAAGATTTTTTTCACTAGTCGGTAGGAGGAATCCTTTATGGCATGATAATTATTATTTATAAAATAAATTTTTAAATTTTTTTATTAGTTACTTGATTAATTATTCATTTATTCTTATATAAAAGGAATCCAGGAGATCTCACCAAGAGATCTAGTCATAGAATGTATACCCTCATAATTTTTCACATGGATTTTATCCATTATTATAGTAAAAAATTATTACTAAAAAGTTTGAATAATTAAGATCTAAATATAGCATTAGTTCTAAAGAAGTTTATGTTGGTCCTCAATATCTCCCAAATCATCATGAAGAATATAAAAATGAAATAATTGCAAAAAATGAGAAATTTTTTATTGATTCATCAAAACAAGTAGCTAATAAGGCAATGAGACATTATTATTATTTTTCTTAAATACTGGTATTTTTTAAATTCATCACATTAATATAAAATTTATATATATCATTTCATGATTCCCTTAAAGAGAAATAAACATAAGGGACCTTTATACCTGAGGGTATAATGGGAATTATTGTGACCACTTTAGGTAAGCAAGAACACATAAGCTATGTAAAAGGATATAAATCGGGTGTTAGTATCAGAATATTTTTGGGAATTCTAGTACAACATCAAGGGAGGTATAATAAAAGGGTAAAATTTATTCCTTAAATTCTGATCTTTGAGAGATTAATTAGTTGATAGATGAGAAAACTAAATCCTTTGTATAGTCTACATTTGAAAAAATGGAAAGAAAGATGCAACCTGCACAACTTTCCTATCCAAATCCTCCACCTCCTTATTCAAACCAGACTTTGTACTATGATTTTCAAGTTAGGGATGTTCATTTAAATATTTTAGAGTAAAAAATCATATATAATATAGTGGATTATATGCATAATAAAATTATGTAGTTTTATCATGTAAGAGTAAAGATATATTATATTATTGATCTAACTTTTCTAGTGTCACTGAAAACTAATGAGGTGGCCACATTTGGATAGAGTATGAGTCATTTTTTATTCTGGATAGTTAGAATTGTTTTCATATCACATATGTGGTATGTGTTCTTTTTTAAATTTTTATTTACTTTTTATTTAATATTACTTTTAATTTTTTCTTAAATTTACCTTTTGTGGGTGTATTTGAAATCTAAAGAATCGTTGCAAAAGAAACAAAAGTTTTAGGAACTAGCACCTTTAGATACTTCTCAGGTTTCTCAAGTGATAAAAAAATATTAGTGAATTATTTGATGTTGAATAATTTTTATAAGTTTATAATGAGTAATGAAATATTTAGGATATACATTATATTAATAATATTTGAGAAAGACATATTTTATTTTTTCATTGGTGAGGATATCTTGGTATCCATGTTGTAGTTGTTTTATAGGTAAATTTCAATTTAAATTTTCATTTCATTGAGTAAATATAACTTATAGTGATTTTTTGTACTCATTTAGGTTTAGGAATGTTCTCAATGTGATTTATTTGGGATCCAACATCTAAATCCTTTAATTTTTATCATTTTGATCCATATTTAAATAAATGGAATCCCATATCTAATTTAGGTTCATCGATTACTAATACCTCTGATTTAGGTATGAGGATTACTAATTTTCTTAAAAATGTTATTAGAGATTTAAATTATCTATTTATAACCCTACCTGTCATCCCATTCACCTACACCATTGAATATTTGTCTCTATTATTCTCATTCATCCTCACACTTTTGTATCCCCGTAGAAATAATTATCCCATCCACCTGTTGCCTCATTCTCCCCACCTGTCCTAACAACTGTGCCTCTTAGACCTATACAACTCTAGTTTTATGCCTCCCAAATGCATTTGGAAACAAATTAATACATCTCAGGAATATGTGGCCCAAAAAATTAACCTCCCTATGTGTAACCCCCCCTATATCATTATATCATTCCCCACCCTTTATCAAGCATCTCTCTCTCTTTCTATTGCACCACTTTCTATAATACGGATCTCTCACTTATGATTTTTTACAACCCTATTCTAGTCATATCAGGAATTATATATTCAAATAGACTCCATTTTCCATAGTTAGGATCAAGAACACCCATCCCATATTTTTTTATCAGAATCTCTATGTTGATTTTGTTTTCCTATGTGTGTTACCCTGTATGCTTATATGATGGACAACTCATCCCGTTGAGGCCTGAATTTTTGTCTACTCTAATTATTCCTACCATTATATTTTTATTCTCTTCTTAATAAGTGGTAGTTTATTTTCTTCTATTCCAAGAATATTTTGGTATTATAAAAGTTTCACATTTTACGTCATTTGTCTGTCCACCACATTATGCTCAATATTCTTCAGTTGACTCATCACATCTACCATGTAACATTTTTCCTACCCTAGATTTAAATATTTTACACTCTAATTAGAACAAATTATTTATTACTTCCTCATTCACTTCTCTAACTCTAACCATTGGTTCTACAACATGTGTTTCTAATCTCCCAATTACTTAGAATATTAATTTTAGTGCTTTAGATCATCTGATTAGTGATTCCAATATCATTTCTACTTATTGGATATACACTGAGAATAATTATATCATCATTATTGATGTATCTACCATTTCTATTTTGGTATATGGTACTTGTTCCTTGAATTTAAACTAAACTTGGTGTATCATGTTCCTCAAAGTCCATTCAATATTTTATTTATTATTAAGCTTACATAGTAGTTTAATTGTATTGTGATTTTCTCATCGTCTGATGTTGTTTTTTAGGATCAGTTTATGAGTTAAGAACTTGGTAGAGGTCATATCCAAAGTAGGTTTTACATATTTGATTCCCATACATCATTTTCCTACTTGAAAACTTCCACCCATACCTTAAAACTTAATTTTTACCAAGTCCATTGTCCTACTTCGGTATCACACCATCTTTTACTCCACATCATCCCCTATGTTTCTTTCTATTGTGAGTTGTGTTAGTTTACTAAACACTATCAATCATCGGATTCTTCTCAATAGGCATTGTGTGAATCCATCCCTTTTAACCTAGTTCATTCTAATGTGTGGGGTCCCTATGTGATCTTGAATCAATTAAACTATCGGTATTATGTATCCTTTATTGATGATTTCTCTCAAATGAATTCCCTTTATCTTAATCATGATTGGTTAGAATTATTTATAGTCTTTTAGTCCTTATATCATGAAATTAAAACTCAATTATCTATAAATATTAAGTGTTTATGAACTGATAACAACTGATAATATTTTTCTTCAACCTTCTAGTATATTCTTACTACCCACAATGTCCTTCATCAAACTACCAACACCAATAAACCTTATCATAATGGTTTGGTTGAGCAAAAACATCACCATATCCTAGAAATTACTTGGGTTATGTTATTTCAATTTCACTCCCCTTTTAAAATTTGGGGTAACACTATTATTACAACCACCTATCTTATAAATCATATTCCATCCTCTATCCTTTAAGGGGGAATCCCTTTTAGGAATTATTTCCATCCCGTACCCCTTTCCCACCCCTTATTCATTTTTTTAGGTGTCTCTATTATGTTCGAGACACTCAACCCAATATCTCAAAATTCATGACATTGGGATCATTCTCAAACCTTACTAGGTAAAAAAAATCCCCCTCAATCATGAATATATTTATCTTGGAACATAATAGTCTCATAAAAAGAAAAAATAAAAAGACCAAAAAAACTCCCCCTCAAGTTAGGTTATAAATTTTGTTCATGCCCAACTTAGTACAAAAATTTTTTAACCCAGATCAAGGTATCCTTTGGTGAATATGTTGGAAATATAATGATCAGGGGGAATATAAATGAAGTTGATATGTTTTTGCTCAAATTGAAGCCAAAGAAAGTGACAGTCAACTTTAATATGCTTCATGAATTCATAAAATACAAGATTGGAAGAAATATTTTTAGCTACCTAATAAGCACACTAGAAATTAGTAAGATTATGTAGGGAAAAACTAATTTCAGTAAGGATTTTGTAAAGCCAATGAAATTTAGTGGTGATAGTGGCCATAACATGATATTCATACTCAAGACCAAATCAAGAAATAAAAAAAACCTATGGAAAGTGATCAAATTTTTAGTAAGAAAGACAATAAACCCTAAATTAGACTTTTAGGGAGTTAAACACTCCAAATAGTCAACATCACAAAATGCCTCAATATTCATGTGGTTGTGATGAGAATATAGAAGACCAGATCTAGTTTCTCATTTGATATATTTGATAATGTGAAGAATGTCCTTCCATTGGGATTATTTCGGTTAGTGTATGAATTGACTGAACTTTCTGATATCATAAGAAATATTAGGAAAATTCCTTGTGAGATAGTTTATTTTCCCAAAAAGATGATGATACCATTCAGGAAGTGAAAAAGGATCACTAGTATCATGACTTGACTTTTCCTTGAGTTCAAAAGTAGTATCAACACCAGTTTATTAAGAAAATACAGTATACTATAATATATATAATTCATATTTTCATTGTGGAAGAAATATTACTTTATGAAAGTGAGATAATTCAATACTAAGAAATTATTTCAATGGACCCATGTTTTTGGTATGAAATTGTTGATAAAGATAAGACTTATAATAAATTATTCTATATGAGTCACTCCCTGTGATAATGATATCATATACATTGACAACCAAAAGAATATTGCCAAGGATTTTTTTTTGATAAAATATAGAGTGGTCTTTCATAATCTAAGAAATCAAAAATGTAGTGATTGTGGTAAAAAAATATAAAAAACCAATAATGGGGGATACTTAAGCCCGTAAAGAGAACAAAAAAATCAACATAAATGGGATATATCCCCTAATGAAATGAATCCAAGAGGATATTTTAGATAAACTTCTTCATCAATAAAAACAAGTAGAAAGACATTCTTGAAATCAAGATAATGAATAGTCCAATTAGTGGTGGTTGTAAGTGAGATAAATAATTAGACATAATTAATCTTATAAATTGGTGAGAAAGTATCAAAATATTCAATTCCATAAGTCTAATCATAGACTTTTGAAACAAGGATATATTTAAGGTGATGCAAAGTACCATCAGCATTAAAACAAATAGTATAAATATATTTTCTTCCAAACACCTATTTATCAGCCATAAGTAGTACAATATCTGATGTATGATAATCATCTAAATCCCATATTTTTTCTTGCATTTAACAAAGTTATCTAGGATTTTATTTAACTTTAAAAATAGTATAAGGAAGAAATATCATCTCCATAGTTGAAATAAGAGTGTTCTTGGATGAAAATAAGCCTTTGTAGTAATGAACATATAAAGTATAAGACTAATAATAACATATAAATTTCCACAATGAAATAGGAAAACCATCTAGGGTTGTGGTAGGAGTGGAAGATGAAGTTGAGGAAATGGTACCCTCATTCAACATGGTGGGAATTCTTGATGAATTATGAGAGTAAACATACTCATAGAAATGATCATCAGATCTGGAAATTGGGGAAAAGGGTGATTGTATGGTAAGTGGAAGGTAGTTATCAATGTTCGTAATTGAGGAGGTGGATTCTGAAGGGGAGTAAAAGGAGAGTTATTTATGAATGAGACATCAATAGATATTACATAACACCTAAATTTGGTAAAAATGGTAGTTTTTTCCTTAGGTTTGATAATACCCCAAAGAGATATAATAAAGGGATCAAGGGAAAAAATTAGATAAATTGGGTTGAGTGTCTTAAACATAACAGAGACAACCAAACATAATAATAGAGAGATGGTGAGGTGGATAGGATGGAAAAAATACTTGAAAGGGAATGACCCCCTAAATGATAGAGGAGGGAATGATATTTATAAGATAATTTAAATTAAGAATAGAATCATCCCAAAAGTGAAGAGGAGATTATTTGTGAAGTAACATGGCCTAATAAGTTTTCAGAATAATAAAATGTTTATGATCAGCCACATAATTATACTAATGTGTATTGGGGAAGGAAGTTTGATAAAGGACATCATGACAAGTGAAAAATTAATGGAAGGTTAGAGAAAAATAATCTCAATTGTTATCATAGTATAATCATTCAATATGCATAGAGAACGTATTTTTAATTTCAAGATGAAATGGTTGGAATACTGGAAAGAATTTAGAATGATCATAAAGAAGATAAAGACAAGTCATTCAAGAAAAATCACCTGTAAAGGGGAAATAAAATTGATAGTGTAACTAGATCAGGACTGTGCAGGGACCCTACACATCATAATGAACAAAAAAAAGGGTTGTATGAATGAAACTCCCATCAAGGAGTGTATGAATTTCAATATTTTTCATCAAAATAACATGACTCATAATGAAAAGAAAATGGGGGATGGTTTAGGTTCAAAGCTTATGTAATACTATATAAGAAGGATGAACATGTAGAAAATGAAGTTCCAAGATATGGGTAGAAATGTTCGAGTAAGCAACAAAAGTTTGGTCATCGAATATATAAACCCCATTATGGAGATAACCTCTTCCAAGTTCCTGATTTATCAAGAGATCCAAAAAACATTAGAGGATGAGAAAACCACAATAAAATTAAACTCCTATTTAAGTTTACTAATAGATTTTATATTGAATGGACTTTGAGAAAAAATGAGCCACTAAGGTCAGTTGAATGTGAGAATTCAAGGAAGAAGTGCCAAATCATACAATATGAATAGTAGACCTGATGACAATGTTGATAACGATATTCATGGTGTATGACTGATAAGTAGTAAGCATATCGACAACATCGAGTAGATTATATGAAGACCTAGAATCAAGTTTCCAAGTAGTAGGGTGGTGAGAAACACATGACATAGAATCATAAGTTGGATATAGAGAACTAAATGAGGAAGTAAGAAGTAATTTTATCCAATTAAATTGTAAAAGCTTTATCTCCATAGTAGGATAAAGATTAGATGGTGGATGTAATTAGTCAACTGAAGTATCCTGAGCTTACTAAGGTTTATGATATAGAAGGGTATATAAATTAGGATGTGAAATTTCTATAATGATAAGATATGTTGGGAAAATTTATAAAAAAAGACTACCTACTAGCTATAATATAAAAGAAATATACTAGAAATAATAATCATAGTGGATGATAAGTAGAGACTCAATGGGATGAGTTGCGAATCATCTTATAGTGCATCAAAACATACATAGAAGCACTTAAATCAATGTAAAGATGCTTATTTTACAATATGGGATGGGTTCACAAGATCTTGAATATCAAAATAGGAGGTTATGTGGATGTAAAATTCCTAGAATGACTAGAGAAAGGATGTGAAGAAGTAGAAAAGGGAGACCTCATGATGGAATGGGTTGAAATAGTAGGAGATAGAGTCACATGATAGAGTTTGGGGGAAGCAACGGGGTGGAGGGGTCTATAACTAGGTAGCCACAAATGTTGGAACATGCATTCCTGATAGGGCCAAAGTATTTTTTGACTATACCCAAGAGGCATGATGATGAATTTGTGTATTTCTAGGAGGAAAAACTATAAGGACACTCAAAGATAAGTACGTGGGGGGAATAGTAAAACCCTTCCCATGGGGAGATAGAGGTACATATCTAGCTCAGATAGAGAGAGAGAGTGTGTGTGTGTGTGTGTTTGTTTGTTTCTTTGTTTGTGTGTCGATGGTGGTGATAGATAGGATGGAATATAGAGTTATGGACTATTTATGCAAATATTTGATACCATGTTTAAGAAAATCAGAAATCCACATACCTTAATTAGAGGTATCATTAATCAATGTGCCTTAATCGGTGGTTGGATACCCTTTTTTATAGATAGATCACAATTATACAAATGAAGGGAGTTTGATATGGGAACTTAAATATGTGTCATTAGTCATATTCTAAAATCTAACTGGGTAAAAAAATCACTATATGTTATATTTACTTAATTAAGTGAAAATTTAAATTTAAATTTACTTACAAAGAAAACAACTGTAATATGAGTAATAAGAGATCCTCAACAATAACAACATCCAATGTGTCTTTATTTAAATATTATTAACATATATTATATCCCTTATATTTCATAACTCATCAGAAACTCATAAATATTCTTAAACATAAAATAATTCATCGATAATTTTGTTATCCCTTGAGAAACTTGAGAAGTATCTAAATGTACTGGTTCCCAAATATTTTGTTTCTTTTATAATGATTCTGTATATTTCAGATACTCCTATATGAGGTAAATGTAAGAAAACATTACAAGTAATTTAAAATAAATAGTAAATAAAAATTTAACAAAAAATGCATACATCATATGTTAAATGATGAACATGTCTAGCTGGGAAGAGTAAAAAATGACTCATACTCTATCCAACTATAGTCACATCCTCAGTAAGAAATAACACTAGAGTTGTTGGATAAATAATATAAAGTAATTTTTGTAACATTCTCGTCTTGAGACCACTCACCAATATACATACCAAAGGTTTTATGTCATCTCAGGAGTGCCTCCCCATATACTAGTGGTTTCCAATTGGTAGTGAGGGTCTAAGGTGTTATCGTGGAGATATTATACCCATGTATTAGAGTGAGAAAACAATGTAAATAAAAAAACTTCCATAATAATAATCATAGTACATGTAATTAATAAACTAGAATCATGATATAATAAATGAAACATCCTATTCTCCACCTAAAAGAAGATAAAAATACCTGCACACGTAGCAGGGTTTGTGTGAAATGGGAGAGAAATAAATTCTCAATAGTCAATCCCCAATGGTTTCTGCAATAGGATTTTTCATAAAAAAAGTGAATGCACATGTGATATTCCTAGCCTAGTTGAATAATAAATAGAATAAAATAAATAAATAAATCATCATCAACCCTTGGGTTATAAGGTGACACCATAGGTCGACTATACCTTATTTTTCTAGTTTCAGATGCCTTTAAGAATGTTACATAGCATCAAGGGGATATATGTCTTAACCCGTAATCTCATGAATAGATTTTATGTATATATGATCACAGTGGAGAAGAGAAGTCCACCAGGATCATCTTGTGGAATGTAGTTAGGGGGAAGAGTGACCCCACCTAAAATATCATATGAATATACATATGGTCAATTTGGGGGAAAAGTGGAACACTCAAATCTTCTAACCTATATATAATGCTTAGGGGGAGGGTGAAGTAGCCCACACCAGATCTCATATAATCCAGTTAGGGGGGAGAGCGTCCCACCCTAGAATATCAAATATCAAACTATATGTATGTATAAATGATCACTCATGGGTAAAGTATCCCAACCAAATCATCTTGTGAAAAGTATTCAGGGGAAGAGAGTCCCTTATCAAAATCTAAAATGATTGCAGTCAAGGGGAATAAAGGTCCCACACAAAATCTCTGATAAATGAAATTAAGTGAAGAGTGGACTTCCTTATAATATTACATATAATTGGGGGGAATATCATCCACCCAATATATCTCATCACATTTCATGCACACTCGATCATAACCTCCCTTGGGGCCATCATACATCATTTACTCAGGGGCACCATGGTCAAGTGCTTCGGACCAACCCCTCTCCAAGGAAGGTCACACATCACCATCCCTAAGACCAACCCTCTTACTCTAGGTTGTCCTAAAATCTATCTCATCATTTGGTATCCATAATCAAGCATATGCATGTAATGAAAAATGACACCATTGCCCATCTCACTAGCTCATCAGCTCGTCACTAGCATTCTATTCATTCAAACATTATCCCCACATCTCAAAACACACCTCAACATAAATCTAAATACTCAATAAAATCTCCTCTAAACTATCTTAGTTGCACAATAAAAAAATTTCATACCCATCAACACCCCAATATCTCCCACACACCATCCTATAGGGTCCTCCAAGACCATGTTTGTCTTTACACATTGGTACCATACCATATCTAATAACCAAGGTGTTTTATCATTATGTAGGCTCTTTCTGGATCTATCCTTAAGTGTTTAGTATAAAATATCATCCCATTTCTCATTTCAAAACCCAGTTCCACCACTAAATAACCTCTCCAAGATATTACATATTATAGACATTGGAAATCCCATTAAAAACCATCAAATCATCCTCACGACCCTCACCTAGGTCTCATTACATATCTCCCATAAGAGATCTATCAATCCATCATCTAGAGAAAGACCCTCTAGTTATACCTCATCAATCCTTGAATTATATCATAAATTACCTCTAATATCCATGAAGGCTCCACCATCACATCCCAAATGGAAAAGTACCCAAAATTGATTATTCATTTGTCTAATTTTGGATCCAATGCATGAAAACATGAAAATCCCCCCTTTAAGAAGATGATACATGGGTTTTACATATATTTAAAAAAATTACCTCTAATACCCCACTATGGGAACATATCTCAACTCTCTTAGCATTTATTCCTCAAATACATGATGTGTACCTTGGTTTACATGGTGTGTACTTCAAATACCTACCCTTTTGAGTGTAACTCTAATAAAATTTGAGTGTATTGTCCAAATACATGGTGTGTCTAAAATAATAAATAGTATGGGATCTAACGGGGTAGAGAACCATGTACGCTGGATCAAGTCATGTCATGAAACCCAACACGGTATGCACTTCTACATTCCATGTAGCTCACACAAGGTGCCAAGCCATGTAATGTTACATGTTATGCACATCACATGGGGTGCCTGGTCATGTACTTGGCCAAACCCTGAGTCATGTACTGAAGGTACTACATGGTCTGTCATTATGGATAATACATTGTGTTGAAATCATCTTTCACCTTCCATTACATCAATGAACTATGCGAAGTGTTCAATAGAGGTTTCCCGAACAAAACCCCCTATGAATCACTTGAAACCCCTATTTCTCCCTAAATCACTCAAATATGATCCTTAGAACATACCCAACAGTCCATATATTATCATAAAATCTTAAGAGTAAAAATTAAATAGGGAAACGATGAAAATTAAAATAGAAACCTACCTCATAGTGAAATATTTGAAGCTCAAGATTATATCTATGCTCCATGGTCACTAAATCTCGATCTGGTTCTAATCAGTCTCCTTGGGCATGACTCATCCTCCCTCTCCTATCAATTAAACCAATGTATAGTGGAAGACTCCCCTCCCATTTTTTGAGTGATAGAGAGAGTGGGGGTGGGAGAAAACTAAAAAACAAATTAAAAATAAAACAAAATTAAAATAAACACTTGTTTTAAGGCCTGGCCTGTGACCCAGTACCCAAACAAATATTATACCCCACTTGGGTAAACCCACCCATTCTAGACATACTTGAAAAGTCATATTTTCAATATGGGAATCCATTTAGGATATATCAACATTTTCTTATTTATATTAATTAATATTTATTTACTGAATATTAAAATATTCTAAAAAATAAAACTAGATTATAATATCACCAAATTACAACCCAAGGGTAAGCACCCCATCCCAAGATCAATAGAATTTCCAAAAATTATTCAAAGATCATTTTAAGAATAAATTTCCATTTTAACCTGATAAGAACCTAGGATAAAAAAAATTAAATTTCCCATGAATTTCACAACTCATGATGATGAGGATCATTAAAAACACCCCACCATAATTCTTCTCATTCCAAAGAAGTCTTGGTGGTCCTCTAACCATCAAGTTTGACCTTCCATGGTTATTGATCTATCACTAACTCATCACGTTCTACCTCAAAATATTGAACAATATTCTATTACACAACCCTAAACATAAGGCATTATATGCATCAAAACATGAGTTATCCACTCATCATTATCACCAATACCAAGATGGTGCTACACTACACCTATCTATTTTAAGACACCCAAGTTTTCATTAACTGATTCATTCCTAGGCTTATAGTTCTCCCCACTATATGAATATTCTCTTAAAGGCCAATCTCAAACCACAGTTCTCCCCACCATAGGAATCACCTATCAATAAATCACTCCAGTGGTCCATCAACATGCTTGGAGCAGTCTCCACCTTACAACATCAAATTTCATGGAAAATAATTGGACAAACCTCCTATGGCCAACCTTCCTCGATAATGCTCAACCACACTCATTAGCATGAAATATCATCTCTCAATCATGATTCCTAAATCTATGCAGGCATCACAAGATCATATAAAAACACACACTAAATTCCGAACCTAATGCTCAGTGTAATTCCATTTTTGAATCCTCAACCAACTAAATCCATCATTGTAATCTACCCATAAGAACCAATGCATCTTTAGCATGACTAGCCCTCATATCACATCAAATCTATCCTAATCATGATGCTAATATATGACCTCTATCTGACATTGCATCTGAATCCTAAATATAGTACTCACTAAAGAACTAGATAAAATCATATTTACCTACTCACTAACATCTTAGTTCCATATCAACCACCCATCGGCCGGTCACACTAAATTCATGACCCTACAATCATGAGGGTCATACATACATGATTGATAATATTCTCCCCACTATAGGGGTATCATTATCATTACTTTCTAAATAAAAAATTTAATCTACATAGCTCATGCTCCATCCATTATCGCATATAATAACTAGATGTGGATATCTCACTCATACTCAAGCACTAATGTGAAACATCAATTGCTACCTATTTGCATATCACTGGGAATTTCATCCTCAGTACCCATAAAATATCCATCCATAATGAGGTTCACACCCTATAACAATGAACAATGAGATCCCCACCATATGTATTCCCTTAAACTGCTCCTCAAGAACAACCTAAACAGGTTTTATCATCACATGCATGTTTCTTCTTTAGATATTTTCCCATCTATCACATCAAACCATGCCAAATAACAACTCAGGTCGACTATACTATAATTTCTTATTCCATTTCTGATGTTTCCTCTCACTATAAAGAGATGCCTCACATTTCCATTAGAAACTTGGGAAACCATTCGTCACTAGTGGAAATACGGTTTTTAACATCGTCATAATAACGTCGGTTTTTTAAAAACCGACGCGAATAGTATGTGCGGGAAATTTTTAGCGTCGGTTTTACAAAAAACCGACGCCAAAAACAGGTATCCAATGATATTTCGCGTTGTTTTTCAAGAAACCGACGCCGAAATTTTTTAAAAAAATGTTTTGGTATTGGTTTTAAAGAAAACCGACACCGATAATAATAATAAACCAATTTACCACGTCAGTTTTGAGGAAAAATGACGCTGAAACTAATTGAAAAAAAAAATTGGCGTCGGTTTTTAGTAAAACTGACGCGGAAAATAATTTTAAAAAAACATTTCGGTGTCAGTTTTCAAGAAAACCAACGCCGAAAATAAAAAAAATAAAAAATTTGCATCGGTTTTTTGGAAAACCGACGCCATAAGATTTATTTTTTGCGTCAATTTTCTCTAAAACCGACGCCATAAGATTTATTTTCAGCGTCGGTTTTCTCTAAAACCGACGCCGAAAATAAAAAAATTAAAATATTAGGCATTGGTTATTTGAAAAACTGACGCTGAAATGTTTTTTTAAAATTTTTGGCGTCGGTTTTCTCTAAAACCGACGTGAAAAGTCTTTTAAAATTATTCGAGGACCGAAACCCTCATTTTTGTTCGATCATCGAAAACGAGTTCCGTTGCGGCGCTTTGGACTCTCGACGACCTTCGAACATGATTTGCGATCTTGGACGGCCATTGTTGAAGGTTTTTTGCCATTTGTACGATTTCGGGTATGCGTTCATCCTATTTATCTCTTTTTTAATCTCTCATTGTTTATTTCTTCTTTAAGAACCCTATTTTGCACGATTTTTATTATTGGTTCGGTTTTAGTTGTAGTTTATCATTATTTTTTGTTTGTATTATCATTTTTGGTATAGATTTTTTTGTATTATCATTGTTTGTTTGTATTATCATTGGTTTGTATTATCATTTTTTTGTGATTTTCATTATTTTTTGTATTATCATTGTTGTTATAGATTTTATTGTGTTTCTTCAAACACTATAGTGTTTGTTTGTATTATCATTGTTGGTTTGTATTATCATTGTTGGTATAGATTTCATCTCCCTATTTTTGCGTGATTTTCATTATTAGTGTTTGTTTTTATTATCATTGTTGGTATAGATTTTATAGTGGTAGTTTATCATTTTATAGTGTTTGTTTGTATTATCATTGTTGGTATAGATTTTATTAGTTTATTTTTTGTTTGTATTATCATTATTTTTGGTTTGTATTATCATTCTATCTAGAACTGCTACTATATTCACCGTCATATTAATCTTGATACATGTATTTGTTAGTACATAGGTATAGATCATACCACAAAATCGTCAATAATTTATACATATTTCCATGTACTCCCACATTTCACTTATTGCATCCTTTAAATTAATGTACTCTTCAATATTTTTGACACATGCAACATCAAAATATTGCAACTATGTAAAATGAACTACTAAATTTTAAAAGAATGATATTATAATTAAATTATAATATCAATATAACACACATGTATATAATATGAAAATAAATTGTTTACTCTATTTGTAAACGTGTTTCATATCTGATGTCTTTTATCTGATTATCAATAGTTTTTATTAAATATGTTTTTGTTTACAATTTATCCGATATATATTTAAATGTTTATATGTTTTAATATATTCATCAATTATATTGTGATATCAGGTATTAATGGATCGTAATTGGATTTATTTATGAAGAACCACTAGTGAATATGAAAAAGGATTTGATAATTTTTTGGAATTTGCTAAATGACATCTTCAAAATATTGATTTGATTTTCTGTCCATGTGTGAAGTGTGTAAATATGAGAAAGTTAAACTCCATAGAAATCAAGGATCATCTCATTTTTTATGGTTTTAGGATTAATTATACACGTTGGATTTTTCATGGTGAAAGAACTGAAAATTCAACATCCAATGTTGATGATGATATTCATTATGAGGTAGAGGATCGTATTGAAGAATTAATTCATGATTTGGGTGTTTAAACCATCGAAAAAACACCAACTGTTGAATGATTGTATGGAGATTCAGAGAAACCATTATTCCTAGGTTCCAGTAAATATACAGTGTTATCAGCAGTTTTGAGATTAGTTAACTTAAAAGAAAAAAATGGGTGGAGTGATAAAAGTTTCTCCAGTTTACTTGAGATTTTAAAAGAGATACTTCCAGAAGGCAATGGGCTTCCAAATTCCAATTATGAGGCGAAGAAAATATTATTCCCAATGGGATTGGGGTATAAAAAGATACATGCTTGCCCCAATGATTGTGTATTATATAGGAAAGAAAATGAACATTTATCAAGTTGTCCTACATGTGGGACATCACACTATAATATGGATGAGAAAGTCAACTCAGATTCATTCTCGGGTGATGTCATGTAACGTTATGAAAAATCAATTTTTTACTTTCCAATGATATCATCCAATATTTTTTGCATACAATTTTTATAATTCAATTCTGATTTATTTTTAGGTACCAGAATCAAAACTCTAGCTAAAGAAATTTGGTACCTTCCAATAATTCCTCGTTTGAAGCGTCTATTTGCAAATTCAATTGATGCAAAAAGGTTAAGATGGCATTCAGATGAGCGCATCTCTGATGGAAACTTACGCCACCCTACCGATTCACCACAGTGGAAGAAGTTTGATAAAAAATTTCATGATTTTGGAAGTGAAATTAGAAATCTCAGAATGGGATTGTGTACTGATGGAATGAATCCATATCAAAGCCTCAGTAGCCAACATAGTTCATGGCCTGTTTTGCTGGTACTTTACAAATTTTCCCCACATCTATGTATGAATAAAAAATATTTTATGATCAGCTTGATGACTTTTGGACCAAAACAACTGGGAAATGATATTGATGTGTATCTTACACCATTGATTGAAGATTTGAAACTACTATGGGAGGAAGGTGTTAAAGTTTTCGATGCATACAAGAAAGAGTATTTTCTTTTGCGTGATATGATAATGTTCACTATAAATGACTTTCCTGCATATGAAAACTTATCTGGATATAGTGTTAAGGGACATAAAGCATGTCCAATTTGTGAAGAACAAACATCATATTATCAATTGCAGAATGGAAGAAAGACAGTGTACATGGGACATCGAAGATTTTTGCGAATTGATCATCCTTATCATAGATTGAAAAAATCATTTAACGGTTTACAAGAATACAAATTCCCCCCTCGACCATTTCCATCTGAATAATATTATAACAGAGTGAAAGATATTGATTAGACATTTGGAAAGAGAAAAAGTTCTGGTTTACAAAAACATATCTGGAAGAAGCAGTCTATTTTTTTCAAACTACCTTATTGGAGATTTTTAGAGATAAAACATAACATTGATGTTACGCATGTTGAGAAAAACATATGTGATAGTTTGATTGGAACTTTTTTAGACATAAAAGTAAATAAAAAAGATGGATTACATGCTAGATTAGACTTGATATTAATGAGAATACATTTGGAGTTATCTCCCGCTGTGAAAGGAAACAGAACATATTTACCTCCGGCTTGTCACACATTAAGCAAGATTGGAAAGATGAATTTTTGTCATTGTCTTTATGGTATTAAAGTACCCAGCGGTTTTTCTTCAAATGTGAATAATTGTGTGTCATTGAAGGATTGTAAATTAATAGGTATGAAATCGCATGATTGCCATGTGTTGATGCAACAAATTCTACTAGAAGCAGTGCATGGTATATTACTAAAAGATGTCAGAAAGACAATCATCAGGTTATGTAATTTCTTTAAATCCATTTGTAGCAAAGTCGTTGATCCAAATTTGTTATATGTGTTGGAGAATGAAGCAACTCTTATTCTTTGTCAACTAGAAATGTATTTCCCACCCACATTTTTTGATATAATGGTTCATCTATTGATTCATTTGGTGTATGAGATAAGAATATGTGGGCCTGTTTATTTAAGATGGATGTATCCTTTTAAAAGATATATGAAAATTTTGAAAGGATATGTTAAAAAACCGTATCGACCAGAGGCCTCTATTGTTCAAAAATATGTATCAGAAGAGGTGATTGAGTTTTGTACAGATTATTTGAATGAGGTGGATCATATTGGTCTCCCTGTATCTTGACATATGACAGTTGATAGAGAAGTTAGAAGGGTTCGAGGCTTAAAGGTAAAGTTCATTCCACGTGATGAAGTGATGCAAGCACATTTATACATTTTAAACAAAACAAATTAGGTTCAACCATATATATCCTCACATATTGCTGAATTAAAGTTACGATATCAGAAAAGAAATGAAAAGTGGTTGATTATTGAGAATAAGAAGACATTTGTTTCATGGTTTAAAGAGAAAGTCACCCCAGATATATCTATATCAGAAACATTGAAGTGGTTAGTAGGGGGACCATCTCTTAATGTGATCACTTGGTCTGGTTTTGATATCAATGGCTACACATTTTACACAAAAAACCTGGATGACAAGAGTACTGTTCATAATAGTGGTGTGATGGTATTCGCTGAAGCAGTGCATTTTTCGAGTGCCAAAGATAAAAACCCAATTTCTGCATCAACTTCATATTTTGGAGTTATTGAAGACATATGGGAAATTGATTATATTAAATTTCGAGTCACTGTTTTTAAGTGTAATTGGGTTGATAGTAATAGTGGCATGAAACATGATGAATATGGGTTTAAAATGGTTGATTTGAAAAATTTAATCACAATGAGGAACCATTTATCATGGCGACACATGCAAAACAAGTATTTTATGTCATTGATCCATCGAATGATCTGTGGTCAGTTGTTTTGCAAGGTAAAAGATATCATTTGGGTGATGAGGATGATTCTGATGATTCTAGTGATTTACATGAGCCTTATTCATCTATTACGCAATTTCCAGATGATTACAATGAATATAAGACAGACATAGTGCATGCAGTACGTACCGATCATGATGAAGGCATGTGGCAAAACACTAAATTAGTCTCCTAATTTTTCTGGTAAATATTTATATTTTGTGTCTATTTTTAAAACTTACAAATGCATGCCTCTATTTTTAAATATTTATTTTTGTCTTCCTTGTTTCTAATTATTCAGTTTTCTAATGATATGCAGGTACACAAAATTTCATTACACTTTCTAGTAGCAATGTCAGATACAGATAGAGAGGATCAGTTACCGAGGTATATCTATTTTGACATATTATTAAATATTCAGTAATATACTTATTTAATGAAATAAAATTGTTAATTTACAAAAAAAAATTGTAGGACTACTGATGCGTCCTCAGTGGAGGATACTTCTCCAGTTACTACTCAAAAATCAAGTTCTCAAGTTGGTAAACGTGGTATTACATGTTTACCAAAACTATCACTTGCTCGTGATGATAACAAAGTACACATCCATTTTGATGATAATAATAATGCAGTTGGCCCAAATTCAGTTCAGTTTGTCAGTTATATAGCGATGCAGAGCCGTTGCAGGATTAGTATTTTATATCCTGATTGGAAGTCAGTGGACAGGACGTCGAAGCAACAGCTTTGGGAGGCTGTGATGGTAAAATATCTTTATTAATTTATTTTATCTCATTTTTTTAATATTATATAGTTTAAATGACATATTTAATATATTCAATTACAGATGAAATTCAATTTTGAGGAAACCAAAGAAATTAGGAAAAGACATCTCTCTTTAGTGGCGGTTCGATGGAGAGATTTTAAAACCAAACTGAAAAAAGATTATGTTTTTGGAAAGATAAGGTTTGAAAGCCCATGTCTTAAGTATCCATATATAGATGAAGAAACATGGAAGTGATTTTTTGACAGTCGTCAGGAAGAGAAATTTCAGGTATTGTAATTGTTTTATATTTTAAAATTTATGCTATATTTTCCTTATTACTTAGTAATTTATTTTTATGTAACAGGCCTCCAGGAGATCTCATCAGGAGATCCAGTTTCAAAACTTATACCCTCATACTTTATCACATGGAGGGTACTCATATTTGGAGCAGAAAATGATTGAAGAAAAATTTGAAGCGTTAAGAGCTCGATCAAGTAGTGGTTCAGAAGAGGTCTAGTATGGTCCTCCATCTCCTCCCACTCGCCATGAGAAATGGAAACGAGCAAGAAGAAAAAAATGAACAATATCTTACAAAGAAATATCATCAAGTGGCTGATAGATTGTAAGTAAATATTATTTATTTTTTAACAATTTTTCTATTTTATAATTTATAAACACTAATATAACTTTTTTATTTTTCATTTCAGGATGAACTTCAAGAGCAAGAGACACAGGGCTCTTTTATCCCTGAGGGTAGGATGGATATCCTAGCCACTGCTTTGGGAAAGGCAGAACACCCCGGCCGTGTTAGAGGATATCAGGCGGGTGTTAGTATTTGGAAGGTTTTTGGTAATAGTAAGCAATCAGGATGCCCAGAAATCGAATCCTTAAAAGAAGAGGTGCATGATATGAAACGGTCTATGGGTGATCAAATTCAAGCAGCAGTACAGAAGGATTTATTAGAAAACTTGGAAAGACAATCACAGTCTGTGCAGCCTTCTGAGGTATATTATTTACTTGTCATCAATTTTTCTTTTTTATAAATTATAAACACTGATATAACTTTTTCATTTTTCAACATTCTCAGCCTACTCACCCGGACTACCCTGCCTCATCTGCTTACTCAGCCCTGTCTGGGCAGCCTTCTGAGGTATATTATTTACATGTCATCAATTTTTCTATTTTATAAATTATAAACACTAATATAACTTTTTATTTTTCAACATTCTCAGCCTACTCACCCGGAATACCCTGCCCCATCTGCTTACCCTGCCCCGTCTGTGCAACCTTTTGAGGTATATTATTTTATTTAATTTTTAATCAATTTTTCTATGTTATAAATTTTAAACACTAATATACCCTTTTCATTTTTCTACCTTCTTAGCCTGCTCAACCGGACTACCCTTCCCCACCTACTAACTTTGAGCCTCCACCTCCTCCCTCAGATCAAGCCTTATATTGTGAGTTGTTTGCAGGAGATCCTCATGTACATATTGTTGCGTTAGGATAGGTGTATTTTCTGGGGGACTCGGTACATCATCAGCCTATGCAGATGGGTCAGGTTAGAGTATCAGTACTTGTTATTATAGATCCTACTACTCTACTACCATTTCCTACTGTGGAGATCACCAGTGTTGGGGAATGTATGGGAAATTTTTTACTTTGGCCAACTGCCCTACTTCGTTATATTTCACATGAGGTATGCGTTTTTTTTAATATTAATTACAAATGATTCCAAATTACTTATAATTTTTTCTGACATTTAACTTATATAGGAATATCTGAAAGCAAAAGAAACTGTACAAATGAAACAAAATGTTTAGGAACAGTTGGTTGTATATACTTCTGATATTTCTTATGGGTTGAAAATATTATCTGAGTCCTCTTCTTCCTTGAATTTTATCTATGAGTTTCAGATGACGCCCGATATATGTGGAAGAAATTATCAATTGATAATACAGAAAGAAGATATCATGAATTTAGTTAATTTTGAAGATATCGGGCTGAATGTGGTGCAGTTATTTTCCATGTAAGTAAATTGATGTTTGAATTTCTATTTCTTTAATAAAAGATTGTTATTTCATTGACTAACTATATTTTCTTTTAAATTAGGTATCTACACAGGATTATTTTACAAAATGAAACTACAAGAATTTACAGCTTTATAGATCCAGAGTACATTTCCTTGGAAGTCAAACATGTGAAGAATGAAGAAAGAGTTCAATATATATCCGAGAGATTATCACAAATAGAGATTCAGTGCTGGTTTTTTCCATTTCCTGATAAGTAAGAACATCAACATAATTTTGAACTAATGATCATTATAATTTCATTAATTGTGAACTTTTTGTATTGTAGGAGGCATTGTATGTTAGGCGTATTTTTCCCAAATGAATGCACCTTATATTGGTTTTTCTCTTTATTAGGAAAAGTGTGTAAACCATTTTCCAACTTATTAAACAGGTAAGTTTTTTTTATTTTTATAAGTTTGTTATGTTTAATTTTCATTGTTTACAAAAGTTTTATTAGTTCTTATATAAAAAAATGCAGTTCATGGAAACATTTTACAACGGAAAACATGTTAGAAAACAAACCAACGAAAATCAAATATGTTGACGTAAAGGTAATTAGTTTTTATATTTTTTTTATATATTGGTTTTTATTATTATTTAAATGTTTTAAAACTGCAATATCATCGTCAAAATGGACATGTTGAATGTGGTTATTATATTCTACGATTCATGTATGAGATAATCACAACTGGGGAAACTACTGATTTTCATAAGGTTAGTTGTATTAATTTTTTTATATATTTTCTGCCACTTTTTTCTATTTATTAATTTCATATCATTCAATATTATTGTAGGCATTCAATGATTCACAGTCTTATTACCAATCTGATATGATCCATATTCAATCTACTTTTGCAAACCTTTTGTTAAGTCTGATTAAGATTTGAGGTATGTATATTTATTAAGATTTGAGGTATGTATATTCTAATATTTCAGGTACATGTATTTTAATTCTACTTTACTTTGAGTTCTCTCAAGTGCCTCTGAAAAAATATTGTTTGATTTTTTTTGTATACTGTGTTTTTTTTTCGGGGGTTTCTATTTTTTTTAAGTGAAATTGTAATTATTTTATAAAAAAAATTTATTTATGGCGTCGGTTATTTTCAAAACTGACGCCGAAAGTTTTTTAAAAAAATGACTTATGGCGTCGATTTTATCTAAAAACGACGCCGAAGAACAGATTTTCGGCGTCAGTTTTCTATAAAACTGACGCCAAAAATCCAGTTGACTCCATTTTCGGCATCAGTTTTATAAAAAACCGACGCCGAAAAGCATGTCTAAATGAAGTTTCGGTGTCAGTTTTCTTTAAAACCGATGCCAAAACTCATAAGAAAATTATTTTTAGCGTCGGTTTTTGAAAAACTGACACGAAAACCATATTTTTAACGTCGCCTTTAAAGACGTCAGTTTATAACCGACGTCAAAAATCAATAAAAACCGACGTTAATAAGTGTTTTTGCACTAGTGCATGTAAGAATCCCATAAAAACCATAGGTCCTTAGCCCACACATACCAACTCACTAATTCACAACTCAAACAGTTACCATGTGTAACCTGTGCATACTACCTCAATCTCATATATACCCAATGGAGTACACTATAGTATAACCTAATTGCATAACTAGACCTACAATCACTTAAATCAAACATAATCAAACCTAGTACCACATGACAAAACAAATGAGCATGCTCCACTCTCACGTCAATATCATTTAACCAGAGTTATCCCCAATGCTCTCTTCTAATAAGTTTGACATCTCACTCACCAAGGCCTATAACATGATCACCCAACACCCATATATCATTCAAAAAATAGAAGCATCTATCATTATATATCTATCCTAGATTCAATCCTCTGGGATCACATTCCACTATCTCATTGAAAAACCACAACTAAAATTGATACGGTTGTGCATCCAACCAATCATGCCCTCTAAAACTAAACCTCAATACCAAAACACCTAAAGTGATTTACATCATGAAATCCCAAGTCATTTCCATGCCTATACCACTTACCCCATAGCACCTCTCCCATGCATTGATCTCATAACTTAAAGAATTTATCCATGATCCCTGCCTCTATAGAACTCACAAGGTTAGGGATAACCCCACTCAGGGGTTACCCTCACATATTAAACCCATCTCAACAGAAATAGAAAAATTCTATGATAGTCGATCATAGAACTCAACTCACTAATATTCAGAGGCGCATCACAAGGCACTAGGCTCACCCACCTATCCCATAAATAATGTATCCCATGGTTTATAGCTTATGGTTCACATACTTTCTCTCATATCAAATATCATAAGTCTATCTCACATGACAAAACACCCACTCTAGGGGTCTTATATACATATACATGTCATAAATCACATGAAAATTCATCCTCCCACTCCCAAGAACTCATCTTCATTGTGTATCTACATAGAAGACTACCCCCTCAAGGATTGAAATCTCAAACAAGTGCATATAACAACATCATCCTATAATGACTTATATCAATTGAACTATAATCATATGGTTTGGTTAAGTATAATTACACCAAGAAGATATATGGTAAAACACCATATATGTTTTTGTTGACACTTTAAGAAATTGAACCTATCTTACCTTTCATATAGCTAGTATCAAGAAATCAAGTGGCTATACTAACCCACTAAGTGTCACTATACACCCCTTCATAGAGGGACTATATAGTGTTCATTAGATAACATCACACCATAAGATCCACATGTCCTATCATATGAGGAAATATTATGGTCCAACTGAGTAAAATTACACAATTAATTTATATGATAAAACACCACATAAATTGTAGTTGATAATTTAAAAAACTAAACCATCATCGTCAGTGATATTAATCACATGAATGTCATGTGAGTCCTGTGTGAAAAATATGATGCGTGTATGCAGGACTCTTTCCAAGGATCCAAGATCTAAAACCAAAATAAAAATCCCAAACACATAGACATACTTGAATAAATATATCAATAATAACAAAAAAACAAAAAATAATCATCCCATATCCCTAATAAACAATAATTTCCACAAAAAAAAGTGTCTATGATGTACCAGTCTGAGGTATATCACAAGTGTTTTCACATACCTAATCCCTAACTACCATATCTCAAAATAGTAAGACAAAGAAAAAGATAATCTAATACCACTTTGTAACATCCTCATCCCAAGACAACTCACTTGTGTTTGTACCAAAGGTGTTACCTGACCTCAGGTGTGCCACTTCATATGCTAGAGGATTCTGAATAGCAACGACGGTCTAAGGTGTTAAAATGGAGAGAATATGCCCTCATTTAAAAGTGAGGAAACTATTCAAATAACCAAAAAACATCCATAATCATAATCAGAGTACACATAATTAGTAAATAAGAATCGTGCAATAATGGATGAAATATGGAAGCATACATTCATACATCCCAAATGATCACCCACAATTCCCATCACATATAAAAAATAAAAATAAAAATACAAAAAATTCATAATTTTTATCCCAGATCCATACCTCAACCCCGATCTCCAAATCCTTTTTGAGCTTCTCCAGACCGACCATGAAACACTAGGCCTCTACCCTATCCATGACATATCTTATGCTCCTCCTAAAATTATACATAAGATATTCACATGAACCAAGGTTCTTGTGTAGGGGTTGAGAAATAAAGTATTAGTAGGACACCACTAATAGCGTATCTAATAGGTTATGACATAAAAAGTTCATGAACATGTGATATGCCAAACCTAGTTAAATAATAACTAGAATAAAATAAATAATTAAATCATTATAGGTCCATGGTTTCTAAGGTGAGACCCAATATTAAATATATCTACTTTGGTCAGTTCTATATTTCTCTAAGAATGTTACATAACATCAGTGGGATACATTTCCTACCTTGAAATCTCATAAATAGATAGTATATATAAATAGTCATTCAAGGGAAGAGCGTTCCACCGAATCATCTCACAAAATGCATTTGGGTGGTAGAGCAGTCCCACCTATAATCTCATATGCATATACATATGACCATTTGAGGGTAAATTTACCACTTGAATAATATCATATATATATATATATAATGATCCAGGGGAAAGTTACCCACCATAGATATTAAATAATATAGTTGTGTGGAAGAGTAGTGTGCCCTAAAATCTCAAATATTGAATAGTATGTATGTATAAATGATCACTTAGGAAAAAAATTCCCTGCCTAGATCATATCATGAAAATAATTTGGGGAAAATATTAACCCCACCTAAAATCTTAGATAAATGGAATTTAGGGTAAGAGTGAACCACCCAAAAACATAGATAAATGGAATCATTGGGAAGATTATCCCACCCCTGAATCTCATATATAATCTGGGGGAATAGTTTACACCCTATATATCTTATTACATATCACAAAAACTTGGGAATAGCTACCCACATGACCATAATTTATCTTTTACTTAGGGGAACCAAGGTCAAGTTCCCAAAACTGATCACTCTCTAAGGTAGGTCACATATCATCATCCCTGATCCCAGATCTCTCACTCTAGGTTAACCCAAAATCCTTCTCATAATCTAGTATCCACAGTCAGGAACATTCATGTAGCGAAAAATGGAACAATAGTTTGTTACACTATCTCATAAGATAATCAATAGGGTTTTAGTCACTTGAACCCTAGCCTCACATCTCAAACTGCACCTCAATATTTATCTAGCTGCACAAGTAAATATTTTATAGACCATCTTGTTCATATAATAAAAATAGTTTAAACCCATCAGCATCCTCATATCTTCAACATGGATTCCTCTAAGGTCCTCCTGACCCATGTTAGTCTATACACATTGGCGCTATATCGTATACAATTCCCAAGGTGTTATCTCATCCTATAGTCTATATATAAATCAATACTCAAGAGTTTAGTGAACTAGGAATTTCATATATAGATATTACATCATTTAGATTAATATTCAATACATTACACAAATAATTGTATGAGGACCTTAATAGTTTAGTTTCTTTGGAGACTAGGTACAATATCTTCTAATTTGGTGAATGATCTTCAACATATCCCATAAAGATCTTCCCCTTTAGTACACTTCAAATACATACCCTACTTAAAACATTTCTTCATAACCTAGGGAAAGGAAAAATAAAAAAGGGTGATTTTAGATGCTCATTAAGGGTAAGAAAATGATATGTCAATGATCACATAAGCATGAAATGAGCATAATGGTATGATAACATAATCTTATAATTTAAAAATCATACCCTTTATAACAAAGATCATAATCTTGAAACATGGAATAAATCTTGGCAATTAATATGACATGAATCATAAAGGAATCAAAGAACATGAGCCTCAAGAGCATCACATTGACATAATACATGGAATTGTGGCATACACATAACAATAGAAAATCATTTCCATGGTAGTCAAGGATTATTTCCAAGGATATCATATTGGAATGGGTCCACTCCCCAAACCATCATAGTAGTCAAGTTTTACTCCCAAGACCATCATAGTGGACAAAGTCCCTTACTAAACTGGGTCCACTCCCCATTTCAGTCATATCTATCTCATGAGATATAAATCTTTACCTAATGAATTGGAGGTAGATATAGGTCCCACCCATAATATAATAAAAATCATACATATTTTTTCCACGAGATCATAAAATAATCATCAGATCATAACCCGTGAAATGAAATGGGATTTATAAACATTTCATCATATCATAACTTAAAGAAAAGACACATGTTTCATAATCATTTAATCATTTCATCATAGTATAACCCATCAAAATAATTGGGTTTTATAATAATTTCTTCATGGTATAACTCATGGATGAGAAACGAGTTTTATAAATATCATGCCACAATAAACATAAACTCTTCAAAGAAAGAGTAAGAATGGTATCCTAGGATCATATCCCCAGTAAGGCATATGTAACATCAATAGATGTAATCTTAGATAGAAAATGATTTTCAAAATATATACATAACATTTATTTAGGAAAAATAATTTTTCTTTAAAAATTACTTTATAAAACAAAAAATTCATAAGACATTTATGAAATAATTTTCTTTGTGAATAAAAATTTAAACTTATAAAAGAAGCTTAAAAATAATTTAAAACATTTCTTGAGGAAAATATCATTTCCAATGTAAAAAAACTTTTTAAAACATAAAATATTTTGAAAATCCTTTTCTTTTAAAATAACTTTGAAAATGTATAAAGGAAACATTGAAAATCATTTAAAACATTGATTAAGGAAAATATTATTTATACTTTGAAAAACAATTTTTTAAACACTAAATATTTAAAAAATAATTTTATTATAAAATAACCTTGAAAAGTTATAAAGTAAGATTAAAATAAAATAATGGTCCTGATGGTGGAAAATTCCATTCATTTCAAACACATTAAAACAAATACTCCTTTCACATTTTTAGTAAAATCCAAATAGACTTTTTTAGAAAATAGTATGAATATTCCTTTCAAAATATTTTGTAAAAAAAAAATAAAACATGGGTAAAACTTTATTTAATAATTCATTTTAAGGATGGTAAAAAACAATTTTATAAAACATGGTTTTGGAATAAAAATGGGTTTTCAACTAAAGAGAAAAATCAAGATGATTTTTCTTAAAAATATTTTTTTGAATTCTTGAGTACATAAATATAGAAAAAAAAAGTTAAAACATGTATTATCATGACATAACCAAAGTATAATTAAAGTAATTTGTTTCTTTATATATGGATAATAATATTTCATCATTGAAATCATAAACATAAACAATCTTGATAAACAATTAGATTGTATTGTAAAACCCTTACCACTTTGGTGACTTTGAATCATAAGGTCCATGAAAGAATAACATTAAATGAAAAATAAAATATCATGATAATGAAAAAAATTCATGATATTAAATTTAAAATGGTATGTATATACAACTCATAAAATAATATAGGTTCGTAATACAACATATATCTCACAGAAGGAAAATTGAGATAAAAATCCCTTACCACTTTGGTAACTTTTGAATTGTAAACCCCATAAAAGAGAGATAATAAAATGGATATGTAAATCACAATAATTTTCAGTTTAATAATTATAAAATAAATTAATGGGTAGTATATACACCACATAAAATAAATAGGTGGTGAATATGGCATGTGTCCAATATAAGTAAAAAGTGAGACAAAAATCCCTTACCTTAAGTCTCGACTTCCTTCATACACGTTCAAACCTACTATATAATAAATATAAGTTTATTATACATATATTTAATAACCATAATTATATATATATATATATATCATACCATATATTATTTACTTATGACCATTTATTTATCTTTTATTAACAATTCCTTATTAAAATCATGTTTCAAGTAACAACTGCTTTGTTTTTTGGGTATGTTTTGATTTGTTATTTTTGGTCCTACAACTTTGATGATGGTCAAATAATATAAATAATATTAAAAATGATATAAATATCATATATATTCAGTATAAATGTTTTTTTATTGATCCATAAAAGTTAGAGATAAAAAAACTAAATAAATCGTTCATAGATGGTAGGTCGTACGTACGCATGAACATTGTTTTCATTTTCTCAATGGGAATAAAGAATGAAAGTTAAATAATATATTATAATTAAAAAAATATTATTTCACATATATTTATCAAATATTTTCATTAAAATAATCCTTATTACCTTTGATATAAATCGTGAATGAATCACATCACTTCATGAGGTGGTAGTCTGCCATACACACATGCAACGTTATCGTATTCCAACTGAATAGAAAGTAAGAATTTATATGTGATATAATAATTCAATAAGTATAATAATATAATATATATCGTATATAAATATTTAATATATCATTATATCCAAATTTTATAGTTGATAATGGAAAAATAATAACATCAGCTCACGAGGCGGTAGTCTGAAAAACACGCGAATGGTGATTTCCTAACCCATTTGATGAAAGAGAAGAAAGATTTAGGTTATTATATTAAAATATTATAATATTATAATATTTATTATAATTATTTTATTATATAATCATGTTTTAATAATAATTTAAGGATGTGGAGGAAGAAATAAAATAAAACACTCTATTAGGGACATTGCCACTTCTTTAGAAAACATCTTTTGGTTTCCACCAAAAGGATTCTTAGGTTGTATTTATGACCAAAATAAAAATTATAGGATTATATTATGGAATTAAGGAAGTTATTTGGTAATTTATTTTCTAAAATAATGGGTTTTGATAGTTTTAAGTGGATAGGATAAGGGGTGGCCTTTTATAAGTGAGGTGAGTGGCACACTTGTAATTTTAAAAAAGAAAAAGGTTTACCCATGTTTTTCACATACCAAAAGGATCCAATTGTCCCATTATAGAACCTAGAGGATATAGGTTCAAAATAAGGTCATAAAATTTGTTTTAGAAACTTTTTGGGTCATTTTTAGCCCTTATATTTTTAGTTTAATCCCCCCCGATAAACCCATTTTTACCTTAACTTTGCTAAATAATTTATTCTATTTTTACTATTAATTATGGTAAAAAAATTAAGTTTTAATTATTAGATAATTTAAATTACTATTATCACAAATATATAATCCATTTTTCCAAATTATATTTACAAAATTGGAAATTTTTAATTTAAAATTAATCTCATAGACGCAACGAGAAAGTAGGGTTTTAATGAGAAACTGTTCAAAAGTTTAAAAAGTTTTTATATCAAAATTATATATCAAAATGATTAAAATGAACTAAATTTTATTAATAGATATATAATTGAACTAATTTTTCTTCTAAAACTATATTAATTTTTTAAAAGTTTTGAAAATCTTAATAAGAAATGACAATTCTTAATAAAAACCAGTATTGTTTACTATTCATTGAAAATTTTATCTTCTTGGAAAATTATCAAAAATTTACCCTAATATAATTTTTAAATAATGATTTAAAAAATAAAAATTATTTTTTCCAATAAATTTTCTAAAAGTTTCAAAATTTACTTTTAAAATAAGTGTGCAAAAGGCTACAAAACTTCTTTTTAGAAAAATGCGATTTTTAAACGTAAAATTGGATTTATTCTTATCTCTTGTCTAGAAAACACATAAGATGAATGTTAAAAAATTTATTGAATATATAATATATAAATATTTTTTAAAATAATTCATCAATGGTTATTTTTTAAAATTATTTAGGTAAAATTCATTTTTGTGCATAAAAATAGATTTTCAGAAAAAATATTTCCTTTATTTTCAAATAGTTTTTATTTTTATTTATAATTAATTTGCCACAAAATAAATCATTATATATACATGTTTAAACCATATATTTTCATAATTTATCAAATATTATTTATAACCTCCATTCTAATAGCTAAGTGATAACTATCGTATTAAATAATAATATTTTCATAGTATGTCACATTTTTTTTAAACTTGGTGTTGCATGTAATGCAAGATGCACTCAGTGTTGAATGTAATGAAAGATAAACTCAGTGTTTCATGTAATGAAAGCTAAAAATTATGTCTTTTTTTATTTAAAATATCAAAATATTAAATTTATTTGAAAAAATATATATCACAAAATCTCGGGGTGTTAGATTCTACCGCCCTTAAATAAATTGTATTCTCATAATTTAAACTTATGCTCAGTAAAAAAGGGTTTAACATTTAAAAAAAATACTTTTCAGGAAACCCACTTCATAAAATGTGTTAATAAAACCTCTTCTTGAAATAGAGATAAAGTTATGTGTGAAGGTCATCTAGAATAATACATACTAGTTTTCCAAATAGTAGAACATAGGTGGGAAGAAAAAACATGGACATAGAAGAGAAAACTAACACCCAAATATTGATGGAGATTTATAGAAAATATGGCCAGGAGAAAGTTAATGAACAAAAAACCATAAATCTACGATAGGTGAAAATACCATTCATTCATCAGAAAATAAAGAAAATCCTTAACATTTTATTTCAAGATCATTTTCCTAAAGTTGGGGAATTTTCATGAGAAGATACACTTACTTGATTTCATTCCATTTCATAAGAAAAATATCATCCTTTGTTTGTTCCTTGATCAATTCCCACTTCATATCTTTACTCTAAGTGGTGAATTTTTCATGCATGAATCACTAATGGATAATAATATCCATAAAAGAATGATAATTTATTCCTTTCATCTTTATTTATTATCAAAAAATGGTTAATATAGGTTATCTAATATTCATAAATCTAAATATTGTGAAATATTACATTAATATATAAAACCTCATCCAATGTTCATCTTAAACTATTTCATATATGGTTAACCTTATGACCCTTCCAAAAAACTAAAATCCAAAACATTAAAAAGATGGTCACTAAATCTATAAAATAAACTTATCATTGATCCCCCAAAAAACATGAAGTATCTCTTAATTATCACATACAAAACATGTCAATACCTTGATCATATATTCTCCTAAAACATGGTAATATCTTGAATTACCATAAAACCATAATGAAAACATACCTTCTTTCAAAAATTAACTCTTTTATCATTCCTTAAATAAAATCATAGATTATTGAATATATTCCATAAATCTAATAATACTGTAAAATCAATTAATGATAATATAAAACACTTTGTCCATAAATAATTAATTAGTTTCAAGGTTATCAATACTATCCAATTTACTTTATTCATATCAATCATCTATTTATCAAAACTAAACACTATTTTTCAACATCAGGAACATATTAAGGTTTATCTTCCCATAATCAAACCATCACCTTTCCATTAAATCGCTTTTCTAGGTCATCATCACCATTCAAAATATTTTTGAAAATATTTAATGAAAAAATTATATTGAACAATACTTATATATTTCATGATTCATATAATATAATTCTTGAATTCCAATACATAAACACTTCAATCATCCCACTTTCTTCTCAAACCATTAACTAGGATTCATCATCTTATTACTTAATACCTCTTTACTAAAATATGAAATATGAATCATGTCTTAACATTACTCAATATCAATTTAATCATGCTTATCATTTTTAACATAAATTTTTTTTATAATATCCCAAACCATTCATATTTCATTTTTAGTCTCCTTATCATCAGAAGTATAACCATAACTTGTACCACCTGGATGATTATTTTCATGATCTTTCCCCTTAAGAAATAAAATTTCATAATGCCCAAACTTTAAAAAAATTAAACATTTTACCATAAATTATATATTAGGTAGAACATTATTTTTATCCATTTCATTAACCAAACATTTCATTCTTTGTCTAAAATTACTTTCTTTATGTCCTTTTTTTCCATACTCAAAAAATCTTCCCATTCCTCTAAGAAAACCACTTGGGTGATTCTTCCCACATTCTCTATGTATAAAAAACTGAATCTTATTTACTCTATGGTCACCACCACCCAAACTCTTAATGAAATTTATCCTTATCTTATTTTGTTATTCTGAGGGATGTTTAAGGTGAAAGTTGTTAATAATATATCATGATAACTAATTAGGAATAATCATAATATCCTTTACTCCATTTTTCATCCCATTTGGTTTCTCACCAACACATTTTCTATCCCATTAAATGTTCATCAAGTTCCTTATGGTTCATTCTATTGACTAAAACAAAACAAAACATAGTGTGACCAATAATAATCATAGCAGGGAATCGCATAATCATGAAAAATCACCTATAGGATGTCTAAATCATGACACCTTATTTTCAATATATGAAACCTTAGGCTTAACCTAGGTAATTCATGGTCATTATTTAAATCCTTCATGATGTTTCATAGTTATTTTATGAATTTCCACATAATATCCCCCAGGAGTGTCAAACCAGGTGTGCAGCAAGTCCCATTGTCATGCCCCATGTGATAATAAAATCTATACCAATGTGACATTTTCAGAGTTATTACACCTTGGTACCTTTGTGAAAGATACATATCCACTTATATTATCCAATAAGGGTTGTAATTTCTTGGAAACCACTCACTCTATACTTTAACAAAATTCTAGGATAATTTCCTATACTTTGACTCATCCTTCGTATTATCCTTATACATGTCCTTAGGGATCTCACTAAATTTTTCTCATCCTATTTTCCAATGGTTAAAAAACTTTCCTATGATATCAATTATAGTGAACCAAACATTTCATACATAGATATTACATATTTTAGATGAATATTCAATACATTACACAGACACACACATGAGGTCTTTAATAGTTTAGTGTATTTGGAGAATAGGTATATAATATTATAATTTAGTGAAAGATCCTAAAAATCTCCCACAAATATCTTACCCTTTAGTACTCTTCACAAACATACCCTACTTAAAACCTTTCTTCATAACCTAGGGAAAGAAAACATAATAAAGGTTGAGCTCAAATACTCAATAAGGTTAATAAAGTGAGATATCAATAATCACATAAGCATTACATGAGCATAAGGGTATGAGAACATAAGATTAAAATTTTAAAAACAAACCATACATATCAAAGATCACAATCTTGAGATATGGAATAAAGATTATAATTTAATAAGACATGAATCATAAATGAATCAAAGATCATGAGTCCTAAGAGAATAATATTGGAATAATAAATGGAATTTCATCATACACATAAGCATAGAAAATAATTTTCATGATATTCAAGACTCATTACCAAGGATTTTATAGTGAAATGGGTTCACTCCCCAAACCATAGTAGTAGTCAAGTTTCACTCCCAAGACCATCATAGTGGTCAAAGTCCCATATTGAAATGTTTTCACTCCCCATTACAGTCCTAACTATCTCATGAGATATAAATTTTTACCCAATACATTAGAGGGAGATATAGGTCTCATCCTTAATATAATGAAAATCATATGTATGTGTGTCACAAGATCATAAAACATTCATTATATCATAACACATGTAATGAAATGGGTTTCATAAACATTTCATCATATCATAACCTTTCAAAAAGATACAAGTTTCATAATCATTTCATCATTCCATCATAGTATAACCAGTGAAAATAAGTCAGTTTTATAATCATTTCTTTGTGGTATAACATGTGGAATAGAAACAGGTCTCATAAACATCAATCCATCATAAACATAAAATATTCATATAAAGAATAATAATGGTATCCTTGGATCATATCACCAGTAAGTTATAGGTAACATCAATAGATTCTATCTTAGATGGAAAATTATTTTTAAAAAACAATTGGAATATTTCTTAAGTAAAATAACTTTTCTTTTAAAATCACTTTTCAAAACTAAAAATTCATAAAACATTTTGGAAATATTTTTCATTAAAAATAAACTTTGAAACTTATAAAGGAATATTAAAAAAATTAAAAACTTTCTTGATAAAAATATAATTTCCACTTCTAAAAACAATTTTTAAAATATAAAACATTTTGAAAATCCTTTTCTTTAAAAATAAAATTTAAAACTTATAAAGGAATATTTAAAAATCATTTAAAAAATTTCTTGTGGAAAATATCCTTTTCACTTTGAATAACACTTTTTTAAAACATAAAACATTTTGAAAATTATTTCCTTTGAAAATAAAATTTAAAAATTATAAAGGAATATTCAATTAAAATAATGGTGATGATAGTAGTAAACTTTGTTCATATTGTACATGTTAAAACAATGACTCCTTTTACATTTTTGGTAAAATCCAAACAGACCTTTTTTGGAAAATGAAATGAATATTCCTTTTGAAACATTTAAAAAAATTAAACATGGGTAAAAATGTCTTTAATAAATTGATTGAATAATGGTAAAAAAATTAAAACATTTTTAGAAAACATGGTTTTGTAAGAAAAATAGGTTTTCGACCAAAGAGAGAAATCAAGATAATTTTTATTAAAAACATTATTTTGAAATCTTGAGTACATGAAGATAGGAAAATGAGTGGAAAACATGTATTCTCATGACATAAACACGGGATAATAAATTTCATGTGATTTTTGAGATATGGATCATATGATTTCATCATCAGAAGGATAAACATAAACAATCCCGATAAATGATGAGACTATATCATAAAACCCTTACCACTTTGGTGAATTTGAATTGTAAGACCCATGAAAGAATAACATTAAATGAAAATTAAAATATCATGATAATGAAACAAATTCATGATATTAAATGTCAAATTGTCTGTATAAAAACCTCATAAAATAAGATAGGTGTAGAACACAACATATGTCTCAAAGAATGAAAATTGAGACAAAAATATCTTACCACTTTGGTAAACTGTAAACCCCATGAAAGACAGATCCTCAAATTTATATGTAAATACCAATAATTATTAGGATAAGAATAATAAAATACATTTTTGGGTATAATATACACCACATAAAATAAATAGGTGGTGAATATGGTATGTGTGTCATAGAAGTAAAAAGTGTGATAGAAATCCATTACCTTAAGTCTCGACTTACTTCATACACATTTAACCCTCATATATAATAAATATAAGTTTATTATATATCTATTTAAGAAAAATAATTATATATATTATACTATATATTATTTACTTATGACCATTTTTTCCTATTTATTAATAATTCCTTGTAAAAATCACATTTTGGGTAATAACTGCTTTGTTTTTCATGCTGGTTTTGATTTTTTATTTTTGGTACTATTACTTTGATCATGGTTCAATCATCTATATAATGATAAAAATTATATAAAATTATATATATTCCTTTTAAATTTATTTAGATTTATCCATAAAAGTTAGAGATAGAAAATGAAATACACCATTCATGGAGATGGTAGGTCGTACATATGCATGAACATTATTTTTGTTTTCCTGATGGAAAGAAAAAAATAAAGTTAAATAAAATTTTATCATTATATAATAATTTTTATGTCATATATATCACATATTTTCATTAAACACAACCTTATTACCTTACTTGTAGGGTTTTAATGAATCACATCGATTCACGAGGCAATAGTTTGTTGTACACACGAGCGACGTTATCGTATTCCCATAGAATGGAAAGTAAGAAGTTATATGTGATATAATAATTAAAAATTAATAATAATATCATATATATCATATATAAACATTCAATATATCATTATATCCATCCATGAGAGCTGGTGATGGAAAAATAATAACATCAGTTCGTGAGGCGGTATCCCGTCATACACACGAATGATGATTTCATAACCCATTTGATGGAAGAGGAGAAAGATTTAGGTTATTAAATTAACAAAATAAAATATAATTATATTTAATATAATTAGGTTATTATATCATTATGTGTTAATAATAATTTAATTATGTGGAGGAATAAATAAAATAAAATGATCGGTTAGGGATGTTACCTCTTCTTCGGACAACTGCTATTGGTTTGCACCAAAAGGATTCTTAGGCTAGATTTTTTACCAAAATAAGAATTGTAATATGAGAGGAGGGAATTAAGGAAGTTATTTTTTTAGTTATTGTTATTTTTTTTTTTGAAGTTTAAATCATAGAGGAGATGTGTGGCCTTTTATAAGTGAGGTGAGTAGCACACTTGTGATTTTTGAAAAGAAAAAGGTGTACCAACATTTTTCACAGAGAAAAATGATAAAAAAATGTCAAATTATAAAAATTATAATTTATAATGTCTAAATATTCCCATAAAATGGGTTTTATACAAGTTTTGGGTCATTTTTAACCCTTATCTTTTTAGTTTAATCCTCCAGTAAACTCATTTTTACATTAACTGTGGTAAGTAATTTTTTATGTTTTTACTATTCATTATAGTAAAAATTTATGTTTATATTATTAGATAATATAAATTATGTATATTACAAATATGGAATCTATTTTTCCAAATTAAATTCACTAAATTGGAAAAAATTAGCTAAAAATTAATCTCACAGATGTGATGAGAAAGCGAGTTTTCAAAGAGAAAATGTTTAAAAGTTTTAAAAAAATTATATCAAAATTAAATATAAAAATGATTCCAATAAACTAAATTGTATTAATAGATATATAATTTAACTAATTTTTATTTTAAAACCATATTAAAACAATTTTTAAGTTTAAAAATCTTCAAAATAAATGACAATTATTAATAAAAACAAGTATATTGACTATTCATTGAAAATTTTATATTCTCAGAAAATTATCAAAAATTCATCCTAAGATAATATTAAAATTATTATTTAAAAAATTAATTTTAATTTTTCAAATAAATTTTCTAAAAATTTAAAAATTTATTTTTAAAATGAGTGTACAAAAGGCAACAAAACTTCTTTTTAGAACAATAGAGTTTTTATGCGTAAAATTGGATTTACTTTTATATCTTGTCTAGAAAACATATAATATGAATGTTAAACATTTTATTAAATATATAATATATAATTTTCAGTAAAATAATTCACCAAAATTTATTTTTTTAATTTATTGAGGTAAAACATGTTTTTGTGCATAAAAATAGATTTTTAGAAAATGATTTCCTTTATTTGAAATAGTTTTATTTTCATTTATTATTAATTAGTCACCAAAGACATCATTTTATATAAATGTTTAAACCATATATTTTCATAATTTATTTTATCCTATTCATACCCTCCATTACAATGGTTATGTGATAACTATAATATTAAATAATAATATTTTAATAATATGTTATGTTTCATTTAAACTCGGTATTTCATGAAATGAAAGCTACAATCAGTGTTGCATGTAATGAAGAATAAACTTAGTGTTGCATGTAATGAAATATAAACATAGTGTTGTGTGTAACTCAAAAATATTAAAAAGATTAAATTTATTTGAATATATATATATATATATATATATATTTCAAAAAATCTTGGGGTGTTACAAAGTGGTCGGTCCAAAATCTCATCTCATATCTCATGTCATAAAACAATTTCACTACTCAGGAACTAATCCAAGATATCTCACAATATAGACCATATAAATACCATGAAAATTCCTCAAATTTTTCTCATGACCCTCACCTGAGTCTCATTTCATGTCTCCCATAGAAGAGATCTCTACCCATCATCTAGAAAAATACCCTTAGATTATACCTCATCAATCCCCAAATAATATTTCCAATGGACTATAATAGACATTAGGGATCCACCATCACATACCACATGGAAATTTACCTTAAATAGACTACTTTTAGAAATAAAAATGCATCTCAACCTTTATAAAGAATTTTTTTTCCAAAAATAAGGACACATCTCAGTCTGAAGGACCATTCTATAGCCAAGGGATTGAGTGAAAAATAATTTGATTCATTACATAAAAATCCATATTTTGGTGTGAAAATGTGACTTTAACCTCCCCAATATTCACATATACTATAAAAACCCTAAAAAATAAAGGGGTAAGGTTACAAGAAACTTTTTTTACATGCACAGAACCCCAATTTTGGTGTGAAATTCACTTTCATGAGAAATGTGATGTTAAATCATTATTTTATGAAATCATTACCTAGTAGAAAAGACATGGGAGGCTCAAAACCCAAAGTTTTATGAACCAACCACAAGTTAAGTGACACAGTTAATGTTACACAACCCAATACTTAGTCAGCCAATATGCCCCCCCCCCCCATTTCAGGGATGAACCTCTATAAGTTAAAGAATCAAGCACTCATTTATGCATCCCAGTATTTCATGAAATTGTGATAATAAAACCATAACATGGATTCCTATAGGTATAGGAATCACATGAAAGACCTCACATAGGCCCTAAAGGGCTCCAGTTTATGCTAGATATGACCACATGCAACTCCCATTGATGGAAAGGATGGTTCTTACATGATGAATTGACTTTTCATAACCCTAATCTTTGCACAACCCCAAAAATTTCACACAACCATTCCACATGAACCCTTTACTTATCCTTTTTCTAGAACCCATGGATCGTGCAACTCTCAAGGTGTGTAAAAATCCAAAGTTTCAAGACACAAACTTCTGGTCCCCAACCCAATTCACCCTTATACCAAGCATAGTTTTGCACAAATAGAGTTCTTAGGTGCCTTGTACCCATAAAAACTAGGTTTATTTATGAGAAAAATATCTTCATGACCGGTATCATTAATACTCATGTCTAGTTCCTTCACTCAAAGCATAGGCTTGAAAAAATTGTCTCCTCTTTCTCCTAAGCACAGGCACTCTAACCTCAGGATCCCTGTGCATTCTCCAAGTGGTTGCACCATCAAGGGAAACTACATGTGTTTCCCTTTAATGAGGTATAGTATTATATCCTTATCTCATACTTCCCTAACTAGGAATGAGAACCCCTTAGTATAATCCCCATCAATTTCTGAGATACAAGACTTTAAAATTTATACCACTAATGTCATAATCATGCGACTTTAAACTGCATGACAACATCCTAATCGCACGAAATTAATCTATATGAAAAATCCTCATATAATGATATTAAATTGTATCCTTAACTTATATTAAAAACATATTATGCCTCATTTATAAACATGATATGATCTCTCATAATTTCATGCAGCTTCCGTGTATAATCCACACACCATCAATTGTTGTCTCTCCTTCCATGACACAAATGTACTTATTGCATGACGTTAAACTGCATGGACTAGTTCTGTTACATGAAATTAAATAATATATTCAAAATATGTGGATTTTGATCCCTATCTCTCAACAGGTTACATAGGAAGCCTCCCTGAGGTTCAATCCTGACATCCTTATATCCCATCACAAACTTTTCTGTCTTCCCATTAGGAGGAGACAACCCAAAATTGTGATCATCCCCTCCCCTCAGGGGACACACTTAACCTCACACCATCCAATATTGAGGTATACATTGGACCTTAGTGTCTCAACATGATGTTAAACCACACTTATCCTAGTATGTGATGAACATATATGGTAAAAATCCTCACAAGACTTTAAACTTGTGATCATGTCCCCACAAGACCTCAAACCTGTGATTGTGTCCCCACATGACCTTAAACATGTGATCATTCCCCCATAAGACCTTAAACATATGAATTTGTCCCCACAAGACTTTAAAATTGTGATTGTGTCACCAAAGACCTTAAACCTATGATTATGTCCCCATAATACCTTAAACATGTGACCCCACTTGATACATCAGAATCTATACCTCACATGAAAAACATGAGACACCCTAACCCGCAATCCTTGGATGTATTAAACCCCTAGTGTAAGTTTTACCTTAATGAACATGAGATATATTATTTCCTACACCTAATATGACTCTTACATGAGATTCCCTCAAATATGGAAGAGTAAGACCTTTATAAATGCCCAACACACCCAATTTCTATAGATGTCCATACATGTCCAACTTCACCACCATCTCTACCCACAGGTAGCTACCCTTTAATGATAGAAATCAATGTAATTAATTGGTTTCCATATAGATATGGCACTAGGAATGAGATTCATGAACATGACTGAAATCTTTTATGGAGACCTAGAGTAGGTGATGAACTCCAAGGAGGAATCCTTGGGAGGAGGAATTGAAATCACATCACCTGTTATGATCAAGGAGACAACATCATCAACCTTGGTGGTAAAGGTAGACTGCCTTTGGAAAGTGGGAATGTAAGATGAACACTTTTTAGGGGATAAAATCCTCCTAAGTATGTGAAACACTATAGTAGAGGTCAAGAAATTGCATCTCCACCCTGATGCATGCCCCATCAAAAGTGTCATAAAAAATGGTGAACCTAACATGAAACTCTTCTCCTATAACTGGGGGAAAATAGAGAACATTTAGTATCTTATATATGAGAAATAATTGATATGGATCCCTTATCCACTTTAGAGAGATAATTGGGAATGTTGGGAATCACTATCATCAGGAATGTACTGATGGTAAACCTCATGTATCCCACAGGGCTCAAGATGAAAGAAGCACTTGATGACCCACCGCTAATAGGAATGGGGGTAGAAGAACTAGTGGTGAATCAACCCTACACAAAATCACCTCTTCCATAAACTCCACCGCTCTCATAGCTATTGAGGGTCCTCGCCATGTATCCCCCTTTGATCTCATTAAATGGAGGGTCATCAACACCCTGGTTCGATGTTATGAATGATAAGGGATCATCCCAACTTGAGACTTAGCCTGGAAAGACATGGAAGTTATGGTGTCACACCAACACTACCACCCTTAGGGGCCACACAAGGGTAAATTCCCCCCCCCCATCACAATGGTGAACCATTTTTGGAGACTCTTCTTGAAACATTCCAATAGCTCACTCCCCTATGATGAGGAGGTATGGGATGTTCGGGTCGCTCCTACCATAGCCACTCCCTAGGAGCCACCTAGGAGGGCTCCCACCTGGTCATGATGATAATGATGAATGGCCCCGTAGACTAAAGAGAAGATATATATGATCTATGATCTATATTCCCTAGTTCATAATACTCAGTACCGACATAAGGGGGAGGCTGAAATCTCTACCTAGTGGGAGGCCTCTCTAAGAGCTCCAGTGGCCCCTACCACCATCGTCACACCTCCTCGTTCCCTCGTAAACACTACATGGGAGAATATTTTATTTTAATTAGGATCATTACCCCATCCGCCCAATGGGAAGGATGGGTTGACTCTCCCCATTTTTGGAACCATCAAAAACCATCATAGGCCCTCCCATGATGAATAATTTTACCAAAGAGGTCCTCCCTACGACACCATCAACCAACATGGAGTTCCTCCCTATGTCTAATATTTTTCATTCCTTGAAGATCAATCCTAGGGTAGAAATTAAAACAGCCTTCATGGGGGTCCTAAATTTGGTGTCAACCACAAAGCACATAGAAGAAATCCCCATGACCCTCAAAGGTTAACTCTTATGGAACTTCTACACAATAAGAGGAAATAACAAGTATAGAGAAAATGAGAATTCAAGATTTGTGATGTTGTATAATTTTATCCATTGACAGAAGGTCCTATGAGGCAGCTTAGTCTCCCATTCTGTGATGATGTGTCTTCCAATTAGGTTCTTCCCCCTACAGGGGAGGGACCTCTGACGTCCTTCAAGGGAGTGGAATCCTTCTCACCCTTCTTCATCCTGAATCTTCTCCCCCCATTTCCCAGAAGTTCTTTGTGCCCTAAGGTTCTAGATCTATATGAGGGATGCCCTAATCTCCCGATTTGGGTCACAGAGTTCAATGAGGCTTCATCCCTCCTCATCCTGACTTTGATCGCTAACTTCTCACAGATAAGGCCTGCGGTTAACTCCTTTTATAGGTTTGTATTCAGTTCTTAGGACTTGCAGGAGAGGGAAACGGTAGGTTTTCTTAACTACAAAAACATTATGATTCAATTATCCTCTGATGAAGACTAAATTAAATTCTATTCTAGTGCTCCCCAAAACTGCAATGGATCCCATTTCTACCATTAATATGGACCAATTACTTTCATAATAATCGAGACTCGCCTTAAGTAGCGATTTGGGTAAGCTTCACTAATCTCCCTCTTCCGTTTCAAAATCCTTTGATTATCAGTATTCTTGGAAACCTAGTGGGTGGAAACCTATGTTTTGATAGCCGAACCAAATATTCCTTTCATCCGGTTAATCCTCACATTTGTGTGGAGGTTGATGCTTCAAGAGTTTCTACTGATTTTTTTTTGGTTAACAGTTGGAGAAGAATTCTTATGTAGACAGGAAGTCATTTATGAATCATGGTTTGAATATTATTCTGCCTAAAAGAGAATGGGTCACTTGATGGAGGTCTACAGGCATGGGTCTAGAAAGACTTATAAACCAAATGGAGTGAGCATGGGTTGTAGTGGAAATCCATAGAAGATCATAGTGGATGTCTCATTTGGTCAGGGGCATGTGGGTATAGAGTCTAATTTGAACTCGACCAAGGTTGTGAAAGGTGTATCATGCAAAGGAAATACACCGGTTACAGATATCTTCAGTTGATTGATAAAGTATCTAGGTGACCCTCAACTTCATGTGCAAACTTCACTGGTGAAAACGGGGTCGGAGGCGGAGATAAATGAGAGTGGTTTGGACACTCTGCTTGAGGCCTCCCATGGGGTTAGTGGGCATAACCTAGATGGGGAATTGGTAAAGGTGGGTGAGGGAGGTAATAAAACTCCCTCAGGTCCTTCATATACTGAGGTGGTGTGCTTAAGGAATGATATTAGTAATAGTGTCTAGGAAGAGACTCATAAGGATGCCACTACAGGTTGCAAGGACCCGGATCAAGTTGTAGGGGGTGAGACCTTGTTCAGGACAAGTCAGTTGGAAGGTCATGTGTTGGGTAACTATTTTGATCTTATGTACAATGATGATCCGGTCCAGGTTTCTACAGATCTATTCTGAATCTCCATGGATGATAAGGAGGTGAACGGCTTCATTGATGAATGTTATAGCCCCTATGTAGGTGACATGGAGGATGAGGCTTAGGGTAGTAGGAATCTAAGCCTGTGGATATGTAAAAGCATGAGGGGAAACCATAAAGTAAGAAAATAATACTCATATTTACCTTTACCTATGGATACCAGATTTGTGAAGAAGATGAAGGCCAAGTAGATGGAAAATTTCCCCAACCTCTCCAAGTCGTCTTGCCAGTATTGGAGGTATAATTCTATGATTGAATATCCTTTGTAACTTCTAATGAGATCAGAAGAGGGTGTGGATGAATTTGTTCTAACAATTAATGCTACTTCTAAAGAGGCAGAAAGAATAATGGAAAGGGTTATAAGGGTGCCTAATAATAAGGAGCTGTGAAACTAGATTGATAAACATGACCTTATTCTAATACGAGGATTCAAAAATGGGAAAATCAGCATAGAGTAGTACATAAAGTCTTGGGACAAGCTAGATTTTCAGTTCAAATATCTCCTGATGAAGGAACTAGACACTTGTGTAAACACTATCTCTTGGAAATTATCTAGGGAGACTAAGACTGGTAGGCTACACTTTTACTTTAATGTCTTGGTAATTTCCTTTTGTACTTGAACTTATGGTTTCTCACTTTTTCCTTAAAAGTGTTTGATAATAATAAAAAAATTAATTCTAGTAAGAGGAAACAACAAGGTGAACATCATGTCACCATTGACCTCTCATAATATGAGGTGATAGATGACTGGACAAAAAAACCTCTTCCCTCACCACCGTAGCAAGGGGAAGGATACCGTTGTTTGAGGCTAACCATCCCTAAGTCTAAAGTCCAAAAGTTCCCCAAATATCTCCATAGTTACCTTCTTATGAAGGATATAGTGGATTCCTTTAAATGAATCTTTTTACAACCATCTTTTCCACTATCATCTTCCCTCTTATCTACTTCTACCTTGGAAGTAGGGGAGATGTTAGGGTCTAGATTGGAACCCTTAGAGAATGGTGGACATTCTTTTGAGACAAAAAGTCATAAAAACCCTCCCAATTGGTAGGAGGTTGAAAGATACCTCATCCTATATGGATATGGCCATGAAGATGGCCCCACTATCATAAGATGATCCATTATTCCAAGGATGGTTGGACCATGTGACGCACCCTCTAACAGAAAATCAATAGAAAACAAGGTGTGAATAACTACCACCCTTGGTTTCCCAACCTTCACTGATTATATCCTAGGGTGATCAAGAATATACCCTCCAAACAATTTCTAGGAGGAGAGATTATGGGAGATCCTAGCCACTAACCAATTATCATTCATGTTTTCCCCCAAATACCCTACGCTTCACGGTTCTGGAATTCCTCATCGAGGATTATGTGGAATCTCTATGAAAAAAATATTTGGGTGAAATTCAACCACCTCTGAGATTACCAACTATCCTATCCAAGAAGCACTAACTATATTGATCCCATACATAATCAGTGCATGAAGGTTGAGATTACCACACTCTCAGTGGACCAGACCCCTAACTCATATGGGTACCTCCATAGTTTTCTATGGACCTACTTCTGGATCCCTAATGTGCTCCAATTGGTCATTAAATAGGTATCTTCCCATGTTAAGATCATGGGATGGGGGTAGTGCACTTCCCTTCACTTCAACCCCTTCCATAATGAAAATAGGATTTTTAGGTCAGCCCACCCACTGACAGTGAAAGTTCCCATCCAATCATCACCATCATGAACATCATTAAGATCAATCCCTTGGATGATTAAAGAAACTAGGTTGGTGACACATGGAATGAGGGATATAATCTTCCTTAATGAGAAACAAATCATTAGGTAGGCCTTCTGAAAAGCACCCACATTCATCAACAAAGGAAGACGTTGGGCCTCAGTAGTCCCCCCACCAAGAAACTATTTCTTGCTCATTAACATCTCGACAAAGGAAAAGAAATTATTGATCCTATTATCCTATTTGAGGCCATGACAAAAACTAATTCAAATGCAAGATTAGACACTTTTTTTCATGATATTTAAGGATATAAAAGGCTCACAGGTGAGATCCACATTTAACAATGCCTAGAACGATTCAATATTTGAGGGGGGATTTCCCATCCTCTGGTCATCCAGTCTTTCTTATAAAGACACCCAGTGTCGAGGTGGTGATCCTACACACCATATCAAGGTAGTTCCTGGTGGATCTAGAAAATAACTAAGATATGACCCACTAACCCTACCTGATAAATGCAACTTCCCACCATGGAACCATGATTTATTTTCATCTCAATATAGCAGATCATTCAAAGAATTGGTGGCTACCAACACTCACCAATAAAATTTCATAGTCACTCACACTTCCATATTGAGCCTTTGTATATGTAGAAATTTTTTATCCCACCTGAAGTTAAGTCATATCTAGAATGGGTGTACCATGTTCGTCCACCCCCAAAATTTTGAATTCCAAGATTTACCATGTTCAATAGAATGGGTGATCTACTACAGCATCTATATCACTTTTCCTTATGATGATACCTGATGTTAGGAACTTCAAAACAAAAGGATGTCACCAAGATTTGATTTTTTTACAAAACATGAAAGGATCTACTTTTTAAGGTATAGTCAACTAGCCCTGGGATCTATTGTCGGCTGGGAAGATCTTTGTATGAAAATCCTCTACCATTTTAGCTCTACCTTATGAAATACCAATATCACTAACCTCTATAAATGAAAGAAGAGGGATAATGAGTGAGTTTTTGGATTCATTTCTTGGTCGAAGGGGATCATGTACTCTCTTGATGTGAAGATTTATTAGGAACATCTATAGGAGATGTGTTTGGAGAAAGTCTGAGATGAGTTGGTCCCTACTCTCATATCCCTAATATATTTGGGTGGATTTTGAGAGTTATCCAAAAGGGATCAATTTTTGGAATAATCCTTAAAATGGACCAATAAAAAATCATTCACATTACCTATCCCATATTCTATATAGAATCCTATAAATTCATAACCATCCACCGCTATATAGACTCAATCCCCATATTCAGTCTGCCTTTAGGCACCCTCGTAGGATAGGACATGATAAGAATAGTCTCACTTTGAGAACACTGATCAAGAACCCCATAAAGTTCAGACACCTAGAATTACCTTCATGAAATTAAATAATAAGTTCTACTCCTTTAAGGATGCATAGGTCCCATGTTACTTCACCTGTTCCATGGAGAAGAACATCCTAAAGTTTCTTGAATCCAAGATACCCCAATAGGCTAGACTCACTAATCATGAAAACTATTTCCCATACCACAGGGCCTTGTGAAAAACATCAAAGAGTGATTTGTCTTCAAATATTATCTTTAGGAATAGGTGGAACATGGTTTAGTTGAGTTGGTTGATGTCCCATTACAGGGGGCATATCTCTCTGCCACCCCCAATAGTGAGGACGAAGACTCCAGTGAATGGAAGTAGGTTCACAAATGAGGTATAAGGAATTATAATGACTAGATAATTTATAAGATAGTAACTCATTCCCATGACATTATTTATTCCTATTTTTTTAAAGCATAACCTCCTATAGTCACTATATCCTCTCTGGCTACCCCATCAGTATCACAATCTTTTAAGACTCAAAAAAATAGGCACTAATGGAACTAGGGAAACTAGAGTCCCCCATAATTGCCAAAATTATCCTGAACTCTCAGTGAGTTTATGCCCCATGAATTGGGAGAATCTCCTAGAATCCTCCCCATCCTAGAATATCCCACTAATGAATAACATGAATATACATCTATGAATTTTTTTCAAGATGGTGGGTCATTGTGTTATACTTAATGATGAGGAGCATCATGTAACCCCATTATAATCCTATATCCAATTCCATAGAAGGAATTATAAGTTTCATTTTGACAAGAAATATGGATGATATGAAAGGATAGTTCATGTTATTGAGACCAGAAAGAAAACCTATCTTAGATCTTATTAGGCATATTCTTTCAAAGATAATTTTTTCAGTACATCTGCATAACCAACTATATTGGTCAATTGTGTGACTCAACCACAACAGCCCAGTGCCCAACAATAGTGATCCAAGACCATATATCAGCTATATAGTGCTCACCCTAAGGCATCCAATCAATAATAGAACATAGTGTGCACTAGCTTGACCCTAGTTCCTCAACTAGTGGTTCCCACTATGCTCCTTATTAAAGTGAGACCCTTATAAGAAAGGAATATATCCCTTAACTAAAAGTATGATGGGTTCAAGCACATCCCCAGTATACTAGTAACACTCTCGATCATTGATAACCTATTCCTATCAAAGGTTATGCATGAGGCCCTTATCAAGGCCCTGAATATCCATTTCCTTTTTGAGAATGTGGTAGCTGCTATTGGGGCCTATCATGTAGAAGAAGCTGATCATGAGGAATGTCGGACCATCATATCATTCTATAAGGAAGATGAGGGTGACACTATACATACGCAACTGTATGTCACAAGATAGTTTAATGTAATAGAAATATATCATTTCTTGGTGGAAAATTTCCTTGTGATCAATATTATATGAACTCAGATACTCTATAATATGGGGCTCATAGAATTAGATCTAACACCCTCAAACCTGAAAATTCAAGGGTATGAAAAGAGTGAAAAGAATTTGTTCCAAATGATTTAACTAAATACTCAATTCAGTGACTAGGTAGCAAGAACCAAGTTCATGGTTGTCTTGAAGGATACTACATACAATTCCCTATTAGGGAGGCCCTGGATCCATCTACATACAGTGGTCCCCTCTTTACACCACCAGTGCCCCAAATACTCCCTCAATGGTTGAGAATGGGTACTCTAGGGTGTTGTTTCTCCCTTAAATTTCTATGAATCCTACTACATATATTCAAGGTACTAAAAAGGGAGGTAAAGTAACTTTAGACTAACGGGGATGTGCGCATAAATTCTTCCAATTATTTGACTTCCACCTCAATGGATCCTTGCACAGATTTAAAAGAAATATTCATATTTCCAATCCATCATTTGAAGCTAACAACCCCAAATATTGGGAGATATTTCATAGTCCCCAATAATAAGAAATTATCATAGATCACCTCATATTACTATATAGGGAAAGCATGGTTGAACCCAAAAAATACTACCCTTATTGAATACCAAGAGATTTATCCCCTGGATACTAACCCATAACAACACTGTGATTTCTAGAGAGTAGATCTGACTCTATGGTGGTTGACCCACCATTATTTCTTTGACATCAAAGGTGGATCTCTCTATCAAAAAACACATATTATTAGCTCATAAACGTTTTTATCCATAGTCTCCATGGAATAGGAGACTATATAGTATCTCTTCTTAGATAAATTGAATCGTAGTAGCATCCCACGATCTCTAATTCTAGTGGAATTGCCCCAGTCCTACAATACTAATGTTTTAGATGAAGAAGATGATTTGGATGATTCCCCTCCAACCTTAGAAGAGGGGATCTCCATCACTATCAATGAATTGACCTAAGTGAATCTCAGCACTAAGGAAGATCTAAGGATAATAATGATTAGTGTAGTCATATCCCTAGAGGAGTAGTGAAAATACGTCGCTTTCTTAAATAAGCACTATGACATGTTCATCTAGACATAAAAATAAATTCTAGGCCTCAATCCCCATGTTTTTTTACCACCTTGGCCCCATAGTAGGCCACCATGGGCACAAACAACCTCCCATAAAAATGAACCTTTCCCTTGGTGTAATTATTGACACCGAAGTCGATAAGATTATCAAGGAAAACTTTATTAGGGAAGTCAAGTACCTCAATTGGTTGTCAAAAATTGTCTTGGTGATGAGAAAGAATAGACAGATCAGATTCTACATTGAATTCTAAGATGTTAACTACTACTTCCTAAATGATGATTTCCCTTTTTATCCATGAAGATACTAATCAAAACAAAGGATGGTTTATAGGCCCTGTCCTTCATGGATGGGTACTTCAGGTATAATCAAATCTAGATGGCCCAAGAGGGAGAGAAAACCACCGTCTTTAGGTCGCATTAAGGAACCTTTTGTTACCAAGTGATATTGTTTGGTTTAAAGAATATGGGGGCTACCTACTAACGTACCATGAACCATATATTTAAGCCACTCCTTGGAATTTTGGTATAATTCTATGTGGATGTTTTGTTGATAAAATCCCACCAATTCCAGAACCATCTCAAGGACATTGAGAAAATTTTCAACTTCCTCCACTCCCATCACCTAAAGATGAACCCCATAAAATATGAATTTGGGGTTACCATTGTAAAGTTATTTGGATTCTTAATTAGGTATATAGGTATATAAATCGATCTAGAGAAGATAAAGGATGTCAGTTAGATTTATCCTTCTTGAATTCTCTAAGAGTTATGAGGCCTCCAAGGACTCATGGCCTACATTTGATGATTCATTGAGAATCTGGATAGAAAGTGTAAGCCTTTCTCAAGTCTTATCAGTGGGATGAAATGTTCTAGATCGCATTCAAGGATATAAAGTAGTATTTTCTACATCCTCTAGTTTTGATGACACCCATCCTAGGAAATTCTATGGTCCTCTATGTGGCTACCCTAGAATGGTCCCTTGGTACCCTTGTAGCTCATAAGAATAATGTGGGTAGATAGAATAACCTTTACTAACTTATCCACATATACTCAACAAAAATAACATATATGTAACACCCCAAGGATTTAAAAATAAATTTATTATAGAAAGTAATACACACAATACTGAGTCTTTGTGAAACAACACTTTATTATAATTATGTAAACAAGATAGTTATAACCTAGCCATTAAACATAATTTTTCCACTTCTGTGAAAAAAATTTTTAAAAAAGGACAAACATGGTTGTGATCAGTAAGATATTTAGAGTCTAATAGGATCAAATTTTTTTTGAATAGTAACTTGACCCTTGGGAATAGTAATGTTACCCTTATGAATAGTAATATGGCCCTTATAAATAGTAAATCATCCAAATTAATAGTATCCTAACCCATGAATGTACAAATAAAATTTAATCATCTTATAAATGAAGGTATGATATAATTATAACATAGTATAAGTAAGTGAATATTTTAAAAATTAATAATTTAGTGTTGGTATTTTTGTAAGTCATAAATATTTAATTACAATTTTATAATTATAAAATGATTTAAAATAAAATATATTTTCATAAAATGTACTCATAAATAAATATTTTCTTTTCTTGTTATTTTAGTATAATTTAATGAGACCTTAGTTAATTTTTTAGAGTCTCATAAAATCAGTTGTAATTTTAAAAATTGTATTTTTTTTAGTAAATGATGAATATAATTAAAAATTAAATTTCTCATATTTAGAAAATTATTTTCATAAAATGTAGTTCATTTTTTAATTCTAATTTCAAAAATGGTTAGGGTTAATTTTTTATATTTTTCTAAAATACTTTAATTTTTTTAATAGTAAAATACGCTAATTTAGGATAAATGCTAAATACATGAATTCTGGAGTCATATATGATGTATGGATGATTTAGGAACTCTTGGTTAGAAATCACATGCACTTATTACTATATTTAGTCACAATAATCAACATTATTGCTTGTCTTGAGCAAAATAATAAAATAATGAATAAAATAATGAGAAATCACCCCTCTCCTCTACTATAAATACCACCCCTCACTCCCTCATCTCCTCACACCTCTAAGATTTAAATATTGTAAAAATTATACCCAAATACTATTCCCTATCTTCTCCCCCACATCTAGGAGATTTTTTTCTTACCAAAAGACCAAAACCAATCCCCTTAATAAGGTTCTCAAGGAGGAGTATTCAAGAGGTAAAACCCTCTTCCTTTTCCTTTTAGTTTCTTTTCAAGTTCTTTTCTTTTATTATTCTCTCCTCACCTACTCTGTAAAAATAAGAATGATAAACCTAGTATCATCTATATACTATAATTATATCATTTTAATATAACATCATTAATCAAACTCCCTTCTCTCACTCTTTTATTTTAAAAATGAAATCATCGTCTGGGAGGTGCCAATTTACAACCTTTATGGACGACAGATTTTTTTCTTCAATTTATCCTTCAAGGCTGGTAATGAAATAATATTTATGGTTAAACCTGACTATAATATATTTATTAAAACCTTTATTATTTTATATAAGTAACATATTTATATAATACTAAATGATAAAACAAAATGATTTCGTAATGATCAATAACTACCGTAATAATGCAAATGATTATCACTAAATATATTATCTAATGATTCATCATCATACCACATAATTAAAATATATATAACCATTTAAATTTTTTATGTTAATTAATATCATATAAATTTAATAATATATAATTATACCCATTTCACATGAACTTTCATTCTCATATACAAGTATATCGATCGTAAAAACCAAGGAAACAAATGCTCTTGAGAAATACAATTGTCTCTTATAACTCATCAAAAAGTCTATAAATGAACTTAAAAAATTATAATAAATCAAATACATGTAGATAAGTTTATAAATTAATTAATTAATTTACTTAATTTTATTATCTAGGATGTTAAGGTCAAGTGCAGAATGCATTCGGACATAAGGTAAAGGTTTTCTCAACTCACTTTCATTTCTGTGAGATATGCCTTACTCGCCACTAATTCTTGTGTGTGGTGTATGTATACTGCATATTGATGTATAATATCATGAATATATTTAATTTCATGGTATTAAATGTATCATTTTATGATTATTAATTCTTTTGAATATGATTCTATTTATTAAAAGGTGGTAATGGATTCTACTTGAACCCTCATTTTTCATTTGGGTTACTATTTCTCCATCTTTACTCAAATGTAATGCTTCTTTGTTTTTGTATATTTATTATGAATTTTGTGTATATATTAAAAATCATATATTAATATTATATCATCCTTATTTTATTGGGATATACATGTTTTAAAAATGTTATCTTCTCAATTCATCCTGATAAACTAGCATGATTTAATGGAACTTCCTGATTTCTTACCCATTTTGAAGTGCACTCAAAAATCTGTTTTAAGACTCCATTAATTTTATAAAATCAAAAATTTTATCATGAAAAACTATCTTGGATCATTTTTAGTTTTACAAAAACAAACATTCCTTTCCTCTTTAAAATCTCTTGAATATTTTCCTTAAACTACACTAAAATATTTTATTTCTAAAGTTTCTTAAAAACACTTTTTACATGATTTCACTTAAGTGGGACATAATTTAAGAATAAAATATAATTTAAATGTTCTTCTAATTTTTTCTAGGATATACATGTTTTAAATCTGATTTGATGACAAATACAAATGATTTTCCAAAAAAGTAAAAAGGGTTTTTCTCGTCTCACTTTTACTTCCATGAGATGTGTACCTTGTTTACCATTATTTACTTAATTGTGGTGTATATAATACCCTTTGATATATTATATAATCAATTATAATATTTTCATGATATTATAAGTTTCATTTAATGTTAAAATAGATTAATATTTAAATGTTTCAAGGTGTTATGGGACACTTTGGAATGTTTAAAGATTATTTTCCTCAAGAATTTCTCAATGATTTTATTAGAGTAATTTCATCTATGATACTTAAAAGTGATATGGGACAATTTTATTTAAAGATATGATTTTATTTGACAAATGAGTAATGTATTGGACTTATTATGTGGTGGGAAGTTCTTGTTATATCCCTTTGATGAATCGGTAGGCCTCATGAGACAAAATAGAATTGGGTTTTGGCTAAGGCCTTACCCTAGTATTTTCAAAAGTCTTGGCTGAGGCCTCAACAATAAGTTTATGATGTCTAGTATATTAATTCCCTCTTTATGATATTATTAATTGATAAATTTTGTTATTATTTGACTATTATAATATCCATGGTGAAGTTTCATGTGATTATTTATATTGAATTATTTATTCAGATTTTATTCCTGTTATATTATACTCAAGATTATGTTTTAATGGCATGTTTTGTTGTTTTTTATTCGTGACTTGTTGATTATGTTATAGAATTCACTTTATTTATTACCCTTACTACTCATCTGGGATCACCCCTTTCATATGTTTCTTTTCCCTAGTATTTCGATAGGTATATTATGAATGACATACAGGGGTGTTATCAAGGGAGTTTCTATGTTGTTTTCTTTTCAATTTTTAATGTAAAGTTCATGTATGTAATCTGGTTTCCAAAACTAAAAAATTGGTGGTCCTTCGAGATGTGATTCCTTATAATCATTCCAATGTAATAAAATAATGAATTGGCTCTATTCTACTAGGGTTAGGGTGTTACAATATATTTTCCCATTAAGAAGAGATGTCTTTCCTTGGTCTTTGTGGTTTATAAATTAAAACACTAATTGAAACACTATGAGATATAGTTGTTATCCCACATCAATCCATTGAGGTATATCCTCAATCACCCCATGTTGATTGGGTGATTTCCATGGTGGGTAGTAATTTTACACCATTTCAATATCAGTTTTGTCTCCTAGAAGGATATCAAGGTCTAAGCATTGGAATATTTCTTGGTTGTGCATCTATCCTCAGAGGAACTACCCCTAGATTTTGACTTCCTAGATGAGTCCATCCTTGATGTTGACTGGGCCATTACATGCTAGAAGATTCACTTTGATAGTGTCTCCTGGATCCCGACCAATAGAAGGTTCAACAACCCCAAACTCAATGGGGTGGGCCTTGGGATTGTCTTTATCACCCTTGAATAGGACATATTTCTATACTTATTCCTCTTATTGGAAGGTTTTTCCAAAAACAAGGCTAAATATCAGGCTCTTATCACTGGTATTGAGTTAGCTCTTGAGATTGAGGTACCCTAGTGGCATGTGAAGGGATAATATAAACTATTCATCAAGCATATCAATTGCGACTATATCATTAAGAAGTAATAACTTATCCCCCTTTTATATTAGACTCATGAATTGATGTCCCAATTCCCTTCCAAGTTGAAGGTAACTCGTATTCCTCAATCACAAATTGAATAAGTTGATGCCTTATCAAACTTTTTTTCATCTCTTGTAGAGCCTGTCCAAGATGACTTCATCATTCATGTGGCACATCGGAGGTTCATCAACCCTATCACTTTCGACAATGAGAACCAATAGGTAAATCATATAACCATTGACACTTTTGAAGAAGAACCCTAAAATTCCCTAGCAGTCGAATAATCACCTGATTGGATGAATCCCTTCATTAAGTATCTCTATCATAGGAATCATCTATTATACCGAGCCAAGAATGATCTAATCCATCAGCATGCGATGTTGTTTTCCCTTTGGAATGACCCCAACCTAGAGTGAACCATATATAGGAAAATATTTTATGGAATCCTTCTTTTTTGTATCCAAATTAAAGAGGTTCTTCAGGTTATGCATGAGGTCTATGTTGGGTCATGTGGGGCCTATCAAGTATGATTGAATCTCTCTCACCAAATCCAAATATTGGGGTTTTTTGGCCCACTATAGTTTATCAATAAATTGATTTCACTAAGAAGTATCATTCATTTCATATCCATATAGACTTCATGCACTAGCCAGTAGATATTATCTATTCCTCCAAGTACTCTTGACCCTTTGTTGTTTGGGGACTCAATGTTGTGGGACTCTACCTGACAGCAACATCTTGTCCATGTAATTCATTCTGACTATCATCGGCTTCTTCTCAAATTTGGGTGAATCCATCCCTCTTAAATAATTCAAATCCTAGTATATGATTGAATTTTTTAAATCCCATATCATCCACTGATTTGGTATCTCTCACACTATCCTCATAGACAATGAAACCAATTTTTAAGTTTCCAAGCTAAAGAAATTGTATGCCAATTACAACACTTGGTACAACTACACCTCTTTCTATCACGCATAGGAAAATGGATAGATATAGGTGCTCAAAAAACCCTCAATAACATATTTCAGAAGATGGTGGGACAAAATAAGAATGGTTTTCCCGATAATCTTCCAATTCCCTCTAGGTCTATCAGACAATGACCTGAAATTCTACCCAAGTGACTCCATACTCCTTAGTGTATGGGAAAGAAGTAGTTTTAACTATATATTAATGGCTTCTAATACTCTATATGGCTGTTTACAATTAATAAAAACTAGTAAATAGAGATAAATTTCATCTATCCAAGTTGGAATCCTATGAATAAAGAAGGCTCCAAGCACTGCATATCCTAGAAAGACACTATAATCACATAGAGTGATCATTTAATGAAATGTTTCACTTATAATCCTTCCTTTAGGGTGATATGGTTTTGGATATGAGGACACCAATGATACCTAGGAAGAAGACTCCAAATCTAGAATCCAAATTGGAAAGACCTTACATCATTCATATGGTCTAATATAATGGTGAAATCTCTTTAATCACCACATATGGGGAGCGCATTACACCTCCTACCAATTACAAGTTCCTCAAGAAGTACTTTTCATGACTACCCTATGTCCTAGTCACATAACGTTAAACTTCATGGTGTCGTCTTATCCACACGATGTTAAAATTTGAGACAAAATATTAGTCACAAGATGTTAAACTGTTTAGAAATATGGTCAAAGGTATAGGACCTTAAACTACAACAACCATATATCCTCATCGTATGATGTTAAATTGTGTGTTCAACATCCTTACCATAATATGTTAAATTGCATGGTTTATGTCCTCATTTCATGATTTAAAACTGCATGATACCTTGGGCCCTCACTGGATATGGTGCCCCCTATTGGTGTCATCCATCTACTGTATCACACTCTAGAACTATGTATTTCCTGATTATTATTTATAATGGGATATGTAGGGATTCCTAGATCACATATCCAAGTTTCATCCCAACCACCAAACAATTTCAAGTATTTCCCCCTTAGGAATATGAATAATCATCACCCGCCGATACATCATCGATTACATTCAATCGTATGGTGGAATATCTCCCAAAGTATCTAACTCCTTCCTCAACATCTCAACATGTTCACTTCCACACTTCATGACTATCTTGGTTTTTATCCTCACCATCCTCCAGCTATGAATAGGCCCCCTATCAATAATAGTTCCTGACCATACTTTCTCAGCTCCCATCCTAGGAACACGCCTCAAAGGATCCATGGAAATATATGAAAGTTATTGTATTTTGAATAATATTAATGGTCGATTTGACATTTTTTCATCCCATCCTAGACCAATGTGGTTATGGGACCTATGTTTAAAATAGGGTTAGCAGTCATTCCCTACCCATCAGTCATCCCCTTTTGTAGTTCATATCTTAAAAGTCATGATTTACCTCTTTCTCACCTCCCTTTTTTCTAGTGGAGTTCTAACACCCTTGGTGTTATTATCCTAATGAATTCATGTATAATGACCAATCAATTCAGTATCATCAAGACCATACCAATTTGTCTTCTTTTTTACCCTATCATGATCTCACTTGTAATAAGGATAAATCCTCACTACTCCTTGTTTCTCACACCGATCATGGGTCACGTTTACTTAAGAGCCTTAGTGAGATCTTCCCCAACATGGTTGAGATTAAAAAACATTAAAAAATATAATTTCACCCACTTCTTAATCCAAGATCCATGACTTTAAACTGGCAGCATCCCCCCATGGTTCAAGCATCAAGACCTTAAACCATGCGCAACATTAGTCCAAGAATCATGACCTAAAATTGTGTGAAACTTTTTCTAGAGATGTTTTGTGTGATACTTAATCTCTTTATCCCTCTATTCACATTGTTTTTTTATTATTTTGTGATGCATTAACATCCCTAGTACACACATCCCTATGGTCCAAGATCTATGTCCTTAAACTCATAGCAACCCCTTTTGGTCTTATCACCATGACCTTAAACTATGTGAAATTATATGGCGCTAGCTTCATGTCCTCAAACTGCATAGCTAACATCTTCTAATACAACATTTTAAAGTACATAATTATCTTGTCACCCTCACCTAAGAGGGAATCCCCCTACACTTTTGACGTTGGTCTCCTACCATGCCATGTTCTATAACTATGTTTGGCTTGATTCCCAGCTCCATGGGATAAGTAGTGACATATAGACTCCTTGTATTTAAACCATCCACAAATTCCTCTATCATGAGAGGATATCTTCACTATAATTTGTCCCCTTGAACCTTTTTTCATGAAAATTTTGTTAATATTGGCTAGTGAAACCATCTCACCTTCACCAAAGATTAAAGCATCATGACCTTAAACTATGTGAAGCTTTCCCTATAGGTTTTTTTTAGTGAAGTGCCTCCTTGTACCTCTCTTAAAATTGGGTTTAAAAATATTCATCACCATAAAAAACCTTTTAGAATCCCCTTTCTTCAGTCCAAGATCCAATAATTTAAATTGGAAACAACCCCATTTGATCCATGCATCAAGACCTTAAAATATGTACATATGTCCCTTTATCCACATGTGTTTTTCATCACCCTTTGTGTTTAAGTAGACTAATTCCTCCTTTTCATTTCATCCTCACTCGATAGGACTGACCCAATTGGTTTCGGTCTTCTACTGCACCAAGTTCCAGAACTATGTGTGGCTTGAATACCCGTTCAGTGGGATATATAGTGACACTTATATCTCCTATCTTAGGCCCAAACACAAATCATATCATCCCTCACACCTTGTTTTGGAACCCATTATCCCACTTAATTTCTTATTTCATTTATGTATACCAAGTCTATGTGAAACTTAGATAGAGGTGGTCCAAGTATTATGACCTTAAACTGTTTTCAACTTGTTTTGGAGATGTTTTTTGGTGTAAAACCTCCTTGGACCTATTGTAATTTTCGGTTCATGCTCTCTCCCACACCTATGGTCCTCTATGAATCACCCCTTCCTTGGGTATAGGATCTATGAAATTAAACTAGCAACCTTGGTCCAATCATCAAGACCTTAAACTATGTGAAATCATCAACACATGTGACCATAACTGTCTGACCATCGGGTTTGACTGGAATGAACTTAAACTTTCCAAGGTAAGAGGCATAGATGTTTATTAAGTTGAAAAATCATAAATGGAAACCAGAGAAAAATTTATACTTTCACCCACCAAGTCTCCCATGTGTGTTGGGAAAAAGTGAAGGTGTAAATGGAAAAGGTACAAATACCATGGGACTCGCCACTAGGCCCCAACAAAAACATTGTTGTGCTCATTGAACCCACTATATTTGGAAAAAATAAGAGCCAATATTTCCTTCCTTTTTCACCCCTTTAATAAGGACATCCTCTAGGTACCACCCTCTTTGTTCCCCCTATTTTACATCCCATTATTTCAATAAGATAGATGTTATTCACATCAATTCTCATATCCTAGTCATAAGACACTAAATTATGATATGCATGTCCCAATAAAAAGATTCTAAATTATGTTATGCATATCTTGGTCACATGATGTTAAAATTTATAACCCATATTCCTCACTATATGACATTAAACTGATCATTCAATATCCTTTCCATAAGATGTTAAACTACATGCCTCTCATCCTCATTACATGACGTAAAACTATAGAAAACTTTGTCCCTCCATTGAGAGGACCTTTTCTCCATTTTGGTGTCAGTCACCTACTACACCACTCAAGTTCCTTGATTGTCACTTGACAACCAAGGTGATGTTCCCTTTGGGAGGTGGGTATATATTTCACTTAGTCCGATACTCCCACTCAATGTGCTCAGATCCATGGTGGCGTAATTCCTAGAGTGTTTAACTTCATTCAAAAAAATTGTATTTCAAACCCATGATTTGTGTCTTACTTGATTTGGATTCCCACAATCTACCATGTTTGAATGGGCTCCCCTAACAATTGTTGAGTCTGGCCAAACTTGTTAACCTCCCATCTCAGGTATACACTATAAAGGGTTTATGAAAACAAATCAATGAGTATCATGTTTCAAATAAGATCAATGGTTGAAACTCTTTGTATATCCTCACTCTTGGTAGTGTGATTGTAGAACCTATATTTTGAACATGGTTAGTAGTCATACCTATTCATACTATCACTCCTACATATGTTCAAAGTATTGGAATTATTAATTCACATACTTTATTTCCCCCTTGTTTAGTTAAAATCCAATACCCCTGACGTTACCCCGCTCATGCACTCATGCATGTTGGGAAAGAAAGTAAGATGTGAAGAGTCTCTCTCTCCAACCAATTTATTCATATTCAGTACACTCCCAATGGTCAATGGATCATTTTGAAACTAATACTTCATTATCTATTTGTAACTCTCATATAAGTGAGTGATATTTTATTTATCTCTTGTTTTTTACACTGAGCATGACTCATGTGGGATTAGGGGTTTATAGTCAGTTATATTTTCAATGTGACTGAGATGCAGCAAAAAAAATATAGGGAATTGAAACAAATACCTTTTATTAACCTCATTAAGAAGGGTTATCCTCAAGAAATATCCTCTAATTTATTACAAAAAAAAAAGAAAAATGAAAGGTTCCCTATGACTCTACCTAGGAAAGAGACTGCTCCAGCTCAGCCAGCCTTTGCCTCATGGCCTCGAGAGCCTATTGTCATTGGGCCATGTCTACCTTATCCTTCTCAACCATAGGGTGAAACTCATAAAAATATATTTACACCTAAACCTATTCTACCATTCACTCACCCTATGAGGATTTCACTCACACCACTTTAACCTCATTCACCACCAACTGTTCCCTCATCTGGCTGATGATCTCTCCTTTAGCAATGACAAAGGACTCATGCTGCTAAGCCTACTTCACTAGCCAAACTAGCTTATTTTCATCCACCCAAATCACTTTTAAACCTATAAAAGTATCCTTGTAATAGTAATAATAAAACTCTCTCTATTCCACATGTGTTCTCTCGGTGAATAGGCCTCTCCAGCGCATGGAGGGTGTAGGATTCTACCACACTGTTCCCTAGGTTCAGTAGCCAGTTGAAGAGGGATCCCATCTAGCATACTAGGTCCACTCATGGGGTGTTAGTGATGAATTTATTAATGATAATCTATTCCTTGATTTTAATGACCATATTCTCCTCATAGACATTTATTTTGGAATCTTCCAAGCCTTCGGGTGGCATGGGATGGTACTCGGGGAAGGTCATAAGAACATCAGTGGTGAGATCCACCTCGAGCATCCTCCCAAATGGAGTGGGATCTATGTTGAGAAATAGATTAGTTTCAATTGACCCTTCATCAATAGTGAATCCCTCATCAGCCTTAGGATCCACTATCTCCCCAGCTGAATTCACCAGTAGGGAAGGATACCCCTTTTGGACTAGAGCTGGTTCTCCCTAAATGAACGACCCCTCTAAGCTCAACCCACCCACTGGGACAAGAATTAGAGCCTCAATCCCCTCGGGCTTGCTAGAATACTGTGAGAACTCCATAAAAATTTCATATATATAAATAAAGTGGTTATTTTAAGATACAATTATAGGTATAATAAATGAAATACATGCAATAAATAACTTATATGATGTGTGGGAAAGGATGAAATCAATTTCTATCACCCCCCCCCCCCTCGATCACCACACCATGAGTGGTTTCCAACATGGAAAACATTTCTAGGAATGAAATTACCCCCACATGAGAACCCTATATGAAGATAGGTACCCCCATATCCTCCATAGGGTCCTCTAAGGTCTCAGGATCAGTAGCTATTCAAGATAAAAAAACATGTTAGTAATATAAGTTTCTGTAATCAACAATGTCACACCTGATTTCTTCTTCTTCTTCATGTATTGGTTTGGATCCGGTTCATTGGAAATAACAATACTTTTATTGGGTTTTAGGTGAGATTAATTTTTATTTTTTAACTTAAATATATGTCTAGTCATCCTAATTTTGGTTCCCCATTTCTTTTTTGGGAGTTTTTTTAGAAATGGTGGTTACTTCTTGATTTGGTCCAAACCGTGACTCATTTCCAGATTTAAAAACAAATTTTTTTATTTTATAACTCCTTTGTTTTTTAACATTTTTCACCAATTCAACTTCCCACTTTTCCTCCCTTGATATATTAAAATAACCATATCCTGTTGGACCCCTTAGTAATTCATAAGCATGGTGAATTTGGGTTATTTATTTAGGTATTGGGCCAGCCCATGGGCCCATTTCTAGTTTTAAAAAAATAATTTGTTTCTTTTATATATTATTCATTTTTTAATAATATTTGGTTATTCTACCTCCCACTCGAGTATAAGTACCCTAGTCACACCCCCATTCTCTATTTTTTCACTTTGGAGCACATTTTTATCACGTATTAGGGAAGAAATTCTCAATATTTCTCAAATCATCCAGATTTAGAAAAAGTAATTTTTCTCATCTAAAGATCAGTCATTTTTTACTATCCCCCCCCACCAAATTTGTTTCCCCTAGTTAATAAATACCTAAGGAGACCATACACTAAGTTTAAAGTCATTACCTTTCCTATAATGGTGCATATTTAAGGGAATACAAAGAGTTTTCGAGTTTCCAAGGTGAGATTCCTTCTCATTTCTCCTCCCTCTTCCTCCTCCATTCATTATTTCTTGGTTTTCTATTCTTTTATAGTCATTTTATACATGTTTTTATGTTATCCCATGATTTTTTATGGGGTTTTTGTTTGTTTGGGGATATTATTCATAGGTTTAGGGTTTATAAACCCTCGGATGGTGATATCCGGTGTGTGTTTCCATTACGCCATGGATTTGAGGTAAGATATCCCTTAAACATGCCTTTATCATTTAAGTTTTATCATTTTATTATTTTTATCACCATATATATATGTTTATTATTTTTTTCATCCTTTTAATAATTTTTTTGGTGTTCAAAATGGTTGTTTAAGCCTTGTTTTGTGAAAGGTAGTGTTGTGTTGTCATAAAAGTGAACACCAAGTGTTTGTTTAAATGTTCTGCTATCTTTCACAATTGTTTTGTGAGGTTTAGAAGATGGTTTATGGTATTTTTAACATTTTATAGTATATTTAATAAAATATGTCATGCAATCGGTGTTTTATTCCTTTTCAAGTCTTTAAAATAAATTGTTTTGTTTAAAATCACATGTCATGTGTTCAGTAAATTGCCCAATTGGCTTTTATGTGTTATGTGTGATTTAAAAATTATTTGTTTGGATTTATAAATTAATTGTAAGAATTAAAAATGTTATTTTTTTATCCTTCTATTCCTTTCTAATTTTTATTTGGTTTTACAAACAAATGGGTTTTGGTTTACAACTTGTTTTGGCCCGAGTTGCCAGAAAATGGCCCATTTCACATCCTTATGAAAATGGTTGTATTTTGAATATGTAACCTGAGTTTTTTATGGGATTTATGAATGTGGTATTATAATGTAAATTGTTTTTATACACCTATTTAATAAAATTGAAATTCATATCTTTGTCAAATGTTAGTTTTGAGAAAAAATTTAAAGGCCCGTTTGGCCTTTCCTAAAAATGAAGAATGGGTGTTTTACATGTATATATCACGTTGCATCAATTGGGATTATTTTATGGTACATGAAATGATTTTATTAAATGTTTTTAGGGATTCCAAATATTTTTGGGTTTGGTTTTGTTGTGTTTTTATACTTAAAAGAGTGTTTTTTAATGAATTTTATGTGCAAAGCCTCAATACACTCCTTGAAATTATTTTACGGAAATTTTTAGTGGTTTATTGATCCGTGAAATAAATGTGATACATGTTTGTGGTATTTTTGTGTGTTTATGGTTTGGGGATGTAATTTTGATTTGAAATGTATATTTGATAATATGTGTAACTTGATTGAGCACTAAAGGGAATCACGGGTATCTAGGTGGGCGGACGTGTACTAGTATGCTAGTGAACCCGTGAGGTTTGGCCCCTGTTTCATGTAGAAAGTTTGACGATGACAACACTAACAAAAATATGATGATGATGGTGTTGGGGTACCACTAGTTTATGGGTATGCTCCCTGCCGGTGGCTCATGTGCACGATAATGGATATTTATTATGGTTACTTTCACCAAGATATGAGGTACCAGAGGCTCACAACTAACTAGTGTCAAGGGGTGTTCCTGTGACTTATGCTCATTGGCTATTTTGTACTCACCGTAGGTATATGGTGTGTTTGGTTGGTAAATTCAGAAGTTTGATTGATTTATTTCAAATTTTACATTCTTTAAAGCATCCCTCTTGAAAACTAGTTTCATTTTGAAGTTGAACATCTTTGAAAATTATTATTAGCATTCTTGTTTATAAAACATGTAAGTTTTTGTATGGTAATTTTTTTATAGAATGGTACCTAATTTGGAAAACATACCAGTATATCTTGTATTTAAAACTTTAAATTTATGTTTCTTTTATTTTAAAGTATGTGCATTGGGAATATAATATTGGGCTAACCTACTGAGTTTTAATACTCACGCCTATAGTCTTCTTTTGTGTTTAGACCATGTGCAGGTTTCAGCTTGAGTTCGATCGCCTTGGGTTATGTGTGATCATTGTGTTGTAGAGTGACCAGAGGGGTCACATGGAGTTAGTTGGTTATCATGTTTGGTCAGTTGATTTTATGGTTTATTTGTAATTTCATTTTCTTGTACAAATAATGTTCAGTTCAATTTTTATGCAAATTTATTTTGGGTTGTCCATTTATTTCCATTGTTTGTTTGATTATTTTTATTTGGGAGAAATTGTTCCCTTGTGTACTCTACTAATTCCCTTGGTGCTTGTCACCATCTTGGGAGGATCGAGAACACCTCTCGGGACTTGTTGTGGGCTGGCCTAGGTGACCAGTTCAGGGTCGACTTGGGCTGGTTCATGACAAAATGGTATCAGATGGGGTCGAATCTTGGTAGACCTCTCTTTTTAGAGGACCTTTTTTATTTTGGGGATGTCAAGGTAGATTTAGTAGGATTTTTGGGACTTTAGGGGTAAGTGTAGGAAGAGCGTCATGAACTCTTGCTCATTCTGATCCTCGAGTTTTCACGGGAAGTCCAGTTTTATTAGTGTCCTTTGTTCTTGTTGATTGTTTGGTGTTGGGATATGGAAAGGGGAGTCTGACTAATGGCCTCCATGAGCTCGTAGGTCCTAGAAAGCCATGTGGATCTGGGGAATGGTCCTAATAAGTTTCTCTTTGTTGGTGTTGTGTTTTACATATGGCCGCCAACCATATGGTCAAGTCACCCACCGACACTAGTTCCCTTTTGTGGGTTTCTTGGACCTTTCTTAAGTTCTGATTTTTTTTTTTTGAAAATAATTATGTGAGAATTATGGAAATTGGTTTTAAAGGAATTATTGGATTTTTAAAAGTGGAAAGGGGGTTTTCAAAAATTAAATATAAGAATGGTTTTGGAAGGTTGTTTTTTTAAACAAATTTTGGGGAGGAAGTGGAAATGATTTTATGAGATTGGATTTTCCCTAATCTAAAATTGTGGTTTGTTGAAATAAAATGTTTTGAAAGTGTTAATCATTTTATGGTGATTCTGAATATTTTTTTAAAATGGGGTGTTTTGGGATGTTTAAAAGTGTTTTAATTTGATGAATTGGTTTTGGAAATTGGTTTTGAGTTGTTGGTGTTTTCCTAGAAAGGGTATTGGTCTCAATGGCCATCAGATTATGAAAAGATACCTTGATGAATTTTAGAAAATGGGAAGGGGTTGTTTGGAGTATCTTGGTTGTTTTAAATGTTTTTAAAAATGAAAAGGGGTAGGTTTTTAATAAAATAGTTCTTGATGAAGTGTGGTTTGTTTTTTGAAATCTGAAAAGGGGTTTTGACTTGGTGGTTAGTGTTCCTTTGGAAGGTAAATGATTTTTGTAATGATGTTGTTTTGTTTTATCCTTTGGTTCTTTCATGGGTGATCATATGCATGGTTTTATTGATATCTGGAATGGTGGCCTATATATAATGGTGGTTGGGTTCTTGGAGTGGTATGGAAATATGCATGTGAGTGAGACTTGATGAAACACCATTGGTGAATGTGGAAATCCACCAAGTTTGTTTGTTTTCCAAATGTGTTTTGAGATGAAAAATTGTGGAATTTTTTTATAAACCGACGGTTATGTGGATAGTTTTTATCTATGTCTTATAAGATTTGTTTATTCAATATGCTTCCTTGTGATCTAGAAGTCATATTATAGTTGTGTCCTGAGATGGGATCTTGTTGGTGGCTCAGTTTTGGAGTAATGTTTAGTGGGTTTCTAAAGATGTGTTGGATGTTGTGATGTGGCCCCAGATAGTTCTATGTTTTAAAAATTTCCAGTTAATCAACACAAGGATTCTTTCTCATGTTTCACATTCTAGATCCACCTCTTCAAATAATTCCTTGTCCCGTTTGTTGAAATAGAGAGCTCTTTGGGCTCAATTTATAGTGTATTCATGTTATGATGATTCTCTCAGTTATAGCAGTTGTGTTCGGTGATGCTTGGTGTGTTTCACTATGTTCCTTATCCATTTAACTCCTCATTCTATGTAAGTTAGAATGGTGGTGTGTATCCCTCTATCTCTATTGGGTATTGGCGTTTTGTTCAAGATAGTACATTTCATGAGATAATTTGATTCATATCTCCTGAATGTGGCACAACAGATGATTCAAACACCAGGGCTCCAACCATAGGCCATGGAGTGAAGCTTTTCACGTAGTCAGGAAATCGCTAGTGGTATGGGGAGCTCGATTAGGCTCCTTCCTCCACCGTTGTGGTAAGGTAGTTTCTATGTCTATATTTTGGTTCCTCGTCACTGTTAATTTCCTCTTTTCACGAAGAGCATGGTGGAATTACCCCTCATACAGTGTCTATGGTTATGCCTTCATGGATGCGGGTTTCCAATCAATGTCCCTATGTGGACCACCTCTATAAATTGGGTGTAGTCTTGGTGTTACATGTTCATATGTGGATAATGTTGGGTAGCTCCTTTTTTTCTTTTGTGGTTTTAGTGGACTAATGATTGTGTCCCCTTCTCTACCCTCCCCGAGTGGTGGGGTCTAGATCCATACAGAAAGTGTTGGCCCAGTTCTTTTCCCCTCCGTTCGGGAGTTGGTGGTCTAGATTTTCATGTTTTAACCCTCTTAACTTGGGTTTTTAGGTTTTTGTGGGAGATTTTTGGTGGGCCTATGTGGGTGAGGCCTAATTCTAGTTCATGTTGAATTCTTTTTTTGTTCATTTCTAGTTGGTCTCTAATGGTGGGGAGACCCATTGCGGGTCTCGAATATCATTTCTTTAAGTATTTCTCAGATGGTAGTTGTGATTTATTAGTGGGGAGCCAATTCCATCCTCCCACATCCTAATTCATTTTCTTTTTTGAGTGAACATTGGTTTGGGTGATCATTGGGTTCATTGGGAGAAGTCCCAATAATCTGGTTCTTGGTTTGGTTGTGGAGGTGGTGGCTTGACCTTTCCATTGATTTTCACAAATTGGTTGTGAGTTAGTGTTTTTTTTTTGGAAAGGAGATTAACTTCCATTGATGGTGAATTATATTTACTTGGATTTATAGGATGTATCATGTTTATATAGAATACTTATGTGGTTTTCAAGCAGTTGTAAAGTGTTATGGATTTCCAAGAACGGAAAGCTTTAATGGTGGGGAGAATTATCACACCTGGTTTTTTTCTTCTTCATGTCTTGGTTTGGATCTGGTTCATTGGAAATCCAGATCCTTTTCTTGAGTTTTGGGTGAGATTAATTTTTATTTTTTAACTACCATATATGTCTAATCATCCTAATTTGGGTGTCTCATTTCTTGTTTGGGAGTTTTTGGAGAAAGGGTGGTTACTTCTTGATTTAGGCCAAACCGTGACCCATTTCCATATTTAAAAACAAATTTGTTTATTTTATAACTCCTTTGTTTTTTTAAAAATTTCACCCATTAAAATTCCCACTTTTCCTCCCTTGACATATTAAAACCACCATATCCTTTTGGACCCCTTAGGAATTCATAAGCATGGTGAATTTGAGTTGTTTATTTAGGTATTGGGCCTACTCATGGGCCCATTTCCAGTTTTTAAAAAAATATTTTATATCTTATTAATTTTTTAATAATGTTTGGTGATTACACCTCCCACTCGAGACTAAGAACCCTATTCACACCCCCATTCTCTATTTTCCCACTTTGGAGCTCATCTTTGTTGTATATTAGGGAAGAAATTCTCAATGTTTCTCAAATCATCCAGATTTGGAAAAGGTAATTTGTCTCATCCATAAATTATTAATTTCTTACTATTTTCCACCAAAAATTTTTTCCCCTAGTTCTTCCATACCTAAGGAGACCCTCCAATGAGTTTCAATCCATTCCCTTTTCTCTAAGGGTGTATATTTAATATAATACAAAGAGTTTTTGAGTTTCCAAGGTGAGATTCCTTCTCATTTCTCCTCCCTCTTCCTCCTCCTTTCATTATTTCTTCGTTTTCTATTATCATATAGTCATGTTAGACCTTTGGTTATGTTATACCATGATTTTTTATGGGTTTTTTGTTCATTTGGGTCTGGTTTTCATAGCTTTAGGGTTTATAAACCCTCAGATGGTGATATTAGGTGTGTGTTTCCATTACGCCAAGGATTTGAGGTAGGATAGCCCTTACACATGCCTTTATCAGTTAAGTTTCATAATTTTATTATTTTTATCACATTATATATATGTTTATTATTTTTTTTCAACCTTTGAATAATTTTCTTGGTGTGAAAAATGGTTTTTTAAGCCTTGTTTTGTGAAAGGTAGTGTCGTGTTGTCATAAAAGTTCACACCAAGTGTTTGTTTAAAAGTTTTGCTATCTTTCACAACTGTTTTGTGAGGTTTAGAAGTTGTATTATGGTATTTTAAACATGTTACAGTATCTTGAATAAAATATTTCATTCAATTGGTTTTTTATTCCTTGTCAAGTGCTTAAAATAAATTTTTTTGTTTAAAAGTTCATGTCTTGTGTTCGGTAAATTTCCCGGTTGGATTTTATGTGTTAAGTGTGATTTAAAAATTATTTGTTTGGATTTATAAATTCATTGGAATAATGAAAAATGTTATTTTTGGATCCTTATATGCCTTTACAATTTGGATTTGTTTTTACAAACAAATGGGTTTTTTTTACAACATGTTTTGGCCCGAGTTTCCAGAAAATGGAATGTTTCACATCCTTATGAAAATGGTTGTGTTTTTAATATGTAACCTGGGTGTTTTAGGGGATTTATGATTTTTTTTTTCTACTGTAAATGGTTTGTATACACCTTCTTAATAAAATTTAAATTCATAACTTTTTCAAATGTTAGTTTTGATAAAAAATTTAAAGGCTCGTTTGACCTTTCCTAAAAATGAAGAATGAGTGTTTTACATGTATATACCATGTTGTGTCAATTGATATTGTTTTATGGTCCATGAAATGATTTTATTAAATGTTTTTAGGGCTTCCAAATATTTTTTGTGTATGGTTTTTTTGTGTGTTTATACTTAAAAGAGTATTTTTTAATGAATTTTATGTGCAAAGCCTCAATACACTCCTTGAAATTATTTTACGAAAAAGTTTAGTGGTTTATTGATCCATGAAAGAAATGTGAAGAATTTTTGTGGGATATTTGTGTGTTTATGGTTTGGGAATATAATTTTTATGTGAAATTTTTATTTTATAATATGTGTAACTTGATTGAGTGCTAAAGGGAATCTCGGGTATCTAAGTGGGTGGACGTGTACTAGAATGCTAGTGATCTCGTGGGGTTTGGCCCCTATTTCATGTAGAAAGTTTGAAGATGAAAACACTAACTAAACTATGATGATGATGATGTTGGGGGACCACTAGGTTATGGGTATTCTCCCTACTGGTGTCTCATGTACACGATAATGGATATTTATTATGGTTACTTTCACCGAGATACGAGGTACCTGGGGCTCACAACTAACTAGTGCCTAGGGGTGTTCCCGTGACTTATGGTCATTGGCTGTTTTTGTACTCACCATTGGAATACGGTTTGTTTGGTCAGTAAATTCATCAGTGTGTGTGATTTATTTAAATGTTTACATTCTTTAAATCAACTCTCTTGAAAACTAGTTTCATTTTGAGGTTGAACCTCTTTGAAAATTGTTACTAGTATTCTTGTTTATAAAACATGCAAGTTTTTGTCTGGTAAATTTTTAATAGAATGGGACCTCATTTGGAAAACATAACTTTATATCTTTTATTTAAAACTTTAAATTGATGTCTCTTTTATTTTAAAGTATGTGCATTGGGAATAGAATATTGGGTTAACCTACTAAGTTTTAATACTCACGCCTATAGTCTTCTTCTGTGTTTATCCCATGTGCAGGTTTCAGCTTGAGTTTGATCACCTTGGGAGACATGTGATCATTGTGTTGGAGAGTGACCATAGGGGTCACATGGAGTTAGTTGGTTATCAAGTTTTTTCATTTGAGTTGATGGTTTATTTGTAATTTCAGTTTCTTGTACAAATAATGTTCAGTTCAATTTTTATGAAAATGTATTTTGGGTTGTCCATTTCTTTCTATTGTTTTCTTTTATTATTTATATTTGGGAAAAATCATTCTCTTGTGTACTCTATGGATTCCCTCAGTGCTTGTCTCCATCCCAGGAAGATCGGGAATGCCTCTCGGGACTTGTCGTGGGCTGTCCTAGGTGACCGGTTTATGGTTGACTTGGGCTGGTTCGTGACAAACAAGGAAAGAAAAAAACTAGGGTGGGTGGAATTCAAATTTTACCTCGTGAATTCATGGGGATCTAGATGATCAACCACCCTAGATGAATTTCATCATTAATAGAAGAATCCACCATAGGAAATCCACCCCCCATAGATGATTAGTGGAGTGGGGGAACCTGGATCCTCCTCTTTGATCTCCTCCATGGGCACCTCTCCCACTAAGGCTTCGAGTGATTACTCTAAAGTATGATCCCCAAAGCCCATAGAGGAACTCTGCCCACCTTTATAAGTATAATCCTAACTCTCTCGTGATGATCCTTACATTAATTGAAAATAAAGGGTTTGAAATGATGTAAAGGAAAATAAGTCCTAGTGGTGACCCCAAACTTTTGATCTGTAATCTTACCTTTCCAAAGAGGATCTTAGTCAAATCATCATATATAGGGGTCACCTACACACTCAATTGAGGACTCTAATTCTTGGTTTCAAATCCCCAGTACTTCACATCACTGGAGCCTTGGGATCCAGCATCATGAGATGATTTCTCTTAAGCTATAACTTCATCCATGACTACCTCCTCAATCTCCTCACCAAGCATAAACAATACTCAGGTAGTGATAGTATCACCCTCCCCATGTCACTATATCAGGGCATCAATATCTTACTGATACATGAACCTCTCCTAGAAATCTACTCAGGTAGTTATTCTGGAAATCATGAGCTTTGGAAGCCTGATTCCTCCCTTAGTGAGCCTCTATTATAGTTTCTAAGGCATTTGGGACAACTGCATCATGCACCAATCCTCCCAGATATTGGGATATATGGAATCCTTATCTTCATACACTAGGTGGTATAGCTTCTTCCCTATAGTTTTTTAGGACTTTATTACTCCTACCCAAGAGATTTCAGCCTACTCTCAAGTCCATTTCTTAGGGAGTTCAGCACCTCCAGATGTACAAATCTAAGTCCCTTGCAAAAAAGTTAGAGTTGAAGTTAGCCTACGAGATCCCTTTGTTGTTTCTTGTCTTCTTTCCACCTAATTCACACCCTGAAGATCATCCCTCCTTACACCCTACTACTCTTGGGGATCATATAAAGGGGAATACCTCCTCACTCATTTCCGCAGAACTGAACTCAAGTATGTAGCCACCCATTTGTTGGTGTAATTATGGGTGATATTGACATAGGTATTGGATGACAATGGAACCATTTTCTCATCATATCTTTCAGCTATGAAAATCCACCACAACTGGTGTAGGATGAAAAGGTTTCTTTCTGAGAAATCTCTTTTGTGCACCTGACTCACCGGATGTTGCATGCACCCAAACTATTGGGAGAATAAATACAGTTTTTATAGATTGTAATAAGTGTTTCTGTTAATCCTTGTGACCAACACCCCAACTCATAAGGACTACAGATACTCCCTCTTCTTTATCACCCTCAACCGGGTAGTCAACCATTTCACCAATCAAGTTCAGAAATGGGTGGAAGTTGAAATTATTTGTGTTGATGATGTTTTCCATCACCTTGGCTTCACTAAGAATCATTAGTTGGACATAAATGATGTTGATGAGGGAAGGCTAGATACCATCATTCATGGGGTTTATGACTTTTGTAAATTTTTACCCCCCAAATTTCATCAAGGTCCATCCATGTAGGAATTGGAATGAACCATAGATGTGCATGGGCATGTCCTCCTCATGACATGCCCCATTTGGTTGTACAAGAGGGATAGTACTGGGATTATCAGATTCACTTGGTTGTTAGAAACCATAATTTATTTCATCACTAGGGTCCCTAACTATAGACCCATGTAATCTTCTCTGATTGGTAACAACCACCCTCTTAGATAGGTGTTCAAGAATTCCACATATCAGATCTCTAGGATTTGATCCACCATATTGTATCCTCATTCTTGATACCATCCCTCTTCTAAAAATAACCAATAAAATCCCATCCTCCTCCAATGTTAGGCTCTAGGGCATTGCTTTAGCCACCCCAACATCTTAACCACCAGAGAATTTAGGAACAGACCCATCCATGTCTTGAAGGGGATGTCCTAGTGTAAGGGTGGGTGGTTCCTCAAGATCAACATCTGTTGATCCAGCATAATATTCTCCATTATAAGAATCTGAATTGCATCCCCATAAGAATTGGGAATTGAGAGGAACTCTTCATACTAAAATCCCATCAAGGGAATCCTACTGATGTGGTAGAGGTCCCACATAATAATACCCACTTCCACATGATGAAGGTGTAAAGTGTTTGTGTATGGAGAACATCAATCGAGGAGATATGGTAGCAGCTTTGATTTTTGGTATACATGAAATTGGGACATCTACACTACCTCATATAGTCCAATATAACATTGCTAGCCATATACTCCTCAAATTGTAGAATACCCAGTATACACACACCCATTCATCCATGAAGTTCCCCCCAAAACACAGGTCCCAGTCCTTATATTAACCCATCTAGTTGTTCAAGACACTATTTTAGTTGATTCTTGTATAATGGAGAGGGGAATCCTCATCTTCTGAATGTTCTCTAGTGATTATCATTTTCCTTCCATTTAGGGTATAGACGGAACCATCCTTGTTCTCCTTAAGTGAGTGGCATATAGCAATGATATTCCAGCACTAAATTTCACTGTGATAATAGAAATAAAACCTCATCATGTTGGTTTCCATGGTTGGGATAGCCACTTCATCTAGAAGACTGAAATTATAGAGGGGTAACCTATTGCTCAAAAAATATCCCCTCAACGCTTCCATCAATAGGTCCAACAACACCCTATTATTAGAAATAAACCTATGATATTTAAGGATCTCAATATTTATATCCATTTATATCCTCCTATAATTAAGTAGGTGGTATCAGCAATCTGAGCAGATTGGACAGCCATTTATAATTGTTTTTTGAGATTTCATAGGCTGAATTGTGCAACTTGAGGTAGTCCCATGAAAATCACTATATGTCACAAAAATGAAGACTAGTTCATGTAAATATTGGGAAAATACTTAGTTTCATGAAAAAAAATTCATGTGAGAGTATTTTCATGAATGTTACAGTGTTAAGGCTCAGGAGTTCATGCAATCTATATGAATTCCATGCAATAGATAAGTCTTTTCTCATGTAAAATTAATGTGGCCATAATAGGTCCCCTATCACTATTTATAGTCATGAGACCCCCTAGGTTTCTCATTCTCAACAATGTTTCATGAACCAAACTCATAATTGTGCTAAAAGGTGAAAAATCACCAAAAGTTGGGTATTTTCCACAGAATTTGACCCTTTTTTCCCCCATCAACTCCAATTTAGAGGGAGTAATTTATAGGTGTTGAAAATTAATCTTGGCCTTTAGAAATTGTGTTTTTATTAAAATAAGGACACAACTCATCCTAAGGGGACATTCCAGAGCCCATGGATTGAGTGTGTGAAACTTTGAGTCATTGTGCTGAACTCCCTATTTTGGAAAAGAATTAAATTGTGTGAAAAAAGAATCTTCAACCACCCCAACTTTCATAGACACTGTAAAATACCTCAAAAATAAATGGGGAATGTTGAACACAACTTTTTTTACATGTTTTCAAACCCAATTTTGGAACTCAAGTCATTTGCGTGAGAGCGATATAAATTTTTTTCCTTACATGATCATTCCCCAGTGGAAAAGGCATGGGAGGAACATAACCCAAAGTTGCGCAAAACAACCACATGTTTCCCGAAATAGTTGAAGTTTCATGACCTAGTTTTTGGATATCTAATTTTTCTATAAATAGAGAATCAACCCCCCCCCCCCCATTTTTGGGGATAGACCTATGGAAGTTGAAGCAACAAGCTATCATTTTCCTAACCAAATCTTTCACAAACTTAAACAACTCCAACAATCCCATAGATTCTTATAGGCATAGGACTTACAGTATAGACCTCACATAGGCCCCCAAAAGGATTTTTCTTATGCTAGATATGTCATCACCAACTCCCCTTGATGGAAATGTTGGTTCGCATAAGATGAATTACCTTCATGAAACCCCAAGCTTCATGCAACCCCAAATGTTGCATGAAACCATGCCACATGAATCCTTGTCCCATCCTTGTTCTACAACCCTTGAATTATGTAACTATAAAGGTGTACTCAACTCCATAGTTTTTTTACATAACCTTTGGTTCACCTACCTAATTCTCACTTCTTCCAAGCATAGTTGTGTGTAAGTGGAGTGCTCAGGTGCCTCGAACCCATCCGAACTGGATTCATTTGTGTGAACCATATCTACATAACTAGTATCACCAACCCTCATGTATAGACCCTTTTCTAAAATCATAGATTGGAAGAAAAAAATTCAACTCTTTCTCCTAATCATAGTCACCCTAACCTCGGGACCCCCACATGTTTCCCAAGTGGTCTCATCATCAAGGTAAACAACTTTTTTTCCCTTAAATGAGGGATAGTGTTGTATCCTTCTCTCCTCATACCTTGAATGGGAATGGGAATCCCCTTGTGTAAGCCCCATAAATCTTCAAGATGAAATATTTTTAACTACATAACACCAACGCCATAGTCATATTATGTTAAAGTGCATGACAACGTCCTAGTCACATGACATTAAACTATACAACAATGTCCTCTATGCATGATGTTAAAATATAACCTTACCCTGTGTGAAAAAAATAGGATGCCTCATGTGATAAGAATGATATGATATTTCATAATTCTAGGAAGCTTTTGTGTGTGATCCCCACACCATCCCTTGTTGTTTCTCCTTCCATGGCACAAGTGTCCTTACCACATGATGTTAAACTACACGGACTAGTCCTATTACATGAACTCAAACTATATAATCAAATTCTGTGGGGTTTGATCCCTATCTCCTAATAGGTTATGTTAGATTCCTTCCTACGGTTCAATCTTGATATCCTGATGTCCCATCACAAACTTGTCTATCTTCCCCTTGATATGTGACAACCCCAAAGTGTGATCACCCCCCTTAGGACACACTTTACCTCACACAATATAAACTTGTGTTCCCCACTATACCTCAGCATCACCACATGACACAAACACACACTCAAGATAGTTCATGATTAATTTATATGTTAAATATACCCTCAAGACTTTAAACCTATGATTGTGTCCCCACAAGACCTTAAACTCATGAATGTTTCCCTACAAGACCTTAAAATTTTGATTGTTTCCCTATAAGACCTTAAACCTATGACCATGTCCCAACAAGAAATTAAACCTATGATCACACCCAATTCATTATAATATCTAATTCATGTGATAAACATGAGATACCGTAGGCAACGATTCTTGTCTATCTTATAACCCTAGTGTAAGTTTCCCCATAATAAACACATATTCCTTGGTTCCTACCCCTAAGAAGCCTCATACATGAGATTCCATCAAATATTAAAGAGAAATACCTTTACAGATTCACAATACACCCAAAATCCATAGATGTCTAGACATGTCCAAAATCACTCTCAACTCTAGTCGCAGGCAGCTACCCTATCATGAAAGAAAGTAGTGTAATTAATTGGTTTCCACCTTAAGATGGTTCCTAGAATGATATTCATGAACATATCTCAAATCCATGAGGGTGACCTAGACTATGTGATGAACTCAAAGGAGTAATCTATGGGAGGAGGAACTTACATCTCATCATCCTATTTTGATCAAGGAACTAACATCATAAACCTTGGTGGTAAATTTCACCCACCTTTAGAAAGTAGTAATTTGGAGCAACCACTCTATAGGGTCTTCAATCAGCCTAAGGTCACAAACTACTCCAAAATATGTAAAGAAATCATATCACCACTTTGATGTGCACCCCATAAGAAGCATCAAAAAACACAACTCACTCATCCAATTCCACCTCCAAGGCATGAAAACATGAATATCCCCTTTAAGGGGATAATAAATAGTGTGTACCTCTATATACATAGAGTTTACCTCCAAAAACACACTTTAGAAATGTATCTTAGCCCTCCTGGTGTGTATTCCTAAAATACATGGTGTGTACCTCAATGAACATGGCATGTACTTCCAATTCCTCCCTCAGGGCACATAACTCTATCCTACTCAATATGTATTAACCAAATACATATCATGTCTCAAACCATACATGTTTTTTAAGCCACACAGGGTACAAAATTTTGTACCCTATCTCAATTCATATCATGCACCCCAACATGGAATGACTCCTATATTCCATATAGCGCACATGAGGTTATAGGTCATGTACTATCATACATTATGCACCTTACATGGGGTGTATAGTAATGTACTTGATCACACCCCAAGTCATGTACTGAAGTCCTACATGACATGTCCTTATGGCCAACACATCCTGTGGACATCATCTTCACCTTTCATTGCACTAATAAACAATAAAACATGTGTTATTGAACTAAACACCATGTGATCAGGTCTTCCAAATGAAACACCCTTTACATCTCTTAAAACCCTTGTTTCACCCAAAATCACTCCACCATAGTACTTATACCATCCACAACAATCCATAAATTATCATAAAAACTTAAAAACTATAAATCAAATGGGTAAATGGAGAAAAATAAAAATAATGACCTACCACATGGTTAAACCAGTAAATCTTGAGCTCATATCCATGCTCCACGGTTTTTTTCTATTTTAAATTTCCATTTTCCCCTAATAATAACTTGAGATAAAAAATTTAAATTTACCCTAAATTTTACAACCTGTAATGATGAGGGCTATTACAGTGTTACTCTCACTTGATCTGAATACATGAGATGATGATCTATATAATATCCAAGATTATGTACAATTATATGTAATATAATATGTAATTGGGGGTCCTCAACATTAAACTCATAGTATATAGTTATGTTTGAATGATAAGGTGCATAATATGGATAGCAAGGTTGCATCTCTCTCACCATTTTTGCAAACATAGACAATACAGATGATTTAATTCACTTGTATATAAATTGATTCATCTCTTGAAGCTAAACCTTTAAGAATTTTTTTTTACCTTATATTTTTCATCCCTCAATATTGTAATAAGGCATCCAAAAAAATTATGCTAAAACCCTCCTCATATCCACTTATGCAACCTGAGTGTTCTTGCTTACCTAAAGCAATCAAAATAATGACCATCATACCCTTTGGGATAAATGTCCCTTGTATCATTTTCTCTTAAAGGGTTTCCTGAAATGATATATGTAAAAGTAATATTAGTGTGATAAATTTACAAATAACTAATATTCTAGAAAAAAATTATTAATTTCTTATAATCTTATCAGCTACTTGTTTCCACTTTTTTATCATTCTCGTTCCATTCCATTTTTCATGGTGAGTGGGGGTAATGGCGGACTAAAATAAACCTCTTCTGAACCACTTCTATATTTAGGTATTGATTAGTAAAACTTTTTTATAAATCATTTGATCCTCTAGTAAAGGATACCCTCCATATGAAAAAGTATGAGGGTATAAATTCTGCGACTAGATCTCTTGGTGAGTTGTACCGAATGCCCGTTATATAATAATAAATGAATAAATAATTTTGAAATTAATAAATAATTTTAAAAATTGATTTCATAAATAATAATTATCATAAAAGAAAGGTTTCCTCTTGATGATTGGTGAAAAAATCATTCCATGTATCTGTATATAAAACCCCATATTTGAGGTGTGGATGTTCATTCTATTTCTTCTTGAAAATATAAACTAAATTTAACTTTGATTTAAAATCCCTTTATATAATTTCTATAAAATACATCCACCTCTTCTTAACTAATTTCATATTAGGAAATTCAAATATGGTCTATAATTAAATAGATCCAATTTTAGTCATATGAAATATATAATATTTGAATCATTTGAAAAATTAAATCAGCTGAGATATTTTAATATTACACGCTCCCAAAACAAATATTTCATTTTATGGTCAACACTCCTCCAATAAGGATATAATATTCTAATCTTAATTTGACTCTTTATATCTATGAAACTCCTACATTTCTTTTAATTTGGGGCTACTAGTATATTGTTATCATTAAATTCAATTGGAAACATATGATCCTTCCCATGAGAAAGTGAAAGATTTGGTAAACGTGTAATCTCATTACTACTAAATTTGGGTATCATATTCTCTAGATAAGTAAAAGACTATGTAATTGTAGGCTCACTGATAGTGCTGCAAATAATTTCAAAAAACATATGGTTAATCTCATTAAATAATTCAATTATTATAGATATATTTATATGAATATACATACACATACCTAGGTATATTTTCCTCTTCCTCCATGGATGTCATTTAAATAGATGTATTATACATTAATGAATATTTGTGTACTTGTATTTAATTATAATTAAATGATTTCTAGAAGTAAAAAAATGATTTTTTATAATAGGAATAAAATTACCTCTATTATATTAACTAATACAGCTGAAGAAAATTATATACCTTAAAATGATGAATGCAAAAAAGATTCATAGAAAAACAATTATGTTAGGCTTCATTAATGAAACAAATGTGTAAATAAAACTGATCAATATAAAAATTACAAAATGAACAAAATATATAGATTTAAATATCCAAGTTCAAAAATAGTGTTTTTACATGTGTAAGTTTCATAAAAAATTAAAAAAAATAGATATTTACCTAAATTATTAGGAGAGTAATAAATTGTTTTCCCATATCCCTTATATGTGATCATTTCTTATAGAATAGACCATGAATTCATCACATTAATCACTATAATTAGGTAATCATGTAATAGATAAAGAAATATGACATAAGTCCTTAATATAATCAATATACTCATCACCCAAATGAACTTTTTCCCCTTGAGAAATAACAGACCACTGATCATTTGATGGGTTAATATCATAAAATATCTTCTTTTCATATGTCTCCATGATAAATGGTTCCTCTTTAAAACTAAATATTTAAAAATCAATAAGTGTAAATACATAATCATCATATTTCACACCACGATTACCATAAACCTAGTTTCACTTAAATAATGATACTCAAAATTTATTATAATCAATTTCCCATATATCCTCAATAACTCCAAAATATGTTATTTATGTAGATATTGGTTTTTTATCTTTTTTGCTTCAAAACCTCATTGCTTTAGTGATGAAAATTACTCCACTATTTTGAATAGTACTCTTATTTTCCAAATTTTTTTGAAAAATGTGTAACCATTAATGTAAAAACTAAAACATGTAATCACATTAACATATGGTCCCCTATCAAACTGTTTCAAGGTTTCTAATTTTGATGAATTAGTGTAAAATTTCTTCATAAACCATGAAAAAAAATCATTTTTATTCCCATTAATCAACCATTTTTCATTTCTTTTCATATATCATACCTTCAATATAATAATATATGATGATATATATTGTTAAAACTCACTTGTGTTGTTCAAAATGTATAAATGTTCCTACATCACATGTAATTAACTTTACTTTTAAGTCACGTATCCCCTTACATTCACTATTGACTACTAGATGTCAAGATATAGGGAGAGAAATATGCTCCACTTCATACAAGTATTTAGTATAGAACTCAACCACATCATACAAAATATGTTTTTGAACAATAGAGGCATCTGGTTGATGAATATGCTTAACATATCCCTTAAAAAATGTCATGTATTGTTCAAAATGATACATCCAATATAAATATAAAATCCTATATGACCTTACATCTCCCACTAAATTAATCAATAGATGGACCATTATATCAAAAAACTATGGTAAAAAATACATCTCCAGTTGAAAAATTATGAGGAAAACTTCATTCTAAAATTCATTAAAAATTTGGATGCATGAATTTATTGTAAATGGAATTGAAAAAGTATAATAACTTAATAATAGAATTTATGTAAGGCATATAAAATATTCTATATGGTGAAATTGGTTGTAGTTATTGGATCAATACATGACAGGAATGAGATTTCTTTCCTATTAACTTCAAATCCTTCAATGACACCAATATCTTCACATTTGAATAATACTCACTATGTACATTAATATCATGAAGACATTGAAAAAAATTCATTTTTTTCATAATGTGTGGAGAGATTGTGGTAAATATGTTTCATTTTACTTACATAATGGGAGAAAACTCCAAACATATTCATATAAATATTAAGTCCAATCTTATATGAAATTTATCTTTTGTATTCCCATTTATATCTAATGATGTTCCAATCAAACTATCCCATTTTTTTCTCAACATGCATAACATCAATGTTATATATACCAACAAAAATATCTAATGAGGTATATCAAATAATATGGAATGTTTATTTTATGTATTTTTTTGATGACCCAAACTTTATGTATTTCTAAATGTGACATTGTTATATTTAACCTTGTTGTAATATTATTTAGTTTGAAAAGGTAATGGGGGGAATCATACTCTTTTAAACCATTAAATGCCTTTTTTAATCCTTGATAAGGGTGATCCATTTTCAAAAATCTTCGATGACCCATGTACACAATATTTCTCTCATTCTTTAATTAATGATATGAAGTCCCTTCTTCACTAATTGGATAATATTTATATCTCTTAACATTATATTCATATAAGTTTCCATGTGTATAAAAGTACTTTATAGTGAACATTACTATAGTATTTAAAATTGAATACTCTTTCATGTATACATCAAACACATTAACTCTTGTATCCAAAAAAAATTTAAAATAATCAATCAATGGTTACATATAAACATAAATATCATGTTTAAGATACTTTTTTCTAGAAATCAACAAGATCATCATAATAGATTTTTGAATCATACATATCTATGGATATGGGTTGTAAATTACCAACATAATAGGCCATAAAATGTGTTAGCGAATGAGGCGCTGACATGGATTTATTATATATGTGCATAGTCCCATTTTGAGATTTCCAACTTCATTTCTAAAATCATAAAATTATTAACCGAATCTCTTCTATTATGGTGAATCAGTAGTGTGATATTGGTTTCCACCAAATATTCACACTTTTTATGACATATCATCCTTTTTCATCATATAAATTTGAAAATAAACACTTCAATCAAGAAATTATTGGAATATACTAAATTTCCTTAACAAGTGGTTTGGTTCCTATCCTTGGGAATGAATCATAGTTGTTTATCCCATCCATTTTATATCCTAATGTCCCAAATTTAGGAAATTTTTATAAACCTTATTATTCCTTCCTATACATAATACATTATTTGGGTCAAACATATATTTTCTTATACCTCAATCCCATTGAATATAATATTTTTTTTGCATCATAATTATAATATATAAGCTCATTGTCTTCTGGAAGTATATCTTTCAAAAGTTAAAGAAATTGAGTGAAACTTTTATTACTCTAACCATTTATTAATTTTAAGTTAACCCATCTCAGCACTGACCATAACACTATAAATTTAGTACAATATATGAATGGTGGTTTTTTAGTATCTCCATATAATTATCCAACACTTTCTATATTTTCAATGGTTTCAATACTTACGCCATGAATTAATTCATCAAGATGATCCTCTGTCTCCTGTAGAAAATCTCCATCAATGTTAGATCATGAATTCTTTATTATTTCACCATACCAGGTCCCACATGTAAAAATATTATTAATTAAGTTCTCTTGGAGTTGTTTAAGGTTTTAATTTGTTTTCAATATTTATTGAAAATCATTAGAGGTTTTTATGTATTATTTGAAGTTAAGAAGAATTTTTTTGAGATGAGTTCAGGTAGCTTGAAATGATTTTGAAAAAAAAATTTGTTTATTTGAGAAATTATATAATTCATATTGTGATTTAGTTTTGGAAAAGTAACAATGTATGAGTGTTTTTTCCTGTGTATATGTGTTTTAGAAACTAAGTTTGAGTCATAGAGTGTCTGCATAAGTGTGTTTTAGGTGGTGTACAAGTCATTTTCAAAAAAATACATACATATATATATATATATATGTGAGTGTTTCTAGTGTTTTTATATGTTATTAGTGTTGTGTATGTGTCATTAAGCCCTGTGTGTGTGTCATCAAGCTCTGTGTATGTGTCATTCCTTTGTCTAATTTGAAAGTTATACTAGATGAAATATTGATTTTTGAAAAATTATTATTTTGAATAAGAACAAATATAATAAAGTTGAATATGAATATCAATGGTTAAAACATCCTATTAAAAATATAATTTAAGTTGATTCATGTGATAGATAAAAAATGGTAATTACTATAAATATCTATTTGAAGTTTTGAACTAGTTTATATGGAAAGTTGTTATTATGCTTGAAGATGAGTTTACTGAATAAGAATCTCTAGATATTATTTCTAGAATGTTAATGTGATGATTTTTTGCTAGTTTATAGTTCATATAATCACTTTAATATGGTAATATAGTGATTCTAGCTAAAATTTTTGAGTATGAATATTTAAGTTGTTGATTTCTTTATTTTTGTTCCACAAAGAAGTTCTTCATGTCATGAGGTTGAAGAATATGATATTAGGCTGTTTTTTGAGAGAATATGAAGATAGGTATTTTCGAGAATTCACAAATTCACTATTTTTGAATTATTATTTTATATATATATATATAAGCTGAAGAATGTTCTTGGATATGTTTATCTAGGAAACCAAGTGGAAAGAAGGGTGGAAATGAAAATATTCTAGAGACATGCAGTTATTAAAATTAGAGAATATTCTTATGATCATGGTATATGTTTGTGAGACTAACTGAATGAAGAAGTTGAGTGAATCACATAGTACAGTTCTATTAAAGGAATAATCAAGAATATAGAAGTGGAATTTATGATTTTAGGATTATTTTAACTTTTTGATTTATTATGAGACCTTGGATATTGAGATAATTCAAAGAGAGAGTCTTCATGTGTGGCTTGTATTGAGTTGATTATTAAAAATGAGAGAGACAAAGAGTTCATGAATCATAAAGTTTAGTAGCCATCATCTACATCTGTTTGAGATTAACCTATCAGTGAATCATATTTGTTTGATAATCGAGATGTAGATCTACATAAAGTTCTATAATAAGTTATCTATATTTTCCTAAATATCTTTAATCCAATTGGAGGAAGTTCTTCATTTTATGTTGTTAATGTAACCAAACATTCAAGGAGATCTTTCAAATTATGGTTTCTATTTATGTGTATTAGTAGTGTGAAGTTGATCGGTCTAATGTGACTCTGGGCTAGCATAGTTTGATTCTATGTTCATGTTGTAATCTATAAATAGTTGTGTATATAGTGAATAACTTTTTATTGGATGGACTAACCATCTGCAATAAAGAGTAGGTTTCTTTAAAAGGGGAAAAACTGTGTAAATATCGCCATGTTCAATTCTCTTTCATTATATATATATAAAAGTGAGTCTAATAATTTAAAATTGAGTGGATAAAACTTTAACAAGTCATGAATATTGATTTAATTTGGAATAAATTATAAAAACTAGCCTCCACTGATTCATCCCTCGATCCAAATGGTGCAACACAATCTTAGGAATGTTAATTATTATTAGAGCATGGTTTCCTCTTTCTAATCCAATTGTTTGTTTGTGATGGAAAATCTAAATCCTATTAATAGTAGGTGTTTTTCTACATTTGATGGAAAAAAATATCATAGTTTGGAAAATATGATGTTCACATATCTTATATCCCTTGTATTGGAGGTTAGAGATGCTATGGTTTTTTTTCACCAATTTAAGAGGATTATTCAATGAAATTTGTAGATAAAATAAATATATAGGTTTATGGTAATGCACAAAATGATATTATAATATATTTTTTAAAAAAAGTCTACATAGAATTGATGGGACTCGAATCATCCAAAAAATCTGGGACAAGTTATAAAGAATTTATGAAGGAGATGTGAATGTCAAGGAGGATAAATTATAAATTTAGAGAAGTTGCTTTGAAGACATGAATATAGCTTAGGAAGAAAATATTTATGATTATTTTACTTGAGTGTATGAAATTTTTAGTAATATTCAAAGGTTTTATGAAAAGTTTTATTACATAAAAATTGTGAAAAAACTTATTAGAAATTTTTTGGATATGTTTGACCCAAAATTTTCAGGTATTGAATACCAAAAATAAATTTCATTCAATTAATTACATAATATTCCCATTATATATGAAATGAAAAAAGAACACATACTTTAAGAAAATGATCAAAGATAAAATGTAATTTTATTCCATGAGAAAGATGAAAATCAAAGAACATGCTGATTTTTTAAATCTAAGTGAATCTGTGGATGAATAAGAGAATGAATTATATCAAAGAATTGTGACTCTTATATTTAAAGGGTATAATAATTATAAGGGAAAGAGTAAAGGAAAATATCTACATATATGTTTCAAATTTAATGGAATTGAAAATTTTTATATTAATTTTACAAAAAATAAGGGAGAATATTTTGAATGTGAAAATGGTGAGAAATATCAAAAAAAGAAGTAGGGAAAATATAAAATTAAGATTCCAAATATGGTATAAGAAAGAAGGTATTTTCTATAAGAATGATAAGAAATATGATGAGTAAATAAAAAGAAGCTAATAATTCATATATAAGTGAATATAAAACTGAATCTAATAAAAAATTACTAATTTCATGGATCATGTCGAAAAAGGGTTTGATACTTCAAGTAGTGGAGAAGATAATTCAAAACCAACTAAGTTGGAACACATATTAAAAGATGATATTAAATATTTTCTTGAGAAAAATACCATACTCGAGAAAGAAAATAAATCTTTGGTGAAATAAAATAAGAAGATAATTGAAGATAATAGTGAGTTTGAAAAGAGATGACAAAACCTTGTTGATGAAATAAAAAAGTTTAGGTTGAAATTTTGTGAACATGATAAGATGATAAAGGATCTTGAAGATAAATTTTATTTAAAAGAAGAATAATTATATAAGACATAGGATAAGTGTTTTTAGTCTGATAATGTGCTGAATAATTTAAAGGAGTACTTTAAAATGTTTGTTGAAGTCAAGTTTGAATCATCTAAATCATCTAAGATAGCTTGCATAAAAGATCGAGTTAAAATTGTACCTAATGAATTCACTTAAAATTCCATTTTTACTAATAATTAAAGTTAAAAATAAAAATATTCTCATGTATAAACTAAGATAAATGGGGAGAAACATTATCACATATCATTATAAGAAAGGATGAACTCAATAAGTTCTTCACCTCTCAAACGAGAGCAAATTCATACCCAGACACTGAATCAAGAACAAAATTCTAGAAATCATTTCAAGAATATTTTTTATAATTATAAATTTAGATTCCAAGGTTATTGTTAGTGATATGGTGTGTTTGGAAACAAGTCCTACAAATACTAGTACAACATTTCATGACCAAGAAAGAGTCATGAAGTCAAGGGTGAATTGTCCAATATCATGCAGCCACACTGAGAGGGGGTGAATCAGGTGTGACCAATTTTACTAAATTGTTTTTCGCCTTTTAATTCAAAACACTATCACCTATTAATATGAGTGAATCATTCATGCAATGAAGAAAGTAAATTAAACACAGCACATGGTATTTTTACAAGGTTCAGTACTAATACCTACATCATTTCATGTTGGTTAGACCACCCCAATGTGGATTATACACTATAATCATTTTATCAATTATAATAGTTTAGGCAGAAAATGGTTATACACCCTAGTAATTGATCCTCCGATTAATTCGGGTTATCCCCACCCCCCAACAATCTAACTCTTCTGCCTCGGTTGGTTAGACCCCCCAACCATTTGACTGGTTAGACTCCCCAGTCTCTCTCGAGCCTCTTTAGTAACTAGTTATACCCCCAGTCACAAGCTCCTTATTCTTCTTCAATTTGATTCATAGATAGGATGATCAGTTTATCCTCATCCATGATCTTGTTGGATCAAATTGGCTCGTGTATAGTTCAAGTTTCTTTTCACTGATGCTGGAATTGCTAAAATATTTATGATCACTAGATATAATCAGCTTCCTCAGTACAATAATTTCTTGGGCTATAATTATTTCTTTTACTGAAGACCTGGACTCACTAAACACTAAAAACTTGGATACATAAATATTCTGATACACTAATAGAAATAATGACCCATCTTCACTCTCAAAAAACTGCACACTGAATATTCAATTTATATTTCATGTGCATTTATGAAACTTCATGCATGTATAAGATACATTGCATGGTCTTCATAATTAATGCATTCTACCTTGTTGTTTATTCAAATGATTACATAATCATGTGTATATGAGAATACACATGCATGCACACATAAACTGCCTCAATTTTACTTCTTCACTGTCTGATTAAATGTATACTACCAATGTATATATACACTATCCTTTTTCTCACTTCTCCCTCTTATCTCTTTCACGCAACACACTGGCTATTTTCACAATTTACTTGCATATACAACATGAAATACACCTCACTCTTCATGCAAGTCTGTTTCCTTCACTTGAGGTGTGTACTCATTATTTATTCTTTCATGAAAACCCAAATGGATTTAAACTTGGTGTGTGAAAGATCATCATGATGTGAAGTGTAAGTTGACATTGTCTGTCAAAACTCAAATCCTTCACACAATTCAGGGAGATGCATGAAACGCTGTCCATATTTCCTTGGGAAACAAACTTCTTCACAAACCACAAATGAGTGTGCTATGCACATATTAAGTGAACATGTTCAGTTCCTTTTCTTCGCACAAATAGAACTGAACAGGATCTTATGTGAACCAAAGAGTTCATGGAGATCTTTCTCTCTCAAAAACAACTCTTATTATGAGATAAATTAGAATAGTAAATGAACCTAGAATCCAGTATTTATAGTCAATGATAAACACTTCAGAATCTTCAAGAATCATGTATGATCATCTCATTCATTCACTACCCACTCCATGATTATGAATATCACCATCACAGATTAACAATATTTTTCAACCCACTATATTTCTTCGATTTGATCTTCGAATAATGATCAAAATGAAGTTTCAAAATATTTCAATCAGACTTAGATTTTTAGAGTGATGAAATAATGACATAAGGCCTTGGATCAAGCTCAGGATGACGTTTCATGGAGCTTCCATGAATAGAACTCACGGGTAAGGCTTCCTAGAGAAGAATATGTAGCTACATAGAGATCAGACAACTTGTAATAATCATCGAACTAATCTCACAGTTAAGAATTCAATGAGATGATCAAAATAAATGGATAAAATGATCGAGTGATCATATAGTTATGATTTATCCAATTTTAAAAATTTAGATACCACATCAAAATGGATAGCACTCGGCCACTTCCTTATATTACAAAACATGGCAGATTTGGCTTAGAATTCTCTTCCCCCTCCTCCAGTATTGCCCCATACTAGTTCTATGTGGGTGCGCTCCTACACCCACCTCTTCCGCTATGTCACCCCGCATGGTGGTTCTCTGCCGCTAATTTTCCTCATGTATTTGTTCCCACTACCTCGGCTATGGCTTCAAACTAGCCGGCTTTGGGGTTAAGCTCATCCACCCACTATAGTGTGTTGCTTCCCCTTAGCTGGTTGGCTAGATAATTTTTTAATGTTCAACACATTAAAAACTTAAAAAATATTTACATAAAATGAAAAGACAAACCTCATGCATGAATTATTCTAAAAATATAAAAACCTTCTCCTTATTAAATACCTCTTCTTATTTTTTACTCCATTCGTTGTTTTAAACAACATTTCACTTCAAATGACTAAAGACGCGTGTTTTTCTGAACTAAAAAATAGTTCATCAATAATCAAATTTAACACTAATTGACCTTTTCATATTCTTAATTAATTGAAAAAAAAATAAACCTCAACAAATAATTTGTCCTCTTAAATATCTCCCTTTGTATTTGTTTTCAATAAACAATTCATCTTAAAATTCAATAACATATCCCCCCCCCCTTATTGGTAATAAATCCAAAGATAAGAGTATAGAAAGGAATTCTCATTTCAAAATTCATTTTTTAATAATATCCTCTTCTCTTCTGACACATATTGTCCAAATTACTTCTGAGAAGTATGTAATCACTACTAGATTATCAAATAGATAAAATTAATCATCTCTAATTCTACGTCGTCAATGCTTTGTATAGAAAACAAGAGTGGTCATATTTAACATCAATGTTCTTAATAAACATCTAGTATGTGATACCAATATCTCAAACTCCTTTTTAGGAAATGATCAAAATATTTTCAACTAATCTCCTGCATACATCTTAGTAAATAGATTAAAAACATTCCAATTCAAAGGTGTACTTTCCCTTTGTCATCAAGAAATAAATCTCTTCCTTTTAGAATTGATGAATTTTATTTCATGAAAATAGGAGAATGTAATCAACTTACCTCAATGATTACAAAATTTAATTTATAGAAATTTAGCTTATATAAATATCAGATTCATAACTCATAAGAACTTATAACACTCATAAGATATCAATTGAGATAGAAATGTCTGATGGATAATATTTAGTCCTCCCCCTCAAGAGATTCCTAAAACATTTTTTTTGTATTTTCAAATAAAACACTTTATGGATGAGTGAGAACCTAATAAAAATCACGTTTATGCTAAGTGAGAACCAAATACCAAAACAAGAAGAACTACAAGAAAAGCCCTCCACCACAAGCACCCCAACATATCTGACTTCACCGAAGCCACCAACACAATCCAAAACATTGTGGAATCTATCACATCCAAACAAGATGGGGTCGTGCATGAAGGAGCACAATGAAATGGCAGAGGAAACAAGGAGAATCAGAGTTGAGGCACAAAGAAACAACAAAATCACTAAATACTAAACCCGCAGGGAATTGTGAATTGATTTGACCAGGAGAAGAACACCACCGGAAATGAGAGTTCATGCGACGACCATCAACATCCGCGTACAGGCCCAGGTTGTTGATGATGACCCTGCCACAATACGAATCCAAAAAAACCAAACCAGTATGCAACACAACACAAAGGCCACTTCGAACATTGCGACACCTGAAGAAGTCGTGCCAAGACTATGTGAGGAGCATCGGATGCCACATCGGCCATTCGAGGCTGCTTCAGGCCAGGGGACATCATTTGGGTCAAGGGATGAGCCAGCGATAACAATATCCAATGTCGCCACCCAAATGTGGATGTCTAGTCCACATGAGGTTAGATTTGAACTGCCGGAAAGTTGAGTCCGTCGATGGGAGTGCGTCACAGAAAATCGTGAGGGTGGATCAGGATGCCTATGCCACCGATGAAAGAGAACTGAAAACCACCAGTAGGGGAGTGGAAGGTCGAGCCATCGATGTCAGAGACCTCGTGGCAATGGGAAAAGGAGAGGCGTCTTCTCCGTTGTGGACAGCGTCTCAGGGAGTCGCGAGGGCAGACGGTACACCAGGAGGGAGCATTCTAGCTGTCACGATGCGTGAGGGAGAGACGACATGAAATAGAGGCAGAGAGAGTGAGAGGAGAGGTGGGGAAATGCGGTGGCTAAAACCCTAGCTGCCCCAAAACTTTCTTTGTCATGATTGACTCTCATCAAGAATAAATTCCAAGTATCTTCTGAGATTATTTGGGATGTTGCAAAGACACAGCATGATGTCAATAGTCTTCCATAATGGATAACTTTATATCTGTAAGATATTCACATATTTTATAGATTCAGGTATCCCCCTGAATATATGCTTCACCTTTAATTCCCATCATGAAAAACCAACACAACATGTATGGGAATAAGGTGGTTCTTCAATGATCCTCATTTGGAGAAATAGGAATGTTAGTTTCTTCTCAACCCAGAAATATTCTTAGATTAAAAAGGATTCCTAGCATTAGATAAAAATGAAATTTTATATTTCTCATCTTTCTACAGATTTCTTTCCTCTTCCAACTATTCTGTCCATATGATGAAACATTATTTAGGAACATGATCAGTCTTCACTTTGTATGTAGAATTCTTTTTCACTGCACTAGAAGTCATAGATGCTTCCCTTTTCATCTTTGATAATTTTTCTTAACTTGATAACCATGTCAAAAAAAATTAAATGAATTTCCAAACATGTTACACCTATCACACACACCTTTATAATTCAACAAGTTTCCACTTTTAGGGAACTTTTCATATTCTTCATCAGATATGTATTTCACCAAATCAATCTTGTTATTTCTCTTATGGACTGATTCTTTCTTTAACTAAAACTTGCTTCCATTAATAGGAATATTCATGGTCAATTCATAGGGATCCATGATGTGACCTTTCTTAACATAATAGAAACATATTTTCTTTGGCGAGACACAGTTCACATCATTCTTCATAATATTCTTAGGAGTATTTTTTTTAACAACCTTATTCTTTTGTTCACAACCCAAGGCTAATCTGTCAACTTCATATCTTACCTACTTCACTTTCAATTGTGGTATCATATCTGCATTGACAATTTATTTGTTCATAATTGGTACATACCAACATTCAACATAATAGTGACCACTTCTATTGTAATAATCACAGAAATTTTAAATGTAATCATATATTTTCTTGACTAACTGATACTTCTTATGTGAATTTTTCATCTATTGTACAGGTTTCAATTTCTCTTCATCTATGCTCCCCCTAAATGCAGCCATTCCATAATTTTCATATAATAACATATTGTGTCAATAATTAATTTCTTGATGTCTGAAATTCTAGCAGCACCAACAGTAGCCAAAAAATATTGATTTCTTATTTTATAACACATTCTGACTATCTTTGAAATTTTTCTACTTTTGGGTAGCACATTTCTTCTTATGTTCTTTATTTGGGGAACAAGAATTTTCTTTACCCAAGTTTCTCTTGAGTCTGCACTAGTCATCAAATTAACATTAGTACAAACAGATTTATTAGGAAAAAGGGTTACCTTCTTTAATGAGCCTGTAATAGATTTATCCTTAGATAATATCAATCTATTCTTTCCACTAGATTGAATATTTTCATAAATAATATTCTTATATAATGAATCCTGGACACTACTTATTTTCTCAACAACTAGGGAAGTATCATCTTGTGTCACTTTCATATTTCTCAATTTCACTTCTAGTTCAAGAAAACTTAAGTTGAGAGTAATATTCTCATCTTCAGCTGATTTTATGATTTATTACCATTGAATATTCATCTTCTAAATATCTTCTTCATGCATATTATTTTCCATTAGTAACAAATTTTCTATCACCTTGATTCTTTATGATTTATTATTCAGCTGAGAATCTTTGACATTAATAGATGTATTATGCATATTTTCAAGTACATGGATAACTTTTGTAAAAACAATTTCAAAAATATAAATCTCACAAACAACATTTTCAAATTATTAAATAGATTTAGCATATCTTTCCTTGAAAAGATATATTGTTTCTTATTTTGCTTTCACAAGTCTTGTGAGAGTGTTTTCAATGCTAACCTTTTTAGTCAATTACTCTTCCATAACATTTTCATCTTCTTTGAGCTGTAATTTTTCATCCTGAAGTTCCATGGAAACTCTAGTCATAAAAGTGACCACTTATTTGGGAAGTTTATTAAAATTCTTTCTAATTTTAGAATTGATCATAAAATCATCACAACTTGAACTTGATTCATCCAAATTATAACTAACTAATTTCACTAAACAAATTCCACTTTGAGTGCATTCAACTAATAGTTGATCTTCATTTACCTTTGAATTATTCTTCAGTTTCATTTCTACTATTTTCTTTCTATTTTTCAAAGACTTGAATGAAACCTAAAATTTTATATCATTAGGAGTATAGATAGTATTTTCCATCTAAATATCTTATGAATTTTATTCAAACTCAAATTTTCACTTCATATACTTCTGATAAACACAATTGGAAAAGTATAGTAGATCCAATCAGATGTGGCCTATCCTCTAATACCAATTGAAGTGTCTAATGATCATGCAGTCATGCTGAGAGGGGGGTGAATCAGGTGTGAACAATTTTACTGAATTCTTTTTCACCTTTTAATTCAAACCTATATCGCCTATTAGGATAAGTGGATCATGAATGCAATGTATAAAGTAAATGAAACACAACACACAATATTTTAACAAGTTTTAGTACTAATACCTACATTCTTACCATGTTGGTTAGACCCCCCCACCGTGAACTATCCACTATAATATTTTTATCAGTTACAATGGTTTAGGAAGAAAATAGTTATACACCACAGTAATCAATCCTCTAGTTGATTTTGGTTATACCCCCTAGCAATCTAACTCTTCTGACTTGGTTGGATAGACCCCCTAACCGTTTGACTAGTTAGACCCCCCAGTCTCTCTCAAGACTCTTCAGTAACTGGTTAAACCCCCCCCCCCCAGTTACAAGATCCTTCTTCTTATTAAATCTAATCCATAGATAGGATGGTCAGTTGATCCTCCTCTATGAGCTTGCTGGATCAAACTGGATCATGTATAGTTCAAGTTCCTTTGAACTGATATTGGACTTTCTCAAATATTTCTGATCACTGAATATAATCATCTTCCTCAGTATGACAACTACTCAGGATAGATTTATTTCTTCTACTGAAGCCTCAGCCTCACTAAACACTAAAAACACAGATACATAAATATTCTAATACATTGATAGGAATAATGACTTGGATTCAGTCTCAAAACACTACACACTAAATATTAAATTTATATTTTCTTTTTCATTTATCAAACTTCATGAATGTATAAGATACATTGCATGGTCTTCATAATTAATGCATGATTCATTGTTGTTTCTTCAAATGATTACATAATCACATGTGTATGAGAATACACATGCATTCACACATGAACTATCTCAATTTTCCTTCTTCACTGCTTGATTAAATGTATAATTCCAATGCATATATACACTTTCATTTTTCTCACCTCTTCCTTTTATCTCTTTCGTGCAACACACTGATTATTTTCACAATTCATGTGCATATACAACATGCACTACACCTCACTCTTTGTAAAAGTGTACTAACTTCACTTGAGGTGTGTACTCATTCTTTCTTCTTGCATGAAAACCCAATTATATTTAAACTTGGTGCGTGCAAGAGCATCACAATTTTCATTGTAAGTTTACACTGTTTGTGAAAACTCAAATCCTTCACGAAAGTTAGGGAGACGCATGCAACACTGTCCCTATTACCTCACGGAAGAAAACTTATTCACAAACCACTATGAGTGTTCTATGCACATATCAAGTGATCATGGTCAGTTCCCTTTCTTCACACAAATATAATTGTGTGATATCTTTTGTGAACTAGAGAGTTCACAGAGCTCTTTTTCTCTCAAAAACATCTCCCGTATGTGAGATAAATGCACACAGCAAATGAACCTAGAATTTGATATTTTTAGGCAATGATCAACACTGCAGAACCTTCAAGAATCATGGATGATAATCTCATTCATTCGCTACCTACTCCACGATTATGAATATCACTGTCACTTATTAATAATCTTTTTCAACCCACTATATTTCTTTGATTTGATCTTTAACTAATGATCCAAATGAAGTTGTGGCACATTTCGATCAGCCTCATATTTTCAGAGTGATGAAACAATGATAGAAGGCCTTATATCGATCTTGGGATGATGTGTCATAGATATTCCATGAATATAATTGGCGGGAAAGTATTCTTGGAGAAGGCGATGCAACTGCATGGAGATCAGACACCTTGGAATAATCATCGAACTGATCCCGCGATTAAGAATGTGGTGATATGATCAGATGGCCCCAATAAAATAATCGAGCGATCAGATGGTTATGATTTATCTGGCGTTAAAAACTTAAATCCCATATTGAAACGGATATCACTCAATCACTTCCTTGTATTAGAAATCACGGTAGTATCGGCTCAAAATTATCTTCCCCCTCCCCTGATACCACCCCGTATCGGTTCTCTAAGGGAACGCTCCTACACCCACCTCTATCATCATACCGCCCTACATGGTGGAACTCCACCACTACTCTGCCTCATATAGGAATTCCCACTACCTCGGCTACATCCTCAAGCTAGCCGGTTTTGGGGTTAAGCTCATTCACCCACTATGGTGTGTTTCTTCCCCTTAGCTAGTTGGTTGGCCAATTTTTTAATGTTCAACACATTAAAAACATTAACAAATATTCAAATAAAATGCAAGTCCAAGCCTCATGCATGAATTCTTCTACAAATATTAAAACCTTCTCCTTCTCATGCAATAACTCTTCTTATTTTTTACTCAATTCACTGTTATAAACAACATGTCACTTAAAATGACTAAAGACACGTGTTTTTATGAACTAAAAATCGGCTCATCAATTGTCACATTTAACACTCATTAACTTTTTCATATTAATAATTAATTTACAATAATTTAAACCTCAAAAAATCATTTGGCCTCTTCAAAGGAGATTCATTTAGAAGAGATAAAATTGTATTCTAAATGAAGATGGGTTTTGAAGACAAATATTTCCAATTTTAAAACTCATAATATTTTTGTGTCTTGAGGAATTGTTTAGTAGGTATGAGAAGTAGGGTCATGGTGTAAGGAATTTTAACGAAATATTTCCTAGATTGGTTTTATCTATTGAAAAAGGAAATGGTATTTAGAATTAAAAGGATGAAAAGGCATGTCTAGATGAAGTTTCATTTAAGGATAATAGGAGAACAAAGTCATGGGTTTTTTGTAGTGGGTGCTCTTATAATATGACAAGTGACCTAAGTATTCTAAAAAATATTTAAAAACATTAAGAAGGATTAGTTATCTTTGGTAATGATTCTTCTATAAAAAACAATTGTATTGTCTCGATTGAATTTTAAGTTCCAAATCTGAAATTGAATAATGTTATATATGAGGAAGGGACAAAGTGAAATATTTTAAGTGTTATTAAACCCTATGATGATGGTAATGAGGATATTTTCATGAAGGGCTCGTGTATCATTAAAATATTAAAGGATGGAAGGATCATATCTCAAGTAAAAAATGAATAAATGGTAAAATTTTTTAATTATTGATCCTAACAAATTCTATTTTTAAGGGGAAAAAGAAGATATTATGTTATTAAATAAAATTCAGGGTCATATTGGATAAATAATCATGTGAAAAATTAAAAATTATAATCTTATAAGAGATCTTCCCAAGCTGAAAAGATAAAGTGGTAATGTTTTTGGAACATTTAAAAAGGGAAAAATGACTCAAAAATCACACAAGGTAGGCATACTTTCTACTAGACCACTAAAACTTAATTACATTGATTTATATAGCCTCGTGAGAAAAATTACTATAATAAGTTATTTATAATTAATAAAACTCATTTATTATTTACCTAAAATGACTAATGTGATGTTTATTAAGCACAAGTCAGAAGCTATTGAGATGTTTAAAGTTTTCATGAGACAAGAGAAAATTTATTGGGACTCTACATTACGAAATTTATATTTGATAATGGAAAGGAATATACAGGTGATGTGTTTGAATGTTATCTTTCTAAAACTATAATCATGCATTAATTTATCACACTATATACTCCACAATAGAATGGAGTTTTAGGGAGATAAAATTAGATCACTATTGAGATGGGCGGGACAATGCTAGATGAGAACAAAATATCAAAGTATTTTTTAGAGATAAGATAAATCAAAATAGATGTATTTTGAGACCTAAAACAAATTTTACCCCTTATAAAATGTGTTATAAAAATAATATAACTATAAATTACTTCAAATTATTCATTATTCCATGATTTATAAAGATAAAAGATAATAATATTGGAAATATTGAATAGAAAGAATATGAAGTGGTATTTATGTGCTACTAATTTGATGAAAATCGGTAAAGGCACTAGAAAAATAGGTTTCACAAGTTATTGGACTACTTTGAAGTTAAAATCATTTAAAATTAGTGCATGTCATATCAAAAATATATATGAGATTTACAATTTTCTTGATAAAATACCAAAAACATCCAATTAGTAGGTTGAAAAAGAAGCTTAAATTGAACCAAAAGTTATTGATATTGATTTAGAACATGAAAGTGATGAATATAAGGCTAATTGAAGTGAATAGTAAATAGTTTTAGAGGTTGAAAAGATGTTTTGAAATAAAAACTATCATTGGAAGAAAAGAGGCATCGGTTTAGACAACAAGAAGACTCTAGATTGAAAATAAAATAACTTTTATATCAAAGGTAAAATCAGGAATAGTGGTTGAAGTTATTAAGAATAAATAGTGGGTACAATAAATTAATGATGGAATAAATAAAATTGAGAAAAACTTCACTTGGGAACTTTTCTAAAGGCTAAAATATAAAAATATCATTGACACTAAATTGGTATTTGGAAAAAAATTAATGAGAAGGGTGATGATATAAGACAAAAATTAAAGACTGGTCTAAAAGAGATATTTTCCATTAGAATGAATAGATTTTGAACCAAAATTTTCCCTAGTAGTGGGGTTGGAAACCATAAAAAAATTGTTAGTGGTTGTACACAAGAATTATAAATTTCATCAAATGGATGTTGAATCAAAATTTCTGAATGGTGGACTTGAAAAAGAAGAATTTTTTGAGCAACTAGAGGGTTTCCTTGATAGAATCATGGTGCATATATTGAGGAAATAATTTTATGTATTAAAATTGGCTCTTAGGTCCTAGTATTCAAAACTTGATGGTTGATTAAGAAAAATGAAATTTTCATATTTATATAAAAAATATTCCATAGGTACCATTGATTATCTTAGTGTATATTGATGATATAATTTTTATTAGTGATAATATATATCTTTTTGAGGTTTTTTTTTTGAGAAGATACAAAATAATTTAGAGATTTTTTTATTGGTATAATTGATATACTTTCTAGGATTATAGGTTGATGAGAAATCGGATTACATCTTTTTATCCAAAGAAAAATATTCTAGACTGTTGTTGAAAAGTTTTACATGGATTATTCAAGAGAAGTTTCAAATCCAGTTTTGGTTAGAAAAAAAAACTATATAAGGATGATAATTTTATAAAGGTTGATTAGAATGATTTTAGAATAATAATTGGAAGCTTATTGTATTTAAAAACTTCGAGACTTAACATAGACTTTTTCGGGACACTTTGTGCTAAATTTTTGAGTGGCTCAAGGGTGTCTCACACGCTTACAACAAAAGGATTTCTGAGATTTGTAAAGGGAACAGAGAAATATGGACTATTATATAGATGTAGTTCATATATTAACTCACTTTTATTCATTGATACAATTTTGATAGGTGATTGTACATATCAAAAATCCACTTCAGGTGGAAATTTCTTTATTAGTGAGGATTATGTGTGATGGTGTAGTAAGAAATAAAATTCAATGACACTTAACACAACTGAGGAAGAGTATGTGGTCGATAATTATGCATGTCCATGATTTTTATGAATAGAAGTGCAGTTAATGGATTTTAAGGTTGAGACAGAGAGACCATTTAAGATATTATGTGACAATCAGAGTGAAATAAATCTATCAAATAACCCTATATAACATTATAGATACAAACACATAGACATTAGGTATAATTTCATTAATTAAATAGTGTTTAATACATATATCAAGATGAAATATATTTCTACCTAGAATAATATTTCATATATCTTTACAAAATCTATGCTAAGATAGTGGTTCTTTGAGTTGAGGCTGAAACTTCATGTTCATACCTCTAATATCACTTGAATAAGTATCTAAAATACCCTCATGGGGCTTTGGATTGTATTTATAAAGGGATAGAAATAGTGACAAAAATCTTGATCAAAGAGGGGGGATTATTGTTAAAAGAGGATTTTTCACTAACTTGTTGTAATACCCCATAATTCCATGAATTTTTTTTTTTTGAAAATTAAATGGGATTATTTAGAGACTAGGAATTGAGACAGTGTGCGATTTTGAGGCCTAGAGTTCCCAAAATGATTCATCGAAAAATGATAAGTTTTAAATAGCACGTGTGAGCGGTTTTCCTAAAAAAGTGGAATAAATCTTAAACGGGTACCCGGATCAGAAATCTAAAGGCACTTTTGTGTTCAAGATGGTGGGTTTACGCTAGGCGCGACTTAAGTTTAGTCGGCACGGGCCTCCAGTAAGAAAACCCAAAAATGGCATAACCGTAAATAAAATTATTTAATAAAATTATTTTATTTTTCGAATCCTTACAACTCATGAATGGTGACTTAGATTGAAAATTCAAGACTATTTTTGAGCTCGTGAGTGTATGATTTTCTTAGGTAGAGCCTAACATTGGCGGCACAGGTCAATAGTGAAAAGTAGTTCTTGGTTGTAAATAAAATAATTGAATAAAGTTATTTTATTTTCAAATCCTTATAACTCATAAATAGTAACTCAGATTGGAAATCCAAGAGTACCGTTGAGTTTGTGAGGGTATTCTTCCCTTAGTCAGAGCCTAACATCGACCGGTGCGGGTTGGCTGTGAAAGTTGGTTTTTAGGACGTAACCATAAATAAAATAATTAAAATAAAAGTTATTTTATTTTTTAATTCTCATAACTCAAAAATGGTAACTCAGATTAAAAATATGAGATCGCCGTTGATTTTTTAATGAGTTTTTCTCCTTAAGTAGGACTTAACCTCAACCGATGCGCGTCGAGGGAAAAAGTTAGTTTTCATAATTTTAGGAAGAAAAATAAAATAACTTAAAAAATTGTTTTATTTTTTTTCTTCATTGTTAATAAGTGACATGTCAGCGTTGCAGTGTAGCAATGAGGTGACGCTGAATCTCACTAATGAAACTCATTAATGGAGTAGGGTGGCGATGATTCAACGTGCACATGTCGTCCTTATTTAATTAAACAGGAAATTCAGGATTGACGAACAACCCTGGAATTCCTATGATGAACAATGAAGTAAAACCACTCCAGCGACAAACACCGGCGAATCGGATGATGAAGAGGATACCCTTGGAGAGCGGATTCGGGATCAGAGATCAACAGACGATGAAGAATGATCATCTTTGAGCAATCTCCTCTCCCAGGAAGGGGTTAATTTTTGAAATATGAATTTCCCCATTATTCATTCTAAAACAACAAATGCGGTTCAACCCACAAACGGGTTGATCCGTGGATCGCTTATTCATTTGGGAGGGAGATTATTCTCGGGGTTTTTTATTGGGATTAATTTTTATAAAATTGTAATCCTATTCCCCCAATTATTTAAAGAAACTCTAATACAGAGGGTGCAGGCCGACATGAACAAGGCACGAGCCCCTCCACCTTCGTGTGTTCTTGTGTGTTCTCCGTGGCCACAACTCCGGATTTACAGAAATGAATTTTCGAGGCTATAGTAGGGAAGATGACACCCCATAGAGGTTGAAGGTGTGGATGGTCTGAAAAATGGACCACTGGAGCAGATTCGGTAGTCGGCAGAATATCGTGTTGGCGCACCGAGGCAGGCCACGGCCAGCCCGAGCCGTGGTGGTGCGGTAGGAGCCGCCGGCAGTGGGTCGGTGACTAGAAGAGGTGGGATGCGGCTAACCGAACACATCTCCATGTGCGGTACTAGGGGGCAGCCGGCTCCTGTCAGCCACGTGCAGTCGAACTGGATGCTCAGCAGGCATCTGGGTGAGGGGGTGTGAACCGGGCCGCTGAGCGGCCCGAGCTGGAATTAAGTCGGACCGTTTTTACAAGTCATTTCGATGGAATAAAACTGGGCCACTGGGCAGCCAGGCTGGGAACAAACTGTCCCACCTGTTGTGGGATAGCCCAAATGGAATCGGGCCGCTGGGCAACCCAGCGGGCTAGACCCCGGTCGGACCGGGTTGGGCCCGGCACGGCCCAATGTGCATGGATCAGTGTCCAGGATGGACAGGGCTAGCCCAAACCCAAACTGGGTCGGTCAAAACAGGTCGGGGCATGTAGGGCCTCTGAGCTGGGTTGGTTGGGTCGGTCTGACTAGGTTGGACTGGGCCCGAACACAACAAGCCCATGTTCACTAAAACGTCAGTATCTTTCAGATCAGGTGTCTGTTTGATGACCCATTTGTGGATATGGAACTCTCATGAAGAGGTGGTTCTTTTGGAATACTCTAAGGAGGCTTTAGTGGAATTTGATATGTGAAAAATGGATTGAGGATTGGATTCTCCCACAATCAAGCATGCTACGTGCGGGAATCCTGCATCTAGATGAGACCTAAGGACTGCTGAAAAGTGGGACCAAGTGACCCTGTAGGCCTAGAAGACAAGTAACCTTGTGTGGATCAGCACCAAGCGACCCTATGTGGATCATCTAAAAGGGACCCTGTGTGGATCACCTCCAAGATACCCTATGTGGATTACCTACAAGTGACCCTGTGTGGATCAGCTACAAGAGACCCTATATGGATCATATACAAGAGACCCTGTGTGGATCAGATCCAAGCAGCCCTGTGTGGATCAGCTACAAGTGGCCTGGTGTTGACCAAATATAATTTCCTAAGTGGGAAGTGGCTCCATGTGACCCAGCATACCCATGGTACTCATCAGGGATGAGTACCTCAGCAGTCAAAGGTGTTCAGTGTTACGATTGATAGTCTTTCTTTATTTACATTAGATTATACCTTTGTGAGTTGGCTTGCTTCATGATCATGCTTCTTGGTTTTCCTGTAGATTTCTTTGTGGTCTTTCCTTTGTGGTTTGGGGTCCCTAATTATTATTTTATTACTCACTCGTGCATGGGATTTTCCCACACATGTTGTTTCTAATGCAGACGATCGCCACCTTGATGGAGGACTTAGTGTCCTAGGACCCAGTGGTGCCCAGTGAGATCATGAAAGCGGGACGTACTTCTACATCTTCTAATAGTTACTCTACACTTACCCATCAGGTGGTGTTTTCAACAAACGTCTTTCAGAGATCTTTTTGTACTTTCCTGTTTTCAGTTGTCTTCGATTGGGTTTGTATTATGGACCATTGGACCTATATCTTGTACCTTTACTTAGTGGTTGTTTAGTGGCATGTATGTTTAACTTTCCAGTTTTTGGGAAGTGGTTGTGTGTTTATGTATACAGGTACTCAGGAAAATACCTCCCACTTTCAGGTTGACGCCTTTAGTGCTAGTTGTCAACCCCTGGCTTTTGGGAGGCAGGCTTGGGGGAGTAATGGCATGGGCCCTGGGGAAAGGTTCGTGAAAAAGTGGTATCAAAGGTGGTTGGTTCTACCATAAGAACAAAGAGTCTATATATTTTTATGGGGCAATAGTGTTAAGTGTTTCGAGTTTGACTTTCAGGCCAGAGAGTCCAATGTTGGTATGGTGACTGACATATCCATACACAAAGACCCTGAATTCTATTTTCTAACCCGGTACATGAAAACACAGGTTTCATGCATCTTTGAGTGTTTTCCCATGATATTTTTGAGTCAGAGTCAGCTCACCGGGTATAATAAATTGATCGTGGTTCATCTTGATTCTATTTCAAGATTCCTCCACACAGACAGCCAGCCAGGATTCCAGTGCGTGACCACGAGGATGGTCAACATAGTGATGAGGGTTCGGTACAGGGATCATTGCCAGAGATGGAACCTTTGGGTGGTGTCACAATGATACCGCATCCCATCGGTCAGTGGTTACTACTGACTCTACTGGTAAAGTATGTGTGTAGGCTCAGTGCCTTACACAAGTTTCAGAGACAGATACCTCCTAGGTTCAGGGGAGAGACAAATCCTCATGTCGTTGAGGATTTTCTAAAGGCGGTGATGTGAGTCTCCCACTTAGTGAGGATGCCACTTGACCAGATAAAGGTTCTAGCCGCAAGACTTCTTTAGGGCTTGGCGGGGAGATGGTGGAGTTTGACCATCCAGACACATGAGGAGGAGACCCTCACCTAGTATGAGATGAGTCCAAAATTTCTTGTAGTGGTGGAAGAGTACGAGGAATTATTTCCAGAGGATTTTTCGGGGTTGCCTCCTCATAGGGAGGTAGACTTATGCATCGACCAGTACCCCAGGACGGGACTGATATCCACACCAGCATATCAGATGGATCCTGCAGAGCTTCATGAGTTGAGGGTATAGCTGGAGGAATTTCAAGAGAAGGGCTTTGTAAGGCCTATCATTTCATCGTGGGCATCCCCAGTATTGTTTTCCAAAAGGTAGATGGAAGATTGAGGCTATGTGTGGACTTTTGATGCCATAACTAGGTGACTATGAAGAATAAGTATCCACTGCTAAGGATTGATTACCTCTTTGATCATCTGAAGGGATCGAGGTGGTTCTCAAAGATAGAACTCATATCAGGTTATCACCAGCTCTGGGTATAGGATAAGGATGTACCTAAGATAACCTTCAGATGTCGGTATGGCCATTACGAGTTCTTGTTGATGCCCTTCGGCGTGACCAATACCCCAACAGTGTTCATGGGACTTATGAATAGGATCTTCCAGCCTTACCTCGATCATTTCATGGTGGTCTTCATTGGTGACATCTTGGTGCACTAAGCATTAGAATAGTTGCACGCTACATGCCTTCAGATAGTCTTGGAGACACTCTGATAGAACTAGATTTATGGTAATCTCTTGAAGTTCCAGTTCTAGATTCTGGAAGTCCACTTTCTAGGAGACATCATCTCGGAGGCTAGAGTTACAGTGGATCCGGTGAAGATAGAGGCAGTTCTTGGTTGGGATGCCTCTATGTGAAGGATATTTTTCGAATCCATAGAGTCCCATCTACGATATTCTTAGATCATGACACACACTTTACATCCTAGTTGTAGAAGGGATTGAAAGATGATTTTGGAATTCAGTTACGCTTGAGCATAGCCTTTCACCCACATAATGATGGTCAGATGGAATGGACCATACAGACCTTGGAGGACAAGATTCGTTCTTGCGTTCTTTATTTTAGTCACAGTTGGGAAGAACACCTACCATTGGTGGAGTTTTCATACAACAACAGATACCACTCCACCATCAGTATGGCACCGTTTGAGGCATTGTACAAACAACCATATAGGTCACTGATATGTTGTACAGACCTAGGGGAGTCAGCACTCATGGGTCCAGAGATGGTACATGCTACCATTGAGAAGGTGTAGGTCATCCAAGAGTGGATTAAGACTGCGCATAGCCGACAAAAGTCCTATGATAATAGATTATGGAGACCCTTTTAGTTTGAAGAGGGGGACCATGTATTCCTACAGTTCTATCCTTGACGAGGTATATGGAGATTTGGATGGGGAGACAAGTTATCTATAAGGTTCATCAAACCTTTCCAGATATTATGTAGAGTGGGTGAGGTGGTGTACCACTTGGATATTCCACCGCAATTAGAGAGGGTGCACAACATCTTCAACATATCCTAATTGAGGAGATACATTCATGACCCTTCTCACGTCATCGACCACGATGAGTTGGAGATTGACAATAGGGAAACATTCACGGAGTACTCGGTGTAGATAGAGGATCAATAGGATAGGATCTTTCATGGATGATATATTACTCTGGTGCATGTTTGTTGGAAGCATAGAAATCTCCAAGAGAGCACGTGGGAGTGGGAGGCTCGGATTCATGCTCAGTACCCCCTTTTATTAATTATCCCTTGTTTAGTCTTACATAGATACAAATCCCTAAAGGGGGGAGTAATGTAATACCCCATAATTTAATGATTTTTTTAAAAAATTAAATGGGATTATTTTGAGAACAATTGCTAAGACGACGTGCGATTCTGAGGCCTGGAGTTCCCAAAATGATCTGTCGAAAAATGTTAAGTTTTAAATAGAATTCTTTAGAGGTTTTCCTAAAAAAGTGGAATAACTCTTAAATGGGTGTTGGATCAAAAATTTTATGGCACTGTTGCATTCAAGATAGCAGGTTTACTCTATGAAAGACTTAAGTTTAGTTGGCATGAGCCTCTAGTAAGAAAACTCGAAAATGGCATAACTATAAATAAAATAATTAAATAAAAATATTTTATTTTTTGAATTATTATAACTCATGAATGGTGACTCAGATTAAAAATATGAGACCATCTTTGAGCTCTTTATGGTATACTTTCCTTAGGAAGATCCTGACATTGGCTAGTGCTGGTCAACAGTGGAAAGTAGTTTTTGGCCGTAAATAAAATAATTGAATAAAGTTATTTTATTTTCAAATACTTATAACTCATAAATGGTAACTCGTATTGGAAATAAAAGAGTACCATTGAGTTAATGAGAGTATGATTACCTTAGGCTGAGCCAAACATCGACCAGCATGGGTTGGCTGTGAAAGTTAGTTTTTGGGATGTAACCGTGAATAAAATAATTTAAATAAAAGTTATTTTATTTTTGAATCCTCAAAACTCACAAATGGTATCTCAGATTAAAAATTTGAGACCATCGTTGAGTTCATAATGAGATGTTCTCCTCAAGAAGGAATTAACCTCGACCGGTGTGTGTTGACAGAAAAATTTATTTTTCAGACTTTTCAGAAGAAAAATAAAATAACTTAAAAAGTTATTTTATTTGTTTTCTTTATCATTTAGCAATGGCACGTCAGCGTTGCGGTGCAACGAAGAGGCGATTATGAATCTCATTAATTAATATCATTAATGAACCTCATTAATAGATCATGGTGGCAATGTTTCAATGTACACATGTCTTCCTTCTTTAATTAAACAGGGAATTTAGGGTTGACGAACAACCCTGGAATTCCTCTAACAAATGATGAAGGAAAACCTCTCCAACGACGAATGCTGGTGAATCGGAAGATGACGATGACACCCTTAGAGAGAGTATTCATGATCAATGATAGATGGATGATGACAAATGATCATACTTGAGAAATATCCTCTCCCAAGTAGGGGTTAATTTTTGAAATATGAATTTCCTCATTCTTCATTCTAAAACAACGAATGCAGATCAACCCATGAATAGATTGATCTACGGATCGCTTGTTCTTGCAGGAGGGAGTTTATTATCGGGGTTTTTTATTGGGATTAATTTTGAAAGAATCGTAATCATATTCCCCCCATGTTTTAAAGAAACTCTAACGATGAGGGTGTGGGCTGACATGAATAAGTCCTAAGCCCCTCTTCCTTCATGAGTTCTTGTGTGTTATTCTTGGCCACAACTCCAAATTGATGGTAAGGAATTTTTAAGGCTGTAATAGAGAAGATGACACCCCAAGGAGGTTGGATACATAGACGATCCAAAGAACGGACCACTGGAAAGGAACCAGTGATCCGTGGAATATCCAACTGGCGGTAGCCGCGGGCGGGTGGTGGCGCACCACGACAGCGCGCTGAGGTGGGTTGCGGCCAGCTCGGGCCACGGCAGTGTGGCAAGAGCCGCCGGCAGTGGGCCGGCAGCTAGTAGAGGCGGTATGCAGATTTATGTTGGCACTTCATCCAATGGGGACTGCGAGCAGGACCAGGGGGCGGCCAGCTTTTACCAGTTGTATATAGCTGAACCAGATGCCTAGCAGGCGTCCAAGTTAGAGAAGACCATCCCACCATGTAGGCTGGGCTAGGGGGTGTGAACCGGGCTGTTGAGCGGCCCGAGCTGGAATTAAGTTGTCTCGCTTTTTCAGGCTAGGACAGCGGAATAAAACTGGGCCGCTGGGTAGCCTGGGCTGGGAAAAACCCGAACCACCTGTTGTGGTCTTGGGTGGATGGAACTAGGTCACTGGGCGACCCGGCAGGTTGTACCCCCATTCGGGCCCAACAAGGCCCAATGGGTCTGGCCCAGTTTTCAAGCCAGACCGAGCCGTCCCAGACCCGAGATCGGTCAGGTCAGGTTAGTCAAACCAAGTAGGGGCATGCGGAGCCCCTGGGCCGGGTTGGTCGGGTCGGTTCGACCGGGTCAGACTAGGTCCGGACATAACCAACCCTTGTTCACTAAAACGTCAATATCTTTCAGACCAGGAATCTATTTGGTGATCTTTTTGTGGCGTTGGAACCCTCAAGACTAGGTAGTTCTTTTTCCATACTCTAATGTGGCTTTAATGGAAGTTTAACTATGATGAATGGATTGAGGGGTGGATTCTTCTGGAATCAAGCGTGCTACATGTGGGAATCATACGACTGTCTGAGACCTGAAGATTGCTGACAAGCAAGCCCAAGTGACCCTATAGGCCTAAAAGACAAGAAACCCTATGTGGATCGGCTTCAATAAACCCTGTGTAGATTAGATACAAGAGACCCTGTGTGGATCTGCTCCAAGGGAACCTGTGTGGATTAGCTACTAGCAACCCTATGTGGATCAGCTATAAGTGACCCTATGTGGATCAGCTACAAGCGACCCTGTGTGGATCAGCTCCAAGTGACCCTATGTGGATCAGCTACAAGTGGCCCTATGTGTACCATCTATGATGGCCTAAGTGGTAAGTGGCTCTATGTGACCCAGCAGACCCATGGTACTCATCAAGGATGAGTGCATCAGCAATCCAAGGTGTTCATTATTATGAATGATAGTATTGCTTTTTGTATATTAGATTATACATATGTGAGCTATCTTGCTTCATGGTCATGCTTCATAGTTTTCTTGTGGATTTCTTTTTGGTCTTTCCTTTGTGGTTTGGGGTCCCTAGTGATTATTTTGTTACTCACCTGTGCATGAGCATCGCTCACACGTGTTGTGTCTAGTGCAGAAGACCACCGTCTTGATAGAGGAATTGGTGGCCTAGGACTCGGTGGTGCCCAGTGATATCAAGTAGGCGGGGTGTACTTATATGACTTCCAACAGCTACTCTACATTTACCCATAAGGTGAGGTTTTCAGTGGATGTATTTTAGAGATCTTTTTGTACTTTCCTATTTTCAGTTGTCTTTTGTAGGGTTTCTATTCTGGCCCATTTGACCTACAATTTGTACCTCTAATCAGTGGTTGTTTAGTGTCATTCATGTTTACCTTTCAAGTTTTTGGGATGTGATTTTGTGTGTGTGTATGTGTAGGTACTCAAGGAAATTCCTCCCACTTGCAGGTTGACACCTTCGGCACTAGTTTCCAACCCCTGGACTTCAGGAGGTGGGCTTGGGGGAGTCACGATATAGGCCTCGGGGGATGGGTCGTGACACTTTTGATATGAATATATGGATATAATTATATGGGGGAGATATATAGAAGTGATAAAAGGATTTGTGAATTAATGAAGAGTTAATTTAAGTCACTTGGTCACAATTTCTTTTCAGAGAGAGATGGGATTATCTAATAAATATAACCATATCAAGTTGTGTGGTGAAAGACACTTCTCATATGAGGAAGGCTATGATTTGATAATTCTAAATAGATTTAGTGAGTTATTTAGCTAATTTGAGTTTACTTAGAAGAGTCAAGTAATTTTTACAATAAATTCAAAAGGGGTAGATTGAAGTTATATTTGAGTTGTTGAAGGTTTGAATTTGTTGTGAATCTTGATTAAGAATCATTATTTATTACTAAGGTATTGTTTGAAGTTGTGAAGCATATTTTTGAGATGATTCTAGGTAGATTTAAATAATTTTTAAACAATTATATATTTATTTTTGGAATTCTAGAATTCATCTTGGGTTTGATTTATACTAAAGGACCACTATATGAGTGTTTTTTATCTATGTATGGGTGTTTTGGACACCGTGTGTGATTCATTGGGTGTTTGTGTAATTAGGTTTGAGGATGTTTATGATTGATTTTCAATCAAATTCATATGTGTATGAGTGTTTATAGTGATGGTACAGAGATGCACAGCAGAAGTTAGTGGGCCAAGGATTTAAAAAAATTCATCACCAGAGTAATGAAACTTCATTGTCTCTAGCAATATGAGCCTCGATATAGTCTTAAGATATCATGTGAATTATTCAAAACAAAAAAATTAAACTGAAGTGCTACTTTATTTGAATCTTAGTGCACTCATTTGTCACACCTCACTAGAAACTATTACTTGAAGGATCTGAGGTTCAACCCCTCTAGACCATCCACACATGCTTCAAGAATCCATGCATACATCATTCATCAAATTCAAGGTTCTAGAACAGAGCTCTGATGATTCCTTCAACATCGCGAAGATCACCTCGATCATGTTCCTTTGATCTGTGAAGGCATTCTTGGATCGATTACTTAGATGGATAATTTATCTCTCTAGGATATGTGGGGTAGAGGAGCTATCTATCCATTGGAATTAACAAAATAATGGAAATGAGCTCCTAAAAAATTATATAGTGGATTTTGGAAATACCCGGATAGGTTTCCTTGATCCCTATACATTTTAACATCCACTAAATAATCAATAATTAAATATTTATGATGAACTAACAATATCATAAATATTATTTATATTTTATAAAATAATTTTGATATATAATAAATATATTATATGATAAACCGGATTCATTAACTCAACTCATAATTCCCACTAATATTAAACAAACCTTGAATATTAAAATAATATTTGTTCGTATAATATTATTCCATGTATTCACTTAATACCTTGTGAATAATTTTAATAAATAAATTCAACCCAATTATTCTATACATGAATGATAATGAATGTATTTATTCATTAGTGATCGGTAATACTTGGACAACTCTCAGACCCCATGGTGGGGACCACCATGTCATATACCTATTCTCCATAATAGGGTATAATCTTTATTGCGCTATTGTGTGTGAACCTCTAGGTCCTTATCTCAATAACATTGAATAGTATTCACAAACTAAGATCGGAGTATAGAAACCCATCAAGACCCCTAAGGAGATAAGGAATGTTCATTTCAATGACAACCTTTCCTATAAACACACACTATGTAATATAATTTCTTTATCTCATGGTATCTCATAAATCGGGATGCACAGCTTGTATCATCATTCGGTTTTTCTTTATTATTTTTTTATTTAACTGGATAGACTTACCTTTAACTACCATGATCATGGATTTATGAAGATACTACCATATTAATAAACTAATCATGATATATCACTTCCTCAAATTGGAAGTGAGAAATTATATCTTGACTATTCAACCAATGTCATACCACTAAATACACACCCAACACAAGCTACCTCATCATGAATTAATTATCATGGTTTTTTATTTGAATCAAAGTATTTGATCAAATGACACACATTGATAATGATCTCAAGTTAGGATACCAATACACATGTCCATAGATAGAAACTACTAATGACACCGGAAACATGTGGTGTTCCTATTTTCAAGTATATCCTCAGGATCTCATCTACCCAATATCACCAAGTGTGAACTTATTTAGAAGAAGTCTTGATGATTATGAGCCCACAGTACCTAATGGTCACATATCATATGTGTCCTGTCAATATGGTGTATCTAAACCATAAGAAATATATTTAATATTACTATCATGGTATCTCTAGGTTCTCATTATAGCCTAGTAACTGCTACAAAACTTTTATATAGTATGTAATCTAAGGAAATTACCATAAATATAGTGGATGAAAAGGCATCAACACTATTCTGGTAAGATAAACACATGTATAAATCAAATTTTATACATGTAATGGTAATAAAAGTACATACACAAGTTGGTTCTAGGGAACCCACTTACAACACTCCCACTTACACTAGAACCAACTACTAATAAGTCTTAATCTGCTAACTCTCACATGAGAATCATGCTTTTTCTAAGATATGGATTTAGTCAGGGGGTCTAACACATTATCCTATATGACTACTTTGTTGACTGTGACTTCACATCTATAAGTAAAATCCCTCAAGAGGTGAAGCTTCTGAAGTATATACTTTATCCTATGGTGTAACCTGGGCTCCTTGGAAATAACCATTATTTTAGTGTTATGAAAATAAACTGGAATAGGTTTTACAGAGCTAGGAACGACACCAATGTTTGATACAAAGATGCATATCCAAACTACCTCCTTAGCTACATAATAATCCATGATATACTCAAATTATGCTATAAAGTTGGATATTTTAGGTTTATTTGAGCTTCTCTATCTCAATACACCACCATTTAGGCAAAATATTTATCTTAACTATGATTTTATATCATCATGGTCTATCTATAAACTATAATTAATGTATCCTCTCACTACTAGTTCTTCATATCTTCCATACATGAGGAATGTATCCTTTTTACACCTCAAGTACTTCAAGATAGTTTTCACGGCTTCCTAGTGATTCTCACCTATATTAGCTTGATATCTTATAATCATGCTTAAAGAAAAGGCAACATCAAACCTAGTACATATCATGGCATACATGATATATCCCATTACTAAGGAAAAAGGGATTCTGCTCATTATTTCCATCCCCTTTTATGTTTGTAGAAATATTTTCTTAGATATATTAATACCATGTGACATTGGAAACAACCCTCTCTTGGATTGTTTAATACTATGAATTTTAAGTTTCTTGTCAATATATGTACTTTGACATAACCCAAGAAGTATCTGAGATATATCTCAATAGATCTTGATCCCTATAATTTAGGCTACTTCACCAAAGTATTTCATGGAGAAGTAATCAATTAACTAAGTCCTAACTGACTGTAATACTTGTACTTCATTTCCCATAATTAATATTTCATCAACATATAATATGAGGAAAACAATGGCATTCTCATTAACCTTATTATAGACATGTGGATATCTTTTGTTCTTGATGATACCAAATTCTATTATAGCCACGTCAAAATGAACATTCCATGATCATGATTCCTACTTTAACCCATAAATGGATCGCTGTAGCTCACATGCTTTTTTTGAATTATTTGACTTTATAAACCCTTCAATTTGAGTCATATAGATGTCTTCAACCCACTTCCCATTTAGAAAATCAGATCTAACATCCATTTTAAAAATTTCATAATCATGTAAGGATTCTATTGCAAGTAATATTTTGATTTATTTTAGCATCACTACTAGTGTAAAGGTTTCATGATAGTTTATGCCTTGATGTTGACTGAAACCCTTCACTACCAATTTTTCCTTATAGGTATTGACCTCACCATCCTTGTCCATATTTTTCTTGAATACCCATTTTCACCCAATGAGTTTTATAGTATCTAGAGGGTTTACTAAAATCCAAACATGATTTTGATACATGGAATCCATCTAAGAATACATGGAATCTTTCCATTTAGTAGCATCCTTTACTTCTACTACTTCCTTGTAGGTTAGAGGTTCATCATTATCTAGGAGTAATGCGTCACCTGAATCAGGGATAAGAAAACCATAAAACTCTAGTTCTCTAACCTCTCGAGTTGACCTACAGAATACTTGTGTCTTTGGAACTTCTTCATCTCACACTGTCTCTTGTGGGGATTGTTCCTACTCCAACTCTTGTGCATCTGGAGTATCAACTTCATCAAAGTCAATATTTCTCCCACAATTTCCACTAAAATTTTTCTCCCTTTCTAGAAACATGAAATTTCATTTCAAAATAAATTTTCTATCAGAAGGGTTATATAGGTGATGTCTTTTAGTTTCTTTAGGATAACCTATAAATATACACTTCGTGCTTTTGGATGCTAATTCGTCACTATGTATTGTATTGAAAAATGTTCACATCCCCATACACATATGTGTGATAGATTGGGTTTCTTTACACACCAAAACTCATATATAATCCCATATGTCGCTTTATCTAGTACTTTTTTTGTCTGCAAGGCATATCCCCAAAAGGATAATGAAAGAGTTTTCTAACTTATCATTGATTAGACCATGTTAAGAAAGGTCATATTCCTCCATTTACTAATACCATTTCACTATTTTGTATAAGGATGGGTAAGTTTGGATATTATCCCACACTCCTTCATGTGATTAATGAATGATTGGTTAAGATATTTTCCACCTCGGTCTGAGCGAAGTGCATTAATCTTCTTATTAAGCTGGTTTTCTACTTTATGTTGTATTCCTTAAACATATGAAAGGAATCTAAATTATACCACATTAAGTAGATATATCCATGCCTATTATAGTCATCGATAAAAGTAATGAATTATGAAAAAACCACCCCTTTCCTCTACTATAAATGGACCACATATGTCAGTATGAGTTAATTCCATTAATTCTATGGATCTTTCTCCCTTTCCAAAAAAGGGTGATTTAGTCATTTTCCCTTGTAAAAAAGTGTGAAATACATCTAGGGATTTAACTCAGTTGAGTATAAATACCCTTATTGATGTGATTTCTGTAAACTCTTCTCATTTACATGACCAAGCCTGAAGTTACATAAGCAGGTGTTGTATGAGTCATGTTCACTTGTTTTTCATTGATTTTCATTACTAGTTTTTCATGTTCAAGTATATATAATCTGTAATGACCCAATGTTTTATCAATGGAAATTCCCTTCTAATAATTATGTCATATAATCACATGAAATAACAACATAATGAACTACTAAGTACTATATGACCTTGAAACATAATATTATCACTTTTGTGATTTGAATTTTGAAAATATGACATACACAGTTGCATTCAGGGTTATTTTTGGGGTTTTATGGAGCAAACTTAATTTTTGGTGAATAGTAACCTACCCTTATGAATAGTAACCCACCCTTAGGAATAGTTTTATGACCCTTATAAATAGTAAATTGTCCAAAAGAATAGTAGCCTCACCCATGAATGTATAAATAAAATTTAGGCATCTTATAAGTGATAATATGACCATAGTAAAAGTATTGGTATTTTTGTAAGTCATAAATAATTAATTATAATTAATTATAATTAATTAATTAATTTAAAATAAAATGTATTTTCCTAAAATTTGTTCATAAATTAACAATTTTATGTCTTTTGGTTTTAAGATAATTTTATAAGACCATATGTAATTTTTGAAAGCATTATAAAATCAGTTGTAGTATTAAAAACTGTATTTTTCAAGTAAATTATGATTTTAATTAAAATTAACCTAATCATATTAAGAAAAAAAATTGAAAAATGGAGTTCATTTTTGATTCTACACATCGAAAAATGGTTAGGGTGAATTTTTTGGTTTTTTTCTAAAATACTTGATTTTTTTATGAATAATAAAATACTATAATACACAATAAATGCTAAAACCTGAATTTTTGCATCATGATTGAGTCATGGATGATGTAAATGGCCATTGGTTTGAACTCACATTCACATATTACTATTTTTATTCACAAGAATAATTATTATTGTAAGAACCCAGATCTTATTTTCATGTATGTTTTCTTTCTTCTGGTCATTTTTGAGAAAAAGGGGAATTTTTGGAAATTTATGAAGTACACATCGTGTATTGGGTCGCCGCAAGAGGTTGTGTGCTGGTTGTGTGATGGACACACACATGGCCATGTGGGGATGACCTGGAGGCTGCCTAAATCAGAGTACGGAAACGGAAAGTACACACCGTATACTTCCGTACACGCCGTGTATTTTATTTTTTATATTAAACGTATCGGGGTCGCGTCTAATCACTAGAAACACCTTCTTCTCAACCTAGTTCATCCAAGAGCTCCCATACAGCCGAAATCTTCCTTCGATCCCCTGATCGAGCATCTGATCTCTGATTCGACCACCATCAATTGTGTTGGGATCACCTCGATAAGCTCTCTCTTATGCATGACCTTCGTTTCCCAATTCCTCCTCTTTCTCAAGTTATCCTCTATTGAATGTTTTATATGTTTTTGTAGATATTCAGAATTCTAAGGTGATTCAATCCCTAAGACTCAATTATATTGATCTTCCAATGCTGAGGTAGGTGGTTTGTGCCTTTCTGTTGAAAGTCTTTGAGTTATATGTGCAAAATCTCCAATACCCATGAACAGGGTATTGCACGTTTACTATTTCAGCCCTATTGTTTGTCTTCTATGCTTGTATTCTTGATTAGAGGTTAATTTAATATGAATAGGTTCAATTTCTATGCTTTGGAAGTTTTTTCCCATGCATGATTTCCTGTTTTGACCATTGGGTCTAGTTTTCCTATTAGGTTGTTGTTTACCTTTCATGCCTAGCATAGTAGGATAGGGTGTTTGTATCCTTACATGTTGTTATGTTGTAGACTACTAGCCAAGTAGTTCTTGAGGTTTACTTTGGCCGATACATGTTGTTATACCTTATTGACTTACACAAGGCCATGAGAACCTGGTGTAGTAGACCATAGGGAGAATAGAGATAAGGGATTCTCCAGAGTGTCTGTTTTACTTACGATGCGAGACCATATAGGGAATTGACGTAAGTGCTTCTTCATAGTGTCTATAGTTCTTCGACACGGGACATAGAGGTAATGTGATGTAAGTTCTTCCCTAGAGCACCTTTAGTTACTGATATGATACTATAGGAGTAATTGATGTTGAGTGTTTCCTCAGAGAGTCTATGCTTAAGCTGAACCAGAGGGGTTAGGCTGTGAGTACTTCCGAGAGGGTTAACTTTTGTGTTTAGCTGCTTGCTTGTGTTTCTAGGTAGGACCAGAGGGGATAGACTATGAGTAATTCCTAGAGGGTTACCTATTTGTGATTACCTGTTTGTGTTTACCTATTTTTGATTACCTGTTTTGATTAGCTGTTTCTTGATATATGAAACTAAATGATTTGAAACTGTGGATTTTTTACTACTGAGTACTTCCTTATTTACTACTTTTTGTACTTATTACCTACCATATAGTCATTGAATGTTAGGTACAGATCTTGTGGTGGTTTCCTACTGGTATTTAGTCTCACACCCTGTTTGGGCCATGATTTTGGGCCCAAAAAGATTATATTGTTGCAGGTATAGATAAGGGAAAGTTCCCTTCAACTTCAGGTACTTGATTTTCTATGGAGCTGGAGAGCATGGGACCAAGCTATGGCTTGCAATGCTGAGGAGTTGTTTACTTTATTTATTTTGTACTTTGGTTAAATGTTGTTGTATTTCAGCATTGTGATTTTTTTGGATGCTTTCCTAGACATATGTTTCATGCATCATTCATATATATATGTGTGCTCCAGTTTATTATTTCCAGTCTTCCGCTGTTTACTTTTGTATGGATTATTCCTACTTCCGCTAATGCTATTTTTTTACTTCCGCTATGTTACTCTACCAATGAGGGCATAGTTTCCCCACTATCACACCCAAGTCCCTCGTTTCTAGTCAGTAGCCTATGGCGTTCAGGGAAATGCGCTTGAGGCCATGTGACCAACCGGGTACGGGGCTCCTCGTGTATGTCTTTTGGCACCCATATGCGCCCCTGTAAATGAAATATCTCATCCTTGCCTATGGTCCATCTAGGAAAATGGTCCTCTCCTGACACACTCTCCCATAGGACTAGGCCTTCTAAGTCTGATAGCTTCCTCATTCGCACTCGATCAAGAAGGGTAGAGGTAACAGCTACAAAAGAAAGAAACTTCTTCTTATGTTTGTCGTGCACCTCCAAATGCATCTCAGAGGTATCGGGATATGCACGACATTTTCCATATTTCTCAGCTTGACGTTACTTATCAGAACTGTCTCATGATTTTTAACCCGAGGAGGTTGAGTTAGAGGTGGATGCCTCATTCAAGGAGTATCATATCTGGATTGTTGATCGAAGTACGAAGGTTATCTGTGGTCGATATGTCCCTCTAGTATGAGTGTTGGTTTCTTCTTTTATGCTGCCTTGAGAGGGAAATTCAAGGATGAATTTCTTTAAGGGGGGAAGTTTGTAAGAACCCAAATCTTCTTTTTAGGTATATTTTCTTTCTTCTGGTCGTTTTTTAGAAAAAGGGGAATTTTTAGAAATTTCTGAAGTACACGCCATGTACTTTATGAGTACACACCATGTACTGGGTCACCGCAGGAGGCTGTGTGCTGGTCGTGTGATGGACACACACGCGACCATGTGGGGGTGACCTGAAGGCCGCCTAAAGAGGAGTACGGAAACGGAAAGTACATGTTGTGTACTTCAAAAGTACACACCGTGTATTTTCTTTTTTTTCATTAAACATACTAGGGTTGCATCTAATCATCAAAAACACCTTCTTCTTGACCTAGTTCATCCGAGAGCTCCCGTACGGCTGCGATATTCCTCCAAACCCCCATCTGAGCATCCGATCTCCGATTCGACTGTCATCGATTGCGTTGGGATCACCTCGGTAAGATCTCTCTTATGCTTGAGCTTCATTTCCCAATTCCTCCTCCTTCTAAAGTTATCCTATGTTTAATGTTTTAGACGTTTTTGTAGATATTTTATGTTCTAAGGTGATTCAAGCCCTGAGACTCAATTATATTGATCTTCCAACACCAAGGTAGGTGGTTTGTGCCATTTTGTTAAAATTCTTTGAGTTATATGTACAAAATCACCAATACCCATGAACGGGGTATTGCGCGCTTACTATTTCAGTCATATTGTGTGTATTCTATGATTGTATGCTTGAGTAGAGGTTAATTGAATGTTAATAGGGTCAATTGATATGCTTTGGAAGTTTTTTCCCATGCATGAATTCCTGTTTTGACCGTTGGGTCTATTTTGCCTATTAGGATTCTGTTTACCTTCTGTGCCTAGTATAGTAGAATGGGTTGTTTGTATCCTTACATGTTGTTATGTTGTAGACTGATAGCCAAGTATTTTTTGAGGTTTACTTTGGATGATACGTGTTGTTATACCTGCTTGACTTACACAGAGCCATGAGAACCTGGTGTAGTAGACCATAGGGAGAATAGACGTAAGGGATTCTCTAAAGTGTCTGTTTTACTTACGATGTGAGACCATAGAGGGAATTGATGTAAGTGATTCCTCAGAGTGCATGTAGTTCCTTGACGTGGGCCACAGAGGGAATGTGATGCAAGTGATTCCCTAGAGCGCCTTTAGTTATCTATATGAGACTATAGGAGGAATTGATGGTGAGTGCTTCCTCAGAGAGTCTATTCTTAAGCTGAACCAGTGGGGTTAGGCTATGAGTACTTACCAGAGGGTTACCTTTTGTGTTTAGCTTCTTGCTTGTGTTTCTAGGTAGGACCAGAGGGGATAGGATGTGAGTACTTCCTAGAGGGTTACCTATTTACGATTACCTATTTGTGTTTACCTATTTGTGATTACCTGTTTTGATTAGCTATTGCTTGATATATGAAACTGAATGATTTGAAAATGTGGATTGTTTACTTCTGATTACTTCCTTGTTTACTGCTTTTTGTACTTATTACCTTCCATATATTCATTGACTATTAGGCATAGATCTTGTGGTGGTTTCCTACTAGGATTTAGTCTCACACCCTATTTGGGTCATGCTTTTGGGCCCAAACAGATTATATTGTTTTAGGTATAGATAAGGGCAAGCTCCCTTCTACTTCAGGTACTTGATTTATTGTAGAGCTGGAGAGCATGGGACCAAGATATGGCTTGTGATGCTGAGTAGTTGTTTACTTGATTTTTTTTACTTTGCTTTAGTACTGTTGTATTTCAACATTGTGATTTGTTTGGCTTCTTTCCTAGACATATGTGTCATGCATCATTAATATATATGTGTGTACTCCAGTTTATTATTTCCAGTCTCCTTCTGTTTACTTTTGTATGGATTATTCCTACTTCTGCTACTACTATTTGTTTTACTTCTACTGTGTTATTGTACCAATGATGGTATAGTTTCCTCATTATCACACCCAAGGCCCTCGCTGCTAGTCGGCAGCCTCTGGCATTCAGGGAAATGCACTTGATGCTATGTGACCAACCAGGTACGGGATGCCTCTGGGTGGCTTCCGGAACCGAGACATTACAATTATTACTTTTCTTATGGAAAAATAATAAACTAATGATTAAAATATTAAGAAAACCCTCTTCCCCTCCATTATAAAAATCACCCACACTCCCCTCTTCTCTTCACTCCTCTCAAGCCTTGTGCCTTCCCTAAATTCTCCACATGTCTCTCCCCAAGATCCTCCCCCACGTACATCATCCCTTAGTCTCCTCAAAATACCAAACCCTCTCCCCTTAATAGGCTCTCAAGGAAGATTTAATCAAGAGGTAAATTCCTCTTTTCTTTTCTTTCATTTTATTTTCATGTGCCATTGTTCAATTTTTTTTACTAACCTATCCTAATATAAATGGTATGAAAAATCCAGTACCATACATGTACTGGAATTTTTTTATGATAATGGGATAATTTATTATCATCTCTCCTTTCCCCTCCTTTTATATCAAAGAAATAAAAATATCGTTCGAGATGTGTTAATTTATCACATTCAAGGACAGCGAGTTATCAATTTCTATAACCATATTCAATTATGATCCTGAAACCATTTTTATGGTTTAACCAAACTATTAAATATGTATTTTATCTTATGTTTTTTTCTGTAATTATTTTTCACACATGATGTAAAATAATAATACAAAACTAGTTAATTATGAGAAAAATCACCAAATTAATCCAAGCATTTGTCATTAATGTTTTATATAATGATTCAAATTCACTCCATGTAACCAAATTAAATTTACAACCATGTAACATTATATATGTTCAATAATAAAATATAACTCCAATTCTGGACAACCATCCCCATTTTACATGATTCTCCATTCATGAAAATAAGTAAACCGATCGTAAAAACCAAGAAAACAAACGGACCCAAACAATGAAATTGAACCACTTAACCCATCAAAAACATCATTAATGAAATTTAAAAGGTTGTAATAAATATTTTAAATATATAAGAGTTTATTTAATTATTAATTAATTAACCTAATTTTATTATTCAGGTCATTAAGATCAAGCGAAGAACACCATCAGGCTTAAGGTAAGGGATCCTCTATATTTCACTTTTATTCCAGAATGTGCTCTATGTTATGCTATTTTATGTGTAATACCTAATTATGGGGTGTGATTTTTAACCTCCACCATACTTCCCTCATGATTTATAAGTGATTAGAAACCCCTTTCTCTCTCATTAATCCCTCTTAAGTACACCTGATACCATGCCGATAATACGTGAGTGATTCTACCCAAACCTTCTTTGTTCCTTTGGGTTTCCTTATATTTATTTTAACAAAATTAAGTTATCTTATATTTTTATTTATATATTATCAATGTATTTTACATGTACCTAATTCATTTATATATACCCTTTCATTATTCTCTTTCGGGGATATACATGCTTTTAAGTGATTCCCTTTTCAATACTTTCCGATAAGCAAACCCATTTTAAGGGAACTTCCTGATTTCTTACCCAAGTTCAAATAAAATATGTTTTTAAGAAACCATTATATTTATAAAACCACTATTTTTATGAAAAACTTCTTTGTTCACTTCTAGTTTTATACAAAATAATATTCCCTTTTCAATTTTAAAGACTCTTTAGTATTTTACTTAAAACCGCACTAAAATGTTTTAATGATAAAAATTCATATATACTCTTCTTAAATGTTTTCAATTATGTTTGAAATCACTTAACATGATATATTCCTATTCTACCTTATCAATTTCCATGTATGTTTTAATTCCTTTATTTCATGGTCACTTGTATAATACGCCCATCTGTTATGCTTTATAACATGATTATGATACCCATTTCTTTCCTTGGGTATCATTATGTTTATGTATGATTGATTATGTATGATTATTTATGTGAAAATCATATTTATGAATATGTTAATATGGGTTCTCCCAGATAGCACTCCAATGCATTGGGTAAATTTTAGTCTCATGAGACATTATGTGCAACGGTCTTGGCGGTTAGCCTTGACTCGTGCTACCATGTGCAACGGTCTTGGTGGTTAACCTTAACTTGTGCTCCTCTATATTCAATGAGCCTTGAATCATGATAAAAGAGTTATTTATGTTTCTACCCCATTTATATGATTCAATTTTTATATGATTCCATGTTTATATGTTATGATTATATATGCCATTTTATATCATTATGTCATGATCTCTAACCCATGTGCTAAAGCCTTATTCTTATGTTTATTCCCTTATTGGGATTTTAGCTCATCCCTTTATTCATGTAATCCCTAGGGTACCCTATGAAGATTTAAGGGCTCAAACGAAGTTATTAGCTCTTTATGAATATTAAATAAATAAGTGTTTCTTTAGTCCCATGTTTTAAGTTTTATGTTCCTAGTATTCAAAGACACTAGACTTCACGATCCTTGTCTTGTGCTCTGATGTTTAATTATGATTAAAATCATGTAATGTTATGTGTAAAAGGATATGGTCTCTATATAGTCCATTATTAATATGATCCATACCATAACATATTTTATTCTTATAAAATAGAAAATATTTCTTCCAAACTTGAAATAAAATCCCATTGTTTCCAAACTTGACACTGAGATTATGTTTCCAGTAACTTAAGGATCATAATAACAACTACTTAATACAAAAACCTAACCACTAGAAAAAGTTAGTTGATAATCTATAACTTCCAAGGATTCTAGACTTGTACCATTCACAACTCAAATATCCACCACACCCTCTGAAATATTTTTTAATCTACTTGGTTGCTTTATATGAATACAAATGTGTAATCCACACACTATATCCAATAACTAACTTGTAGATAATGATAGATTGAATTCAATGACAAAAAAATACCTAAAGTTGAAGTGTCACCTTGCTTCTTTTTCTTATCTCTATAATTCTTCTTCCAGTATCCTTTATTTCCACATAGAAAGTATACATCCTCATGTTCATTTTCCTCCCGCTATATCTTTGGATTTTTGTAAGGATGGTGCATCAGTGTCTTTGGATTGGACTTAGACTTAGACCCCCTATCCCTAACCTTCCTTATCTTATTCACCATAAATACTAAATAATTGGTATTCTTAATATCCTTTTCATCTTAGAGAACTAAATCCAAAAGATTTGGGAGTGACTTTTTCATGTTATTCATATTGTAATTAACAATGAAAGTTCAAAATCTTTGCAGAAAAAGGAAAGAATGAGATTGTTCATTGGTTATTGGTTAAGTATGAACCTAAGGGATTTAAGACTCTCAATATACTTGATCATATTCAATACATGAGTTCCTTAATGATTCAATTATACTATCCTACACCTATAAAGTGAACTTGATATCTCATACCTTTTATGTATACCACTCTCCTGATATAGTTCTTGGAGATGAGTTAGTATTTTGTAGGCATTATCATCCTCATGAATTTTCTAAAAATAAATAGATATAAATGAAAACATGATACATTATACATCTAGTGAATAATATACATAATTTTTTTCATTTATATTTATCTAAATTGATTTCTCCATGAGGAGGCTCAGTAGGAATTGAGGGAGCCAACACATAAAGCTTCTTATCTTTTCATAGTAGTATGCGCAAGTTCCTGTACCACTCCTGACTCATATCGCAACTTTCCTCTGGTCCTTGGTATTCACTTCTTGTTCGGTGTACTACATCATCTTAGTGGGGTTCGTGCCTTAAAGCGCCATCACCAATAGTATAAAAATACTCGTACACAAGTGAGGGGGTATCGGGAAGCGTAATATAAATATAGATGAAATGATGGATGAATAGATCCTTATACAAATTAAATAAAAGAAGATAATTCATATATAGTCAATAAAATTAAATAATTATTACAAGAATCTTGCACAGGTAAGAAATAATTAAATAAAATTAACCCAAACATACACAGGTTCGGTCAGTGATCAAGAATAGTCAATAGTTAAATCAAATAAACACATAATAAAATTAAATTTATTTAAATTTAAAGTTGAGGGTTATTAAATAAATTAAAAGAATTATTTAAATTTAAATAATTTACTCTCATTTGATTCTGATTTTAATTTAATTTTAATTCTAATAATTTAATTAACTTAATTTTATACCAAAATAAAATATTTTTTTCAAATAATAGAGTTATTATTATTTTTAATCTAAAAAATAATGACTTAACTTTTTGTTGTATTAAAAAATTGTTGAAACCAAAAACCCCATGAGATCCCATTACGGGTTAGGCCATAACCTCGTTAGCCTGTTTTAGGCTAGATAGACCTTATGTAAGGTTGTTCTAGGCCAGACCAGCCTACCATAATTCATTCTGAGTCAGGAGGACCCACCATGGCCTACAATGGGTTGGTTCGATGCGGGTCAATAATTTAGTAGGTGACCCATGGTAGGGTATTGGATATGGGGGTCCCGTGTGGCACCTGGTTTAATCATAGGGAGTGAGCAGGCTTTGTGGTCGTCTATTGTGACCTGGTGGCAAAGGCAGCCAGTGGTCATTATAAGCATCCATCAGGATCAGCCAAATGAAAGGCGCACAGGCGGTACGAGATGACCAGGTGGTGGAGGGCCCTAGCGGTAGAGGCATCGACATCAACTCAACCACAGGAAGAGGCACCAGTGTCAAGCTCAATCCATCCAATTCTAGGCAAACAAAACGAGGTAGTATCCTTGAGCATGCAATCGCAGCGCTCTCGACTGGAGAAGCCAGCAGCGATGTCCGGCTTAGCCACGGGAAGCATGACAGGGGCCGTGAAATGGCTGGTGAGGACAACGATGAGGAGGAGAAAAGGATGGATTCCTAGGGAATAATTTTTTTCACTATCCTCACCCAAAAGCCACACATAGTCCCTTTTTTGGAAAAATTCTATCTCCTGTGATCCACAGCCCCCTCAGGCATTTATTTTTATTATGAATTTTCAAAATCCTAAGTTTTAGGTAGATTATTTTTTTAATTAAAACAATTTTTTAATTCTTATTCCACATCCAGTGGAATAATTTGTGACATCGGATAGAGGAGGTATAGCCACTGGATTCTGACTAGAACTTCGTCATAATTTATCCGGGTCGCTTGAATTAATTTTTTTTGGTGATTGTTCTCCATACCATTATAAAATAACATATACATATATATATATATAATATATATTTTTCAATTTTAACTTAAAATAAAACACAAATGATCTATATAAAAAAATTTATGTCCATAACTTGACCGTTTGAAATCTGACCAACATGTAATCTATTCTGTTGGGACCGAATTAAAACCCTCTAACTAAATTTAAATCAAATTAATTTTTCTTGGCTTAGAAAATTCACACGCTTAATCTGATACCAATTGATGGTACCAAAACAAGAAATAGAATCTGATGGTCTAGGGATTTAAAATATTTTATCATTGAAGTGATGAAACTTCATAGTCTCTAGCAATTTGAGCCTTGGTATGGTCTAAGGATCTCATGTGAATTATTCAAAGCACAAAAATTAAACCAAATAGTTTCCTTGTTCGAATCAAAGAACACTCATCTGTTTCACTCCATTGATGATAGATTCTTGAAGGATTAAAGTCCAAACACCTATATATCATATATACACTCTTCAATAATCCATTTATACATCATTCATCGAATTCCAAGTGATAGCATGGAGCTCTAAATATTCTTTTGATGTTGCGACGATCATCTTAATCTCATGCCTTAGATCCAAAAAGTCTTTCTTGGATCGATCTCTTAGATGAAGTATCTATCTCTATAGGATAAGGGAGTAGAGAGGAGCTCTTAATCCATCAGAATGAACAACGCAATGGAAATGAGATCCTACAAACTTATATATTAGATGTTAGAAATACATGGATAGGGTTCCCTTATGATGAACTAAATACATCATAAATATTATTTATATTTTATCACCTACCAATAATATATAATAAATATATTGCGTGATAAACCTGAGTCATTAACTCAACTCAAAATTACCGCTATTATTAAACAGACCATGAATATTAAAATAATATTCATTCGTATAATATTATTTCAAAGTATTCAATTAATGACTTTTGAATACTTTTAATAAATAAATTCAACCTAATTATTCTATACTTGAATAATAAATAATTTATTTAATATTTAGTGATCGATAATACTTGGAAAACTCTCAGGCCCTATGGTGGGGCCCACCATGTCCTATATACTTATTCATCATAATATAACATAATTTTGAATGTGTTATTGTGTGAGACCATCTATTCCCTTCTCTCTATAGGAGAGAATAATATTCATAGACCAAGAGTAGAGTCTACCAACCCATCAAGGCCCCTAAAGAGATAAAGAATAGTTATAGCAATGATAACCTTTCCTAAAAACATACATTTTAATATAATCTCTTTGTCTTGTGATATCTCATAAAACATGATGCAAAACTTGTGTCATCATCCACTCTTTATTTATTATTTTTTGATCTAACTGGATGGACTTACCTTTGATTACTATGGACACAGATTTATTAAGGTACTACTATCCTAATCAACTAGGCCCAAGATATCACTTCCTTAACTCAGAAGAGAATAATTCTATCTTGACCATTCAACCAATGTCATGCCACAAAAGATACACCCAACACAAGTTACCTCGATACGAATTCATTTCCATGGTCTTTTCCTTGTATAAAAGTACATGATCAAATGACACACATTGATAATGATATCAAGTCAGAAGACTAATACCCATGTTTATAGATAGGAAAAACCAATGAAACTTGAAACATATGGTGTTCCTATTGGTGGTTTTTTCATCATGATATCATCTACTAGAGATCACTATGTGCAAACTTCATGAGAATAAGTATTAATGCTTATGAGACCCCAGAACTTGATAGTCACACATCATATGTGTCCTGTCAATATGACGTATCTAGACCATAGGACATGTAACATCCCAGGAAAAAAAAGAATATGAAATTTTTATATTTATTAATATTTTTTAATTAAATATTAATTTTATTTTAAAGGGGATTCTATATTCAATGGCGTACCTGACACTCAACAACGAGTTTCTTTGAAATCTTACGTTACATACTAATAATATAATATTATTATTTTAAATGGTAGTTAACACATAGCTATTGTATTAGTAGAAATTAATAGAACTAACTTAAATATGATAGTATATGTTTGTTAAATGTTTTTACATTCATCCAATAAAATTCTGAGGCTTAAAATGTAAATGAATCTAATTTTAAGCATAATTTACTTTAAAAGGGAAATTTACCACTTTTTGATGGAGAACCCTTTTTAAATCTAGTTTTTGTAACTTTTACATATTATTTTTGACAAAATAATTTTCATCTTTAAAATTGGGACATCAAAATTTACTTTGGATGAAATTTTGATATTTTTCTAATAATGTTCATTTTAATGAATAGTGAAAAAAATGTCGTATTTTAATTCAAAACTACTTTTTAATCTAAATTATTTATATGGTTAGATTATCTTTCTAATTAGTTTTAAAGTTTAAATAGATTATATTTTTACCATTTAACCTAATATTGTCCATTGGAATTAATTTCACTTTGAAATTAGACATTAACAAGTATCGATATTTTGATGGTTATTATTTCTTAAAAACACGTTTTTTGTTTTGATGATGAGAATTAATTATAAAATTAATTAATTAAACTTATATTTTCTGAATTTGGTAAAATAGACATCATTTTTGAATTCGGAATATCAAATTTAGCTTAGAGTGTATTTTTTGAATTTTTCTAAAAACATTCAATTTTTGATGAATAGTGAAACCACTAAGTAGTAGTTAAAAAACTGAATTTTTCATTTAAATGAAATTTTACCACTTCTATGAATTGAATTTCAAAAATCTTAAATACATGGTTGTCATTAGTAAGTAAAATTTGTTTCAATATGATGAAAATAATTTTTGGTGAATAGTAACTTTTGACTTTTATTAACCACGATTAAAGGTAATTAGGGTAATTTAAGGTAAAAATAATGTTATAATAAAAAAAATTACCTTGACACTTGTCCTAACCTTATTGGATGAGTAATTTCCAACCAAGACAATATATGGGTCAATTTTGGGACCCCATGGAGCCACTTGGGTAAGATAATGATATTAATATCTTTTTATTTAAAGTAAAAAATAAAAAAATTCATAAACGTGTATTGTTTTACTAAAACAATTTTTACATGGGGTTATATAAGTTATATTTTTGACTATAAATATTAATTGGAAATATAAAACTATTTCCTACATCATGTTATTTTTTTATATTTTTTAGACATCAAATAAATAAAATTATTTATGACATAATAATGATGCAGTGTTTACATCATTAATGGATGATTTAAATAAATAAGAAGATAAAAATTAAAAAAATATTCAAAACTTGTCCAATTATTATTGGATGATTTTATTTCGAACATGGGCCACCTTATCTTCGACTTTAATAATTTTTTGACCTTTAGAAACCAAAAAAAATTATATAATAAAATAATATTTTCAAACTTTCCAAAAGAGCCCCTCCTCTCCCTTATAAAAAGACCTCACTTCCTACCCATTTCTCATACTTCTCAAGCCCTTGGATCGTCCAACATCTGCTCCAATAATCTCCCCAGATCCCTCTATTCATCCTATAAGCCTTACCTTAGGTAGAAAGCACTTTAAGAAACCCTTTTGGTTCAAACCAAAGGGAGTTACCCGATTTAAAGGTAACGTCTTCTCTTAAGTTATTTTGTTTTATTTTACTTCTCCAACCCCCTAAACTTTTTTTATTCATTTCTTTTATAACAACACCAGTATCCTCAATATAAAAGGATGTTATTATGATAATTATTAGATCTACACTTACACACACCTCCATCTAATGGGTAAAGAACATACTGTTCCAGTGGACGATGAACAACTGCCTCACGAAACGATGATTGTTCAATTATCTCCTACCACCTCTCATGGTGGCCATTATGATGGAAATTTATCTATATATGATATATATTATATTTATGTTTTCTTTATGATTCTGTATTTTCCTTTTTATAGCATACCTTTATGGTTCCCGTAATGGGTAAACGCGATAATTTAATTAGAGGAAGTGCAGACTACCGCCCCCTCAAAGTGATATTAATCATTCATTCCATATGTGAAACGTATAAAGGATAGAATTTATTAACTTATGTAACATATATGACATAAATATTATACTGAAATTATAATATACCTATGAATCACTATGTTTTCATTTCATTAAAATATTAAATGGAAATGAAAGCAGCGTTCATGCGTATGTACAGCTTACCGTCTCCATGAACGGTGCATTTCATTTCTTATCTCCAAATGTTATATACTATTATAAATACATATATGTAATGGATATATATGATATATATGAAATAAAAATGATGAATATAATTCTGGAGATAATGGACTTTTGACCACATGGACAATTTATAATTATAACAAGTTCATTTTTGACTCAAGTTCCGAACATTGACAAAATGTCCGATATGAGCTCAAATAATTAACTAATTTTTATAGAAAGGTAATAAGTAATATAAAAGGAATAATAAACATGAAAAATATTCTTAATAAAGTATAAATTAACTTAATTTTATTATTCAGGAAGAACAAGGAACATACGAGTGAGTCAAGTCAGACAATGAGGTAAGGGGTTTCTTATCTCACTTTTAATTCTGTGGAATTTCCATTGTTCACCACTAATTTATTGCATGTGGTGTATTTTGTACTGAAATTTGATATATATTATCATGATTATATTTATATTCATGTTATTCTATGAATCATTTGGTTTTTATTAACTTTTGGTCATACGACTCGATTGATTACAACGTGGTAAGGGATTCTTATCTCACTTTTAATTCCATGAGATTTCCATTGTTCGCCACTTATTTATAGAATGTGGTGTATTTTATACTGAAATTGGATATATATTATCAGTATTATCTTTATATTCATGTAATTCTATGATTATTTTTGTTGTTAGTAATTTTTGGTCATACGATTCGATTGAATACAACGTGGTAAGGGATTTTCATCTTACTTCTTATTCCTGTGAGATTCGTGGTATATTTGCCACTATTTCCTTTTGTGTGGTTTATGTACTACCCATGATTTTAATATTTGTGTAATATAATTTAATTTATGGGTATTTACATATCCATTATATGATCCTTCTTTCATGGGGTGTACATTTCAAAAGTTACCAAATCGGTAAGGGAAACTTTCACCCTCCTCTTTTAAGTCACGACTTCCTTTATGTTATGTCTTATAGTTCCATTTTATTATGTGGGGGATTGTTATTATATATATTTAATACTTTAAATTTCATGTCCAAATTATGAGATACCCTTTCCACTCTCATCAATTGATTTTCTGAAATTTTAAGTGACGACATTAGGCTGCCGAATTTTCGTAAAAGAAATCGTGTCTTCTCTTTTCCTTCGAGTTTCATTTTCATATGGTATTTCCTTCAAATATCCATAACATGGTATTATTTATTTTTATTATATAACCATACTGTATTATGAGTTATTTATGAGTGTTTTACCCTTGTCATCTCTCTTTTTAATGTTTTCTAAAAAGATGTTATGTAGCCGTTATGCTGCAGAATTTTCATCTCGAAAGTCCTCTCTCTTTCTCTCAAGAAATTCTATTGTTTTATTTATGTGAATACCCATACCTATTTAGTTTCTATGGTTGTTCATAAATAAACAAAAATGATGTATTTTACTCTTTAATTGATATACATATAACCCTCACTCCCTTTCCATCGGTTATAAATGACATAATGATCTTATTTTTAAGTACTTTTTAAAACGTCATGATTTTGAAATGAAACCCATTTCTTTTATTCTCCATGGGTTATTTATGAAATTTTTGATTATGATATATGTGGATCACGTGAAAGTAAAGACATATTAATGGTTCTCCCTGATAGTGCTCCAATGCATTGGGTAAAGAATTAATCTCTAGAGATGAAAAGTTTCATGATACCTTGGTGAATAACCTTGGTAATTTTTATGACACCTTGGGGATGGACCTTGGTGATATGATCATGAATATATAAATGAAATGTTGTAGCCACATATTCAAGTTATGATTAATTTTCTTTTTATTATGATATTCCTCTTTTACCATTTTCTCGTGTCTTTATGTTTTTTATCAAGTTCTTATTGATATCACAAGTAAACTAATTCCCTTGCTTTCCTTACTGGGCCTTCTTCTCACCCTTTCCTTTGATTGTATGTATCCAGGTTATGAGATGCAGTAATTGTACATAGGATGAACTTTTAAATAAGCTTTTAAATTGGATTTAAAGGATTGTTTAAGTTTTCATGTTTTTATTCCTGATTTCCAAGACACTAGACTTTAAAGATCCTCTGTTTGTAAAATGTAATGAAAAGTTATGTATTAAAAAGGAGGGATGCTATAGGAAACATCTTTATGATTACTATAAATATATCTCTAGGTTCTCATTATATCTTGGGAACTAATATAATCCTTTTATATGACATGTAATATAAGGAAATTTCCATAAATATAGTGGATACATAAGTATCAATATTATTCTGGTAATATAAACACATGTATATATCAAACTTTATACATGTAATGGTAATCAAATTAAATACACAATTTGGGTCTAGGGAACCCACTTTCAATATACATTGCTACATATGTGTCATTAGAAATTGAGTATGTGTCATCAAGCTCTATATATGTGTCATAAATCTATGCATATATGTCATGACTTTTTCTAATTTGAAATTTCTACTTGATGGAATGATTAGTTTCAAAAAATAATTTTTCTGAATAAGGACAAAACTGATAATGTTGAAGCTGATTCTCAATGGTTAAAACATCATATTTAAAATATGATTTAAGATGATTCATATGAGAATTCAAAAATGGTGATCAATGTGCATAACTTTTTTAAGTTTCAGGATGGTTTATTTGGGAAAAAAAATATAAGTTTGAAGTTGATTTTGATGAAGAAGAATCCTAGATATTATTTATAGAATGTTAATGTGATGATATTGTTCTGGATTGTATTTCAAATAATCACTTACATCTAATAATGTAGTGATTCTAGCTAATGTTCTTGAATGTGAATATTTAAGCTATTGAGCTTTTGATTATTGTTCCTTAAAGAAGTTATTCATGTTTTGAGGTTGAAGGGTCTAATATCAAGCTGTTTTTTTAACAATATATAGATTCATATTTTAGGAATTAAAAAATGTGTAATTTTTGAATTGTTCTTTTATAGAGATCAAAGCAGAATAAGGTTCTCGAATGAGGTGTTTTGGGAAATAGAATTATAATAAGGGTAGAAATATATGTGTGCTAGTGACATTAAATTAGTGAAAGTAGATAATATTATTGTGAGTGTGGCGAATGTTTGTGAGCCTAATAGAATGAGTAAATTGAGTGAATCACATGGTATGATTCTGTTTAAAGAAGAATCAAGAATTTTGAGCTGGAATTCTTACTTATAGAATTATTTTAATTTTGGGATTTATTTTGAGACCCAAATTATTGAGAGAATTCGAAGATAGATACAACATGTGTGACCCACATCGAGTTGAGTATCAAAAAAGAGAGAGAGAAAGAGTGCCTGGATCTTGAAGTTTAGTAGTCATCATCTACATTTTGTTGAGCTTGAGCTATCAGTGGATAATATAAGTTTTAGAATAGAGAAAAATATCTACACTATGTTCTACAAGATGTGAGTAATCTATTATTGGATATATTAAGGCTCGTGGAAGAATATCATCATATTCTATTGTTGAAGCAACCAAACTTTCAAGGAAATATTTCTCATTAGGGTTTCTATTTTTGCATGTTAGCAGTGTGAAGCTACTCAATTCATTGTGACTCTGGACTAGCATAGTTTGTTTTTATGATCATGTTGTAAGCTATAAACAAATGTGCTTATAGTGAATAATTTTTTGTTGGGGGACTAACCAGCCACGATAAGGAGTAATTTTCTTACGAATGGTCTAAAACTTGTAAAAATCCCCATGTTCATTATTATTTCATTCTCTTCATATACGTGTGAGACTTGGAATTTAAATTTGTGTGGATCAAACTTTAATAGGTCATGGAGGTTGATTTAAGTTGGAATAAATTGTAAAAAATGGACTCCACTGATTCATCCCCCCTCTTAATAGAGCCAATTGATATTAGGCACTTTAATTAAAACCATAAAAAATTAAATTGTCTTTTATTTCTCTATACCCTATTTTTCTCATATTCAAGTACTTCACCCTTGGACAAAAAAAATGTCTATATTTTCAAGATTATGTTTAGAAAATTCCAAGATATTGTCAACCATTTCTCATATTCATCACTTGTTCACTATGTATTTATCTACTTATGATCCATTAATTACCTAAAAAATAATTCAAATTAAAAATATATTAAAATATTCAAATAAATAAATATATAAATTTTAAATTTTAAAACATATATATAAACTCATATAACTATAAACATATATATAATATATATAAACACAAAAATATGAATTTAAAACTTACAAATTTAAAACATATTTAAACATATAAAATTAAAAAATAAATACATATAAATATATAAATTAAAAACATATAAATATATAAATATATAGTTATAAATTTTAAACATGTACATTTAAAATATACATACATACATAAAAATATATAAACATATAAATTTTAAATTTTAAAATATACAGATTTAAAACATAGAAATATATAAACATATAAATCCCAATAAAAACATATTAATTTAATATATATATATATAAACAGATAAATTTACAATATATAAAACATTTTAACATATAAATTTAATGCATATAAACATATATATTTAAAACAGATACACATGTTATCAAATATATCAAAATACATAAACATGTAAAGCCATATAGAAATAATATAATTTAAATTGAAAATAAAAAACAATTAAACGTAAATAAAAATATAACAATGAATGTATTAATTTATTTAACATATAAAAGAAACTAATTTAACAAATTAATCTGAACAAAAAAATTAATCTAATAAAATTATAAACTCATCCTATGTAACTATTAATTTTAACAAAAAAAAATAGCTAATACTCAACAAAACATCATCTAAATACCCAAAATTAAACATTTCACTATAATAAATAAATAATATACTAAAAATAAATAATAAAAATGGTTATTCAACCTCATAAAATTCTTAAATTAAATTATTCTTCAAAATTAAAAAATGATGAAATCAAAGGGAAAAAATTTGTCACTCATAGATAATAGTGATAATCGGAAAGGTGGATGAAATAAAAGGTGATCAAGGGAGGAGGAAGGTGGGGGAGGATGAAATAATGGGGTTAAGATCACTAAAAGGGGGATGATAAAGGAGTAATCATGTGGAATTTAGATGAAAATCGGAATTTGTAGAGGAATATCGTGAAGATAAATCACATAGATAAAGGTTTCAAGTTTTATAGACTAGTGAAATAAATGAGGGAGACTATGACCATGTGTGTTTAAGTTTCTTTAAAAGGGTTTTAGAAACAATTTCCATTAAGATGATGTTAAAATATTATCACTAAAGTCTTTTAACCTCATTTATCTAAAAACTGATGTTAAATTCCATTTTAACATCATTTAATAGATAACTAGCATTAAAATTGCCATTATATATATTATCCATTCTACTAGTGGTTCCACTATAGATGGAAGTGGACTATAAATAACAGTGGTAGTGATTCTAGGGCATAGTGGATTAATCAGTACTATTTGATCCTTTATCATATGGTCATGGAAGGAACCCATATCCCTTCCTTTCCTATGACCAAAGTGCACTACATGGGCTACACATAGTTGTATGATCATCAAATTGGATAGTGGTCTTAATGTTCATGTTTCCACATGGAGAATATCGAGGAAAAAAACATGGGGTGTAGTCCTTCTAAGCCTCGAACATTCAATCATCATATCAGATTTCCATGGTTAAATAGATAATAGTATGGCATGTTAAATTTGGATATTGTAGTTCTAGGTAATAATATCTAAAATCAGAAGACTAATGATAGATTGGAGGGTTTAACATGGTTTGGTGCATAGTGGTGGAACATGGGACTGTAACGTAGAACCCCCTTATTGGTTTAGATCTACTAAGGCACATGGGAGAATGCACTGGATCAATTTTGTAACATTAATAAATTGAATCATAATCCTTGTAGTATCTTAGACTAAATAGAATATTTTTAAGATGATTTTGATGATGTTTGATAGTCCAATTTGAATAATATTCAATAAAGAGTAATTTTGAGCTTATGATGACTTATCATTGTCCCAACCTTTGATAAAATACTTTTACTGGTGATATGGACTCACTACATCATTTATTTTTAACTATAAAAAGTGATAAAATGATTTAGTTATGGTGGCATGATTGAATTACTGATGAAAATTTAGGAAGTTAGTATTTAAGTCAGTTATAATTCCACATGTGGATGTTTTGATGAATTGGACTACATGGAGACATCGTGAATTACTTTTAGATGACATGAGATTCCTATAATTATATGTACTACTTAGGGAGTACATGAATAAATTATGATGATGATTGTAATCATTAAATAAAATATTGTTTATAATTTGTGAGATTATGTGAAACTCAAGATAATGTGATGTTGGATTCACATGAATGTCATGTATTTATCTATTAATATAACATTAATAAAGAAGATATATTATGATATTATATATATATGATTCTTACTTCTAAGTGATAATTTATATACTATGAATAAAGTTAATGATATGAACTTATAATGCATGATGAGTAATTCTTATGATGATGTGAACTAATGAGACTTGTTATGAAGTAGACATCATATGATGATTTTGTGGGATGAAAATATGAACTTGAATTGAATATGTGGACTATGATCATGGATGATACATAAATATTATATTGATGACATGGTATTCAATTGTAGATGTTATGAATAATTAATGGATTATGTGCATTTCTTATGATTAAAACATGGAATGATGATATCAATCTCATAATTTGAAGTAGTGAATTTATTAAGATAATTATGAAGATAAATTATGTTAATGGAGTCAAAATATCATGATTATGTTTTGAATGAATCGTGATAATGTGGGTATGATCTTATGATACAGATATAAGAATTATTAATATGGTGATTTTTTGAATCATTAATGATCTTGAAATGAAAATGACTTATCATTGAATTTTAGTGTATTGAAGGGTATGGAAATCAATTAACCTATCATTGGATTTTAATAGGCTAAAGGATATGAAAATATTATAGGATTATACAATGAACCCTAGATATTATATGGAATTTCTGGGTGACAGATATATTTATCATAGATTAGATAGGGTGATTTCATTGTTCTCTCACCATACTTTGTATATGTGAAACATTTTATTGCTTAGGGTATATCGATGGAGATGATAAATTAGAGTCTCTACTCTCATACTCACTTACTTACTTGGGTTAGATACAAAAACATCTAAGCATTTATTATTTTATCATCCATTATATCTAACTATGAACTCCATTTGAAAAAACACATAGGCATAGCCTGGTTAGAAATATCCCTTTCTCATCTACCATAATCTATAATAAAAACATAAAATAAGTATATAGTGCCCATATAGCAGGGTGAGTATAAATGTACTCAATGGGCATATCCCAAACAATATACTCCACACACTCAACATGAATATAAAATGAAATGTTACCAAGAAATTGAAGATCAACCAAAAATAGAATTCAACATAATTATATGTAAGTTAGATATCATAGATATGAATTGATCTACCCATACAACGGTGAATAAAACTACCAAACACGATCATCCCTAACACATGGTTATATCTAATGAAGTATTGTGTGCATGCATTGCAATATGTGAGAGAAAACCTATGAACAATGTTTATTACTCGTGTTTCCCTAAAATATTTTAGTATCTCACAATAAACAACTCTCTACAAATAAATTCCTTCATATATATTACACACACATACATAGACAAAATTTCACTAAAATTAGGGGCCTAAAAACCACACCCTTATCCATTAAAGAATGTTGTTGAAAAACTATGGGACTGCACAACTTTTAGAAATTTATTATCAAAAGGGTTTTCATAACCATAATAAGGAGGATCACACACTTCACAACCTAAATATAGGTATAGGTACACCTTAAATATGTGTTTGATTCTATGAAGGATTTCACAACACTAATCATAGGGTAAAAATAATGGAATTCCATGACTCCAATAAATATTTTATAGAGGATAACATAATGTGAAATATAATTTTGTGTAGAGGTATTCCTAAATTCCATGATTATCAAATCTCTGATGATGGACATTGTATATAATGCCCTCATACTAGGTTGTCACTAAGATAAACTAGAGATGGTGGTTAACTACAATGCAATCATTAAACTGATAAAACATTCATCAAATTGTATGTATAACTCCATTACTATAAGGGATGAATCCATTTATAAATATTTATAATCAAATGAATTTATTAATCCCTAAAATATTCTTTATTCATCCACATGATGGGAATACACCTCCCTCAATGTCACATCATCGCATCAACTCAATATCAGTACTACATTGTCAAATATTAGAGGGGGTCTCTCAATAGGGAAAAATTAAATCCTATGCTCACTCTATAGGAGTTGAGAAGCATCAGTACTCACACTATCTAAATACCTTATGAGTATCCAAATTTCCATTTGATTCTAGTGTATATCTCATAATGTTCCCAATGGTTAAAATATGACACACTACCCTCCACTTGGTTAGCACTACATTGCAAGGAGTCCCAGGGAGATCTCAGAACAGCATATTAATCTTCATTTCATTTTTTGAACATGATTCCACATCAATAATTTAATTTCAAATAGATAAATATCATTGAACATAAGCTATAATAAACTAAAAAATGAATTTAAACCATTAGAAAAAAATCATTTCCATTTGATCTATCATCATAATAATTTTATCTCACTTCAATTAAAACTTATGTTTTTGTAGAAAAATAATGTATTCATTAATATATAATGAAAAAAAAATTAATGAAACATAAATATACTAGATATGGGATGAGAAATAAAGAAATCATCTAAATTACCACTATTATCAGAGTCTTACCCATATCATAAAATGTGGAAACAATCCACATCAAGAAAGAGTTATGATGAAATACTTGAAATCCTAATAGTAAACGTAACCCATTTTAAAACTCATCAAAAAAATTCTTATGAAATTATGAAATTGATTGAGTTACCTAAATCATTTTATGGAATAATTATTTTAGATATAATGATAACCAAATGAATACCACCACTAGATATATTGGGAAAAATTAAGATCAACCCAAAACCACTATATCATAATCACTATTTTCATGAACCCACCTGCTCTATCCATCTTTCGAACACTCGAGTTGGCCCGTGATAGGGCTCAGGGGGTATTATCAATCACCCTAGGCTAGAGACAAGTGCCAGGGCATAAAAACAACCAATGAGAATGGTTTCACCTTAAATCAAAGTTAATGCACAACATAAAATGGTTATAACCAATACATATTTGGGAGGTCTATACGGAAAAAATAATAAGTAATATAAATATTTTAAACAATTTAAATTAAAATCAATACAATAAACTCACATCTAAATCCATAAAATTGAACAACCATTATCTTTAAAATCCAAACACTATATATATAAATAACCACTGATTAAATAAAATAAAATAAATAGGGTTATACGATTTGAACATTGTAATAAGGAAAATAAATAAATAAAAATAAATATTATCCTCTTAATGATCCCAAGGGACCAATAATGCCCAAAATAATAAATTATCCATGAGAATCCAAGAGAAAAATTAAAATCCTGCAACTGAAATGTAATATAGGTGTGATTATAAACAAGCTCAGTAGGTTACCACCCACCTTACCAAAAGCCCAACCTTTAATTATAAACCCATTTCAATCTAGTTTAAATTACTTTAATAAAATATAGGTTTTCCGTAATTACATATATAAAGGACAATAACACATCAATATGGTTTCATAACCTTTTATATTTATTTTTATTAAATGTAAATAATCTCTTTGAAAGTTTTTCTTTAAAAACATGCATGACTTATAAAACAACTCTTTTTTATTTAAAACAATCTTTTTAAAAATATTTCCAAAATCCTTTTAAAAACCAGCTCACACTGCATGAATAAAAGATTAAATGATGGAACCACATTATAAATAAGATAAAGTAAATGAAAGAAACCAATCGAAGGTTTCACAAACAAATAAAACCAATAGGGTAATATAAAATAAGATTAAGAGAAACCCATATGTAAAACTACCAACTAAGGGATAAGTTTCAAGGGATACACCCTAGGTCCTAAAGTGATATAGTTCTAGAATTTACCAAACACATACTAACCTATCAGCCTATAGTTCATCCTAATACAACCCACCCAACTATCATTCACCCACCCTCATTAGGGGGGGGAATTCCTAAATATCCCTAACATATAACACAACTAGGGGAGGCACTGATAGTGTGAGACTACCTTATACAGAATAAATATAGACTTTCCACATATTTACTTGAGTTCCCATAACAAAATAAAAATTTAAAGTGAGAAATAATCATCAGTGGTCAATTGATATAGTGAAGCATATTTTTCTTACCTATTACACTATTTTTAAGATAAAAAATATAATAGTGATACAATCCAAGATCCAAAGGTTTGGTATCCTGGGAAAAGTAGGCTCATACATCACTTGTACATAATAAAATATAAAAATTATTTAAATCCTTATTCTTTATCCTCCTAAAATATTTCACATTCTCCTTATTATATGTAATCACCTAAGGATATACATCAAATAAAGGGGTGATCTAAAAGTCCAATAAATGGAGGAATAAGGAACATGAATCAATAGTACATGGGTGAGCATAATCAACATCATAATATCATAAGAATAGGATCATCATCATAATAATGAGGGAAATATTTGATTAAGGCATTGAATGTGTATTGTGAATAATAATGAAACATCGTAACATAGTGTTCAAATACCACACATAGTTGTGAATAAATTTAACATCATGTTCACACATAACATATGTGAATAAATCATGACATCACAATTGTGAAAAAAGCTAGCATCATGTTCATGAACAATACATGTAATATCATGATAATATCACATTAGTAAATGAATTAGAGGGATATATAATTTCAATCCCACCTGTAACATCATAAAATTCTTATAATCATGCATGACACATGGAAAGATAACAAATAACACTCATAGTCATGAAATAAATCCATGTAAAGGAATAGGTTTCATAAATTATTTCACATATTATACTTTATGTAATAACCTTTGGGGTTCCCAAGTGAATAATAGAGATTATAATTTGGCATAAAAGATCATTTTTATTTGAATAATAAACAAATCAAGAGGAGTTAAAGGTGTGTTTTGGAAAAAATCAAGTATTTTTTATAAATTTTTGTATATGGATTAGAAATCATTTTTTCCAGGTAAAAACATGTATATCACAACAAAGAGAAGGTAAATAATATTGAAATTACATTTTAATTATATTATATGAAAATACATAATGAAAATTATGATAAAGTTTCCATAACCAAAAAGAGAGGGAGTTGGGTTTGAGAATCCCCTAACCTTAAATCCCTCTTTATTTTGTTTATTTTTCACATCCTGAATAAGAAACATAAGTTTTTTAAAACATGGAACAACAAGTTAATTATGTTAATTTTTTCACTCTTTTTTAATTTTAATCATTTAATTCTATTCCTTAATCCCCTTTGTTAAAGGTGAAACGTTTTGATATCATGTTTTCCTTAAAATATCTCATTTATCTTCAATTTAATGATCTTGCTTAATTTTTATTTTTAAATTATTAATATTAGCTAAAAAAGTTTATAAATACTTATATGTATAAATTTATTTATTATAAATAATTTTTTATGATCATATATGATGGTTGTGATAATTAGAGAGTTGGAAACATCCTTATAGGCGGTTAACCAACTATTGATAAGGAATTGCCAAAAGTGGAGAGAAGTATAAAATATAAATACATTGTAAATATAACCATCAAAATAGGTTTAAATAATTAATATAATGTTAATATACTTCTAAATTATTCTTATAATATTTGGTTTTGAAATTAATAAAGAAATAAAGTGAGAGAATAAAAAAAATGAGAAGAAAAGTTGATGAAAACTTGCCCTCTTCTCTGTGTTTCTCCTTTTCTACAGCACTAAACTCCTTGAATGCTTGGATTTTGTTAATCTAAAACATCAATAGGGATTATAATTAGATTTAGATATGGGATTTGGGTTGATCCTTGTATTTGGTAAGTGAGGGACAAGTGTTTTTTCAAGGGAGGGGTGTGGGGTTATTTATACTTGAGGAGAGGGGTATTTTAAGGATAAAATATTGAATAAATTATTATATCCAAGGTAAACCTTTAAATAGTAATATTTTTTAAATTATGAAATATATTTGAATAAAATAACATGATTTATTTATTTTTAATCGTTTTATAATTTTAATTTATTAGTTTAATCAAAATGAAAGGATAAAAATGAAAAAAAATGTTTATTTAAAGGGACACTTTAGACTTTTAGGCTTCGGAAAATACTTTTTAGGTTTGAGAATCAAGTTTATTATTTTTAAATGACCTATTTATATTATTAAATTTATTTTTGGCTTAAAATAACCAATTTAAATATTAAGTCATTATTACACCATCATTACATCATAAAACATGTAGTTTTGAAAAATAGTATTTTTATTATTCACGTAAAAATAGAAGTTCCTTAGAAAATTATCAAAAATACACCCTTGGAAAATTTTGATGAGATAATTCTAAAAATGGAATTAATTTTATCAAAATAATTTTATAACATGGGAAAACCTACCTCAAAATAAATTTAAATGTTTTATAACGTCAAATGCGAGAGGAACAAAGCTCGAAGAAGACATTGCATGCCCTAACACCAAAAGAACCATAAAAATCAGGTCAAAAAAACACCCTGGGGTTCATACATGAGAGTAAAAATAATGGGGATAGAATAAATCAATGGGATAGGAATAAATAAGAGAATAGGAGACCCTACCTTGGTGTTTTTACCTAGAATCATGAAGAAATTGTGTTGAATCACCATGGAAGAGGGGATATCAAAGGCGGGGAGGTGCGCACGAGGGGGTACCTCCCTGGGATGTGCATAGAATGAGTTAGAGGAGGGGTGAGGGTTTATTTTAGTTTAGGTTTTTTAGTTATAATATGGGGTAAAAGTATAAATTCAAAAAAATTAAAAATTGGGTGACCCAAATTGTTTGGTTACATGGTTTAGTAAATTGTGTTCCAACTATACGAAGGATAGTGGAACCTCCAAAGCATGTCACAAAGTTTCCCCTAGAACCCCATATGGTTTCACTAACTATAATCTTACCATTCCCAGTTTCACTATCAATTTTAAACCTAAATACATGGTTTATATATGGTTACTCCTAATCATGTGGGCAAACTGTGAAACACTCAAAAGGTGACCAAAAAAATTAAATTCCAGGACTAAAAATTTATAAAAAAATTAATTCCCCAAATTAATTATATCTATAGTGTCATAGGGTGTGATAAACTCCCCTCCAAGACACTTTCTTCCCCTATAAAGTCTTTAAAAGGAGTGAAAGTACCTGATATCAATCCCCAATCACACCTCATGGATTGAGGTGATTTGGGCAGTGAAACTACTAGGGAGAACCTAAGGAAGAAAACCATTGATAAAAAATTAATCCCCACAAAAAAAACATTCCATAATCCTCAAATATACGAGACGTCTCCAAGATAAACTATACACGATCAAGATGGAAGTCCAAGGAGAGATTGGGACTAAAAATAGGTCTCCCTCCATTTATAAATTCTATAAATGGTTTGTAGATAACAAAACTCATCACGAGACCAAATCCTCAAGCATGAGAATTCATAATCAAGAAATTTTCAAGATCCATCCATAATTATAGAACATGGTCACTCACTAAATAGTTATCTCTAACTTCCCAAGGCGAACACATCCTAAAGGAAATCCACATATATAAACCAACCTATCACTAAACTCAACATGCATCTCAGCCACATGACCCATGAAGAACAAACCATGTGCATACCTCAATAATAACCAACATGAGTTCCAAAACCCAAGTTCCTCTACTCAACTTGGTCATAATAGGACCTCAACTATATGGTCACAATCTCATGGATACCCACAAAATAATTAGCATCATTAGGTGCTCACACAAAACAACACTGGTCTTAACTACCCAAGAACAGACCCCAAGGTATTACCATGGTCAAACCAACAAGAAACAAACCTCTAAAAATCTATACCACAATCATGGATCACAACCACCCTAAGAAACCACAAACACACCCAACCTTGATTAGGCTTATAACATCCTGAGTTTTTGAGTTGGGTTAAAAATTACTCTCGATTTGAACTTTTCAATTAGTGGTTATGCTAGTTTTCGTTTCATTGATAGGAACTTAATTATGAGAGTTCCATCAGCTTTATATGATGATTTTAGGTTATTATAGAGGCTTGTAGAGTGCCTAAGGTGTTTCAAGAAGTTTTTGGGAGCATCAAAAGCCAAATTTCCTGTTTTTGGTTGCAGTCTGAAGGTTCAAGGTTTAGGGTAAACTGTGTGGGCCCTTCTAGGTAACTATGCATCATATTTTTGAACCTCCAAATGGTTTTTGTAAACCATTCAAGGGAGGAACATAGTCGTGAGAGGGGCTCTTCAGTAATGGTATAGGCTTCTGCACAGTTTGTGCATGGTTAGAGAAAACCATGTGGAATGTTGCACAGGTACCACCACTTAAGCAGTACCTATACATTGTATCTCACATGGTTTTCACACAATTTGGAAAACTGTGTGGATCCATTAAAGGTGTAAAATTACACTTTTACCCCTCTTCCCTATTTCTTCTATTTTTCTCTTTTCCTCCTCCTAGGTTTCATGTGCAGTAAGGTAAACCCTTCCTTTCTTATTCTCCTTTAATTTGATCTATATCCTTATTCTTTTGTCTGTTATTCACTTTGTTAAAGGATATATAACCCCCTAAATAAGGCTAAACCCATACATACTTCCTCTAATATTTGTTTTCAACTCATGTAATTCTAAGTCTATTTGATTCTCTTCGCCCTATTTCCAGGTTTCTTGGAAGAAACTTAGATCTACGCCAATCTTATTTAAGTTAGAGCTCGATATTATATGTACCTACGTCTATGAGTTCAAGGTTGGTGGTGCATACCTTGATTTGTGTTTTTGTGAACATTTTGGGGGAACAAATTTTAGCATTCCTTGGGAAACTGAGTGAGACCTATCATGCTTTATATTAAAATGATTGTATGGCTATATGGGATTCCTTTAGGCATTCCCTAACCATTTTCATGGGTGTGGGGCCGGGTTAGAGGTCATAGACCAATTTGGGTGTAATTTTGGGATGTGTTTTGGTCTAAATTGAATTTTTTTTCATTTAAATTTAATTGTTTTAATTTAATTGAAGTGAAATATATATGTGTGGCATGTTGGTATTGAATAATTCAATTTCATTAAATTGTTATGTTTATCTAAGTTGGTTAATTCAATCATTTTAAGTTGAATTGTCTATTTAAGTTTCTTTATATATATTTTAAATTCCTTTGATGCTTGGAATGTAGAGATACCCAAGGGGTCATGATGATCTTGGCCTAGGATAATAATGGCATGGCACAACCATTGGGATTGAGGCGATGAGATCATATGGTTGGGCTTGACCCAGTTTTACTTGAGTGGTATTGACCACAGGATTGGGCGTCATGGGAATCAGTTTGGGGTGGTGAGGCTATCAGGTTGGGATTTTCCTATGATATTGGGATGGGAAGGCCATAAAATTTGAGTGACATGGTCACAAGGGAATGAGGTGATAGTTTTGATGTGGATTAGGTTATTTATTTGGTGATTTCCACTCATCTGTGATGGACAAAGCACCAAATTGAGTCATGTTCACATAGGTTGACTATATTGATGAGGTGGTTTTAACCACTCGAGTGGGTAGAGGCCCCCAGTAGTTTTGGATTAGGTGATTATGGTTTGGGGATGCTTTCCATAGAAATCCATATGGAAGGTTAGGAGTCTTCGGTTGATAGTGGTGTGGTTATCGGTTGGGGACTGAGGTTCTCCGTGCTTGAGGCCATGGGGATAGATTTATATTTGAGGACAGACATCATCATTCCTTTGGATGTTGTTCTTTAAGCCAACAGTGAATATTATTTCAGGAAAGATATTGTTGTTCCTCCAGTTGTTGGTCCTTGGGTTGATGAGTGCTTTTGAGAAGGGGTCCATGGGACCAGGTTACTTTTTCCTTGGGCATACCTTTGAGACGTTAGTACTTATTGAGATATGAGGTGTCAGGAAGCACGTGATGTCGAGTTACTTAATTTGAGGTGGAACCTGAGGTTTCACCTAGGTTGTGATATCATAGGTACCTTGGGCCATGGGGCAAGGACCTTCTTCTATTCTGGGATTCTAGTGTTGGCTGAGGTAAGTGATGGTTTCCTGGCGGATGTTGAGAACTAGGTAAACCTTATTTGTTTATTGCATCATACTGCTTACTTTTCATTATTAATCATGTATTCTTAAACAAATATTCTAGGTACACACCACTCAATGGTATCCTACTGATACTCATCTTACACTCAGCATGAGTCCCTCGATACATGGGTAGACTTTATGAATTTACATTCAGGTAAAGGATCATCCTCAAGAGATGGATCTTAGTAGCTACTTGCATGGATTTTAGCACATTACCTTGAGGTCATTCCAGTTGGATATTTCCTTTTGTTATGTTCTGTTTTAGTTTACTCTTTTGTATCAGCATTTTATATATGTATATATACTATTAGTTATCCATTGGTGCCCCTATTTGAATATTAACATGTAAGACCTGTTATTGATGCATGCTTGTTCTGTTTAGTTGATATAAGTGGTGTGGTCATGTTGATCTATTTATTTATCTTCTGTTGTAGTTATTTATTTATTACTTATACTATTTATTATTATTGATTATTCTTCCACCAATCACGGGTTTAGTTCAATTATGTTGAGTTATTTATTCCCCTACATGTTATACATTATTACTCAGACCAGTATTAATATCTTTTTCTAGGGGGTATAGTCTCCCCAAATTGTTAAATTACACCCTCACTGGTAGTCGGAAACCTTCGGTGTATAAGGAGGCGTGCCTAAGGCCAGTGGAACCCAGCCTGATAGAACTATTTGGGTGGCTAATTAGGTTTGGGATGCTACAAGCGGTATCAGAGTAGTTCTTGACTAGGATTTAGTGGCAACTTTGGCTAGTTACTAATGATATCGAGACTGCCTTTTACTTTCCTACTGGTTTACTATTTGGGTTATGGTAAACTGTAGATTTGGTTGTGTTTGGAACTAGATTTTGAACTCATTATTGGGTGTCTAAAATCACATGTACAAGGGAATTATTTAGTTACCTTGGGTTGTAATGTTATTCTATTTTTCTCAGTTATAGTTTATATGACTTCCACCTCAGTGGGTCTTTTGTAATGTGATGATATTGGTTATGATATGAGACATAGACCATTGACCTGGTATGGTAACAGACGAGTTGGAGCTTGGCCTAGTGAGGCAAGGTGTAATAGCATGCTTGTTTGGCTTTTGGTAGGCACATTTTAGGGTATTTCAAATTTATAAATGCATGTATTCTTTAAAAAGTGATTATATGGTTGCATTGTTAAGCGCATCAAATTAGTTGTTTAATTTTTACTAGAATTTCTACAGTATAACAGCAACCCTAGGTCATCTCTCGACAGAGCCTTAGATAATTAATTTAAAAAAGAGGGTTTTGATTATGAAAATATAAGGGGAATGAGATTTTGGAAAACATTAGGTTTGATGATTAAAGATGACAATAGAAAACGAAAGTGATAAAACAAAGTATAAATGAACAAGATTAATTAATCATGATCAAGCAGGGGAAGTCTCATGATACTCATCCTTCATCACTTCAAGAGAAAGGGTGTAGATATTTTAATCCCTGGTTTGTAAAACCTAGTACCATAATGTTACTGATTTTATGCTAGGATGCCTCCTGGGGTTCAGTCGAAAACACACAATGATTCACCGAACACCGCCGATGATTGGGTGATTTGTGTTCGAATTCATAACATAAACTCACCAAGGAAACACATGAAGAACTCTATGTTCTATCCAGGTTTGTATGTTATTTATTTGTGATACCATGAAATAAATTTACATGGCCTTTTCATAGTATTCTTCATATTGAACCAGAAGGAGTGGGGTTGATTAGGGGAGATCAACTTGGTCTCCACTATTTTAGACCACCTTAAATGATTGTGTACCTTACCTAAAGCCCTGTTTTCTTTGGGTTTTTTTCTCCTTTAATAAAAATGCAGTTTGTGGTGAGGTTAATGAGGGAGGAAAAAGGGATGAACTATGTGTGGAACGTCACATGAAAGGGTACCCACAAACATGATCATTTGAGTTTGAGTATAAAATACCAGTATATAATTCAATTAAATAAAAAATGTAGGATTAAGAAAAACAACATATAACCTATAATTAAAAATATCATTAAAAATAATACAAACATGAAGCTTGGTATTGCATCACGTTCCTCCCTGGGTGATCACAAGGGGTTTAGAAATCCATGGGAGGGGAGGAAGAAGAAGATGTTGAAGTAGTACTTCCCATAGACTCTAGAACTTCTAGGGATGATTAGAAGACCCCTTCGGGACTCCAAAATGGAAACACCTTTCCTCCTGGTCAAACATTCAAATGAGGTGCCCATGGTGCCTTTTTATATCCAAAATGGTAAGTGGTGTTGGGAACCCATATTTTGAGAAACCACATTAATCGTGGTTTTAGACCACTAGAAAATATAATATAACTTTGTAAAAAACTATAAACATATTACCCCACCTCTTTAATATCTTCACTGAAATTTTAGCACAATTTGGACAAGTAGAGTATGAGATATGGACAGATCACAACACACCACTTTTGACTTCGTGCGGATTTGTTGTGCTAGACAGATTGGTTCGGATGGGAATCTTAATGTAAGAATTGGGATTTGTATCCTTCATGAAAGTTGTATCCTACTAAACTTCTAATAATTCCACAAAATCTCAGCCCAATTGGACACACAATTCAATATCATCATGTGGTTGAGTCCATAGATGTTCTTGGATTCCTGCGCAAATTGGCCCATTTTTCATCAACTTCATCTTAGGCCTTACAAATCACCTCAACCTATAATAAAAACATCAAAAAAAGTAAAATATCCCTTTGTGATAGTGATAATGATTAAATTATAGAACCAAACATGAAGTAAAACTTATTATTATACTTGTAATTTTTAATACAAAATCAGTTTAATACATTGGTATAAGGGTGAAATAAAACAATGAATCGTGGTATGATCATTATACCATGTGATAAATATAAAATTCCATGTTAATATGTGAAATGACATGTTAAAAAAATGTGATATAAAACTGTGATATGCATTGTAAATTTTTATGACATGAAATATGTATATGTGAAATTGCATGTGATGTGTGAATTGAGATTGTCTCTTATAAGATAAGGAAGGTACTATGGTTGAGGTGATGTTTATCACAAGGATTGGGTGACTTGGTCATCGGTTTAAGGTAATGATGGTTTTTAGTACGGCCATGGCCTAAGGTACTATTGATACTTGGCTCTTGTATGGGTGGGTAAGGAGGCCATGAGGTCATGATGTTTTAGGGTATGGTTACGATAGGGGAGAGTAAGGGTAGTTGTTATATGCTAATTTTTATACTTTAATTATCTAAATTTATGTATATATATATGTGGTTTGTCTGAACATTTGATGGTATTCAGAGGGTTCCTCTTAGATGGATCAGATGGAGCATTAGGTGGGTGATGATACAGTGCTGCAGGTGAATGATTAGGTTCAGACCCCTGAGGGTCAGGCAGAGCAAGTACAGGCTTAGAGGTAGGCTTAGGCTCGGGTACAGGCAAAGGTTATAGTACAGGAAAGTTCACCACCAAATCTTATATCATTTAGGTCGTGGATTGATGATCAGCTCTAAGCGAGACTAGTCTATGTGATCTAGGGATTCGACAGCAGTGCTCAGGGAGTAGATCCATCCATGGATTATCTGACTTGAGAGTTCCAATTGCAATAACCGCCGATTTTTAGGGTGAGGGTGGTCCAGAAGTGGCTAAAAACTAGATATAGAGCATAAAGATGATCTTCAAGCAACTCAATATGCCTTCGGGGTGGAGGTTCAAGCAGGAGATGTACATGCTCAGAGGAACAAAAAAGAACTGGTGGGATGTGCGGGTGTTGGTAGGGTGACATGAGGGACTGGACTAGAAGGATTGTGAGGATAAGTTCGTCGAGCACTTTTTCCCAGAGACGCTGATGGTGGAGAGAGATTAGTAGTTCTTGATCCTTCAACAGAGTGGCATTTCTATCATGTACTATACAGATACCTTCACTTAATTGTCTCTCTTCTCACCTGGTATGGTAAGAGATGACACCTTGAGGGTGAGGTGCTTCGAAGATGGTTTACGGCATGATATTCAGGTGAAGGTAGACATCTTTAGGCTAGACTTTTTCTTAGAGGCGGTGAATCGGGTGATCATAGCGGAGGGAAACCTAACAGAATGGTCCTACTTGAGCTGGTCAGTAGCTTTATGTGATGTTTTAGGTAGCTAGCACTACCACAAAAACAGTTTTTTCCGGTACCAACCTTTATCAGCGCTAACGAAAAAGCGCTGATAAAGGGGGGTCCCTTTATCATCGTTTTTTTAGTAGCGCTGATAAAGGGTCAACTTCAAAAAAAAATTAATATATAAATATATAAATATAGTTATATTGATATAAATATAATATATAATTTTTAAATATATTTTAGATAAGTATAAATATACATTTACACTTAATATACTTAATATATAAGATATTTAGCGAAAATGACATATAAAAAAATTCAAAAAATATTTTTAATTAATAATTTTCAAATTATTATTGATTAAAAATCATTTAGTAACAATTTGAAGACACAAAAAATCAAAACAATTAATAAAAGATCTAAAATAAGTTGAAAATGTAACTCAAACTTCAAACGGCCATAATTTTTTATCCGGGTGCCCATTTGAGCTCTACAGCATATCAAATTGAATCCTACGACGAGATCTACACGCTGGTGACCCAGGAAAAGCCTCTGTCACATTTTTTTTAGCCCAAAAAAGTCCCAGAAGGCCTCAAAAACTGAGTTTTTAGTCGGGGTACTCCAATTTTTTAACATTTTGTGGATTTTCAGCCTCGTTTAAGGGGGTATTATTGGATTTTTTTGGTGGGGACTGAATTTATTCCAAGGTATTACATTCATATTGATATTATGTCTTTGAAATTTTATCTTTTTTTATAATGCACTGTTATTTATAATCAAATATATAACAATATATACATATTTTTTATATATTCACACATAAAAATTTAATTATAAATATAAATAATAAAATATATTTACATATAAAATATATTAACTTTATCTAAATAATAACTAATATCAATTTTATTTAAAATACAAATATATGAATATTTATATACCTATATATTAATCTAACTATATATGTACCTATATAATGTGTGTGTATCTATTTGTGTGTGTCTATATATTAACAAACTGATATATATTATATATATATATATTCTAACATATGTATATGCATATATATTTATATATATATATATATATATGTATAATTATACTTATAGAAACACACACACACACACACACACACATATATATATATATATCTGTGTGTGTGTGTGTTGTATATATGTATTTATTTACACACACACAAAAAAAACATATTTTATAATTATATTGAAAACTAATCTTATAAATATATATTAATATACAAATAAATATATGGATAAAAAAATATAACTAAATATATATAAATAAATAGATATAACTAAATATTAATATACGAATAAATATATAAATATATAAATATAACTAACTATACATATATTAATATACAAATAAATATATAAATATATAAATATAAATATATATGTATATATATATATATATATTAATACAACTATATAAATTTATTTTAATACATGAATAAATATAACTATATATATATATATATAAATAGATATATCACTAGTTGGAGAACAAATCGATTTAGAGGAGTGGTAAAGGCTTAGCGTGCATAGGGGGGAGGTCTTGAGTTCGAAACCTGGTGGAGGTAGGCCTAGGCGCGTGCATGGGTGAATTTAAGGAGGAGGATAGCACTGTTAAAGGGTCCAAATCACTGATAAAAGTTGGGGCGTCGTGGCTGGGGCTTGCAGGGGTGCTGATAAATGGGGGGGCAAGCGCTGTTAAAAGTCCCCTCTGATTTACATATTTTTTAAAAAAAAAAATTAATTTTTTTAATTTTTTTTAAATTTTTTAACTTTTATCAGCGCTAAAAAGAAAGCATTGATAAATGACCCTTTTATCAGTGATTTTTGGAGCACTGATAAAGGGGACCCCCCCCCCTATCTTCTCCAACTTTAACAGTGCTTTTCTAACACTGTTAAAGGCCTTTTTTAGCGCTGATAAAAGGTGTATTTGTAGTAGTGTAGAAATGAGGTCAGGATGAGTTCTAATAGGGTGGTTAGGACAAGGTATCAGCTAGACCACCTTGTGGTAGCTCTATAGTGGTTTGGTTTTAGTGTGGGTATCCAGGACATGTCTGGATCAATGTGATTGTCCTCCAAAGGAGTGTCAGTCATGTGGACAGGTTATACACCTTGAGAGGTTCTACAGGAAGACTTCTCAGATAGATTATAGTCAGTGAACAGGGTAGAATCATCATTCTGAGGTCGGTTCAGGATCGATGCCAGGTGACTGTAGCTAGGGATCAACTACATGAGGAGGACGTGGCAGAGATAGTGGGACCCAACCATGGGGTTAGTGGTCGATGGATGGTGAAGCACAGCAGGGTGGTCATACGTCAAGCAGTTGATCTTCTAAATAGGTGCACACCGTAGAGCTTCTAGGGTCAGAGCAGGCTGGTGAGTCAATGACAGTCAGAGGTACGTCGTGGGAATGGCTGTGATTTGTTTTTTTTTTTTTGTATGGCCTGTTGAGGCATGTCTATTTTGAGTGCACGAGGTGCACATGCTATATGTGTACTAACCAGATATTGGTCAATATGTTGGCACTATATCAGGTGTGTGATTATATATATATATATATATATATATATATGAGGTGTGTGGCACTAGGTTCTACACTTGAGCATCATTGGATGTGAGTTTTGAGGTGTTTTGGCATCGAGGCATCGAGGATGCGAGTTACTTGAGGTTTGAGGCATCTGGGAACCTTAATGTTGTGGTATTTGATTGAGGTGTGAGGCACTGGGATTTTTTTGAGTATCCATGGGATGAGGGACCTCATGGTTCCATATATGACATGGGCTCAAGGCAGGAACTAATGGGGTGTGGGATTTGAATGGGTCTCATGTATGGAACAGGAGCACTTGGTGAGGTGTGGGAGTGACAATGCATCACGGGAGGACCATGAGTCTAGAAAATAGGTTGATGGACCTTTTTTTAACTTGATTTTTGGGTCAGTTGAGATCGGGTTAGGCAATTCCTAAGGTGGGGAGCCCCTCCTTGAGGAAGTTGACCTCTACCTTTCAGACCGGGGTAGTCCAGGTTAGATTTTACAGGGATGGGTATGTTTAGTACCATCTATGGGTTTCATTTGATAGCTTGGGGATGAGATATGTTAAGTTAGGGATATTGTAACATCTCGAGTTTTTGAGTCCGGTCGAAAATCATTCTCAGTTTGAACTTTTCAATTGGTGGTTATGATACTTTTTGTTTCATTGATTGAAACTCAATTCTGAGAGTTACATTAGATTTATATGATGGTTTTGGGTTAATCTAGAGGATTGGAGAGTGACTTGGGTGTTTTGGAAAGGTTTTGAGAGAATTGGAGGCCAAATGGCATGTTTTGGGTTGCAGGCTAAAGGTGCACGGTTTAGGGTAAACCATGTGGCCCCTTCTAGGTAAATGTGTGACACATTTTTAAACTACCACATAGTTTTTGTAAATAATTTGAGGGAGGCGCATGGCTATGCAAAGAGATCTATAGTAATTGCATAGGCTTCCACACGGTTTGCACACAGTTAGAGAAAACTATGCGGAATGTCACATGGGTACTGCCGATTAGGAAGTACCTATGCGTTGTAGCTCACTCGGTTTGTGCATGGTTTGGAATACTATGTGAGTAAACCATGATTCCCCATTAAAGGTCTAAAATTACACTTTTATCCCTCTTCACTATTTCTTTTATTCTTCTCTTTTCCTCCTCCTTGGTCTCACGTACAGTAAGGGAAACCCTCCCTTTCCTCTTCTCCTTCAATTTGATCCATCTCCTTTCTCATTCATCTGTTCTTCAGTCCATCAGAGGCTATATAAACCCCTCATTAAGGATAACCCCATACATACTTCCTATTCTCTTTGTTTTTTTCTTATGGATCGCTAAATCTGTTTGAGCCGTTTTTCCCTATTTTCAGGGCGCTTGACAGAAACTCAGTTCTACGCCAATCGAATTTGAGTTGGAGCTCAATATCGGACATGCCTATGCCTAGGAGTCCGAGGTAGGTGGTGCATACCTTGATTTTTGTTTTTGAGGACATTCTTGGGGTGTATATTTTAGCATGCCTTGGGAAATTGATTAAAACCCCTCATGATTCATATTAAATTGACCATATAGCTATACGGGATGCCTCTAGGAATTCCCTAACCCTTTCCATGGGTGTGAGGATGGGTTAGAGGTTTTTTACCACTTTTGGTGTTAGTTTAGGATGTGTTTTGGTCTAAATTGAATTATTTTCATTTAAATTTAATTGTTTTAATTTAATTGAAGTGAAATATACATGTGTGGCATGTTGGTATTGAAAAATTCAATTTCATTGAATTTTTATGTTTATCTTAGTTGGTTAATTTAATCATTTTAAGTTTAATTGTCTATTTGAGTTGATTTATATATATTTGAAATTACTTTGATGCTTGGAATGTGGAAATACCAAAGGGGTCATGATGGTCTTGGACCAGGATGATAATGGGATAGAACAACCATCATGATTGAGGCAATGAGACCATCTAGTTGGGCTTGATCTGGTTTTACATGAGTGGTATTGAACATATGATTAGGCATCGTGGATGTTGGTTTGAGGTGGATAGGTTGTCAGGTTGGGCTTGTACCATGATATTAGGATGTAAATTCCATCATATTTGATCGAAATGGTTGTAGGGGAATGAGGTTCCAATGTTTATGTGTCTTAGGTCATTTATTTGGTGATTGTTGCTCACCCGTGATGGCCAATGCATTGAATTGAGTCATGTGAACATAGGTTGACTTTTTTGATGAGATGGTTTTGACCAATTAAGTGGGTATAATCCCCTAGTAGTTTCATCTTAGGTGATTATGGTTTGGGGTTTCTTTCCGTATAAAGTCACATGGAAGGTGAGGAGCCTTTGGTTGATAACGATTAGGAAATTGATTGAGGTCTAAGGATCTATGTGCTTGAGGTCATGGGCCTGGATTTATATTTGAGGGTGGACATCTCCATTCTTCTAGAAATTGTTCTTTGAGCCAATGGTGAATATTATTTGAGGACAGATGTTTTTGTGCCTTTGGTTGTTGGTCCTTGGCTGATATGTTCTTTTGAGTAGGGGTTCAAGCGACCATGTTACTATTTTCTTAGGCATGCCTTCGGGATGTCGGTACTTATTGAGACATGAGTTGTTAGGTGTCATGTGGTGCAGGGTTACTCAATTTGAGGTGGAACCTAAGGTTTCACCTAGGATTTGATATCAGAGGTACCTTGGTTCATGGGACAGGAAACTTCTTCTATTTTGGGATTCCAGCATTGGTCAAGGAAGGTGATGGTTTCCTGGTGGCTATTGAGTGACAAGGAAACCTTGTTTTTTTATTTCATCATACTGCTTACTTTTCATTATTATGCATGCCTACATAAACACATTTTCTAGGTACAAACCACTAGGTCATATCCTATTGACACTCGTCTCACACTCTGCATGGGTCCCTCAGGATGCATGTAGACTTTATGAATTTACATTCAGGTAAAGGATCGGCCTCAAGATCTAGATCTTTGTAGTTGATTTCATGGATTTTGGCACGGGACCTTGAGGTCATGCTAGTTTTAGATTTCCTTTTGTTCAGTTTTTTTTTAGTTTAATCTCTTGTATCAGCATGCTATATATGTATAGATACTATTGGTTATCCATTGGTGCCCCTGTTTGAATATTGACATGTAAAAACCGGTATGGATACATGCTTTTTCAGTTTAGTTTCTACAAGTGGTGTTAGCATGTTGATCTATTTATTTATCTTCCGATGTAGTTGTTTATTTATTGTTTTCTCTATTTATTAATATTGATTGTGCTTCCTCCAATCGCGGGTCTAGTTTGAGTTTGTCGATTCATTCATTCCCCTACATGTTATACATTATTACTCATACTAGTATTAATATATTTTCTCATAGGGTATAGTATCCCTATCTTGTTAAATTACACCCTCACTGCTAGTCAGCAGCCTTTGGTATATAAGGAGGTGCACCTAAGGCCAGTGGCGCCTATCCTGATAGCACTGTTCGGGTGGATAATTAGGTCAAGGATGATACAAGGCTAAACCACAAGCACATACCAGCCCCAAAAGGAAGAAACTCAAATTCAAAAGGCACATATAAAACTAACATTCCATAAGAACCATTGTAGAGCCATTAAACACACAAACTGAATCAGAGATTCCTAAAAAACTCCCACTAACTCCCAATACACAAAAGTTTGAATCACCAAATAAATGAAAAAACCAAAGAGAAAATTATTAATATATTTCCACAACAATCATCTAGGACCTTACTATGTACTCATAAAGAACCTAGACCACCTGAAAATAGGAGGGATAGTGATTCAAGGAACCTTGAACCAGATCCAAGTTCTAGAAATATTCTGGAATCACTAATCAATTCCAAGTTTGGGAAGGGACACCAAATAGAGGAACTACATCTAATTATAGAGTAAATCACCCTAAAGGTCATCCCTTAGGAAATGAAATCTATCCTTTTTCACGACCTTCCTAGGAGTCAGAATTTAAATAAAAAGAGGCATGAAATCAACTAGTTCACATACCATACATCAAACCAAATAGTCCCACCATAACCAAGGTAAAAATACAAAAAAATAAACTCACCAAATTATGACACATCATTCACACTGTAAGATCTTGTGTCTGTATGGGTGTTTGGAATTCAAGGGGAAATTTGAGTTTTGAATTAGTAGATGGTCCAGATTATGAAACAAGATTTGAAATAATATTACAAGATTTGTAACACCTCAAAATAGGTATTTTTTAAATGTAATGAGGTTCTTATGAATTCCAAGGTTCTTGAGAAGGCATCAGAGGTGTCCTGGGGTGGTTGGGCTACTAATAACCAAAAGCCTACATCCACCGACTAGCCGGTGGCTGGCCAGATCCACCTACATGTTACAAGTGGCCATCAGCTCACTAATGTCCTAGAACCAGTCTCCAGTGAGGCTTTTAAAGTGGGGAAATTAATTTATTTACCCATCATGTTTTTAGGGGGTAGTGTGACATCACGCTTTATCACAGGTTGTAAAAATAAGGGGAAATATGAATTTTTTGTTCTTGAAAGTGTTTTAGGGGAAAATGGTAATTTCACCTATAAGATAATCTCATATAATTTTTATTACCAATCCATTAGTCTCAGAATAGGTTTTTTACCCTAATATAGGATTTTGGTATAAATTTGAGCTGTTCAAATTTTCACAGAATAATTAATATTCAATTAATTAAATAATAATTTATTTGTGTGTGTTAATTTAGTTGTATACTTTAAATGGAGCATCATATAGATATTACACCTCTATAGTTGAGACTAGAATGGGGGGTTTTTTAGTTTAGGAATTACCTTGTTTCGGGTGTCGGGGACCGGGCCCAGAACCCTTTTCTTTTCTTTTTTCTTTTTCTTTTTTCTTTTTCTTTTTTCTTTTTCTTTTTTCTTTTTCTTTTTTTTTCTTTTTTCTTCATTTTTATTTTTTATTATTTCTTATCTACCTTGGATTTGTGTGTATTCTCCATGGTGTACCACATTTTGGGTTCTCATCTGAGATATTTATAGGTAAATAAGAGGAGGGGATAGCACTAGGGAGCCACTACGAAGGTAGATCGGGGCTCGGTGGTTGCTTGGAATGAATCCGGGATCAAATTGTCAGTGTTTTTTGCCCATAGATAGGATTTTTTTATGTTTTATGATATAAATCCATGTATTTTAAGTTTTTTTAGTTTTAAATCCTTTTTTGGGTTTTTGGGGACCCTTGGTGGGTTGATTTGTGGTTTTTGTGGCGAAATCAGGCATTTCGAACTGTTTTGGGGGCTTCTCGTTTGGAGAAAGTTGTGTACATGAAATGTGGTTCAAAGAAAACACATTATATATTCTTAATATTCATGGAAGATGAGTTTTTGGGGACTAAATTCCATTTACCAAGGGTACATGTTGCGTAGTGGGATTTTAGGGTGTGGCCTAGTACTCAGCTAGACACCTCGTGCGGGGGTACTTGGTCATGTAGGGTACATAGCTAGTCACCATGTGGGGTTCACACCATGTAGGTATACATTCCCAGGTGGTGTACATGACTAGGTACATGGGCTAGGACCCCATGTGGGGGCACACACCATGTAATCATGTGTTTTTCATGCCGAGTGGGGTCGGTGTACACAGGAAGGTACCCGCGTTGGGGTACACACCATGTACTTTGGGAAAATACACATTGAGTGTCCTATGGAACACAACCAGGGAGTAATTTTGGGATAAACACTTCATACCTAGGGTACACACCATTTACTTCTCCTATCTTGGCATGTTTTTCCTGTTTTTCACCCTGATGTCAAAATTGTACTTGTGAGTAGTCCATTCTGAGTGTTTTTTCACATGGATCGTGATGGTGGAATCCTTTTGATGTTTAAAGGTTTCATGGATGGTTTTTTGTACTGTGAGAGTTTATTAGGAGAATTTACTTGAGTTTTGGTCTTGGAATCCTCCTGGAGGTTTGGGTTGTGAGCAGCGAGGACCGATTGAGGGTTGAGAGCTCAGGGATCAGCTTAGATCAAGTATGTCATGGTGATTTGTTTGAGTTTAATTTGGAAAGATTCTAGAAGTAGGTATTATGGTCTACCTATAAGGAGATCTTGGTTTGTCCCTATGTGTTGGGACCAGTTGCTCTAGGTCATAGTAGTTGAGTTTTAGCACCTGTGTTTGTGGATCAGAGATATTTGAGCCTTTGGGATGGGTTGACGCCTTTGGATGGAGGTTACAGTCAGGTGTCATTGTACTATTGAGATTATTTTGAAGGAATCTTGAGCATTCCCTTGTGGGATAGTTTCTAATAAAGTTATTAGTGGTTTTCATGGTTGGTTTTTGAGAATGCCTATGTGGAATAGTTTGGTTTGTATTAAGGAGCCCTTATATAGGGTCCTACTTTGAGGTGGTCATGAGGACCATTGTGAATACCCCTATTAGGGGTATTGTTCTTTTGTATGCGTCTTTCGTTACACTGTTGATCTAAAATCATTTGGAGTCCACTGAGGGATATTTTTTTATGTTTCCCATGCGATTTGTGGTAGAGTTCTTAGATGAGCTAAAGTAAACCCTCATAGGGTGTCCGGCTCTTGTTGAGGCCTTATGGGGATCCAGATCAGGTAACATGTGAGGTTAAACTAGGCTGATTTATTATAGTTATCCCCCTCTCCCTCTCTTGTTTGTGTGTGTGGCTAAGGTTCTCCTTCCCCTTTTCCTTCTTTCACACCCTTGGTTTGGGCTTCATGTTGAAGGATATTTTTAGTGATTAATGGTAATCCATTTCCTCCATTGACCTTCCTTAATCCTCTATTCTCTCCATTATAATTTTCCACTTCTTTAGTTAGGTTTTTGGTGGAAATTTCACTAGAGAATGGTGAAATATCCTATGGTTCTTGGTGATTTTTTACATCTTATCAAGATGAGGTCTTGAGACGATGTTAATCTACTATCACACATCATTTTGATGAAGTTACATCACCGTGTCAATTTTTATATGGTTTTTATTTAAAAATAAATATAAATGGTTATGGAATTGGCTATGCGCATTAGGTGTTTTTTCTAGATTGAGGCTAAGGGAATGACATGGGTCATTTGAATTCATTTGGTAATGGTTTTGATACAAGAGGTTGATCAAGACTCATGAGGATGGGCAATTATCAAGGGAGTTTTTACAATCCTAGGTGAAGCTTCTAGACTGAGACTTTTGAAAAGGGTAGAGCTTCTTCATGAGGAAGGTGGTCCTTGGAACTTTACCTATAGAAAAATGAATGTTATTTATGACGCATGGGATAATCAGTAATGCCATTGAGCTTATTAAATTAATTGATTTTTTGATTTATTTTTTTGATATAAATTAAAATTTTAATTTTAAATGTCTAGCATTAACAAACTGAACAAAGTGTCAAGGCCACTTTGGCCTTACTCACTGGTTTGTTGGTCTCATTTGTTGATGGCCAAGGCCATGATTCAAATGGTTCTCCCTTGACACATGTACTCCTTGAAGTGTGTTCCTGTATTTATGTGAGGTGGATGAGACTTAGTAGTCCTTACCTAGGGTCCCCTAAACACCTCCAAGATGGGTTGGGATGACTTGAGTTGGACAACCCTTTTAGAATGTGATATGACCCTTTTAATACTCTATATTCATTGGGAACTGTGAGCATGATGATGGGGTGAGAAATCTTTCCCTTGATATGTGTTTACCTTGGTAGTTAGACCATGGGTAGGATGAACAGGTTGGGTGAGCGGGTAAACCTAGACAACCATAGACATGATATGGTCCATGATCCATCACTTTAAACCATAGTCTATGATGCTTATCCATGAGTCTCATGAGATTTTTCAATATTAATAAACTAACTAGGAGTGTGACATCCTCTGTGGAATGGGTTGTGACTTGAGACTTGACTGAGGCTACAAACCCCCCAAGTTAGCTTCCCCTAACTTGTGTGTACTAAGAGGACCCTAAGTGGGGTGACTCTCCTTTGATCTTGCCTAGGGGTCCCTAGTAGGTGCCTCTAAGTGTTAGATCAAGCCTAACTAAGTGCGTTTGGACTTGGGTAGAGATGGTGGTGGGCATCACCTTAGAACATGTGCCAAACATGTGAGCCTAAGGGGTTGTGGGAAGTAGTGACGGGTTTAGGCATTCAATAACCCCTATCTTTTATTTATGCTTTCACTTGTTTATTTTTAATTCATTTATGTATACCCAAACATACTTCCTCAGACTCGGCCTATTGTATAGATGTGATCTAATAGTGATGTTGTGGATGCTGATAGTGTTGGAACCACTTTGTTTATAAGGTTTTATTTGTTGTAAATAGTTGTCAATGAAGGTCAAAATGAAGGAGATCAATAAGTACTCCAATGAAATGGAGGAATAAAAATTTAGATGATTGTTTTACTGATCATAAGTTCAAAGAACATGTGTCAAAGGTGACACATTGTTTACAACAATGAAGAAGTGAGGAGTAATCCATCTGAGGATGATTAAAGAAGAATGGGGTTTTGATGATGACCATGCAATTACTCATGATTTCATGAGAACCATACAAGAGACTTCTTGACAAATTGAATCATATGCTCGGCATGAAGTAGATCATGACGGTTGAAGAAGAATACAATGTGCAAGTGAATGGAATTCTAAGATGGCCATGCAGGTATTGGAACTCTGATATGGACATGCACATCACATTGTCACAGAAGATGATGATGCTAAAGTTGTTCCTTCAAAGAATACATATCACGATAGTGGAGTTTGTGATGAAAGTAGAAGAGTTGTTGAAGGATAAAAATCACCGAGAAGAAGTGTGTTTGAGGTTGACAAAGAAAACAAACGACATACAAATTTGTTGAAAAAGTAGATTCCATGGTGGAATGTCGAGTTCAAGGGTTGTGGTTAATGATCCATGTTTAATTCAAGAACGTCGACAAAGGAATGGATGATTTGGAGGTGGTACAACAAGAGAAGATACAAGGTGGCACCATTTCTAAGTTTTTGCCAAATTTATGGGCCTGAAAATCGACAAATGGAGAAAACTGTTTTTGGCAAAGAGACTTATGCGCCATGTACATAAAGAAAAGGGAACTTGTGCACCTAGTGTTTTTAAAGATCAGAACATGAAAAAATGGCCAAGGGAAGAGGTTCGCGTAAGTGTTGGGTTGGTCGCGCAAGTGACCTGCGCGCCGTGAAGAGACTTGCGCGCCAATTCCTAGAAGGATTGGAAACTTGCGCGCCTATTGTTTTTCAAGATCAAAACATCAAAATATGGAAAAGGAAAGAAGGACGCGCAAGTATTGGTTGGGTCGCGCAAGTGAGTTGCACGACAGAGGCTAGGGGAGATGAGCTGTGTGCCGGGACTTATGCGCTGAGGGGTGACTTTCATGCCACCGCACAGGTTGACCAAATGCCTATAAATACTGGACCACCCCTCCTCATTTCCCACGAGATCAACCCTTAGAGAAAATCATAGCTCTCGTCGCGCAGGTGTAGGAGTCGCGCAAGTGGTGAGTGGTCGCGCAAGTGGTTTGGAGAGACTTGCGCGCCAGCTCTTAGAAGTTGCACGCCGATTGATGTTTGCACGCCCAAGGTGATTTGGGCGAGAAAGGAAGTGAGTCGTGCAGGTTTGAAGTTCCAGAAGGCAGTGTTGCGCAGGTGCTTTGGTGACACTTGCGCGCCAGTTTGGACTTGCACACCGAGGACTTGCGCGCCGTATTGGGACTTGTACGCCGTGTTGGGACTTGCGCGCCAGGATTTAAGGAGACTTCCAGATATTGTTGAAGCATTCCCGTCTTTCTGGAGCTGCACGAAAGTTGAAAGATTGCCTGATACTTTCGGTGAAAAATGATATTAAAGAGGAAATCTAAATGATAAATGCATGATCTCATGCATACATGGATAACTGATTCTGACAATGCCAAGTAAGCTGAGCTTCACTTATTGAGTAATCACATCAGTGGTTGTGATTCAAGAAAATGAAGACAACAGGATCTAGTGCATTATTCATTGCACTAAGGAAGAAAGTTTAAACTGAAAAGAGAATCAAATCTGAACCCTGATGCAAGAAAAGTCTCATGATGAATAGGAGACAAATACTTCAATGAAAATCTATTGAAGAGACCTTCAAGTCTATAAACTGAGCGAGACTTCACCAACGGCAGTGAGCTAGGGGGAGTCAATGGGAGTGACCCGAGGGACGCAGTGAGCTATCCCTGAACTTTTGTAAAGACCTTGAGCCTGGGACAGAGTGACTGTGCCCGAACCATTATAATCCACAACTTGTGAATATTAGTGGAATTTGGTACGACTGGAAACTTGTCGGCGTATGCTCCTTGGACGTATCCCTTAGTGGTGAACCAAGTAAAATTTTTGTGTTATCTCTTTGCATGTGAATGTTTCATTGCTGATCATATCCATCATATAGGTTTAAGTAGTTCCTACCAACATGGGAATAAGATCCACAACTTTAAGAAGAAAAATTTGAAACCCTGATTCACCCCTCCCCTCTCAGGGTGTCCCGGGGTCCTACAAGTGGTATCAGAGGGAGGTTAATGTATTTTGGATACTATACAGTAATCCTAGTTAGAAGAGGATTTGAGTTTCTTTCCTAAAGTCAACAATGAAGAGCAGTCTTGATAATGACGTAGTCATTTCTGAGCAGAAGTCTACATCTAGAAAGACCATGAAAAACAGGAAAAAGAAAGAGAATAAGCAGCTGAAGAAGTCCCTCATATCCAAAGAAGATGTAGTGTCTTGTTCTCCATGCCATTCAAATAATGAAGAAACATCGGGCTTGGAAAGCATCGAGCAGGTGGCTCATAATTCTTCAAGAGGAAAGGATGACACCCCTAATTCAATCTTTCAAGAAAAACTCAAAACATATCTGCATGATATTCCTGAAGAAAGGGTTTCTATTATTTGTAGCCTATTCCAATCTATGCAGGTTGAGATCACTCGATTAGAAAGGGAAGCTGACAATATGGAAAAGGGATTGGAAAGAAAAGTTCTGGAATGTATGAAGCTCACCAAACAGATTAAAGTATTTGAAGAAAACGAGGAAGTCAATAAGTCTCTAAAAGAAAAGATCCATGCACTTGAAGTTGATCCGAATAAGAGCACTGAAGTCAGGAGTTTTTGTTTGGAAGAAACTTCCATGAAATTCACGGAACTTGACTCTTTGTTACAAAACAAAGTTAAGATTCATGAAGATGAGGTTGAAATATTGAAGAAGACTTGTGAAGAGAATATGATCATGATTGAAGATCAGAAGATCATCCTCAATATTTAGGGTCAAAAATTGGAAGCCCAGTTGACCAAGATTGAGAATAAACATATTGAGACTTCACAAAAGAATGAAATGAGTGATGTCTGTACTCAATGTTCGTTGAAGGAATCTAAAGCTGAAATACCTCCAACATGTGACAAGAAGATTATGACAAATCTTGATTATCCACATCAAGAATCAGTTTTTTTTGGTACTCAATGATCACAAGAGGATTCTATTGTCGAAAGACCTCCAATATGTGATAAGAAGATCATGACTTCACTCATTGATCTATCACAAGCAACTGAGAAAGTGAAGGTACCATCCAAACCATCTTGTACTCATGTTTCTAAATATGTTCCTACAATCAGTGCAGGTTGGAAGAAAAGTTCTAAACAAGTATGGATGAGGAAAGGTGAGAAGAAGAAACCTACCACCATGGCTAGGGTGGATGAGAAGAAAAAGGAGGAAGTTGGTTCCTCAAAAAAAGTACAAAAGATTAAGAAAAGGACCCAACAACCTCATACAGAATATACAAAGAGGAAAATATTTGTGGGTCAATGTTGGTGCTGCAACAGATTTGGGAATTGTGCATTGGATTGTTGGTACAATCCCTTTAACAGAAAAGCACAAAGAAAGCATGTATCAAAGGGAAGAAATCCAGAGAAGAAGAAGCAACATCTGTATGTCCAGAAGCATCTATTTACAGCAAACAGATTTGGAATGCTTGATAACATCTGTGATGTATGCAGCGACAGTGGTCACAAGAATGGTGCATGCCTATGTCAACAGATATCCAGAGCTGATAAGAACAGAAGACCACACAAGCCAACTAAGAAGGAAGATTATTCCTTGGGAAGAAATCAGAAGAATATTTTGAACACACATTTCCCCAAGAAGATCTCAAGTAGGGAAGCTGAGAAGACCCAAGATTTTAGATCCATGAAATTTAAGGGTCATTCATCCAAAAGAAACACTAAGTGGGATGAAACTCAGATGAACCCATGTGGAAGACCCAAATTAGCTGCAACAGTTCCAAATGACATATTGGTCATCTGGCCAGAAGATTTGAAAAGAATGAGGAAACTTGAAGATGAAAAGGCCAAGGCTAGTGATAAAGGAAAAGGAAAACTTTCACGTGATGAAGACAGAGTGCAGGAGAGATTGCAAACCAAGAGAATCACACATGTCAAAGAAGTTCTGTGTGAGAGATGCAAGAAATCTGGTCACATTGCAAAAGGTTTCCTAACCTTAATACCAGAGAAAGAAGCATTCCTTAAGAGGAGTAAGAATGTATCATTCATGATGGCTGTTAAGCAGAACAATTCCCCACACAAAGTATAAGAGAATGTGAAGAAAGCCATGCCACACCAACAGATGTCAGAACATATGTTCAAATGTGCAGGCATGAATACTAGAGTGAACAGAGGAACTTGGTTGAGAAAATAACCTCAACCATGCAGCTCATGTTAATTAATCAAGGAGGAACCACCTTATTCCCTTATTCATTTGTTTATTGTATCTGTACTAATAATGCAGGTAATTGAAGGTGAAGCATGCTCTCAGGGGGAGAACCTGAGAAGTAGTGAATGTTGTCAACACTTGATAGCCATGCTAAAGAAGTTTCCATCCTTAGTATATTCTTCAATTGATATTCAATGATTAAGATGATGAAGGATCAATCTTGATGAAGATGATGAGGAGTGTTTCCCTTGAGGGGGAGAAAAATGAAGAAGCTTCCAAAATCACTGTTTCAATCAATATCAACTCCAACTGGACTCAAATGTAGTTACTCTGTGAATTTCTTGAAGAACGTGTCAATGGAGAAGGTATGACATTTCTCAATCTCTATCCCTTGGTTACTCAGATCAAAGATCATTCTACAAAGGGGGGTAACTGAATTGATCAGTGACATAAAAAGAATGGAAGTGACTCAAGGCCACTTATCCTGCCAATTGCACTTGAATGTTTTTGATCTGTTTGATGATGTGAGTGCAGGAGTTTCAGGTTGATTATTCCCTATCACATTTGATTTTCTTCAACATGAAATAAAAGTGTTAAACCCTTGAAGACAAAAGACACGAGTTATCATCTCATGTTGGTATCATGATCTATGAATAATGGACAGCCTTGTTGACTTAATCAAATCCTCTTGTTTTCTACATCAAGCATTGCTCAAGTAGACTTAGAGTGAAATTATTAATGAAACATTTCTTAATTATGGATTGATACCCTCCCTACCATGTTATTTGTATTTATTGTCAATAAGGGGGAGAGAAAGTGAAATGAAAGTATGAAAAGAAAAGTTGATTGAAGAGAAGAGTCTCATTTTGACATTGACGAATACATTTCAGAAGATATGTAAGGTATTGACAACAAAATACAAAGGGGGAGATTGTTGGAACCACTTTGTGTATAAGGTTGTATTTGTTGTCAATAGTTGTCAATGAAGGTCAAAATGAAGGAGATCAAGAAGTACTCCAATGAAATAGAGGAATGGAAATTCAGATGATTGTTGTACTGATCATAAGTTCAAAGAACATGTGTCAAAGGTGATACATTGTTTACAACAATGAAGAAGTGAGGAGTAATCCATCTGAGGATGATTAAAGAAGAATGGGTTTTTGATGATGACCATGAAATTACTCATGATTGCATGAGAACCATGCAAGAGACTTCTTGACAAATTGAATCATATGCTCGGCATGAATTAGATCATGACGGTTGAAGAAGAAGATAATGTGCAAGTGAATAGAATTCTAAGATGGCCATGTGGGGATTGGAACTATGAGATGGCCATGCACATCACATTGTCATAGAAGATGATGATGCTAAAGCTGTTCCTTCAAAGAATACATATCACGATAGTGGATTTTGTGATGAAAGTAGAAGAGTTGTTGAAGGATACAAATCACCAAGAAGAAGTGTGTTTGAGGTTGAGAAAGAAAACAAATGACATAAAAATTTGTTGAAAAAGGAGATTCCATGGTGGAATGTCGAGTTCAAGGGTCGTGGTTAACAATCCATGTTTGATTCAAGAATGTCGACAAAGGAATGGATGGTCTGGAGGCGGTACAATAAGAGTAGATACAAGGTGGCACTGTTTTCCACTGTTTGCCAAATTTATGGGCCTGAAAATCGACAAATGGAGAAAACTGTTTTTGGAAAAGAGACTTGCGCGCCATGTACATTAAGAAAAGGTAACTTGCGCACCTAGTGTTTTTCAAGATCATAACATGAAAAAATGGCCAAGGGAAGAGGGTTGCGTAAGTGTTGGGTTGGTCATGCAAGTGACCTACGCGTCGTGAAGAGACCTGTGCGCCAATGCCTATAAGGATTGGAAACTTGCACGCCTATTGTTTTTCAAGATCAAAACATCAAAATATAGCAAAGGAAAGAAGGCTGCGCAAGTATTGGTTGGGTTGCACAAGTGAGTTGCACGACAGAGGCTAGGGGAGATGAGCTGCGCGCCTGGACTTGTGCGCCGAGGGGTGACTTGCATACCGCCGCGCAGGTTGACCAAATGCCTATAAATACTAGACCACCCCTCCTCATTTCCCACGAGCTCAACCCTTAGATAAAATCAGAGCTCTCGTCGCACAGGTGTAGGAGTCGTGCAAGTAGTGAGTGGTCGCGCAAGTGGTTTGGAGAGACTTGCACGCCAGCTCTTAGAATTTGCGCACCGATTGATGATTGTGCGCCCAAGGTGATTTGGGAGAGAAAGGAAGTGAGTCGCGCAGGTTTGAAGTTCCAGAAGGCAGTGTCGCGCAGGTGCTTTAGTGACACTTGCGCGCCAGTTTGGACTTACGCGCTGAGGACTTGTGCGCCGTATTGGGACTTGCGTGCCGTGTTGGGACTTGCGTGCTGGGCTTTGAGGAGACTTCCAGATATTGTTGAAGCACGCCCGTATTTCTGGAGCTGCACGAAAGTTGAAAGATTGCCTAATACTTTCGGTGAAAAATGAGATTAAAGAGGAAATCTAAATGATAAATTCATGATCTCATGCATACATGGAGAACTGATTCTGAAAATTCCAAGTAAGCTGAGCTTCACTTAATGAGTAATCACATCTGTGGTTGTGATTCAGGCAAATGAAGACAAGAGGATCTAGTGCATTAGTCATTTCACTAAAGAAGAAGGTTTGAACTGAAAATACCATCAACTCTGAACCCTGATGCAAGAAAAGTCTCATGCTGAACAGGAGACAAAGAATTCAATGCAAATCTATTGAAGAGACCTTCAAGTCTATAAACTGAGCGAGACTTCACCAACGGTAGTGAGCTAGGGGGAGTCAACGGGAGTGACCCGAGGGACACAGTGAGCTATCCCTAAACTTTTGTAAAGGCAGTGAGCCTGGGATAGAGTGACTATGCCCGAACCATTGTAATCCACAACTAGTGAAGATTAATGGAATTTGGTATGACCGACAACTTGTCGGCGTATGCTCCTTGGACGTAGCCCTTAGTGGTGAACCAATTAAAATTGTTGTGTTATATCTTTGCATGTGAATGTTTCATTTCTGATCATATCCATCATACAGGTTTAAGTAGTTCCTACCAACATGGGAACAAGATCCATAACTTTAAGAAGAAAAATTTGACACCCTGATTCACCCCTCCCCTCTCAGGGTGTCCCGGGGTCCTACAGATAGGTGCTTCCTAGGATCTATATTTTGATCCACATGTGATACTGGTGTGATAGACTAATGATATAACATCTTCATGGATGCTCAAAGGTGCTTCCTAGGATCTGAATTTTGAGCCTCATGTGATACTGATGTGATTAAGATGATGAGAATTCATCATCATGGATGATCAAATGTAATTCTTGGGATCCATCTGTTGATCCATGTAAGAATTTCTAGGACACTAGGATTCAATATTAGGTCTTTATGGGAGGCTTTAGATTCCAAAGGGTCCATAGGATTCCTAGAATATCTAGGATCTAGTCGTTCATGCTTGGGGTTAGTTATTATTATGATTACTATGAGATTCCTAGGTTATCCCTAGGATATAGCTAGTTGTCATAGTGATAGGGAGATATTTATTATTAGTGATTACTTAAAATGCCTGAGAATTGGTTTCGATCCATTCATTATACCTAGAGTATATAGAGACTCCTATGATGCCTAAGATCAGGTTGTTGAGTCATTCATGATGAGTTATTGATTGTTTTATCTTAAGTAATAGGGGTTCTTGGTTTATGTCCTATAATACAATATTTATAAAGTTTGAATGATATTGTGATGTTCTCAGAGACACCCCAACACTAGCTGAAGTAGGTATAGTGAGGCCCCAAACTTGAGGGTCAATGATGGTTATTTATTTATTTATTTCCTTTTTTTATTTAGGGTTCTCAACTAAGCATGTCACAGGAACATATCACTTCATTGATGGTATATACTGGACCATGTTAGTTTTCACCTACTGAGTTATGTACTCACTATAACATCCCAAGATTTTGTGAAATATTTTTTTTGAAATAATTTAATCATTTAGATATTTTTCATTTCATGCAACACTGAATATAACTTGTGTTATATGAAACCACCAAGTTATTATTTCTTTGTACACAAAACCAAGTCAATTTTTCACTACACACAACACTAATATTAGATTTCAGAACATGCAACACTATTTTTGGCTTGTGTTACACACAATGTCGAGTTCTTTTGATAGCTTATGTTACACACAAGACTGAGTTTCACCGAACTGCAATATACTATTGATACTGTTATTAAAATGTTATTATAGTCACCACCTAGACATTGGAATGGAAATTAAAATTAATATTAACTGAATTATGAAAATATAATTTATACATGTAAATAAAATGAATCATTGGTCATCAATTAGCTAGAAATGAAAGTAAGAGCTATTTGAAAATAAAGAAATTCTTTTTTTAAGAAAACTATTTTTCTATGTACAAAAACCATTTTATCTCAATAAATTAAACAAACCACTATTGGTGAATTTTATTAATAAATTTTATACATTAAATTTTCATTAAATTTTTTTACACTCATCAAATAGGTTTTATATGAATAAATCCAATTTTATGAATAAAAATATATATATATCAAAAGGTTAATTTTACCACCTTTTAATAGAGATCCCATTTTAATTATAATTTTTGAAACTTTTATAATTTTTATATGAAAATATAAACTTTTTATTTGAAATAAATATTTCAAAATTTACTTTGGTTGAATTTTTATTATTTTTCAGATAAGTTTCATGTTTTGATGAATAGGGAAAAATACTGAATTTTAATTGAAAACAACCCTTTCATTAAAACAATTATAGTATTAAATTAAATATTTGATTGGCTTAAAAGTATAAGTAGATAAAAAATTTATCATTTAATCCAATATAGGTCATTAGAATTAATTTCACATTGAATTTGGATATAAAAACATTTTAATGTTTTGAACATTTTCACTTTAAAAACTTGTTTTCCCATTTCGTCAATAAGATTAATTTTAAATAAATTTTAAAAAATTATGTGTTTTAAATTATAAAAAATAGAATATATATTTGTAATAATATGTTAAAAGTTTAATAAATAGGTCTCTTTTATTTTTTGACAATATGAATAGTAACTTTAGTAATTTTTATTACCACGGTTAAGGGTAAATCGGGTAATTAAGAGTAAAAATAAAATTATAAATATTATAAAACTACCATAAAAATTTATAAAATGTTATTTTATGAATTTAATTATACCTTTAACATAAAATTATTTAAATTTAATAATTTAATGGACACTTTCCTATGAAAATGACTTCAATATTATTAAACTCAACAGAGTGAAAAAATGCCACACTCTTACTTTTAATATGTATAATTTTTTTAATCTGGGGTTAAATATAACAAATTATAGACTATGCATATTATTATAAAATATAAAATTTTTATATACATCATATAAATTTATTTTTAATTTTTATTTAAGAAATGATTATCACAAATAATAACAAAATGATGATGCAGTAATTATTCAATTAATGAACCAATCATTTAAATGATATTATAAATATTAAAAGAAATATAATTTGACTTAATTAAGGTGATACATGAATTTTATGGGTGAATATTAAATTTTATAGGTTTATTAAGAGAATTTTTTTTAACTTATCTTGTCGTATTGATTTTCTTAAAGTCAAACTACTGAATAGTGTCAAAATTGACTCTTATGATATTTTATGAAAATAATATTATATTAAATTATTTAAAAATAATAAAAATATTAAATAAGAATAGTGGGATGAGATATGGTCTATAATATCTCAAATTTTCTATTTTTAGTTCAATTGAAAATTTATATGTGAAAATTACATCCTCTTAATATTAAAAACTTTGTTACCATAGTTAAAATTAAAATGGATTAACTTAGGGTTAATCAAAATAATAAGGTTTAAAATAATACTAAAACTTGTCTAAAATATATTGGTTGATAATATTAAAATATGATCATGAATTATCTTATAATCCATATAATTTTGGAGATATTTGGATTGAGATTGAATTTATTATAAATTAATCATATTAGAAATTCCAAAAGTACCCCTCCCCTATCTTATAAAAGGTCACATATTCTTCTCTTTTATTCACACTTAAGAACCTATTTTATTTAGAAAAAATATATCCAAATATCCTAAAAAATATCTAAATTAATCCTATAATCATTACTTTTGGTATAAATTCAACCAAAGAAGTCCTTTTGTGCAAATAAAAAGGAGATGCCCATAGATGAGGTAACGTTCATCAACGAACATTTTCATTTTATTTCTTTCTTGAATCCACTCAATTATTCTTATTACATGATTATATAATAACCTAGGTATCCTCAAAATACTTATATTTTTTAATTATAAGGTTTATACCTACACATAAATACACTTCCATCTAATGGGTAACGAACTTACCGTTCTTGTGTACGGCAAACTACCACCTCATGAAATGATGTTGTTCGTTTTTCCTTTAACACCTCTCATGGTTGGGAATTATGATGGAAGATAAATTTTTATATGATATATATGATATTTATGATGTCTTTATTCTTCATTAATTATTATATAAAACATAAATTCATTCTTTACATTTTGTGTAAATATGATAACATCATTTGTGGATGTGTGGATTACCGCCTCCTCAAAGCGATGTGATTCGTTCACACTTTACATGGAATGTATTACGGATGAGTTTAGTGAAATTATATGATATATATGAAATAATAATTCTAATATAATGATATTATATATATATATATATATTATTTACTTTATTTCTTTCAATATGATAAGAAAATGGAAACAGTGTTCATGCGTACGTACGGCCTACCATCTTCATGAATGGTGTATTTCATTTTCTATTTATATCATTTTATAGATTATTATAAATACATATATACTAAATATATGTGATATATATTTCATTTGTGTAATTCTAGAAATTATGAAATCAAGATATAAGTATGATGATAAAAAATATATCAAATCAAAACACATGCGAGAAACAAAGCGGTTATTACCCAAAACATAACTTTAACATGGAATTGTTAATAAATGGGTATTAGAAGGACATAAGTAAATCAAATATGACATGATATAATTGAATATAATTTCTTAATAGATTTATAATAAATTTTTATTCATTATATAGGAAGTTTTCATGAGTACAAAGAGATTCAAGACATAAGGTAAGGGATTTATGTCTCACTTTTATTTTCATGGGACACATGCCTTATACACTACTTGTTTCTTATATGTGGTGTATTTACTATCCATGAATGTATTTTATGAGTCTTATACAGAAGATTATGGTATTATCATATCTATATAATTTTCTTTATTTCATGGTAAATATGATTCTACTAATTATAACGTGATGGGTATTTATTTCAAAATCTCATCAATATTTGGGATTGTTTCACTTTAAGTCTCATTTGGGTAATATTTATCTTCCGTGTACTTTTTTTATAAAAATGTTTTCAAAAAATGTTTTTATTATTCTCCTATATATTTTTAAATTCATACTTACCCATTTTTTACTTTTTACTACATGGTTTGAAAGGAATCTTTTTTTCATTTTCCAAATGAGGAACTTTGCGACTTTACCAAAAAAAAGTACGAAATGAGTTTTTTTAACATATATGGCATAAATAAAATTTTCCACCATCATGATACCTTAATGATTTTAAGTTTCCATTACAATCTTATAAGTATTTTTTCAAATAAAATATTTTCTTTTAAAATTGTTCGGTATTTTAATAAAAGAAAAAAATTTCAAAGTAGAAAGGATATTTTCCTCAAGAATTGTTTTCAAGTGATATCTAAAAATTATTTTCCATCTAAGATAACATTATTTTATTTTACTTATGTTTTAATAGGGGTGTAATTCAATGATATCATTATTATTCTTTCTAATAATGGTTTTATGTTTATTATGGAATGATATTTATAAAACACATTTCTTTTCCATGGGTTATGTTATGATTGAATGATGTTTATGAAACCCATTTAATTCCATGGGTTCTGATATGATGAATTATTTATGTTCTAATGTCACACATATGTATGGTTTTCATTATGTGATGGGTGGGACAAATATCTCCCTCCAATTCATTGGATAAAGATTTATAAATCATGAGATATACATGGTAGGAATGAGGTGTGAAATTGGTTTAATAAAGGACTTTGTCCACTAAGATGATCTTGGGAGTGAACCTTGACTACTAATATAGTAATGGGAGTGAACCATGACTACCAAGATGGTATGGAGAGTGAACTCATACTACTAAGATATCCTTGTAAGTGATACATTGACTACTATGGAAATAATTTTATATACTTATGTGTATGCCACAATTTCATGTCTTATGTTTTGCTATCATAGAATGTGTTCTTTGATTCTGTATAAACTTCTTTGATTTATTATATAACACAATATTAGGATCTTTGATATAAAGGATATGATTTAAAAATGTTTTGTTTATTTACATATTACTTATGATTATGTTATGAATTATCTATCCCTTTTTTACCCTTAATGAGTATATAAAAATTTACTTTGGTTGAATTTTTGGTATTTTTCTAATAAGTTTCATGTTTTGATGAATAGTGAAAAATACAGAATTTTAATTGAAAACAATACTTCCATCAAAAAAAATATAGTATTAAATTATATATTTGATTGGTTTTGAAGTATAAGTTTATCAAATTTTTATTAGTTAATCCAATGTGGGTCATTGGAATCAATTTCACAATGAATTTGGATATAAAAAAATTTCAATCTTTTCTACGTTTTCACTTTAAAACTCGTTTTCTCGTTCCTTCAATGGGATTGATTTTAAATAAATTTTAAAAAATTATCTGTTTTGAATTATGAAAAATGGAATCCATATTTGGAATAATATGGTCCAAGTTTAATTAATAGCTCTCTTTTATTTTTGGACAATGTGAATAGTAACTTTAGTAATTTTTATTACCACAGTTAAGGGTAAATCAGGTAATTAAGGGTAAAAAATTATAAATATTATAAAACTACCCTAAAACTTTATAAAATGTTATTAGATGAATTTAATTATACCTTTAACATAAAATTATTTAAATTGAATAATTTAATGGACACTTGTCTATGAAAATTACTTAAATATTATTAAACTCAAAGGAGTGAAAAAAAATGTCACACTCTTACTTTTAATATGTATAATATTTTTAATATGGGGTTAAATAGAATATACTCTCGACTATTCATATTCTTATAAAAGATAAAAAAATTATATACATCATATAAATTTCCTTTTAATTTTTATTGAATAGATAATTATTATAAATAATTACAAAAGGATGATGCAGTAATTATTCAATTAATGAAACAATCAATTGAATGAAATTATAAATATTAAAAGAAATATAATTTGACATAATTAAGATGATACATGAATTTTATGGGTTAAAATTACATGTTATAGGTGTATTAAGTGAATTTTTTTAACTTATCTTGCATTATTGATTTTCTTAAAGTCCAAGTAATGAATAGTGTCAAAATTGACACTTATGGTATTTTATGAAAATAATATTTTATTAAATTATTTAAAATAATAAAAATATTAAATAAGAACAATGGGATAATATATGGTCTAAAATATCTTAAATTTTCTATTTATGGTCCAATTAAAACTTTATATTTAAACATTAAATCTTCTTAATATTAAAAATTGTGTTACCATAGTTAAAATTAAAATGGATTAACTAAGGGTTAATCAAAATAATAAGGTTTAAAATAATAATAAAACTTGTATAAAATATCTTGGTTGATTAAATTAAAATATTATCATGTATTGTCTTAGAATCAATGGAATTTTGGAGATATTTGGATTTATATTGAATTTATTATAAATTAATCTTGTGAGAAATTTCAAAAGTGCCCCTCCCTTCTCTTATAAAAGGGTGCCTCTTCTTCTCTTTTCTTCACACTTAAGAACCCATTTGGTTCAGCAAAAATATATCCAAATATCCTAAAAAATTACATAAAATCATCCTATAATCCTTAATTTTGGTATAAATCTAACCAAAGAAGTTCTTTTGTGCAAATGAAAATGAGATACCTAAAGAAGATGTAACGCTCATCAACAGACATTTTCATTTTATTTCTTCCTAGATTCCTCTTAATTATTCTTATTACATGATTATATAATAACCACAGTATCCTAAATATACTGATATTTTTTAATTCTAAGTATTCTAACTACACATATATACACTTCCATCTAATGGGTAATGAACTTACCGTTCTTGTGTACGGCGAACTACCACATCATGAAATGATGTTGTTCGTTTTTCCTTTACCACCTCTCATAGTTGGAAATTATGATGGAAACTATGTTTTTATATGATATATATTATATATATTATGTATTTATTCTTATATAATTATTATATAAAATATACCTTCATGCTTCTCATTTGGTGTAAATACAATAACTTCGTTTGTGGATGTGTGGATTACCGCCTCCTCAAAGTGATGTGATTCATTCACACTTTACATAGAATGTATTAAGGATAGGTTTAGTGAAATTATATAACATATATGAAATAAAAATTATATTTTAATGATATATATGTGTGTTATTTACTTTCTTTCTTTCAAGACGATAGGAAAATTGAAACAGCATTCATGCGTACGTATGGTCTACCGTCTCCATGAACGGTGTATTTCATTTTCTATTTATATTGTTTTTTAGATTATTAGAAATACATATTTATTGAAAATATATGTTATTTATGTCATTTTTATCATTCTAAAAATTATTAAATCATGATATAATTATGAGGAGAAAAAATATAGCAAATCAAAACACATGCGAAAAACAAAGCGGTTATTACCTGAAACGTAACTTTAACATGGAATTGTGGATAAATGGGTATTAGAAGGTCATAAGTAAATAATATATCATATTATATAATTAAATATTGTTTTTAAACAGATTTATAATAAATTTATATTTATTATACAGGATTTTTTCATGAGTACGACGAGAGTCAATACATAAGGTAAGGGATTTATGTCTCGCTTTTATTTTCGTGGGACACATGCCTTATACATTACTTGTTTCTTCTACGTGGTGTATTTACTATCCAAGAATATATTTTATGAGTATTATCCAGAATATTATGGTATTTTCAAATCCATATAATTTTATTTCTTTCATGGTATATACGATTCTACTGATTATAACATGATGAGTATTTATTTCACAATCTCATCAATATTTTGGATTATTTCACTTTAAGTCTCCTTTGGGGAATATTTATCTCCCATGTCCATTTTTTCTAAAAAAACAATTTTTTACTACTCTATTATGTATGTTTAAATTCATCTATACCCATTTTTTACTTTTTACATCATGGTTTTAAGGGAATCTTTTTTTCATTTTCCAAACAAGGAACTTTGTGACTTTTCTGAAAAAAAATATGAAAGGAATTTTTTTTAACTTATATGGAATGAATGGAATTTTTTGTAACACTACGACCCCAGAAGCCCAGATTCAGTGCATTATTTTAATACATTGGCATGATTACAAGGAATCAAGTCCTGAAAGACTGATTAGTTTTGCAGTCTTGGAAAATAGATTACATACAATAACGTTACATTTTACATTAGAAAATAAAACAAAACATAAATGATCCTTTGAGAACGCCATTAATCCCTAATCTTAACCCTGATTATCAATCATAATACACTTCTTATAATCCTAGGAAAATTAAAACATAGAAAGGGGTGATCTCGGATGCTCAGTAAGGATAACAATATAGCGGAAACTTTCATAAATAATCATAAACATTTAAGGCAATGTAAGACTAAAACAAAAGCCTTTTAAACTTGAACTTCATCATAATATGGAAAAGATAAAATAAAATAATTCCATTTACTTATTCACATGGATATTCTACTAGTATAATAATCACATGCAATATTAATAGCCACTTTCATAATGATGGAATGCATAATGTCAGACTTCATAACCACATAGTCAAGGCCTTGTGCCAAGACTACAAATAAGATTTTTTCAAGACCTTGTGTCAAGACACTAGTTTGTCTCATGAGACCTACTGATGCATCAAGGAGCTATAGAGGGATCCACCCATCACTTATTAAGTCTAATGCATTCCTCATATGAAAAGGTTTAAACATAACATAAACATTCGTATTAAAACTAGCATATGAAATGTCAATAATTTATTCATAAACCATGAATGATATAAAAATAACACATCCATAATCAAACATATCACAAATAATTCAATAAAATATGGAATATTTTTATCATAATAAATCAACCTCGATCAAGAATAATATCCAGTAAAGGATGTTGACATAGTTGAAAATGATCAGTAAAACTCTTTGAGAGAAATATCCCTTTTTCATGAAATCATTCTAAAAGTCACGCAATTTATAAAGGAATTAATTTAAAAGATATTTTTGAATCAAATTGTCCCATAAAACTTTGAAACTTTTGAAAGGAATTAATATTTTTAAAATATTCATGTCCATATAAATAAATCTTTAAAATCATTTTGAAAACAAGAACATTAATGAGAAAGGTTTAGAAGAATAAGTCTTTAAAACATTTAAAATGATGTTTTAGTAAAATAGTCCCTTAAAAGAATATTTTTGAAAACTATTTTATGAAACATGGACATTGATAATTAATATGTCCCAGAAAAAACTTACACATAATCAATCTCGAATAATAATGAGATTGAGTAATTAACTCTTACCTTGCACTTTCCTTTAGTCGAGGGTATATTTAACATTCTGTATAAAGATCGTAGTATGTTATTAAATTATACAAGAACCATATTAATATTTATGATATCATACATGATTTATTAATGAATTTATACTACCCATTTAATAATAATTTCCATGTTAAATTAACATTTTGGGTAATAATCGCTTTCTTTATCGTAAGTGTTTTAACTTGTTACTCTTGATTGTATCACTTAGATCATGATTTAAATACTTCCAAAATATAAAACATGATTTATATATCATATATATTTATAATATAAATATTTATAATATACGTATATATATTAAATGGAAAACACCATTTATGGAGATGGTAGGTCGTACGTACGCATAAACATTGTTTTCGTTTTCATATCATATTGAACGGAACTAAGTGAATAAGATATATGTAATTACACACACACACACACAGATATATATATATATAAATATATATATATCCAGTATCATTATTATGTAATATATTACATAATTATTAATGATATATATTTTATAATCATCGTTGAATGGTGAACGTGGAAATGAATCTCATCGCGTCGTGGAGACGGTAATCCGTACGTACGCACGAGCGAAAATATCATTATATTGATGGAAAAATCATATGTAATTGGATGTTATATCATATATAAATAATAATTAACATGTTATATTTATTATTTACATCATTTATACTCATTATTATACCCATCCAAATAATGCAGTGTTTGAATAACAAACTACACCACGACGTGGAGACAGTAATCCGTACGTACGCACGTATGGTGACTTTGTCATTTATAGGATGGATAGAATAATGAATATAGTTGTACCATTTTTATAATAACATAATAGTATATATAATATACTAGAGTTATTATTTTATAATGTAAACAACAAAGAAAGATCAAGTGGAAGAAGAAAAGAACTTGAAAGAGGTGATGAAATATTTACCTCTTCTTCGGGTTCTTCCTTTTGATTTGATACAAAGGGCTCCTTAGGATGGTTTTATGACCAAATTAAGTCCTCTAGGATTAAGGGAGGAAAGTTTGGAGGATATTTGGGTAGGTATTGGCCGAGCCAAAAGGCTTTGGAGGTGTGAAATTAAGATAAGTGGAAGTGCCCTTTTATAAAAGAGGTGATGGTCACTTTAGGAAAAGCTTGAAATATTATTTTATAATAAAATAATTTTCAGTTTATAATGGCTCTAAAATGAATTATTTAAAGGATAAGGTGGGGATGGGTCTAAAACTTCTCAACCAATAGGTTTTAGACAGGTTTAGGTCATCATATTAACCTTATCTTTTAGATTTAAATCTTAGTTAAATAGTTTGACATTTACCTTGTCTCTTTTTATTTTTATATTATATGGTTAATAAACTTAATATAAACATCCAAGAGAACACCAATAGGTTAATTAATGATATATATAATATTATTAAGGTCTTTTGGCTGAACCTTATATTTTTAGGAATATTATATCAAACAATAATATAGTATTTGTTTTAAAAACTAAATTATGTCAATTATGACATTATTTATTAAATGATTTTTTTTAAAGTCCTAAAAACTTTATTACTTAGAAATAAATTCATATTTTAAATAATAACATGTCATATTAACCTATAAAATTAGTTTAATTCATCAAAACACTCAAATTACATTTATTTGGATATTTATAATATCAATTATTTTAATATTTCATTATTAAGGTAATTACTGCGTCACCATTATGTCATAAATAAATTAAATTATTTAATTTATAAAAATTATAAATAAAATATAATTATGTATGAAATATCTTTATCTTTATAATTAATATTTATAGTCGAATTTATATTATGTATAACCTTATATTAAAAATGGTTTAGTTATTAAACTTTGAATTTAACTCTTTTAACTCTTCTTTAAATAAAAATAATAATAAATGTCCTAATCTAATCCAAGTGGACCAAAGAGAATCATATTTTATTCATAAGTTTGTTTTTGTTCGAATTATACTTATAAAATATAATTAGGACATGTGTTAGGGTAATAATAATATCATTTTTACCCTTAATTACCCTATTTACTTTTAACCATGGTAAATAAAAGTAAAAAGTTGTTATTCACCAAAAATTATTTTCATCTTATTGAACCACATTATACTTACTGATATCAACCGTGTCTCTTTTATTTTTTAAATTTAACTCACAGAAGCAGTAAAATTAAGTTTTATTCAAATTTGCAAATGCTCCTAGGAGGTGGGTAAAAGACGGTAAAATGTTCGATAAAATTTTATATATCTAAACTTATTATAAAATGAATCCAATGAATTATGTTGAAAATATATAGGTATTATTTATATATTTTGACCTAAAATAAATTAAAATAAAATAACTAATTATTTAAATAAAAATTTGGTTTTAACCAATAACGCGGTGTTTTTTCACTATTCGTCAAAAATTGAAAGTTTTCAGAAAAATACCAAAAATTTACCCCAAGCTAATTTTGATATTCCAAATTCAAAAATTAAGACTATTTTACCAAATTCAAAACATATAAGTTTCATTTATTAATTTAAAATTAATTCCCGTTTTCAAAACAAAAAAGTGAGTTTTTTTAAAAGTAAAAACTATCAAAAGATTGACAGGTGTTTATGTCAAATTTAAATGTGAAATTACTTATAATGAACAAAATTGTATTAAATGATAAAAATATAATCTAATTATATTTCCAAACCATTCAAGTCCATAATTTATCACTATAAATTATTTCTATTAAAAAAAATTAATTAAAACATAGTATTTTTCACTATTCATCAAAATATGAAAGTTATCAAAAAAGTACCAAAAATTTATCCAAACTAAATTTTTATGTCCCGCTTTTAAAGAAGAATATAATTTCATTAAATTGAATATATAAAAGTGTCAAATATTGATTTTAAAAAGGGTTCTCCATTAAAAGGTGGTAAAATTCCATTTTTTTGAAAAATACTTATTTTATCCCAAAAAATGAATTTGTTCTTATATTATGTCTTTAAAACACATAATATAGATGTTAAAATTATATAGAGTATATAAGATTCAAAATGCATTTAATATTATTCATAGCTACTTTTTGAATGGTTAGTTTAATAAGTTGTGGTGCGCTCAAACTCGGTATTGCGTGTAGCGCAAGCTATTGAATTACTTTAATGAGATAACGTACTATGAAATATTGAGGTGCTACATTCTACCCTTCTTCAATAAATTATGTCTATGAAATTTGAAACTATTCTTCGAAAATGAATGGTTAAAAATAGAAAAAATACCATTGGGGAAAACCCACATCGGAAATTGGTTTAATAAAATTTACTCTTAATAAGAGGGAAAGGGAAATGAAAAAGTCACCACCAAATTATGATCTCGATTAGGAGAACATTGGTGGAAATTAGAGACATATAATTGGAGGAAAAACGTAAATATTTATAGGGAGTTATTGAGGTCATCAATCACAAACAAGTGTAAAATTGAGGGCCTCAAATCCATCAATCTATGATGATTTAAAATATCATTAGTTCAACAAAACATAACATATTAAGATAACACATTTTTGGTTTTCAAGATCCATTCCCTAAAGTTTAAGAATTAATTTTTTCATAGAATAAGAGGGAAAAAAATATTTGGCTAGTAGAGTTTTATCCTTCAACTAATTCCTACCACAAACTCATTTTTCACTCAAAAGATAATAGAATTCAAAAATATTCTATTTATCCTAATCGTATAGGGTTACAAAAATAATGAATTTGTAATTAATTTGTAATACTATTTAAAAAAACTACATTATACAAACTAGGACATCACGTATGTCAGTGGTAGGTGATCCACCCTTGTCACCCTTCAGTTGCGGGTTCAAGTCTCGCAGCCTTGTCGGACGCGACAGGTTATCACCTGACCTCCAAGTTGTCCTTTTTATGATAATCCAAAAATAATCTCAAGAAATGATTTATCCTTAACAATAGTATCCAGCGTCAAAATTAATTGATTCCAACCTTTAGACTTATCCAAAATACTTTTGTCCAAACTCACAATCCAAAATTTATAAGGTAAACACAATGAAGATCCTTTTTGCCACGTAATAACACATGAATACCTTCATCATGTATTCTTTTAAAACAAGGTAACACCCTAAATTATCATATAACCATATTGGTTACATTCATGCTCCCTTATTCCTTATAGAATATTGGATATACTCTTTATATCCAAAAATTTTGTAAACTCCAACAATGATGGAATAAACAAACCATTAACTAGTTCTAACTATGTCAATAATATCCAATATAATTTATCCAAATCAATCATCTCTTATTACAAAATCAATACCTTGGTATCAGGATCATATTAAAGTTTTGTCTTTCCTTCAACCATGTATTTTCCAAAAAGTTTAACTTTCCATTGAGTCACTTTTCTTGGTTCCACACAATCTCAAGTCCTTAATGAAATAGTACTGCAGTACAATACTTATATACTCTATAATTCTTATAACATGTACATCATTAATACAATACTCAAATGACACAATACTTTAATAACAACATAAGAACTCTTAATTATTCCTCTTCATCTTCAGTAATATCATAACTTGATTATTATCCAATAGCACCATTTGGGGTATACTCTGATGATTTGGACATTGATTCGCGTAGTGTCACAACTCCTTGCAGATGAAGCATTGTACATTTGAAACCTTTTTCTCACCCTAGAAATCACGTATTTTGTGTCCTTTTTCTTCACACTTATAACAAACTCTCATTCCCTTCAAGCATTTACCAAGTTGATTCTTTCCACAGTTATCACATACGGGAAAATCTTTCTTTCCCTTATTCCCTTTATCCATCTTTCTCTCTGCAATCCTTTTCTTCTCTGGCTTCCCTTCATAGCCATAGGACTCAAAAATTCTTTACTTATCTTATTAATACATCATATTATTTCTTCATATGATGATAATACGTGGGATACTATTTCCTTTCTAAATGTTGGCTTAATACCATGAAAGATATGATCCTTCTTACTCTTTGGATCATACGTATTGTTGGAGGTCTCATTTCATCTACTGGGCACTATTTCTAAATAATGGAATACACTAGGTTAGTTTATGAATCACAGTGCATAATTCCAAACTTGTAAAATAGTTAACATAAATTGAACAGTTCGTGGATATAATCCATAATCATAAAAATGTTTTCTTTAAGGAAGTATATACTCATAAACCTTCATAGTGGTTTGTAAAGAAAATGAGAATTATCCTAAGCATATCCCCTGGGAGTGTCGTAACCAAGAGTGCAGCAAGGCCCGTTGTCGTGAACCAGTCCCCGTTCGAGTCTAGCTCAAAGCGGTGTTTTTGGATTTTACCCCTAGGTGCATCTGTGCCAGATCCGCCTCTACCTTCTTGTATCCAAACAGGGATGTATTGCTTGTAAAACTCACAAAATCTCTACAGTACCAAAATTCTAGGAAGTTCTTATATACTAATTCTCAAATTCTATATTAGGGTAGTGTTCTCTAATCAGAGTTTTTCTAAATCTAGATTACAAGGTTATTTCTAAACTTCCTCTGATACCAACTGTAATGTCCCGACCCCAGAAGCCTAGAGTCGGTGTATTATTTTAATACATTGGCATGATTAGAAGAAATAAAGTCCCGAAAGACTGATCAATTTAGCAGTCTTGGAAAATAGATTACATACATGAACGTTACATTACACATTAGAAAATAAAACACAACATAAATGATCTATTGATAACGCCATTAATCCCCAAGCTTAACCCTGCTTATCAATCATAATACACTTCTTGGAATCCTGCAAAAATTAAAACATAGAAAGGGGTGAGCACAGATGCTCAATAAGGATAACAATATAGTGGAAACTTTCATAAATAAGCATAAACATTTAAGGCAATGTAAGACTAAAACAAAAGCCTTTTAAACTTGAAATTCAGCATAATATGGAAAATATAAAATCAAATAATTCCATTTACTTATTCACATGGATATTCTACTAGTCGAATAATCACATGCAATATCAATAGCCACTTCTATAATGATGGAATACATAATGCCAGACTTCATAACCACATAGTCAAGGCCTTGTGCCAAGACTACAAATAATATTTTTTCAAGACCTTATGTCAAGACACTAGTTTGTCTCATGAGACCTACCAATGCATCGAGGAGCTATAGTGGTCTCCACCTGTCACTTACTAAGTCCAATTCATTCCTCATATGAAAAGGTTTAAACATAACATAAATATTTGTATTAAAACTATCATATGAAATGTCAATACTTTATCCATAAACTATGAATGGTATAAAAATAACATATCTATATTCAAACATATCACAAAACCTTCAATACAATATGGAATATTTTTATCATAATAAATCAACCTTGATCAAGAATAATATCCAGTAAAGGATGTTGACATAGTTGAAAATGATCAGTAAAACTCTTTGAGAGAAATATACCTTTTTCATTAAATCATTCTAAAAGTCACACAATTTATAAAGGAAGTCATTTAAAAGATATTTTTTAATCAAATTTTCTCATACCACTTTGAAACTTTTGAAAGTAATTAACAATTTCCTTAAAGTAATTTTGAAAACATGGACATTAATGAGAAAGTTTTAGAAGAATAAATCTTTAAAACATTTAAAATGATGTTTTAGTAAAAGATTCCCTCAAAATAATCCCTTTGAAAACTCTTTTATGAAACATGGACATGGATAATAAATATTTCCCAGTAAAAACTTACACACAAACAATCTCAAATAATAATGAGATTGAGGAATTAACTCTTACCTTGCACTTTCCTTAAGTTGAGGGTATGTTTAACCTCCTGTATAAAGACCTTAGTATGTTATTAAATTATACCAGAACCATATTAATATTTATGATATCATACATGATTCATTTATGACTTTATACTACCCATTTAATAATAATTTTCATGTTAAATTAACATTTCAGGTATTGATCACTTTCTTTATCGTACGTGTTTTAACTTGTTAATCTTAATTGTATCACTTAGATCATGATTTAAATACTTCCAGAATATAAAACATGATTTATATATCATATATATTTATAATATAAATATGTATAATATATGTATATATATGAAATGGAAAACACCGTTTATGGAGATGGTAGGTCGTACGTACGCATAAACGTTGTTTCCGTTTTCATATCGTATTGAACAGAACTAAGTGAATAAGATATATGTAAGTACATAAATATATATATATATATATCTCCAATATCATTATTATTTCATATATTACATACTTATTAATGATATATATTTTATAATCATCGTTGAATGGTGAACGTGGAAATGAATCTCATCGCGTCGTGGAGACGGTAATCTGTACGTACGCACGAGAAAAAATATCATTATATTGATGGAAAATCATATTTAATTGGATGTTATATCATATATATATAATAATTAACATGTTATATTTATTATTTACATCATTTATACTCATTATTATATCCATTAAAATAATTAAGTGTTTGAATAACAAACTACACCACGACGTGGAGACAGTAATTCATACGTACGCACATATGGTGACTTTGTCATTTATTGGATGGATAGAATAATGAATATGGTTGTACCATTTTTATAATAACATCATTATATATAAAATATACTAGAGTTATTATTTTAGAATGGAAACAACAAAGAAAGAGGAAGTGGAAGAAGAAAAGAACTTGAAAAAGGCGATGAAATATTTACCTCTTCTTCGGGTTCTTCCTTTTGATTTGATAAAAAGGGCTCCTTAGGTTGGATTTATGAATAAAATAGGGCCTATAAGATGAAGGGAGGAAAGTTTTGATGATATTTGGGCAGGTTTTAGCCAAGCCAAAAGGCTTTGGAGGTGTGAAATTAAGATAAGGGGAAGTGCCTTTTTATAAAAGAGGTGATGGTCACTTTAGGAAAAGCATGAAATATTATTTTATAATAAAATCATTTTCGGTTTCTAATGGCTTAAAAATGAATTATTTAAAGGATAAGGTGGGGATGGGTCGAAAACCTCTCAACCAATATATTTTAGGCAGGTTTAGGTCATCATATTAACCTTATCTTTTAGATTTAACTCTTAGTTAAATAGTTTGACATTTACCATGTCTCTTTTTATTTTTATATTATATGATTAATAAACTTACTATAAACTTCCAAGAGAACCCCAATAGGTTCATTAATGACATATATAATATTATTAAGTCCCTTTGGTCGAACCTTATATTTTTAGGAATATTATATCAACCAATAATATAGTATTTGTTTTAAAAACTCAATTATGTCAATTTTGACATTGTTTATTAAATGATTTTTGTTAAAGTCCTAAAAACTTTATTACTTCGAAATAAATTCATATTTTAAATACTAAAATGTCATATTAACCTATAAAATTGGTTTAATTCATCAAAATCCTCAAATTACATTTATTTGGATATTTATAATATCAATTATTTTAATATTTCATTATTAAGGTAATTACTGCATCATCATTGTGTCATAAATAAATTAAATTATTTAATGTCTAAAAATTATAAATAAAATATCATTATGTAGGAAATATTTTTATCTTTATAATTAATATTTATAGTTGAATTTATATTATGTATAACCCTATATTAAAAATAGTTTAGTTATTAAACTTCGAATTTAACTCTTTTAACTCTTCTTTAAATAAAAATAATAATAAATGTCATAATCTAATCCAAATTGACCAAAGAGAATCATATTTTATTCCTAAGGTTGTTTTTGGTCGAATTATACTTATCCAATATAATTAGGACATGTGTTAGGGTAATAATAATATCATTTTTACCCTTAGTTACCCTATTTACTTTTAACCGTGGTAAATAAAAGTAAAAAGTTACTATTCACCAAAAAATATTTTCATCTTATTGAACCACATTTTACTTACTGGTATCAACTGTTTCTCTCAGATTTTTAAAATTCAACTCACAGAAGCGGGTAAAATTAAGTTTTATTCAAATTTGCAAATGCTCCTAGGAGGTGGGTAAAAGACAGTAAAATGTTCGATAAAATTTTATATATCTAAACTTATTATAAAATGACTCAAATGAATTATGTTGAAAATATATATGTATTATGTATCTATTTTTACCTAAAATAAATTAAAATAAAATAACTAATTATTTAAATAAAAAGTCGGTTTTAACCAATAACGCGGTGTTTTTTCACTATTCATCAAAAATTGAAAGTTTTCAGAAAAATACCAAAAAATTACCCTAAGATAATTTTGATATTTAAAATTTAAAAATTATGTCTATTTTACCAAATTAAAAACATATAAGTTTAATTTATTAATTTAAAATTAATTCCTGTTGTCAAAACCAAAAACTGGGTTTTTTTAAAAGTAAAAACTATCAAAAGATTGACATGTGTTTATGTCAAATTTAAATGTGAAATTACTTATAATGACAAACATTGTATTAAATGATAAAAATATAATCTAATTATATTTCCAAACCATTCAATTGCATAATTTATCACTATAAATTATTTCTATTAAAAAAGTTGTTTTTAATTAAAACATAGTATTTTTCACTATTCATCAAAATATGAAAGTTATCAGAAAAGTACCAAAAATTTATCCAAAATAAATTTTTATGTCCCGCTTCTAAAGAAGAATTTAATTTTATTAAATTGAATATATAAAAGTGTCAAATATTGGTTTTAAAAAGGGTTCTCCATTAAAAGGTGGTAAAATTTCATTTTTTTGAAAAATACTTATTTTATCCAGAAAAATGAATATGTTCTTATATTATGTCTTTGAAACACATAATATGGATGTTAAAATTATATAGAGTATATAAGATTCAAAATTCAGTTAATATTATTCATAGCCACTTTTTGAACGGTTAGTTTAATAAGTTGTGGTGTGCTCGAACTTGGTATTGTGTGTAGCGCAATCTATTGAATTACTGTAATGAGATAACGTACTATGAAATCTTGGGGTGTTACATTTTCCACCATCATGATGCCTTAATGATTTTAAGTTTCCCTTAAATTATTATAAGTTTATTTTCAAATAAAATATTTTCTTATAAAATTGTGCGGCATTTTAATAAAAGAAAATGTTTTCAAAGTAGAAAGAATATTTTCCTCAATATTTTTTTTCAAGTGATATCTCAAAATTATTTTCTATCTAAGATAAGATTATTTGATGTTACTTATTTTTTACTGGGGGTATGATTCAATGATACCATTATTATTTTTATAATAATGGTTTATTTTTATGATGGAATGATATTTATGAAACTCATTTCTTTTCCATGGGTTATGTTATGATTGAATGATGTTTATGAAACTCGTTTCATTCCATGGGTTATGATATGATGAATGATTTATGTTATTATGTCACACATATGTATGGTTTTCATTATGTGATGGGTGTGACCTATATCTCTCTCCAATGTATTGGGAAAAGATTTATATCTCATGAGATAGACATGGTAGGAATGAGGAGTGAAATTGGTTCATTAAAGGACTCTGTCCTCTAATATGATCTTGGGAGTGAAACTTGACTACTAAGATGGTAATGGGAGTGAACCATGACTACCATGATGGTATGGAGAGTGAAATCATACTACTAATATATCCTTGGAAGTTACACCTTTACTAATAGGTAAATCATTTTATATATTTATGTGTATTCCATAATTCTATTTCTTATTTTGTGCTCTCATATAACATGTTATTTGATTATGTATAAACTTCTTTGATTTATTATATGACACGATATAATGATCTTTGATATACAAGATACTATTTTAAAATGTTTTTTTATGTACATATTCCTTATGATTATGTTATTATTGATATATCCCTTGTTTACCCTTACCGAGTATATGAAAATTTACTTCAGTTGGTTTTTTGGTATTTTTCTGATAAGTTTCATGTTTTAATGAATAATGAAAAATGCTAAATTTTAATTGAAAGCATCTCTTTCATCAAAAAAATTTATAGTATTAAATTATATATTTGATTGTTTTTAATGTATAATTACATAAAATTTTTATCATTTAATCTAATTCAGGTCATTGGAATCAATTTCACATTGAATTTGAATACAAAAACATTTCAATCTTTTGGATGTTTTCACTTTAAAAACTCATTTTCTTGTTCCGTTAATGGGATTAATTTTAAATAAATTTTAGAAAATTATTTGTTTTGAATTATGAAAAATGGAATTGATATTTGGAATAATATGGTCCAAGTTTAATAAATAGGTTTCTTTTATTTTTGGACAATATAAATAGTAACTTTAGCAATTTTTATTACCACGGTTAAGGGTAAATCATGTAATTAAGGGTAAAAATAAAATTATAAATATTTTAAAACTACCCTAAAACTTTATAAAATTTTAATGGTTGAATTTAATTATAACTTTAACATACAATTATTTAAATTTAATAATTTTATGGACACTTTTCTATGAAAATGACTTAAGTATTATTAAACTCAAAAGAGTGAAAAAATATCACACTCTTACTTTTAATATGTATAATATTTTTAATATGGGGTTAAATATAATATATTCTCGACTATTTATATTATTATAAAATATAAAATGTGTATATACATCATATAAATTAATTTTTAATTTTTATTGAACAAATAATTATCAAAAATTATTACAAAATTATGATGCAATAATTATTCAATTAATGAAAAAATCAATTAAATGATATTATAAATATTAAAAGAAATATAATTTGACTTAATTAAGGATATACATGAATTTTATGGGTGAATATTACATGTTATAGGTTTATTAAGTTAATTTTTTTTAACTTATCTTGTTTTATTAATTTTCTTAAAGTCAAAGTACTGAATAGTGTTAAAATTGACACTTATAATATTTTATGAAAATAATATTTTATTAAATTATTTAAAAATCATAAGAATATGAAATAAGAATAATGGGATGAGATATGGTCTAAAATATCTTAAATTTTCTATTTTTTTCCAATTGAAACTTTATGTTTAAAAATTAAATCCTCTTAATATTAAAAACTTTGCTACCATAGTTAAAATTAAAATGGCTTAACTAAGGGTTAATAAAAAAATAAGGTTTAAAATAATATTAAAACTTTTCTAAAATATATTGGTTAATTATATTAAAATATTATCATGTCTTATCTTATAATAAAGGGAATTGTGGAGATATTTTTATTGATATTGAATTTATTGTAAATTAATCTGGTGAGAAAATCCAAAAGTGTCCCTCCTCTCTCTTATAAAAGGGCACATCTTCTTATATTTTCTTCATACTTAATAACCTATTTGTTTCAGACAAAATCTATACAAATATCCTAAAAAATTCCCTAACTTCATCCTATAATCCTTACTTTTGGTAGAAATTTAGCTAAAGAAGTCCTTTTGTATAAATCAAAAGGAGATACCCAAAGAAGTGGTCACATTCATCGACGAACATTTTCATTTTATTTCTTCCTTGAACCCACTCAGTTATTATTATTCCATGATTATATAATAACCTTATTATACTAAATATACTGACGTATTTTAATTTTAAGGGTTATACCTACACATACATAAACTTCCATATAATGGGTAATGAACTTACTGTTCTTATGTACGGTGAACTACCACCTCACGAAACGATGTTGTTTGTTTTTACTTTACCACCTCTCATGGTTGGGAATTATAATTGAAACTAAATTTTTATATGATATATATGATATTTATGATGTCTTTATTCTTATATAATTATTATATAAAACATACCTTCATGCTTTTCATTTTATGTAAATACGATAACTTCGTTTGCAGATGTGTAGATTACCAACTCCTCAAAGCGATGTGATTCCTTCACACTTTACATGGAATGTATAAAGTATGGGTTTAGTAAAATCATATGATATATATGAAATAATAGTTCTAATTTAATGATATTATATATATATACACATATATTTCATTTACTTTATTTCTTTAAATACGATAGGAAAATGGAAACAACATCCATGCATACGTATGGCCTACCGTCTCCATGAACGGTGTATTTTGTTTTCCATTTATATAATTTTTATATTATTATAAATAAATATATACTGAATATATAGGATATTTATATAATTTTTATAGTTCTACAAATTATGAAATTGTGATATAATTATGAGGATAAAAATATAACAAATCAAAACACATGCAAAAAACAAAGCAGTTAATACCCAAAACGTAACTTCAACATGGAATTATTGATAAACAGGTATTATAAGGCCATAAGTAAATCATATATGATATGATATAATTTAATATGGTTTTTTAATAGATGTATAATAAATTTATATTTATTATACATGATTTTTTCATGAGTACGACAAGATTCAAGACATAAGGTAAGGGATTTATGTCTCACTTTTATTTTCATGGGACACATGTCTTATACACTACGTGTTTCTTCTATGTGGTGTATTTACTATCCATGAATGTATTTTATGAGTATTATCTATAATATTGTGGTATTTTCATATCCATATAATTTTCTTTCTTTCAGGGGACATAAGATTCTACTAATTAGGATGAGTATTTATTTCACAATCTCATCAATATTTTGGATTATTTCACTTTAAGCCTCCTTAAAGGAAATATTTATCTTCCATGTCTATTTTTATAAGAAAAATCAATTTTTGTACTATTCTAATATGTATTTTTAAATTCATCATTACCCATTTTTTTAATTTTTACTACACGGTTTGAAAATAATCTTTTTTTCATTTTCCAAATGAGGAACTTTTGACTTTTCTAAAAAATGTAAGAAAGGAATTTTTTTTAACTTATAAGGCACGGATAGAATTTTCCACCGTTATGATGTCTTGATGATTTTAAGTTTACATTACAATATTAAAAGGTTATTTTCAAATAAAATATTTTATTTTAAAATTGTGAGTCATTTTAATAAAAAAAATTGTTTCAAAGTAGAAAGTATATTTTCCTAAAGAATTGTTTTCAAGTGATATCTCAAAACAAATTCCATCTAAGATAACATTATTTTATGTTACTTATGTTTTAATGGGGATATGATTCAATTATACCATTATTATTCTTTCTAATAATGGTTTATGTTTATGATGTAATGATATTTATGAAACCTATTTCTTTTTCATGGGTTATGTTATGATTGAATGATGTTTATGAAACCCATTTCATTTTATGGGTTCTGATATGATGAATGATTTATGTTCTTATGTCACACATATGTATGGTTTTCATTATGTGATGGGTGGGACCTATATCTCCATCCAATGAATTTGGTAAAGATTTATATCTCATGAGATAGACATGGTAGGAATGAGGAGTGAAATTGGTTCGGTAAAGAAATTTTTCCACTACGATGATCTTGGGAGTGAACTTTGACTACTAAGATGGCAATGGGAGTGAACCTTGACTACCAAGATAGTATGGAGAGTGAACTCATAAAACTAAGATATCCTTGGAAGTGATACCTTGACTATTATATAAATCATTTTATATACTTATGTATATGCCAAAATTTCATGTCTTATGTTGTGATCTCATAGAATATGTTCTTTGATTCTATATAAACTTATTTGATGTATTATATGACACGATATCAGGATATTTGATATACAGGATATGATTTTAAAATGTTTTTTATATACATATTCTTTATGATTATGTTATGATTGATCTACCACTTGTTTACCCTTACTGAATATATGATCTCACCCTTTCTTATGTTTCTTTTCCCTAGGTTATGAAGAAAGGTATTAAGTCTAACATGTCAAAAATGGTTTTAGTTATGAATAAATAGGCAGGAGAATAAGTAGATGTGTTATTAACCAGTTGTTTATGTTTCCAAGTTTCCAAAGGTACTAAACTAATATGGTATTTGGGCATGTGTTTTTGTAATGTATGAAATGTTCCACAAAAAAGACGTAATGTCAATGTATGTTAATATTGGGTCATTATAGTTGGTATCAGAGAAAATTTTTAGTCAACCTTTGGAAAGTCATAAGAGAAAACTTTAGTGAGATCCCTAAGGATATTTCTAAGGATATTTCTAGGGATTCCTATAATAATAAGTCTATGGTGTTATAGATTTAAATGTAGGTGTCATTATTTAGGAATCTTATAAGTAATTTTTCATTATTATGTGTTTTTATTCTATGATAAGTGTTTCTCGCAATATGCTTTCTGGTCTTAGTCAATAATGGGAACTAGAAGGAACATGGTTAACATTGAATTTTTCAGAAATATAAATTACAGGAATTGTGAAAATATACCTCCTTAGTGGAAATATCATAAAGATAAATAGGAATTTGGTATGATTATTGGTTATACTACTAAGGATAAAGAGACTACAAATAAAGTATGAAAGGTATGAGATTTTCTAACAGTATTTTATATATTAAACATAAGAATCATGAATAGATTAGGGTTTAGGAACCTTAATACATGATTTATATTTCATATTTGAAGAAATATTAATATGATTAATCATGATTAATGGTTTAAGAATATATTTGGATGATTTAAGTGTATTTTTTTTGGAATTCAGAGATTATGTTATATGAAACACGAAATATATAAGTATTTTCAGTATAAGTTTTTCATTAAGGATTAAAAAGGATATGTTTAATGGTTCTGAAAACTTAGAAAAGTGATTTAATTTCAAGGTTATATTCATGGGAAACATGATATTAAGGGAAATATAACCCTTAATATGTTCCTAATGTTGAGATAATGATGTTAGAATAAGGATATGTTGGATATGAATAAGTAAATTAGAAGGTACTGGTTAGATTTTAACTGATTAATGATTTATTTAAAAAGTATTTTATGTTATCATGTATAGAGTTTATGATATTTTTGGACTTAGATAATATGTCCAATAATCTTTGGATTAATAAATAATGCATGTTTTCAATAAGGATGTATGGTAATTACCATGTTTCAAGAGAATACACAATGAAGGTATTCACATGTTTGGTATGTGACAAATAATATATACTTTATATTATACTGGGGATCAATGCTAATCTATTTTTGAGAAATTTAGTGAACTTATTTCTAAAGTTTTGGACTTTCATCTTTTGGAAGGGTTATAAGGTTAACCATTTATGGAACAGTTTATATTTAATTTTGGATGAGGTTTTAGAGATTAAAGTATTAGCTAGCCATTTGATGATTTATGCATATTGTATAATCTATTTTTAACTTTTTATTCTTATATTAAAATAGATGTAATAGCCTATCATTCTATGGATCTCATGATCTACTAATGAAAAGTTCACTTTAATTTCATGGAATAATAGATGAAGTGGAAATTCATTAAGGTATAATGAAAGGATGAGATATGCTTATGAAATGTAATAAAATAAAGTAAGTATTTATTCTCATGAAAAAATTTCAACTCTAGGTAAAGGATGTTGAAACCAAAAAATTTATCATAATACCTTCTTTTATGATGAATCAAATGGTCTCTTAGATCATTGAAGATTTATGGATTTGTGATTATTGACTTTCCCATGAATATGTTCTCTATCACTATCTATAAGAACTTGATAGTTATATTTCTATTACATGTCCATTTTTTCACTTCCCACATATTTTCTCCTATGTAGAAACCTAATTATGAGTTACTTTGGGTAACCGTTAAGTTTCCAACTTTCCCTTTTTAAAAGGAAGTTTTAGTATTCATTTTTACAATGTGGGTTTCTATGAAAGTAACTTTCATGTATTAAAACTTTGATAATCCAGAAAAATTTCAAGGGAAAAATCATTTTAAGGGGGGTATAATGTAACACCCCAAGATTTTGTGAAATAATATTTTTGAATTAATTTAATATTTTTGATACTTTTCATTTCACACAACACTGAATATAGTCTGTGTTATATGAAAACACCAAGTTATTCTTTCTTTGTACGCAACACTAAGTCAATTTTATACTATATGCATCAATTATATTAGATTTTGGTACATAAAACACTATGTTTGTCTTTTTCTACACACAATTTTGAGTTCTTTTGATAGATTCTGTTACACACAAGGTTGAGTTTCACCAAACTACAATATACTATTAATATTCTTATTATAATATTATAATATTATTATAGTTACCACCTAGCTGTTGAAATGGAAATTAAAAATAATATTAACTAAATTATGAAAATATAATTTATAAATGTATATAAAATGAATCCTTGGTCATAAATTAGCTATAAATTAAAGTAATAGCTATTTGAAAATAAAGAAATTCCATTTTTAAGAAAACTATTTTTCTATGTACAAACACCATTTTATATCAATAAATTAAAAAAACCACTATTGGTGATTTTTTAATAGAATTTATATATTACATATTCAATCAATTTTCTTGACACTCATCCAACGGATTTTATAGGAATAAATCCAATTTAATGAATAAAAATATATATTTTTATAAATGTCAATTTTACCGCCTTTTAATGGAGAACCCATTTTAATTATAATTTTTGATAATTTAATAAATTTTATATGAAAAAATAAACTTCTTATTGGAAAGTGGGGTGTCAAAATTTAATTTATTTTAATTTTTGGTATTTTTCTGATAAGTTTTATGTTTTGATAAATAGTGAAAAATACTGAATTTTAATTGAAAACAACTTTTTCATTGAAATAATTTATAGTGTTAAATTATAAATTTTATTGGTTTTAAAGTATAATTTGATAAAAATTTATAATTTAATAAAATTTAGGTCATTTTAATCAATTTCACATTGAATCTGGATATAAAAACATTTCAATATTTTAGACATTTTCACATTTAAAACCCATTTTCTTGTTCCGTCAATGGGATTAATTTTAAATAAATTTTAGAAAATTATGTATTTTGAATTATAAAAAATGGATTCCATATTTTTATTTATAAGGTACAAATTTAATAAATAGGTCCCTTTTATTTTTGGACTATATGAATAGTAACTTTAGTAATTTTTATTTATCACTGTTAAGGGTAAATCAAGTAATTAAGGGTAAAAATAATATTATAAATATTATAAAACTACTCTAACACTTAAACAAATGTTATTGGATGAATTTAATTAGACCCTTTACATGTAATTATATAAATTTAATAATTTAATGGACTCTTTTTCATGAAAATTACATAAATATTATTAAACTCAAAGGAGTGAGAAAATATCACACTCTTACTTTTAATATATATAATATTTTTAATATGGGGTAAAATAGAATATATTCTATACTATGTATATTATTATGAAATCTAAAATGTTTATATACATCATATAAATTTATTTTAAAATTTTATCATAGAAATAATTATCATAAATAATAACAAAATTATGATGCAGTAATTATTCAATTAATGAATCAATAAATTAAAATAAAAGAATTTTTTGGGTGAATATTACATTTTAGGGGTATATTAAGTGAATTTTTTAGAACTTATATTTATTTATTGATTTTATTAAAGTTAAAGAAATGAATAGTGTCAAAATTGACACTTATGATATTTTTACGAAAATAATATTTTATTAAATTATTTAAAAATCATAAAAATATTAAATAAGTACAAGGGGTTAAATATGGTCTAAAATATCTTAAATTTTCTATTTATGGTCCAATTTACACTTTATATGTTAATATTACATCCTCTTAATATTAAAAACTTTGTTACCATAGTTAAAATTAAAATGGATTAACTAAGGGTTGATCAAAATAATAAGGTTTAAAATAGTACCAAAACATATCTAAAATCTATAGGTTTATGATATTAATACCTTATCATGTCTTATATTATAATAAAAATAATTTTGGAGATATTTGGATTTATATTTAATTTATTATAAATTAATATTTTGAGAAATTCCAAAAGCTCTCCCCCCTCTCTTATAAAAGGGCGCCGCTTCTTCTCTTTTCTTCACACTTAATAACATATTTGGTTTAAAAAAATATATCAAAATATACTCAAAACTTCCATACCTTTATCCTATAATCCTTACATTGATCATAAATCCAACCAAAGAATCCCTTTTGTGCAAATTAAAAGGAAATACCCAAAGAAGAGGTAATGTTCATCAACAAATGCTTTAATTTTATTTATTCATTAAACCCAATAAATTCTTCTTATTACATGCTTATATAATAACCTAATTATACTAAATGTACTTATATGTTATAATTATAAGTTTTTTACCTACACTTACACACACTTATATCTAATAGGCAACAAACTTACTGTTCTTGTGTACGAAGAACTATCGCCTCACGAAATGATGTTGTTCATTTTTCCTTTACCACCTCTCATAGTTAAGAATTATAATGAACACTATATTTTTATATGATATATATGATATTTATTATTTCTTTATGGTTCTATAATTATTATATAAAACATACCTTTATGCTTTCTATTTTGTATAAATATGATATCTTCGTTTGTGGACGTGTGGACTACCGCCTCCTCAAAGCAATGTGATTTGTTCACACTTTATATGGAATGTATTAAGGATGGGTTTAGTAAAATTATATGATATATATTACATAATAATTCTAATTTAATGATATTATATATGTGTGTGTGTGTGTGTGTCATTTTCTTTCTTTCTTTCAATATGATAAGAAAATGGAAACAATGTTCATGCGTACGTACGACCTACCATCCCCATGAATAGTGTATTTCATTTTATATTTATATATTTTTTAGATTATTAAAGCTACATATATACTAAATATATATTATATTTAATTCATTTTTATAATTATATAAATTATGAAATCATTATATAATTATGAGGATAAAAAATATAGCAAATCAAAACACATGCGAAAAACAAAATGATTATTACCCAAAACATAACTTTAACATGGAATTATTGGTAAAAAGGTAATAGAAGGACATAAGTAAATCATATATGATATGATATAATTTAAGGTGTATCTATAATAGATTTATAATAAATTTATATTTATTATATATGAGGTTTTAATGAGTACAATGAGTGTTAAGATATAAGGTAAGAGATTTATGTCTCACTTTTATTTTTGTGGGATACATGCCTTATACACTAATTTTTTCTTCTACATGGTGTATTTACTACCCATGAATGCATTTTATAATTCTTATCCAGAATATTGTGGTATTTTCATATCAATATAATTTTCTTTCTTTCATGGGGTATACGATTCTACTGATTATAACGTGATGAGTATTTATTTCATAATATCATCAATATTTTGGATTGTTTTTCTTTAAGTCTTTTTTGGGGAATATTTATCTTCCATGTCCATGTTTTCTAAAAAAATTCTCAAAAAATATTTTTACTATTCTCCTATGAATTTTTAAAGTCGTATTTACCCATTTTTGACTTTTTACTACATAGTTTAAAAGGAATATTTTTGTCATTTTACAAATGAGAAACTTTGTGACTTTTCTGGGAAAAGTATGAAAGGAATGCTTTTTTAACTTATAAAACATGAAAAAAATTCCACCATCATGATGCCTTAATTATTTGAAGTTTAACTTACAATATTAAAAGTTTATTTTCAAATAAAATGTTTGTTTTTAAAATTTCATGTCATTTTAATAAAAGAAAACATTTTCATAGTAGAAAGGATATTTTAATCAAGAATTGTTTTCAAGCGATATATCAAAATTATTTTCCATATAAGATAAAATTATTTTACTTTAATTATGTTTTACAGGGGTTATGATTCAATGTTGCCATTATTATTCTTTTTAATAATGGTTTATGTTTATAATGGAATGATATTTATGAAACTTGTTTCTTTTCCATGGGCTATATTATGATTGAATGGTGTTTATGAAACCCATTTCATTCCATGGTTTCTAATATGATAAATGATTTATTTTTTTGTGGCATTCATATGTATGGTTTTCATTATGTGACAGGTGGGACCTATATCTTCCTCCAATGCATTGGGTAAAGATTTATATCTCATGAGATAGACATGGCTAGAACAGGGAGTAAACTCAGTTTAATAAAGGACTTTGTCTACTAAGATGGTCTTGGGATTGAACCTTGACTACTAATATGGTAATGAGAGTGAACCATGACTACCAAGATAGTATGGGGAGTGAACACATACTACTAAGATATCATTGGAAGTGATGCCTTGACTACTATGGAAATAATTTTATATGCTTATGTGTATGTCACAATTCCATGTATTATGTTGTGCTCTCATAGAATATGTTCTTTTATTATTTATAAACTTATATTATTTATTCCATGAAATGATATCAGGATATTTGATATACAAGATATTATTTTAAAATGTTTTGTTTATGTACATACTCATCATTATTATTTTATGATTGATCTCCCCCTTGTTTACCCTTACTGAGCATCTGATCTCACCCTTTATTATGTTTATTTTCACCAGGATACAAAGAAATGTATTAAGTCTGATATGTCAAAAAGGTTTCTAGTTATGAAGAAATATGTGGGAGAATAAGTATATGTGTTATAAACTAGTTTTTTATGTTTCAGAGTTTCCAAGGGAACTAAACTAATACAGTCTTTGGGCATGTATTTGTATAATTTATGAAATATTCTGCAAAAATGATGTAATGTCAATGTACATTAAGATTGGTTCATTATACTCACACCCTACTTAGGACACCATTTCACTAGGGTTCCCAAGAAGACTCTTACTGGTTATAAGTATAGTATGGGTTGAGGCCTGAGGTTTTGGTTGAGTGGGATAACTTAGACATATACATAGAGATTGGTATAAGGTATGGCTTGGGGTGGTAGTAGAGAATCGTGAATTTATTATTTGTTTATTTATTTGGTATATGTGATCGGCATAGTGGGTGATCCATATTACATTCCTCGCATTCCTATATGTTAATATTTTATTTGTTATCATATGTTTCTACTATTTTATTATCTCCATACTCTGATGTTTATGGATTGTTTGTGATACTTGGTTATTTATTTTATGATTATAAAATCTAATATAGTGGGTATAGTCTCCCCATGGTACCTCCATAGACCATTGTTGCTAGTCGGTGGAATATGGTATATAAAGATCCACACTTAAGGTCATGTGGTGGTTTGGTTCGATTATTGTTCATATTAAGTCAGGATGGGGCATTACAAAATGATATCAGAGGTTCTTTTTCTTTTGTATTACTATTTTGGATATTGAATCCATGAAATGTAAGAATATGTCAGAGCCTATGATAGATACCTGGCTGGTGTGACATGAACACCTATTCTGGTAGGAAGTCTAGGTTTCCAGGGGATTAAGATCACTATTATTGATATGTGGTGATATAGTTGTATTATTTTAACTTTTTGTGATGCACATGATGTTTGGATTTATGATTTATATTAGATTTTTCTATTTGACTATAGAGGAAAGAGGCATCATTGCATTCCACATAGGGATTCACATGACATGTAGCCCTTCTAGTGTGATTTTTATTAGTAATGATAGGTTCAACTGTTTAAAGTGTCAGGAATAACTTATATAACATTTTACTATATAAGTTCTTTGTGGAATTCTACTTAGCTAGACCAAAATGAATATTATCCCTTCTAATGGTATATCATGTGGATTATATGAATGGATGACCGATGGTGATGATAATGATATAGTCCCTCTATAAGTGGACCTGAAGTGACCCTAGTAGGTCGATGTGGGCATTAGATACCCTTATGATAAACCCCATGGGAGTTTTTATTGTTTAGATTCAATTATTTAAAGTGTTAGTAACAACCTTTATAATGTTTTCCCATATATCATGGAATGGTATTTTAAAGACCCGGAAATTCTGTGGAATTTTTTTTCTTAAATACATGAGAATTTTACGAGTTCGCGAAAATTGATGGCACATGATTCTGAGGCCCGGTGTGCCCAGAATCAATTTCTAAAGTTTTGTTCAGGTATGTTCAGAAAACGTACGAGCAGGTTTTTATAACTTTTGAACTAGTGCTCGGAATTGAAATCTGAGGACACCATTGAACTTGCAGTGCCGATATTTTCTTAAGAAGACTATCACCTCGACGGTAGTGGGTCTATATTAAAAGACAGTTTTTGGGTTTTTAGAGAATGAATTAAATAAAAATAAAGTGTGTGAATTTTTTTATTTGTTGGTTAAAACCTCCTCATGGAAGATGGAGGTGGGACCACCACACCTTAACCTCCCAGGAGAGGTTATGGTGGTGGGGCCCACCCAAACCTAACCTCCTGCAAGAGGTTACGACGTGGGTACCACACGGTACTAAACCCCCCTATTAATGGTGGGAGAGGAAAACCTCTCAACTCCCCTCATTAATGAGGAAGAGTCTCTACACACCCCCCCTCCTTTATTGGTGCCAACTCCTCTAATTTAATGGTGCCAAATCCTCCACATTAATTAAGGGGGATCCAAGTTAATTAATTCACCATTTTGAATTTTGTGCCAACAAATTAAATAATAGATTAACACAATATATAATTATTTTGGTTGGTATTTTTCATTTTGGTGGCAGCTTTGAGAGGAGGATTATTGGGAGAAAGCTCCTAACGAAGAACGCCTTCGACTACGAAGAACGTCGACCTTCTTCAACTTCTTCCTCGGATCCTACCGATGTGGAACGTCTTCAACTGACCTTCCCTCTACATCATTGTCAATGAGCCAACACATGATCTCAGGATTAGAAGTGTGTGGAGGACGCAATGAACGACAATCACCTTCTTCTTCTTCCCGCGACTTCTTCGACGATCAACGAACAAAGGTAGGGGTTGTTTTCTTTTATGTGTCATGTTCTTCTTTTCTTTCAAAATGAAGAATGAGGATATGTTTCCTTTGATAGGTGAGTTGTTGTTCATCATTCTCCTACCTTGATGAACTGATTGTTATCACCCTAATCGTGGAGGGTGCAGGCCAAACTAACTTGGCCCGACTCCCTTCGTCGATCTCTTTTGTGATATTCTTCGGCGTGGTGACAAAGAAACGAGGCGACGAAGGCGGCAAAGACAAAGGTTTCACTACCCTTGGCCTCCATGATCCGATCCACCCCCGCAGCATCCCGCACCACCACTTGCCGATCCTCCGCCGGCCGCACCACTCACAGAGCCGAGTCGCTGCCCCGAGCCAGCCCATGCCCCGCCGGCCTGCCTGGCCACCTCCCGGTTGTCCGGCCTCCCGAGCCGCCACCTGACCGAACCGGTGCCCTAGATGCACTAGCCTTCTAAGTCATACCGCGGCCCCCTTCGCGGCGCCCTGTCCAAACTGGCCTGACCACGTCCTCCGGGCTGAGCCACGTCGGGCCGAACTGGCCCCAAGCCCGGGCCAAACCACCCACGCGGCCTGCTAGGCTGGGCCCAGCGGGTCAGGATGAACCTAACAGGTTGGCCCGCCCAATGTTTTGGGCCAGACCCAACAGGTCTGACCGGGTCAGCCCAGACGAGGTCGGATCGGGTCGGACCGGACCCAAGCCCACTACCGACCCTTTACTTTCTTTAGTCATATCTTTGGCACCGGATGACCGTTTGACGAACCATCAGCGGCGCTGGTTTTCTTCGAGCGTGACAATCCCTTTGAGTATACCCCACTGGAGTTCAGGGTAAAGTTGAGATACGGTCAAGTTGGATCGTGCACGAATCCAACCGGGCCCCCAGGACTAAAAGGCTAATAACTCACAGACCGGGAGTCTGATTGACGTGTCGTCTATTATGTTGAGAATCCTATGACATGGAGGACCTTTGAGATACTTCTACATGGTACTTCATGTCAGTTGGAGTATCGACTTATAGATCGTGGAGCGGATCCTCCTAGAGACGAGCGATCTTAGTGTGGAGACCTAGTAGCTGGATGAGACCTGATGACTGTTGACCGATTCGACTCATAGTGACTCGACTAGCCCAGTGGGGAGCACCTTGGTGTCGCGGCAGACCCATAGTGGGCAGCACCTTGGTATCACGGCAGACCCACAGTACTCAATAGGAGGAGTACCTCAGCAGGCTATGAGGGGGAGTGCCTTGGTGACGTCGTAGACCCACAGCGGGGAGCACCTTGGTGATGCAACAGACCCACGGTACTCGACAGGAGGAGTACCTCAGCAATCCAAGGTTAGTGGGAAGTGCCTTGGTGTCATGGCAGGCCCACTGTACTCGACAGAGGAGGAGTTCTCCAGCAGCCGTGGTTTCGATAATGTGAATAAAAATCCTGGTTTGAGCTGAGTTAGTAACTTTTTTATTTTCCTCATGATTGAGATGGATTACTTGATAACTTAGGTATATGTATGGGCATATACCTAAGTGGGGTTATCTGTTGATTTCATACTTTATGGTTAATCCTTGTTGGATTTTGTGAGACCTTAAGGGTCCCATGGTCCCTGCTGAGTATCGTTATACTCACCCCTTCACGGGCTATGCCCGCACCTCATTGTGTTGGTTGCAGACAACGGACAGCGCTGACTGAGGCTGAGAGTACCAGGACTGGACAGTACCTGGAGGTGGACCATACGATGTGTCGGTACACGGAGGAGACCAGCAGACGTGGAGTGCTGAGGAGGCTATCTATACCTACCCTTCAGGTAGGATCTGTGGTGGATGATCCAGGAGCTGCTTTTCACCTTTCATCTATTTTTTCCTTTTCAGTTGTACTTCTACTTTACAATTGGGCTTGTATTTCTGTCCCCTTTACTTTTCAGAACTCTCTTTTTATACAGTTTTACTTAGTTTTTTTATCCAACTATGTGCTCTGTTGTGTGTGTTTACAGTTATAAAGGCAATGCCTTCCCAAATTGAGGGAATTACATCTTTGGTGCTAGTCTCTAGCCTCTGGCCTATGGAAGGCAGGCTTGGGGTAGTCACGGCACGGGCCCCGGGGGACGGGTCGTGACAAATTGGTATTAGAGGAGTCGGTTCTACCGTAGAACTTAGGACTCTGATCTTTTTTGTGAAGAAATAGTGTTAAGGGTACTGAGTGTGGTTTTCAGTTCAGGGAGTCTAGTGTTGGTGCAGCGGCCGATGTATCCATATACCAGGACCCTGACTACTGATTTCCGACTCAGTACACGAAAACACTGATTGCATGTGTGTTTTCAAAAGTTTTCTTTAAATCAGCTCAACCAGGTATAATCTTTGACCATGTCGCATCTATTTCTTTAAGGATGCCTCCCCGCAGATGACCATCTAGAGTCCCAAGAGTTGTATGCACAAATAGCCCAGTGAGCGACGAGGCCTCGGTGTAGGGTCATTTTCTAGCGGAGGCACCAGTGGTACCACTCCCCATTGGACCACCGATGCCACCAGCCCCAGTAGCAGACGATTCACATCGATTGAGCGCGTTTCACGAGTTCTAGTGCTTTCACAAGTTCTAGTGCTAGAGGCCATCCAGGTTCAGGGGAGAGATGGACCCACATGCGGCTGAGGATTGGCTGGAGGCTGTGGTGAGAGTTTTCCAACTGGTAGGGACACCAGCCGACCTCATGGTGATTCTTGATGCCAACCTTCTATAGGCAGAAACATGTAGATGGTGGATATTGATGCTCCAAGTTCATGAAGAGATGATGCTTCTCTGGGTAGACTTCGAGAGCCTGTTTCGGGTGGAGTTTGTCCCAGTGACTCTTCGCGCAGTGTGCATACAGAAGCTACTTCATCTACAGTAGGGCAGCATGATTGTAGCTTAGTACTTAACGAGGTTTACAGACCTCTCATACTACTCCACCAATATGGTACGAGGCCCTTTCTTTAGGGCCCGGACCTTTGATCAGGGACTCAGGCGGGAGATCAGAGCTTCGGTGATCTCACTCAGCATCCCGACGCAGGCAGGGGTGTTGGAGTGAGCCCTCTTAACGGAGAGTTTCCTTGTTGAGCAGTCTCTAGTAGCGAGACCCACCACTAGTAAACATGCAAGGGAGTCTTCTGTAGCTGGAAGTAGATAGATTTCGCAGAGGTCCAAGAGGACCAGACCCACAGTGGGGACACTAACTTCGAGACACAACGTGCTAAGATATCCACAGGGCAGGCACCTAATGGATTTTCTGAAGGTGGGGAGAACTTCATCCTCTTCAGAGAACGTGTAATGGTACCAGTTTCACTTCAGAAGTAAGTGTTGAGGGAGTTACACACATCCCCTTTAGCAGTACATCCAGAAGTGGTGAAGATGTATCAGGACCTTCTACGACAGTACCAGTGGCCAGGTATGAAGAAGGTAGTAGCGGAGTTTGTCTCTCGATGCCTCATGTGTCAGCAAGTGAAGGCAGAGCACTAGGTACCAGCAAGATTCATTTAACCTTTAGAGTTCCCAGAGTGGAAGTGGGATGAGATATCCATGGACTTCGTGACAAGACTTCCACATACATCCAGGGGTCACGACTCGATTTGGGTGATCTTTGATCGACTCACTAAGTCGGCCCACTTCCTACTGATCAGAGGGAAGGGTTCAGTAGAGAGCTTAGGATGCCTCTATGTGTAGGAGATTGTGCTGCCACATTGAGTACCTTCATCTATTGTCTCTGATCATGATGCACGGTTTACTTCCCGGCTATGGAAGGGGTTGTAAGAGGCTTTTAGGATGCAGCTTCATCTGAGCACCACCTTCCATCCTCAAACGGATGGCCAGACTGAGCGGACCATTTAGACCCTCGAGGACATGCTGCGTTCTTGTGTCCTCGACTTCGGTCACAACTGGGAGGATCAATTACCTTTGGTGGAGTTTGCATACAACAACATCTATCACTCCACCATTGGGATGGAACCTTTTGAGGAATTATATGGACGACCTTACAGATCACCCTTGTGCTGGACTGACCCTGGGGAGTTAGCACTAGTGGTACCAGAGATGGTATGAGCTACCATGGAGAAGGTGTAGATCATCTAGGAGCAGATGAAGACTGCACAGAGCTGGCAGAAGTCATATGCTGACAGGAGACAGAGACCTCTGGAATTTGAGGATGGCGACCACGTCTTTCTATGGGTCTCACCTCGATGAGGACTACGAATATTTAGCCAAGGCGGCAAGTTATCTCTGAGATTCATCAGACCTTTTCAGGTCCTCAGTAGAGTTGGCGAGGTGGCTTACCGCTTATCTCTTCCACCTCAGTTGCATTGGGTGCATGACGTCTTCCAAGTATCTCAACTGAGGAGATACGTGCATGACCCTACTCACATCATCAACCATGGAGAGATGGACGTCGACGATGGGGCGACTTTCACGGAGGTTCCAGTAAAGATTGAGGATCGATAGGAGCGGGTCATACGTGGATGGTCGATACCTCTGGTGCGCATTCGCTAGCAGCATAGGAACCTCCAGGAGAGCACATGGGAGCGGGAGGCTAATATGTGTGCTCAGTACCCCAACTTGTTCCCTTAGTTCGAGTTGTAGCTTACACGGATGTAAATATCTCAAGTGGGGAGAATGTAAAGACCCAGAAATTATGTGGAAATTTTTTTTTTCTTAAATACATGGGAATTTTAAGAGTCCGCGAAAATTGACGGTGCATGATTCTGAGGCCTGGTGTGCCCGGAATCAATTTTTGAAGTTTTGTTCGGGTACGTTTAGTAAACATACAAGTGGGTTTTTATAACTTTTGAACCGGTGCTCGGAATTGAAATCTGAGGAAACTGTTGAACTCGCAGCGCCGGTATTTGCTTAAGAAGACTATCACCTCGATGGTAGTGGGTCGAGATTAAAAGATATTTTTTGGGTTTTTAGAGAATGAATTAAATAAAAATAAAGTGTGTGGATTTTTTTATTTGTTGGTTAAAAACTCCTCATGGAAGTTGGACGTGGGACCACCACACCTTAACCTCCTAAGAAAGGTTATGGTGGTGGGGACCACCTGAACCTAACTTCCTATGAAAGGTTACAACATGGGGACCACACGGGACTAAACCCCCTATTAATAGTGGGAGAGGAAAACCTCTTAAATCCCCTCATTAATGAGGGAGAGTCTCTCCACACCCCCTCCTTTATTGGTGACAACTCCTCTAATTTAATGGTTCCAAATCCTCCACATTAATTGAGGGGGAGCCAAGTTAATTAATTCACCATTTTGAATTTTGTGCCAACAAATTAAATAATAGATTAACACAATCTATTATTATTTTGGTTGGAATTGTTCATTTTGGTGGCAGCTTTGAGAGGAGGATTATTGGGAGAAATCTCCCAACGAAGAACGCCTTCGACTATGAAGAACTTCGACCTTCTTTGACTTCTTCCTCAGATCCTACCGATGTGGAACGTCTTCAACAGACCTTCCCTCCGCATTGTCGTCAATGAACCGACGCACGAGCTCGGGTTTGGAAGTGTGCGGCGGACGCGACGAACGACGATCACCTTCATATTTTTCCCGCGACTTCTTTGGCGATCAACGAACAAAGTTAGGAGTTGTTTTCTTTTATGTGTCATGTTCTTCTTTTCTTTCAAAATAAAGAATGAGGATATGTTTCCTTTGACGGGTGAGTTTTTGTTCATCATTCTCCTACCTTGATGAAACTATTGTTATCACCCTAATTGTGAAGGGTGCGGGCCAAACTAACATGGCCCGACTCCCTTCGTCGATCTCTTTTGAGATATTCTTCGGCGTGGCGACGAAGCAATGAGGGGAAGAAGGCGGTGAAGACAAAGGCCGCGTGTAACACCCCGAGATTTTATGAAAACTATTCTTTTTAATTTTATTGATGTCTTGTGTTGTACGCTACAATAAAAGGCACTTGCACTACACGCATCGCTGACTTGGCTTGCATTACACGCAATCACGACCTTCCACGATAGCGTGTGTTGTACGCAATACCGAGTTTCACAAAACAACGATATGTTATATAAACTAGCCGTTATGAATAGTAATACCCTATTTTTAAAATTTTATAAATTGTATCTTTTGAAATGGACTTCATTTTTGGATTCGAAATATCGAAATTAGCCTAGGGTGAATTTTTGGTATTTTTTTGAAAACTTTCAATTTTTGATGAATAGTGAAAACATTGGGTTACTATTTAAAAACCGACTTTTTATTTAAATAATTATTTATTTTATTTAAATTTATTTTAGGTCAAAATTGATATATAATACCTATATAAGTTCAATGTAATTTATTGCAGTCATTTTATAATAATTTTAGATATATAAAAAATTTATTGAACTTTTCACCGTCTTTTACCCACCTCCTAGGAGAATTTGGAAATTCACATAAAACTTAATTTTACCGCTCCTGTGAGTGGAATTTCGAAAATCTGAGAGACACGGTTAATATCAAGGACTAAATTGTGGTTCAATGAGATGAAAATAATTTTTGGTGAATAGTAACTTTTTACTTTTATTTACCACGGTTAAGATTAAATAGGGTAATTAAGGGTAAAAATGATATTATTATTACTCTAACACATGTCCTAATTCTATTGGATAAGTTTAATTCGACCAAAAAAAACCTTAGGAATAAAATATGACCATTTAGGTCCACTTTAATTAGATTAGGACATTTATTACTAATTTATTTAAAGAATGGTTAAAATAGTTAAAATCAAAGTTTAATAACTAATTAATTTTTAATATAGGGTTATACATAATATAAATTTGACTATAAATATTCATTATAAATCTAAAAATATTTCCTACCTAATGGTATTTTATTTATAATTTTTAGACATTAAATAATTTAAGTTATTTATGACACAATGGTGATGCAGTAATTACCTAAATAATGAAATATTAAAATAATTGATATTATAAATACCCAAATAAATGTAATTTGAGACTTTTTATGAATTACACTAATTTTCTAGGTTAATATGACATGGTAGTATTGATTTAATTAACTTTTTTCGAACTGATCATGCTGTTATGATTTTCACAAAAATCAATTACCAAATAGTGTCAAAATTGACATAAAATAGTTTTTAAAACAAATATTATATTATTAATTGTTATTTTATTCCTAAAAATTTAAGATTCGGCCAAATGACTTAGATAAGGATATATATATTAATAATGAATCACTTGGGGTTCGTTTGGCTTGTTATAGTAAGTTTATTAACCATATAGTGTAAGAAAACAAGAAGACACGGTAAAAGTTAAATTATTTAACTTAGAGTTAAATCTAAATGATAAGGTTAAAATTGTAACCTAAACTTGTCGAAAATCTATTGGTTGAGATTATTTCTACCCATCCCCACTTTAGCTTAGAAATAAATCAATTTGGAGCTATTATAAACCGAATATGACTTTATTATAAAATAATATTTTAAGTTTTTCCAAAGGTGCCCCTCTCCTCCCTTATAAAAAGGGCACCCCTTATCTCTTCTCTTAACACCCTTTTGAGCCTTGAATCTCGGCCAAAACCTGCCCATTTCTCTTATCCACTTCCCTAGAAACATTATGGAGGTTATGGTCTTCTCAAAATACCAACTCTACTTCCTTAAGAGAAGGCTTAAAGGAGGTGCGTCGAAGAAGAGGTAATCTCTTCTTTCGATTCTCTCAAGTTTCTTTCTTCTTTAACTTATTCTTATTTAGTTGTTTCATTATAAAGTAATAACATCAGTATCACTCATATACTGATATGTTATTATGAATATGAAACAACCCTGTTTCACCTTCTATCCATCCTACAGAAAACAAAATCACCACGCGTGCGTACGTACGGAATACTGTCTCTACGCCGTGGTGTAATCAGTTTTTCCACCACCACCTTACATGGATGGGTATAATGGTGTAAATAAATAACTATATATGGTTATTGTAAAGTGATATTTATTCTTTAATATTATACATACACTTAAATACAATTCCACGATCATGGGAATGATATCATCGCTCGTGCGTACGTACGGACTACCGTCTCCACGAACGCGATGAAATTCATTTTCCATGATTAACCATTCAAGAATGATTATAAAGTATATATAATGAATAATAATGAAATATATGAAATAATGAGGCTACTGGATTTATTTATACACATATATATATATATATATTTCATCTACTTACTTCCATTCAAGTCAATAAGGAAAAGAAAACAGCGTTCATGCGTACCTACGACCTACCATCTTCATGAATGGTGTATTTCATTTCATTTATCTATATTATATATATATATATACTGAATATATATGATATATATATCATGATTTAAATTCTGTAAGTAATTAAATCATGATATAAGTAGTAATAATATCAAGAACAACAAGTCCAAACACGTACGATAAATAAAACGTTTTACCCAAAACGCTGCTTTGACATCAAATTTACAAAAGAACGGGTAATATAAAGTCATAAGTGAACCATATATGATATCATAACAATGAATATGATTTTATAATAAGTCAATGACATTATTTAAATCATTATACAGGATGTTCGGATACGTACAAAGCATATCGGACCTAAGGTAAGGGATAACTTTTCCAATCTTGTTTTTATCCGAGATTGTTTTTTTGTAAGTATTTACTGGGGTTATTGTTATCATCCATGTCAATGTTTTCTAAAAAAAATTCATGTATGTTTAAAGTCATTTTTAACAATTTTTTACTTTTACTACATGGTATGTAAGGAATCTTTTTTTTACCATATGAGGTACTTTTTGACTTTTCTGACAAAAGTATGAGGAGAATGTTATTTTTAACTTATACGGCATGAACGGATTTTTACGGTTTCATAACGCCTCATTTTCATGAAGCTTACTCTATAATATTTTATTAATATTTTCAACAAAATACTTTTCTTTTAAAATTTCATGGCATTTTGTGAAAATAAAATGATTTTGAAGAAGAAAGGATATTTTCCTCAAGAATTCATTTCAAGTGTTTTTTCAAAACCATTTTCCATCTAAGATGACATTATCTCATATGTGTATGTTTCAAGTATAATGTCTCTATGATTTACATGGTTTCAATTTTCGTATGATGAAATTATATCCATTTGTTTTATATGGATTATGTTATGATGGGATGATGTTTATGAAACCCATTTTATTCTTTGGGTCATGATGAATGATTTATGATTGTTTTGTGGCACACGTAAGAATGATTTCAATATGAGATGGTTGGGACCTATATATCCCTCCAATGCATTGGGTAAATATTTATATCTCATGAGATAGACATGGCTGGAATGGTAAGTTAATCTGGTTCAGTGTTACAGGACTAGAACGAGGAGTGAACTCGATTCAGAAATGGACTTTTTCTACTAAGATGGTCTTGGCAGCAATGCCTTGGCTACTATGGAAATCATAACATGTGCTTAATAGATGCCACAATTACATGTTTTATTACCATGCTAGTTTATCATGACCAATGTTCCTTTATGATCTATGCCTTGTGTACTTCCAAGATTTATGTCGTTGCTCATGATTTTGATGTTTAGATTTTATGTTCAAGTTTTTGCATTCAAATGTTTATGGATTGTTTTATGTTCTCTATGCTTACCCTTACTGAGCATTTGATCTCACCCTTTATATGTTTTCTTTTCTCCAGGATTTAAAGAAAGGTTTTAGGTAAGAAAACAAAAGGGGAAGATCTTTATGGGAGATGTTGAAGATCTTTCACCACGATTAGAAGATTATTTTCCGAGTTTCCAAAGATACTAAACTATTACGGTCCTTGTGTGTCTGTTTTCGTTATGTATCAAGTATTCCGCAAAAGTAATGTAATTTCCATGTACATAAATCTTTGGGTCTCTACAGCTGGTATCAGAGGAAAGGTTTAGTTGACCTTTGGAAACTAGGATGCGAAAACTTTAGTGAGATCCATAGAGATATTTATAAGGTATGTCTATGGATGTCCCTAAGGTTAAGTATAATTATAGGTTATAGTCCTAGAATTATGATAATGATCATGAATAACCTAGGATTAAACCTATGATGTTAGAGATTGAAAGTACTCCCCTTGATTATGTTGTTTTTCTAGCAAGATTTTTGCCTCTCACACAATTCTTTTTGGGTTTTAGAAAATGGCTGGAAACCAGAATATTCATGTTAATAGAGAATATGATGGACAATGGAATGATATTCTTCATGATCAAGCAAATTAAATGGGATTTGGAAGGCGAAACATCGTTATTGTGCCTAATCATCAAACTCATAATATGATCAATAATCTCAACTTTGGTAAGTTTCCTGACTCAGCTAATAAGAGAAATATGGAGTTTCATGATGATCATAGAGGAAAGAAATTTCAATTTCCCTCATGTGAATCATGTGGGAAGAGACATCAAGGAGAATGTTTCAAAGGAAATGGAAGATGATTTGGTTGTGGAAAAGAATGACACAAAGCCAGTAATTTCAAAGGAAAAGGATCATTTAACACCATGGAAAAGGATAATGGTATTGCTAAGACATCAACAATGGTTAAATGTTTTAAATTTGGAATGTATGGGCATTATGAAAACCAATTCCCTAAGGGAAAGTCTCATGAAGAGAATAAGCATGGATGTATGGGTAGTATTTATGTTGATGATGATGAAGAGACTACAAATGATCTGTGAGATGAAAGAATTGTTGAAGCTCGTTAAATGGTTTAAGAAGGTAGTGGAATGATTTATGTTTATCAAGAGTTATGTTGTATAGGTAATTGTACTATGGAATAAATACACATATAAGGATTGTTACACTATTGTTTTTTCTAAAGTGTTTGAAAGTATATTTTGAATGGTATCAGTAACCATAAAAGGTTATTCAGATATTTTTGGAAAGTAGATGATATGCGCATTATGAAGGGATAAGGAGAAAATTAAATGTTTGATAGTATTCATGATCTCATGACTGATATAAGGACAAGGTTATATCATGGTTTAAGTATATAGAATTTTTGGATTTTGGTATGTGGAAAGAGTTAACTTTTGATAGCATTCATGTTTTCACTAAGGTTCAATAGGTATTCATTTTTCAAGAGAATACATGATTAAGGTATTCACATGATTGGAATGTGACCAACAAGATATATGGGGGATAAACGATGGTATTCACATACTTGGTTGATGACATTTCAAGTAATCATTTTCTTTATACTATGAGATTGGACATATGTATTTTGGATAAGCCTAAAGATTGGAATGAATTATGTTGGACATAAGTTAGTATTGTTTAAGGCTATAATTTTTTTCAATATTATTGATGGAATGTTATAATAATGTAGTTTTAGAAAAAGGACAACCTGCAGGATGGGCGACAACCCTTCGCGTCGGACAAGGCTGTGGGAATCGAACCCACAACTGAAGTGCGACAGGCCTTTATCACCTACCACTGGCCTACAAGAAGTCCCTGTTTAGTAGAAACCAGTTTTATTATATTAAGAAGTATGATATATGAAGTATAAGTCCATTTTAGGAACCATATATGATTAATCTCACTATAGATGGACTTATGTATTTTTGACAACTTTTTCTAAACTTTTGTTTGAGACAGATGGAATGACCCATCATTCTATCACATGATCTACTAATACTTCATGAATGACAAATTCAACTTCATTTAATTAATAGATGAAGTGGAAATTGTCCAAGGAACGACCAACGGTGAGATTGTACCAAAATCAAGAAAGTATTTCTTCTAATTCCAATTTCTTCATCTTTAGGGAAACGATCTTGAAAACCAAAAATGTTGTCCTAGTGCCCTTATATCCGATGAATCAGATGGTACCTTAGATCATCACAAATCTATGGCTTTGTGATTGTTGTATTTTTCATAGCCATGTTCTCTACCACTCTCCATCAGAACATGATGGTTAGATTTCTCTTCCATATCCATATTTTCACCTATGTTCTCCTATGTGGAAACCCAGTGATTAGTTAATTTGGGTAACCGTTACGTTTCATACATTAGTTTTTAAAGATTGGTTTTGGTATTCCTTTTTATGATGTGGGTTTCTATTAAAGAAACTTTCTAGTAGTAAACCATTTATAACCCCGATGAATTTCGAGGGTGAAATTCATTTTAAGGGGGGTAGAATGTAACACCCTGAGATTTTATGAAAACTATTCTTTTTAATTTTATTGATGTCTTGTGTTGTATGCTATAATAAAAGGCACTTGCACTACACGCATCGCTGACTTGTCTTGCATTACACACAATCGCGACCTTCCACGATAGCGCGTGTTGTACGCAATACCGAGTTTCACTAAACAACGATATGTTATATAAACTAGATGTTATGAATAGTAATACCCTCTTTTTAAAATTTTATAAATTTTATCTTTTTAAATGGAATTCATTTTTGGATTCGGAATATCGAAATTATCCTAGGGTGAATTTTTTGTATTTTTTTGAAAACTTTCAATTTTTGATGAATAGTGAAAACACTGGGTTACTATTTAAAAACCAAATTTTTATTTAAATAATTATTTATTTTATTTAAATTTATTTTAGGTCAAAATTGATACATAATACCTATATAAGTTCAATTTAATTCATTGGAGTCATTTTATAATAATTTTAGATATATAAAAATTTTATTGAACTTTTCACCGTCTTTTACCCACCTCCTAGGAGAATTTAGAAATTCACATAAAACTTAATTTTACCGATTATGTGAGTGGAATTTAGAAAATATGAGAGACACGGTTAATATCAAGGACTAAAATGTGGTTCAATGAGATGAAAATAATTTTTTGTGAATAGTAACTTTTTACTTTTATTTACCACGGTTAAAATTAAATAGGGTAATTAAGGGTAAAAATGATATTATTATTACCCTAACACATGTCCTAATTCTATTGGATAAGTGTAATTTGAACAAAAACAACCTTAGTAATAAAATATGACCATTTAGGTCCACTTGAATTAGATTAGGACATTTATTACTAATTTATTTAAAGAATGGTTAAAATAGTTAAAATCAAAGTTTAATAACTAATTAATTTTTAATATAGGGTTATACATAAGATAAATTCGACTATAAATATTAATTAGAAATATAAAAATATTTCCTACCTAATGATATTTTATTTATAATTTTTAGACATTAAATAATTTAAGTTATTTATGACACAATGGTGATGCAGTAATTACCTAAATAATGAAATATTAAAATAATTGATATTATAAATACCCAAATAAATGTAATTTGAGACTTTTTATGAATTACACTAATTTTATAGGTTAATATGACATGGTAGTATTGATTTAATTAACTTTTTTCGAACTGATCATGCTGTTATGATTTTCACAAAAATCAATTACCAAATAGTGTCAAAATTGACATAAAATAGTTTTTAAAACAAATATTATATTATTAATTGTTATTTTATTCATAAAAATCTAAGGTTCGGCCAAATGACTTAGATAAGTATATATATATTAATAATGAACCACTTGGGGTTCGTTTTCCTTGTTATAGTAGGTTTATTAACCATATAGTGTAAGAAAACAAGAAGACACGATAAAAGTTAAATTATTTAACTTAGAGTTAAATCTAAATGATAAGGTTAAAATTGTAACCGAAACTTATCCAAAATATATTGGTTGATATTATTTAGACCCATACTTACTTTAGATTCTAAATAAATCAATTTGGAGCTATTATAAATCGAATATGACTTTATTATAAAATAATATTTTAAGTTTTTCCAAAGGTGTCCCTCTCCTCCCTTATAAAAAGGGCACCCCTTCCCTATTCTATTCACACACTTTTGAGCCTTTAATATCATCCAAACCCTGCCCATTTCTCTTCTCCACTTCCCTAGAAACATTATGGAGGTTTTTTTCTTCTCAAAAGACCAACTATACTTCCTTAATAGAAGGCTTAAAGGAGGTGCGTCGAAGAAGAGGTAATTTCTTCTTTCGATTCTCTCAAGTTTCTTTCTTCTTCAACTTCTTCTTATTTAGTTGTTTCATTATAAAGTAATAACATTAGTATCACTTATATGCTTATATGTTATTATTAATATGAAACAACCCTATTTCACCTTCTATCCATCCTACGGAAAACAAAATCACCACGCGTGCTTACGTACGGAATACCGTCTCCACGCCGTGGTGTAATCAGTTTTTCCACCACCACCTTACATGGATGGGTATAATGGTGTAAATAAATAACTATATATGGTTATTGTAAAGTGATATTTATTCTTTAATATTATACATACACTTCAATACAATTCCACGATCATGGGAATGATATCATCACTCGTGCGTACGTACGGACTACCATCTCCACGAACGCGACGAGATTCATTTTCCATGATTAACCATTCAAGAATGATTATAAAGTATATATAATGAATAATAATGAAATATATGACATAATTAGGCTATTGGATTTATGTATACATATATATATATATATATATATATTACATCTACTTACTTCCATTCAAGTCAATAAGGAAAAGAAAACAGCGTTCATGCGTACGTGCGGCCTACCGTCTCCATGAACGGTGTATTTAATTTCATTTATCTATATTAAATATATATATATATATATATACTGAATATATATGATATATATATCATGATTTACATTCTGGAAGTAATTAAATCATGATATAAGTAGTAATAATATCAAGAACAACAAGTCCAAACACGTATGATAAATAAAACGTTTTACCCAAAACGCTGATTTGACATGAAATTTACAAAAGAACGGGTAATATAAAGTCATAAGTGAATCATATATGATATCATAACAATGAATATGATTCTATAATAAGTCAATGACATTATTTAAATCATTATACAGGAGGTTTGGATACGTACGAAGCATATCAGACCTAAGGTAAGGGATAACTTTTCCAATCTCGTTTTTATCCGAGATTGTTTTTTTGTAAGTATTTACTGGGGTTATTATTATCATCCATGTCAATGTTTTCTAAAATTATTTTCATGTATGTTTAAAGTCCTTTTTAACCATTTTTTACTTTTACTACATGGTATGTAAAGAATCTTTTTTTTTACCATATGAGGTACTTTTTGACTTTTTTGACAAAAGTATGAGGAGAATGTTATTTTTAACTTATAAGGCGTGAACAGATTTTTACGGTTTCATAACGCCTCATTTTAATGAAGCTTACTCTACAAGATTTTATGACTATTTTCAACAAAATACTTTTCTTTTAAAATTTCATGGCATTTTGTGAAAATAAAATGATTTTGAAGAAGAAAGGATATTTTCCTCAAGAATTCATTTCAAGTGTTTTTTCAAAACCATTTTCCATCTAAGATGACATTATCTCATATTTTTATGTTTCAAGTATAATGTCTCTATGATTTACATGGTTTTAATTTTCATATGATGAAATTATATCCATTTGTTTTATATGGATTATGTTATGATGGGATGATGTTTATGAAACCCATTTTATTCTTTGGGTCATGATGAATGATTTATGATTGTTTTGTGTCACGCGTAAGAATATTGATTTCAATATGAGATGGGTGGGACCTATATCTCCCTCCAATGCATTGGGTAAAGATTTATATCTCATGAGATAGATATGGCTGGAACAGTAAGTTAATCCGGTTCAATGTTACAGGACTGGAACGAAGAGTGAACTTGATTCAGAAAGGGACTTTGTCCACTAAGATGGTCTTGGAAGCAATACCTTGGCTACTATGGAAATCATAACATGTTCTTAATAGATGAAACAATTACATGTTTTATTACCATGCTAGTTTATCGTGACTAATGTTCCTTTATGATCTATGCCTTGTGTACTTTCAAGATTTATGTCGCTGCTCATGATTTTGATGTTTAGATTTTATGTTCAAGTTTTTGCATTCAAAAGTTTATGGATTGTTTTATGTTCTCTATGCTTACCCTTACTGAGCATTTGAGCTCACCCTTTATATGTTTTCTTTTCCCCAAGATTTAAAGAAAGGTTTTAGGTAAGAAAAAAAAAGGGGAAGATATTTATGGGAGATGTTGAAGATCTTTCACCACGATTAGAAGATTATTTTCCAAGTTTCAAAACACACTAAACTATTACGGTCCTTGTGTGTCTGTTTTCATTATGTATCAACTATTCCGAATAAGTAATGTAATGTCCATGTACGTCAAGCTTTGGGTCTCTACACCGCGCCACCCGCGACCTCTGTGATCTGCACCGCCCTCGTGGCATCCTGCACCACCACCAGCCGAACTGGCCCCAGCTGAGCCCCCACTGGACGCGCCACTCGCCGAGACGAGCCACTGCCCCGAGCCGGCCCGCGCCCTGCCGGCCTGCCCGATCGCCTCCCGGTCACCTGGCGCCCTGCCTGGCTGCCCGTCGGCCCACCTGGCTCCCTGCCCGGCCACCCGCCGGCCTGCCTGGTGCCCTGCCCGGCCGCCTCCCAACCGCCCGCCGGCCCACTTGCCGGCCTGGCCGCGCCCTGCCCAGCCGCCTACTGGCCTACCCGGCCACCTCCCGGCCTGCCCGGCCTCCTCCCGGCCGCCCGGCCTCCCGAGCCACCACATGACCAAACTGGCGCCCTGGCCGCACCAGCCTCCCGAGTCGGCCCGCAGCCCCCCTCATGGCGCCCTGGCCGAACCGGCCCGACCATGCCCTCCGGTCCGAGCCGCACTGGGTCGCACCCTCACGGCGATCCAGACCGAACCGGCCCTGAGCCCGGGCCGAACCGCCCACACGGCCAGTTGGGTTGGGCCCAGCAGGCCGGGCTGAACTTAACAGGTTGGCCTGCCCAATGGGTCAGGCCAAACCCAACAGGTCTGGCCGAGTTGGCCCAGACCGGGTCAGACCGGACCCGGGCCCACTACCGACCCTTTACTTTCTTTGGCCATATCTTTGGCACCAGACGACCGTTTGACGAACCATCAGCGATGCTGGTTTTCTTCGAGCGCGACGGTCCCTTTGAGTATACCCCACTAGAGTTTGGGGTAAAGTTGAGATACGGTCAGGTTGGATCGTGCACGAATCCAACCGGGCCCCGGGACTAAAAGGCTAATAACTCATAGATCGGGCGTCTGATTGACGCGTTGTCTGTTGTTTTGAGACCTCTATGACCTAGAGGACCTTTGAGATACTTCTACATGGAACTTCATGTCAGTTGGAGTATCAACCTGTAGCTCATGGAGTGGATCCTCCCGGAGACGAGCAAGCTTAGTGCGGAGACCTAGTAGCTGGCTTAGACCTGATGATTGTTGACCAATTTGACTCGGAGTGACTTGACTAGCCCAGTGGGGAGCGCCTTGGTTTCACAGAAGACCCACAGTGGGGAGCGCCTTGGTGTCACGGCAGACCCACAGTAGGGAGCGCCTTGGTGACACGGCAGACCCACAATACTCGACAGGAGGATTACCTCAGCAGTCCAAGGTTAGTGGGAAGTACCTTGGTGTCATAGAAGACCCACTATACTCGACAGAGGAGGAGTTCTCCAGCATCCGTGGTTTTGATAATGTGAATAAAAATCCTGGTTTGAGCTGAGTTAGTAACTTTTGTGTTTTCCTCATGATTGAGATGGATTACTTGATAACTTAGGTATATGTATAGGCATATATCTAAGTGGGGTTATCTGTTGATTTCATACTTTGTGGTTTATCCTTGTTGGATTTTGTGAGACCTTGGGGGTCTCAGGGTCCCTACTGAGTATCGTTATACTCACCCCTACACAGGCTATGTCTGCACCTCATTGTGTTGGTTGCAGACGACAGACAGCGTTGACTGAGGCTAAGAGTACCGGGACTGGACGGTACCCAGAGGTGGACCATACGACATGTCAGTACACGGAGGAGACCGACAGATGTGGAGTTTTGAGGAGGCTATATATACCTACCCTTCAGGTAGGATTCATGGTGGACGATCCAGGAGCTGCTTTTCACTTTTCAATTGTTTTTTCCTTTTCAGTTGTACTTATACTTTACAATTGGGCTTGTATTTCCGGCCCTTTTACTTTTCAGCACTCTCTTGTTATACAGTTTTACTTAGTGTTTTGTATCCAGTTGTGTGCTCTGTTGTATTTGTTTACAGTTATAAAGGTAGTGCCTTCCCAGATTTAGGGAATTATGCCTTTGGTGCTAGTCGCCAGCCCCTGGCCTATGGAAGGCGGGCTTGGGGTAGTCACGGCACGAGCCCCGGGGGACGGGTCATGACAGGTATTATATACAAAAAAAAGCATGACTTTGGTTCTTTAAAACAATTCATCTGGGAAGAAACCATTGTATGTATATATATATATATATATCGTGACTGATGAGTTTTGATTCTCAAGGGAGCAGTATCATGGGTGGATTCTCGATGAGAGATAGTGCATAGTGGCATGATGATTTTTGGCATGTGATGTTGGATGTGTTTGTGTGAGACCCATGAGTGGGTGGTTAGGCACACATGGTGTCATGGTTTATTCAATATGAGAGCATGTATGACATCATTTGAGATGTGGCCTTCTACAAGACTTAACTTGGGGACTATGTGAGATATCCTAATGATCTTAAGGTATTACCTAGGATCAGGGTGAGACAATGGTTTGTGATAAGTGAGGGTAACCTGAGTGAGGGGTTAGCTCGAGTTTGTGGTTTCCTTAGAGGCATAAGAATAGGTAGGTACTTCATGTTGTGAAATGATGCATTTGAGGTACTACAAGGTTTATGTCTTGGTATGGTTATGCCTTATATTTTCTTGATATTATTAACTTTAAGTGATATTGTTTTGATATCATGTCTGGTTTTAAAGGAAATTTCCAATTGTGTGTATGACCCTATTGACTTGGATACACTTTTATAGCAAGTTAAAAGCATGGTTAGATGCTTGTGGTTTTGGAAATGATGTTGGTAGGTGGGAATTAGTGTGATTAACAATGGAAAAAGTGAAGTGCCTTGTTTTGAAGAGGAGTTTCAAGGGTTCTCTAATCCTAATGAAACTGACTTGCGAGAGGTATAGTTAGCTGATGATTTTGGAATTCAACCTATTTTTGATGCAATGAAACTCAGGGGAGTATGATTTGAGTTTTTTAGTTGAGTGGTACATGAGATTATGCTCATTTTTATGGATGAGATCAAGGTAGAACACATTGTGTATGTGCGTTGTTATTGCATTTTGGATCATAAAGTGGTGATGTGTGAGTCGAAGACTGTTGATAATTATGAATACTAGTGGGAATAGTTTCCCAAAGCTTTAATGAGGGTGGGGATGTCCCTCTATGGTTAAGGATACATCAAATATTTATTGGGTGTCTTGGGACACTCAACTTGGGTATGGTCCTTGACATGTATCTTTGAGGAGGAATTGAGTCAAAGGTTGACAGTGGTTGATCATGGCTCAAGAGAAGTGACCCACATTCACTTATAATTAAACTTGGTGAGGTTGTGTATGAAGATCAGTATAAGTAAATCTGAATAGAGAGAAGTTTCATTGGTTATTTGGGGGTGTAAAACCTTGTTATGAATTGGATTCAATGGTTTCCATGAGTGACATTTTCATGGGATAGTAACAAGTGGAAAATTTATTTTTCATAATAGAGATCAAGTGTGAATAGTTTCGGCCATGTATAACCATGATGTTTGGTAATTAATAGAACATGGGATGTGGTGATCGGAAATTGGTCCAGTGATGTGATTACACACACACTCCTATAGTGGGAAGTGTGATATCAGTCATGGGTGATACGACCCCCATGCAGTTAGATTTGTGACTTTATGGGACTGGTTGTTGTATGGTCATTATATAATTTTAGTTTTAGTGGGAAATGGATCTAAATTCATATGGATTCCTCATTTAATGATAGGTATGAATTCTTATGTGATATAACATGGTTCTGAGCATTATCCTTGAGCTCAAGATGAATTGAGGTGATCTAAGCGTGCAAAAATTGGCAGTGTCGGTGCTCATGGTATGACAGACCACAATGGTTGTTTTCATTAGTTGAGTACCCAAAAGAGGAATTATACTGGGAGTATATTTAAACTTTGGTGACCATGTTTCACATAATTCCACTAATGTTTAAGGCATCGTGAACATGTGTTTGGTAGTGCATTAGTGATAGAAACTGAGCATTTTTTAGATAGGTCATCCCTAGGAGGTTCGACTTACATTATCACATATAATTGGATATAGTGGACTAGGAACAATGTCAGACATGTTTTATTAGATACGATGGGTGTATTTTAAGGATTAATCAGGACTTTTCAAATAAATGTCGATGTATTTGATCCATGTGCATGGGAAGTGGATACTCATTTGATTCAGTTTATAATCGATATGAGGGGTGATATCAGGCTCTGAATGATGTTTTTATTCATTATTAGGTGAGGTGAATTGAAAACTATGTTAGGCACATTTATGGAATGTGATATGTGTGTTTTGGTAGTAAATTATGATAGTGGGAAGCATCAAAGTTTAGAATCATCCACTATGAGATGATTCTTATGGTGGGGAGTATCATAGGCTAGATGATCAGTTGGATGAAGACATGGGAGTGTCTTAGGTTAGATAGGAATTGGAGATCACCGCCTTAGTGTTTCAATAATGAATTTTAGTGATGGATCATGCTTCAGTAGGTTAAGTGCCTTATGTTATAATTATTTTAGGGAAGCACACTAAGAATACGAGAATGGAATGTGTCTATTTGAATGAGAAATAGGAACTGGGGTAGGTCTGGATAGATAATTGGATGTACACTGATACTTCTCAAGGATGATAAGTGTTATAGTGGGGAGATTTTAAGATCCCATATCTGTATGGTTGTTTGAAATTCAAGGATAAATTTGAGTTTTGAATTAGTGGAGGGTTCGAATTGTGAATCATGCTTCGAAATAATATTTTGAGAGTTATAATACCTCAAAAGAGGTGTTTTTTAAATTCAATGAGGCTTATATGGGAACCAATTTACTCAATAAGGCATCAGAGGTGGATAGATCTACCAGAATGCTAAAGGTCGCTATAAGCTGACTGGTGAGGATTTTAAAGTGGAAAGCTTACTTTATTTCCCCCTCAAGTTTTTTAGGGAGAAACCCTAATCTCCCTATCATGTTTATGAGCATGGAAGGGGGTATCACTCCCCTTTTCCTCCTTACACCCCTTGGTTTGGGGTGTCTTTTGAAGGTATTTCTTGATAATTAAGGTAATCTTTCAACTCCATTGAACTTTGTTGATCTTGTCTTCTCTCTATTCTAATTTTATACTTCTATGGTTAAGTTTTGGTGGGGATTTCATCATAGGATGGTTAAATCATCCTAGTTTCTTATGGATTTTATACTACTTAGAAATCGGAGGATCCAAGATGACTTATACCTTATGTATCATGTTGTTTTATGAAGATGCATCATCATGTTGATTTTATATGGTTTTTATTGAAAATTAAATGAAAATAATTATGGAATCAATAATGAACATTGGTTATTTTTGTCAGATTGAGGTTGGGGCATGCCACTGGTCATTTTAATGTGTTTGGTTGTGGTTTTGGTGTAACAGGATGACCAGGATTCATGAGGAAAGGAAATGGTTGAATGGGTTTTTGTGAGCTTAAGCAGAGCTACCATACTGAGACTTTAGAAAATGGGAAATATTATTCATGAGGTTGGTGGTACTTAGTAATTTACCTATGGCTAAATTCATGTTATTTATGATGCATATGATGAGCAGTCACACCACTGAGGACGTTGACCCATTTAATTAATTAATCGAATTTTTTAATATAAATTAAATGTTTAATTTTAAATGTTATATTTTTGCAGTCTTGGGGTCAAATATCTAAAATAAAGGCCTCTTTTTTGGGTTGAGAGGTAACCCATTATATAGTATAAAGGCCTAAAGGCATAAGAACATTACAAGTTAGTGGAATAAAGACTCAGTGGCCAAAGGACCTTTCATTCTAGGTTCATGGCTCACACCCATTCCCCTCAGCTTCAGTTTCATATCATGGTACATGCTTGCACCCTATTCCATACACCTGACATCATATAAGTTTCAACCTCCCCTAACCTATGGTGACCGCTCAAACACCTGTGACCTCCCTATTCAATCATCTCCCCCTATCACCCATCCCCATAAGTTATATTTGAGTCAAAAACTAGGTCATCATGTTCCCATTATCATATTTGGAATATACGCCTTTCCCTGCACCTGACGCCATATGAGTGCTAGCTTTCCCAGGCCTTTATCGACCAATTGTGCACCTACAACCTAACTCGGTGGTCGCCTCCCACTACCAAATGTCCCCATCAACCAACTTTTAATCAAAATTATTCCCCCCGCATTATTTCCATCAACCCCGCCACCTATACCTTGTCCCTACCTCACCATCATCTGTGGATCCTACCACCTGACATCTATCGTTGTTTCCCACATAGGTAGTGTGTGGGAAGAGATCTCCCCCCAAAGAGGGATCCCTAAATCCTTCCCCACAATTTAATTGATGAAACATGAAATATAGGTTGAACCACTCAATTTTAGGTGTAGTGGTCAGTGTTTGTTCTATTCAAACCAAGTGTTAAGGACACTTTTCCATTGTGCACCGGTTTATTGGCCTCAGTCACCGATGATTAGGGTCATGAATCAAATGGTTCTCTCTTGACATATAGACCCCCTTGAGGGGTGTTATTAGATTTATGTGTGGCAGATGAGATTTAGTGGCCCTTTACTAGAGGGCCCCAACCACCTCCAGGGGGTTGGGTTGACTTAGGTTGGATAACCCTTGTAGACCATGTTGTGACTCTTGTAATAATTTAGAGTTATTGGGGTCAGTGGTCTTTATTAAGGGGATATTGATCTTTCCATTGAGATGTATTTTCATGGTTAGTTAGATTGTGGGTAGGATAAACGAGTTGCATGAGCATGCTGACCTAAATAACCTTGGACATGAGATGGTCCATGAGAAAAATCTTTAGACCATTAACCATGAGGATTAAGGATGATTCCCATGAGGTTGTTCTATGTCAAGACACTACCAAGGAGCATGAAATCCTCCTTGAGATGGGTTATGACCCGAGACTTGACTGAGGATGGAAACCCCCATGTGGGGTTCTCCAGACTTGTGTGTATAAAGAGGACCCCAAGTGGGGTGGGGTGTATCTTCCTTAATATGACTTAGGGGACCCTAGTAGGTTCCCCAATGTCAGAACAACCCTAAATTGGTGAGATTTTACTTATTTAGAGACGGTAGCAGGTGTCACCTTAAAACTCATACCAAACATGTGAGCTCAAGGGACTGTGGGAAGTGGTGATGGGTTTAAGTGTTCGACCAACCTCTATATTTTTTTTATGATTTCAATTTTTTATTTTTGATGCAATTATGGATACCCAAATGTACTTCCTGGTACCTGGCCTATGGCCAGATACGAAGTGATAGTGAGATTATGGATACCTAGAGGTGCTTCCTGTGATCCAACTTTTGAGCCTCATGTGATACTGGTGTGATGTGACTAATGAGATTATGTCATCATGGATTTTTAGATGTGCTTCCTGGGATATAGTTGTTGATCCATGTAAGAATTCTTGGGATGTCGGGATTCGACCTTGGGTCTGTATTGGACACCTTGGATTTCAAAGGGTTTATAGGATGTCTATCATGTTTAGGATCCAGTTGTTTATTCTTGGGGTTTTTTATTATTATGGTTACTGTGAGATGCCTAGGTTATACCTATGATCCTTCTAGTTGATCCTGATGAAATTAGTTGTACTTGATGGGGATACCCAGGATTCCTGGGATTTGGCTGGTTTTCATGGTGACATGGGAGATATTTCTGATCAGTGGTTAGTTGGAATACTTGGGAATTAGTTTTGAACCATTCATTATACCTGGAGTTTTTAGAGATTATTGGGACACATGGGATCATTATTTTGAGTCATTCATGATAATTTGTTGGTTGTTTGAGCCTAAGAATTAGGTATGACTAAGTTACACCCTATGATATGGTATTTATATGGTTGGAACAGTATCATGATGTGCCCAAAGACACCCCAACACTAACTGAAGTAGGTATTTTCGATTGAGGTCCCAGACCTGAGGATCGACGATGGTTATTTATTTATTTATTTCCTACATTTTATTTATGGTTATAAGATGAGCATGTCATAGACACATATCACTGCAATTCTGGTATATTCGGGACCATGTTGGTGATGCCCAACTGATTTATGTACTCACACCTTTCTCAGGCCTCCATTGCACTGGGGTACCTGAGTAAACTCTCATTGGTTGTAGACACAAGTTGGGATGAGGCCCAGGGTTTTGGTCTCATAGGATAGCTCAGGCATGTACATAGAGATTGGTATGAGGTATGACTTGGGGTAGTAGCAGAGGCTCGTGTCTTTGTTATTTGTTTATTTATTTTTTTATATGTAATTGACCCAGTGTACAATCTATCTTGCATCCCATGTATGCCCATATGTCAGTATTTTATTTTCTATTACACATTTCTTCTATTTTAATATTTGTTTAATTCAATGGTTATGGATTGTGTATTATACTTGGTTATTTATTTTATGATTTCACACTATGATATATGGGTTATAGTCTCCCCATGGTACCTCCATGGACTTCTGATTCTAGTCGGTAACCTCTGGTGTATGGAGAGGCACACTTGATGTTACATGGAATTCCAGTCTATTTAATGTTCATAGTAAGTCAGAATGAGGAATTACACACAAATTACAATACCTTATTTTCTTACAAAAATAAATGAATTTCAATAAATAATTTTAACACTACACAATCGATAAAAAAAACATTTTAGAATTTTATTACCATTTGAAAACATTTTTAAATTAAACACATTCATTTTAAATAATCTCTATAAAATTACACTTTCCTTCTAATTTTTTTTTCAAAACACATAACGAAATAAAAAATATATAAAATGTTTTGAGTAATAAGAAACCCATTTAAAATAACCCACTAAAACTAAATTTGAAACCAAAAATTTTTTAGAAAATAAGAAAACCTTGTTTTTCACCCAAAAGAAACATTTGAAATTTCCAACCAAAACCAAGTAATAGCATATAACACCACATAAAATTCACTCCAATAACATCAAAAAAATCCAAACTCTTCTTTACTTCCCCTCCAAAAAGTGAAAAATCACTTTAGGAGTGATTTTATAATCAAAAGAGGTCAACAATAGGTCCAAAATGAGATACAAAACCACTTGCAGGTTTAGTGGAGTTCCTAGAACTATCCACACAGGCTACGGATGGTTGGATAGATTATATAGGATATGTATGTAGCTCTAGCTCTTCCTCCACCATCACCCCAAGCTCAAACAAACCCCCAAATCACTTGAAACTCATTGGGAATTAAAACATCATTTATATATCAAACACATCAAACTAATAATGAATAAAATAAAAATCCAAGACTTGAGCCCGAACTACCCTTGGAAACTTGAGGCTTTGAATGAAAAAGAGCTATCTAGACTCTCTCCTGAACCTACCTCTCAATTTATGACCACCTGATCACCATACTACCATCATTGACCAAATAAAAAATGCCTCTTTGAAACCTAGTCCCCCATAAGAACCTAGGATATAATACCATTTTGTCATAAACTAACCTAATATATTTATCTATTGGATGCCTGAGTCAGCCTCTAATAGGGCCAAAGGGGTGTTCCTGATCCCCTCGATCTAATGACAAGTTCCAGGGCATCAGAAACAACCAACATGAATAATTACTCCCTTAAACCAAAGTTAATGCACAACATAAAATGGGCATGAACACTCTATATGTCGGAGGTCCATGCGCCATGAAAGAATAATCAATATAAACAGTTTGAAAATTTTAAAACAAAAACAATTCCCTCATCTCACCTCAAATTACCTAGCACAAAAACAGTTGTAAGCTTCAACATCCAAACTCCACATATATAAATCACCACCAATTAAATAAATAAAAAGAAACAGGGTTGGCCGATTTGGACGGTGCAGCAAGAAAACTAAATAAAAAAACACTAACCTCTATATGATCCCAAGGGATCAACCAATCCTGAAACAATCAATGCTTTGTGAGTGGTCAAGAGATGAATCAAAAGCCTACAACTGAAATTTAATATAGTAATGAGTATAAACAATCTCATTAGGTCACCACCCATATTTCCACAAGCCAAACCTTTAATTATAAACCCTTTTTAAGCTATTTTGAATCATGTTAATAAAATATAGGTTTTCCATACTTACATACATAAAAGAAAATAACATATCAAGATGGTTTCATAAAATTTTCACATTATTTTTCTTAAATGTAAATAATCACTTTGAAATATTTTCTTTAAAAACACGCACGACTTACAAAATAACCCTTTATATTTAAAATATCCTTCTTAAAAATGTTTCTAAAATCCTTTTTAAAACCAACTCACACTGTATAAATAAAATATTAAATGATGGTACCAAATCAAAGATAAAACAAAGAAAATTAAAGAACTCAATCATAGGTGCCACACACAAATCAAACCAACAGGGGAATATAAAATAAGATTAATAGAAACCCATATGTAAAACTACCAACCAAGGGATATGTGTCATGGGCACTACCCTAGGTCCTAAAGTGAGACATTTCTAGACTTTACCAAACATGGACCAACTTGTTGGCCTATGGTGCATCTTAATATAACCCACCCGACTAGCCCTCACCTAGACTCATGGGGGGGGTACTTCCTCACTAGCCTTGATACATATCACAACTATGGGGAGGCACTAGTAGTGTGAGACTACCTAGTGTGGCATAAATCTATACTTTCCACATAGTTACCTAAATTTCCATTACTAAAGAAAAAGTTAAGACAAACAACAATCATCTATAGTCAATATAAGAATCATAGATCATAACAAATAACTCACTCTCATCTCCATCTCCCTCTCAAGAAACAACCTCTTTCCATCCATCACCTGATCACCACATACATCAAACACCGCTCATAAAAGGGAAAATAATACAAGGGGGTTATGAGGGTCTCACACACCCACACATTTGAAAAACCACTTGAAAGTGTCAAAAGATCCTTCTTGAAATTCACTCAGGATGTTGAGCCTCTTTATAATAATTTGAAATCATTTATAAGAAATTTTTTAAAACATTTCATTTGAAATCTCCCATGAAATCCATCTAAGAACCCACCCCTCTTTTATAAAATCCCTTAAAATCTTGAAACATCACTCTTTAATTAATCCCATGACCCAATTAGGGTGAAAACACTTTTAAACCTTGAATTTAAAAAAAATACATGATACATTTATCAATACATGGAATTTCAAGTATCACTTGAAATGTTAAGTAAACCTTTAAGACAATTGATAATTAACCTCAAAAACATTTTGAAATTTTGTTTTAAAAGAAAAATACATCTTTTTGAGTCAATATGTTACCTTATGAATTTTCCATTTCTTTATGTTTTGAAAATCACAAACACGTTTTCTTAAGGAAAATTATCTTTCTCTAAGAAATATTTTCTTAAGGAAAATTTTCTTTCTCTAAAAATGGATTTGACCTTACCTATGGTTTTTAACACCTTATATAATGTTTTCCCAAACCAAATCTAAACATCTTTTTCTTAAGTAAAAAAATTGGATCTTTATCTAACTTAGAACCCTACAGTTCCTTTAACTCCAATTTCTCTGGAAATAAGACTCTTATTTCTCTAGAAATTAGTCTCTGATTTCTATGGAAATCAGGCTCTGATTTTTTCTGAAATCAGACTCTAATTTCTTCTAAAATTGGACTTTGATTTCTTCTGAAATCAAACACCAATTTATTCTAAAATTAGACTCTGGTTTCTTTTGAAATCAGATGTTGGTTTCTTCTAAAATTAGACTCTGATTTCTTTAGAAATTAGAATCTAATTCTCTATTATTTTAGAATCCAATTATCAATATTTTTAGAATCCATTTTTCACTATCTTAAGAATCTGATTAAATGATTTTATTATAGTTACCAAATTTACTTAATGTAACATTCCATTTTATCATATCCCAAATGTGTTAATGTTTCTTAAGCATAGTCTTGTTTCTCTTAGTTTGTTATTCAGAATGATGTCATACAATTTGTTTTAACTTAACCATTGCTTGAGTTCCATGTATACAGGTTCCTATAAAATTTAAGGAAAAATATGACCATTGGAGTAGAAGTTGGTCATTTGAAGTTTTTCCTTACCCAACCATTTGAACAAGCTCAGTGCTAGAGTTTTCATTGAGAGCTGATGATCTCTGGAATGAAATGATACTCTGTGAAAGCTCATCTCAAATATTCTTTATGTGAATGTTGTAAACAAATTTTTCAAACTGAGAAAATCTTGTTCATCCTGCCTGGTGAGAATCTGATTTTTCTGTTATCAATTGAGGGCTTCTGGGGATAGGAAGACAGAGGTACTAATCACCTTAGAGATCGAGGGCTTGTGAAGATAGCAAGTCAGATATCGATCTTCGTATTGAGTGATTACCCTGGTGTGGGTAAGATAGACTTTCTTGAAAGTATAAATCAAGGTTCCTTTATCCAAGGTTGTTGGATACCCTTATCTTTGGATTAAAATATTCTTTGTTCTTATCCTGTTTTGTTACAAGTTTTATTTCTGCTGCATTTTTGTTAAATATAGGAAGTGTAACTTTATCATACTTTCTTATACTTGTATACTCTGATATAAATAGGATTATATACGCTTTAAGGTGGAATATTTCCCTAATTAAACTTGTCTTAAGTTTCTTTATCAGCTCCATATTATTGGATCCTAAGCCACTTAGTTTCATTGTTAAGAACTTAAGAGGGTTTGTGAATCAATCTTGTTTAACTTTGTTAAACATAGATTTTATTAAGGATAAAAATGAAAGTTTTTAAACCTAAAATGCACCCCATCCCTCTTGTAATTGAGAATCTTATATCCTATTTCGATCCTATAATTAGTATTAGAGGAGGTCTCTGAAATACTTTTACTTGCATTAAATTTTTCTTTCTCAAATTTTCTTGATTATCTTTACTTATTCAAGTTTTTCTTAAATTTTTTCCTTATAAACTCTTTTTTTTATAAACTTTTACTACTAATCCTTTATGTGGAAAAGATATTTTTTATTTTCTTATAGAATGACAGAAATGAACATTGGTTCTATAAGCAATTTAAATCCTATTAGACCCCCAATTTTTTTATAGGAATGATTATGAATACTAGAGAGATAGGATGAAGACTTTTATTATCAATACCAGTGTGGATAACTTTTTTATATTGACTGGAGACTGCAAGATTCCAAACAAGGAAATCAGAAAATTCACCAATCAAGAAAAGCAAGAGTATCAGCTCAATTTTAAGGTACACAATACTTTATTATGTTCTACGACCAGGAATATTTATAGCTAGATTTCATCTTGTGAAGATAATAATAGCATCTGGAAGAAATTAGAAGTTACACATTTTGTAACATTCGAAGTTATTGAAATAAGAAGAGCTATTCTTAGAGTTGAATACCATGGTTTTATCTTTCCCTATGGAGAATTGGTATGCAAAGTTAAACAAAGGTTTATAACTACTGTCAATAGTCTTCAGTCTATGGGTGATAAAGGTCTTGAAGATGAGATTATTGTGGATAAGATAATAGAAATTATGCCCAATGATTGAGAATCCAAAAGAACAATTATTGATGAGAATAGAAAAGTTTAAAAAATAAATCTTGATGAGTTATTCAGGAATCTTCTATAACATGAAACTAGAATGAAGAGAGATACATATATTAATAAGAAAAAATAATGGTAATGGAAGTGTTGCTTTCACTACTACATCAAATCATATGAAAGCCAAAACTCCTAAAAGAGTTATTAGATCAAAATCTAAGAAAACTACTATTATATCTGAATAAAGTGATAGAGATCATTCTGAAAATGAAATTTCTAATCTTGATCGAAGAATGAACAAGATTGTGGAAAAGAAATATTTCCAATATAGATACAAGAAGAAAGTCAGAAAGGATAAGAAAGATTCAAAAGTGACTTATTATGAATGCAAGAAGGTAGGTCATATCAGAACAGACTGTCCTATGCTCAAAAGGAAAGAAAGAAAGGACAGAAATTTAGAAAGAAATAAGAAGTACTACAAGTCTAAGTCTAATAATGTACTGAAAGCTAATAGCACCTAGAGTGCTAGTGGTGTTGATTCTTCTGATGAATCTTCAGATATTGAATCTTCTGGACAGAAGAATATTAGTCTTATAGCTAGAATTCCTACTAAAAATCAATGTCTCATGGCTAAGGTAAACACTATAGAATCATTGAACAATATTTCTTTAAATGCTAATTTTCCTAATGAAAACTGTTATGAATTCTTAGATGAAGCATCTTCCTCATCAGAAGATAATAATTTACCTTATTTTTAAGAATTATCTAGATTTTCCCAAGTTACTTGGGAATAAAAATAGTAAGATCAATAAAAAAATTGATAAGAAAAATTCTAGAATCTATATTTTAACAAAATAAGTATCAAATCTTTCAAAATATCTTAATCAGAAAATCCTTAATTTTGAAGATATTTTTAAAAACCTTAAGAAAGTTAATTATGAGAAGGATAAACTTTCTAAGGATCCTGAAAATGTTATTTCTAAGAAAAAAAATTTAGAGACTAACTCAAATTCTACGACTAATAACTATGAGGATAAGAATTTAGTCATCAGACTAAAATCTGAAATATTTTCCTTAAAGAAACTTGTGTCAAACTTTACCTTGAAAAAATGTATTCACAACTTTGCCCTCTTAGGAATAGTTTTGGATTTGGTTATTCTCACTCAAAACCAGTTTTTAGTCATAACTATTTTGTTCCCCAAAGTGATCCTTTTTTCACTAAGTGTCAATGTGGTGGACATTAGGAGAGAAAAAATCTTTGTATAAAACTCAATCCTTAGGTTTTCATAAATCCCATTTTTCTAAGAAAATGTGGATACCTAATATTTTACTTTCTAACATTACCGAATCCAAAAAAGTTTGGATTCAGAAAGTTTAACTATTTTATTTTCAGGAAAACAAAGGACATACCAACAACAATACATGCTACATGGATAGTGGATGTTCCCGGCACATGACTGGTAACAAAAAATTATTTGAAAATATTATCAATATGAAAGGTGGAAAAGTAACTTTCTAAGATAATAATCAAGGAGAAATTGTTAGTATAAGTAATGTTGTTCTTCTTGGAAAATCTTTAATTTCAAATGTTTTATTTGTTAAAGGTCTTAAGAACAACCTTATAATCATAAGAAAATTATGTGATGAAGGTTACCTTGTGAATTTTAGAAATGATAAATGCCTAGTACACAATTACAAGGAAGAGTTTATTATCTCTACTCATAGGCATGAGAATGTTTATACACTTAACTTATAAGACCTTAGGAGCCAAGACCTACCTTTCCTTAGTGCAATTAAAGATCAATATTGGTTATGGCATAGAAGACTAGGAAACTGTAACCTTAGGAACTTATATAAACTCTCAAAGAAAATACTTGTTAAGGATCTACTGGAGCTTAGATTTGATTCTTCAAAAGTTTTTTATCCTTGTTAATATGGCAAGAAACATAAGTCAAGCTTTAAATCAATCAGTGAAGTCTCAACTTATGATGTGTTACAGCTAGTGCATATGGATATTTTTGGTCCAACAAAAACTAGAAGTATTAGAGGAAAATACTATGTATTTGTTTTAGTTGAAGATTACATAAGATTTACATGGGTCTATTTTCTAACAAAGAAATCCGAAGCCTTTTCTTATTTTAAATCTTTTTTAGCCAAAGTTAAAAATGAGAAAAACCTTCCATTGATAACTATTCATAGTGATTATGGGGAGAATTTTAAAATTCAGATTTTAAATTTTTTTGTAGTAAGAAAGACATTAATCATAAAGTATCAGCTCTAAGAACTCCTCAAAAAAATGGTGCTGTTGAAATAAGAAATCATATTCTTCAAGATATAACAAGAACCATGTTGAGTGAATATTCTATTGTTAAACATTTTGGGGCTGAAGTTGTTAGTACTGCTTGTTATACTATAAATTGAGTTTTAATCAGATATTTTCTTAATAAAACACCTTATGAGTTATGGATTGGTCTAAAACCTAAAGTTTATTACTTCAAAGTATTTGTATGTAAAGTATTCATATTGAATACTAAAGATAACTTACATAAATTCACACTAAAATCTAATGAAGGAATTTTCTTAGGTTATTCCACTTCTTCTAAGGATTATAGAGTTGTTAACAAAAAATATTGTATTGTTGAAGAAACAATGCGTGTTGAATTTGATGAAATCAATCCTTTTGTTTTTAAACAACCCCAACCTAAATATTTATATGTGTTTTAAAAAATTAATTATCAACCTTTGATGAAATATTATTCTAATCAGGAAGATACTCAAGAAAATTTTCCTAAAGTATTTACCCCAAAATATTTTTTACCTTATGTTGATGAACATGTTTTACAAAATCCAAATCAGTTGTTTCTTAAGAATCAACCCAGTGATAGTATCATTGGTGATGTAAATAAACAAGTAAGGACTAGAAGTTCTCTAAGAAATGAAGTAGAGAATCTAGAATTTCTTTCCCAATTAGAACATAAAATCACTGATGAAGCTTTAGGTGATGGTGATTGGATTAAATCTATACAAGATTAACTAAATGAATTTGAAAGGAACAAAGTCTGTACCATGGTTGAAAAACATAAAGAAACTTATGTAATTAGAGTAAAGTGGGTCTTAAGAAATAAATGTGATGAAAATGGAATCATTGTAATAAATAAATAAATATTAGTTTCTAAAGGATATAAACAAAAAGAAGGAATAGACTATAAAGAAACATATGCTCCAGTAGCTAGACTTGAATCTATTAGTATTCTACTATCTTTTGCAGTATTCTTCAATTTAAAATTTTTTCAAATGGATTTGAAGTGTTCTTTCCTTAACGGATATGTTCAAGAGAAAGTTTATGTTGAACAACCTCCTGGTTTTGAAGACACAAAACATCCTGAACATGTTTACAAACTTACCAAATCTTTATATAGACTTAAACAATACCCTAGAGCCTGGTATGATAGACTTATAGGATTTTTTTACAAAACAATTATGTTAATAGAACTGTTGATCCAACCCTTTTTATAAAGAAAGATAAGAAAAATGTTTTGATTATTTAAATTTATGTTGATGACATTATATTCAGATCAACTCAACAATCTTTAATTGATTCATTTGCGAATCTCATGAAATTTGAGTTTGAAATGAGTATGATGGGTGAGTTAAATTTTTTTCTTGGTTTTAAAATTTCTCAAAAACCATAAGGAACTTATATATCTCAACATAAGTATATTAAATATATTCTTAATAAGTATGGATATGAAAACACTAATACTCCAATCGGTACCTCAAACACTCTTGATCTTGATGAAGTTGGGAAACCAGTAGATCAAACATCTTTTAGAGGTATGATAGGAAGTCTATTATACATAATAGCTAGTCATACATACTTAATGTTTTCAGTATAATTATGTGCAAGATATAAATATAATCCAAAATAATCCCATTTAAAATAAGTGAAAATAATTTTTTTCTATTTAAAGGTAACCATGGATTTAGTACTTTTCTATTCTTATGGAAATGATTTTGTTTTAAAAATATTTTTGAATGATGACTTTGGTGGTTGTAGAATGGATAGGAAAAGTTCATCCGGAACTTGTCATTTCTTAGGAGATTCATTAGTTTCTTGTTCATGTAAGAAACTACACTCAGTAGCACTTTCCACTACTGAAGATGAATATGTAGTAGTTGGAAGTTGTTGTGCTCAAGTATTGTGAATTCAACACACACTCACAGACTATGGCATGAGTTTTACCAAAACACAAATAATGTGTGATAATACTAGTGTCATTTCCCTAAGAAAAAACCATGCACATCACTCTCGTGCAAAACACATAGACATTAGACATCACTTTCTTAGGGATCACACACTTAAAGGAGATATCATACTTCAATGTATTGGAACTCAAGATCAACTTGCTGACATATTTACAAAACATTTACCCTCCGATAGATTTGAATACATTAAAAAAAAGTTATGAATGATAACCGTAATGTAATATTCCATATTATCTTTTTATTGAAAATTATCACCTAAAATTAAAATACACCTTTTCATAGGGGGAGTACATATGTTTACTCTTTTATATTTCATTTTTCCAAAAAAAATAGAACCTAAAATGTTTTCTTTTCCTAATAAAACTTTCTAGAACCTAAGTTCTATAAGAAGAACCTTATCGATACTAAAAAATCTTTCTGAGCAATTTGGAAGGTATGTTTCCTTACTTATATCATCATAATTGCAATTTTTTTATTTTTTGGTATTTCAATATTGTTTTAAGAAAACCTTATTGGATTCACTTTCCTTAAATACAATTTTTTCTTTAAACCTCAAAAGATCAGAACCTATAAATACTTCTCTAGAATTAATGTTAACCATCAAATCAGATCAATAAAATATCAATTTTTGGATTAAAATGGGAATTTGAACCATCATTGTGAATCCAATATAAATGGACCCCCTATTTGCATCCCACATCGGTTTTCACACAGTTTTTGTAGTGAATCCCTACCACCCTTCAAGTTTTTCTTTCAGTTTTCCCCTTCTATTTAAAATCCAAATGTCTCTTGAGGTGTCCTCGCATACTCAGATGGCATCAAATAAGGAACTCAAATATTGGCTAATCTTTAGGGAAAGGTTGGTGGACCTTAATTTCTTTGTCAAGTATGATTCTTTGATTTCAAAAATCATAAAGAATAATGGATGGGAAAGCCTCTATATAGCCAAGGAGAAGAATCAGGATCTAGTCTATACTAATTTGGTAATAGAATTTTATGATACAGTTCAATTTTATGAACTAGGTGGAAGAGAAATGTCTTCCTTTAAGAGTTATTGAAAGACTTACTCTTTATATTACAAGAAGTCTACAAGTATTTTGGACATACCCTACGAAGGAGAAGCAATCTTTTGCTCACATAGATTACCAGATAAGGAAGGTTCTTTTGAAAAAGTTAAGGCTATAGATTACCTTGGACTTAAAGGAGTAAAGACACTAAATATCGCTCATCTTTCAACAAACCAAAAATTGTTATCTCTTTGGATGAAAGGTTTTTTGATTTTGAAGAAGGGAGAAAAAGATTCCTTAATGATGCGTGATATCTTTATGGTGGATTTATTGGTGAATGTAAGGAAGTTAAACCTTATCAAGTACAATCTTTTGAACATTAGAAATATTAAGAATGAAACCATCGAGTCTCAAATCATGATGTACCATGAAATTCTGTCTAAGATCATTGTTTTATGCTTAGACTATTTTAAAATCTTGTGCAATTCAAAGCCCAAAACCTTCAAGATAATGTTGTTAAGTGATGATACTTTGAAAAGGATGAAGATTAGATTCAGTTTCAATTTAGTAGAATTCTTTGAACTTCCTAAAAAGGATGACCAAGCTGCCAGTAAGAAAGGAGAAGTTAGAGAAATATCCAAGCCAAACCCTAGGAAAAGAAAAGCCAAAGAGGCCGAACTATAGGAACAAGCACCAGTTGTTGAACCAGTATCTACTCCACCAAATCCCAAGAAACAAAAGACTTATTCTGATGAAGTTGTAGCTAAATGGAGAGAGCTAAAAAATAAGAAGGATGGTGATGTTGTTTTGGGATTAGATCCTACCGAGGCTAAGGCCTTGAAAATCCAAGGATATGAAGATCTTGAGAGGCAATCCAAATATAAGAAGTTGAAGAAGAAAAAGTTAGTGGCTAAAATTTTCCAAGAATTGTTAAGAGACACAGAGAAGGAATCTGAACAAGTTTAGGTACCATAATATTTCTTGTAAGAACCAGTTCCAACTGAGAATCCGGTTACAGATAAGAGAAGGAAAGATTTTTCAATTTTGAAACCCATAGTTTAAGAACAAGAAGAAGAGGAGGATGAGGAAAGTGATGATATGGTTAGAATGGTTGAAGAATATCAAGAGAAGGAGAGTACTTCTGAAAAATTGTATATAAGAACCTCCCAAGATGAATCTGCCAAAATAATTCCAGGAGGACAATCTGTTCAGAAGGTGATGATGCTCAGGATGAGGTTAATAAAGATCCTTTAGATGATGAGAGTAGTAATAATGATATTGTTCAACATGTTGATGATAAGGATGATAAGGAAATTGATGAAAAAGCTATTAATATTGATTAGTGTGCTGATAAAGAAGTAGATGATGATGATGATGATAGAATAGTTCAAGTTTCTGATAGTGAGCATGAAAATCAGAAAGTTGATAAGGCAATCTCTAAGGCTGAGAAAGGTAAGAAAGTGGTTGTTGATTCACCAAATAAAGTTGTTTCAAAAGTGAATAAGGATGTTGCTAGAACATCAAAGAGTAAAGAATATGAGCAAGATAAAGCTCCCTCTCCAACAAAAAAATATGCTTTGGAATCTTCATCTTCCTTAGGACATGATGTTGTGGTTCGGTCCTTGAAGAATCTTGTGAATTCCATTCCTTTATTTCCAAGCATTGATTTCAAATGTCAACTACTTCAAGAAGTGGTCAATCGGAAGTTATATTCAAAAAACATTCTTATGGAAAAGTTTATCAATCTTGAAGTAGATTTCAAGACTTTTCAGATCAGTTATGATGCTCATAGAAGATCTTACAAAGAAATCACAAAGTGGTCAAAGTAGTCATTGATCATCTTAAAATTTTTTATGATTTCACTAACTTAATAAAGGATTCTTTTGATAATTTGGATGAAAAGATAAAGAATATTTCAACAATTTTTTCAGAAAAACTAAAGGAATAGAAAGCTAGCCGTCAACAGGAAGATAAAGATCTCAATGGAAAACTAAATTCAGTTGCTCTCAATCTGAAAAGGGAAAGGGAACTCAGGGAAGAAATGAATGAAAAACTCAAAGATCAGGAAGAGATAATAAAGTCTCAAGGAGAAATTATTAAGTCTTGGGAAGACAGAATCAAATAATGATAATAAAAATGTTTTGATTGTTCAAATTTATGTTGATGACATTATATTCGGATCAACTCATCAATATTTAACTGATTCATTTGTGAATCTCATGAAATATGAGTTCGAAATGAGTATGATGGGTGAGTTAACTTTTTTTATTGGTTTTCAAATTTCTCAAAAACCATAAGGAAATTATATATCTCAACATAAGTATATTAAATATCTTCTTAAGAAGTATGGATATGATGACACTAAAAGTATAAGTACTCCAATTCGTACCTCAAACACTCTTGATCTTGATGAATCTAGGAAACTAGTAGATCAAACATCTTTTAGAGGTTTGATAGGAAGTCTATTATACTTAACAGCTAGTCATCCGGACATAATGTTTTCAGTATGCTTATGTGAAATATATCAATCTAATCCAAAATAATCTCATTTAAAAGGATTGAAAATAATTTTTTACTATTTAAAGGGAACCATGGATTTAGAACTTTTCTATTCTTCTAGAAATGATTTTGTTTTAAAAAGATTTTCAGATGCTGACTTTAGTGGTTATAGAATGGATAGTAAAAGTACATTTGGAACTTGTCATTTCTTAGGATATTCATTAGTTTCTTGGTCATGCAAGAAATAATACTCAGTAGCACTTTCCACTACTGAAGCTGAATATGTGGTAGTTGGAAGTTGTTGTGCTCAAGTGTTGTGGATGAAACACACACTCACAGACTATGACATGAGTTTTACCAAATCATAGATAATGTGTGATAATACTAGTTCTATTTCCCTAAAAAAAACATTGCACATCACTCTCGTAAAAAACACATAGACATTAAGCATCACTTTATTAGGGATCACACACTTAAAGGAGATATCATACTTTAATTTATCAGAACACGAAATCAACTTGGTGACATATTTATAAAACCTTTACCCTATGATAGATTTGAATACATTAAAAAAAGTTAGGAATGGTAACCATAAGATAATATTCCATATTAACTTTTTGTTGAAACCTATCTCCTAACATTAAAATACTCATTTTCATAGGGCAGTACATATGTTTAATCTTTTATATTTCCTTTTCTAAAAAAAATTACGAACCTAAAAAGTTTCATTTCCCTAATAAAACTTTCTAGAACCTATGTTTTATAATAAGAACCTTATCAATACTGAAGAATCTTTCTGAGCAATCCAGAAGGTATATTTTCTTAATTATATCATCGTAATTGAAATTTTTTTGTTTGTTGGTATTTCAATCTTGTTTTAAGAAAACCTTATCAGATTCACTTTCCTTAAATCCTATTTTTCCTTAAAACCTCAAAAGATCAGAACCTAAAAATCCTTCTCTGGCATTGATATTAACTGTCAGATCAGATCAAGAAAATATAAACCATTGGATTAAACCAGGAATTTGAACCTTCACCAAACCTATATAAAGGGACCCCCTATTCATGTCCTACATCGATTTTCTCATAGTTTTTGCATCAAATCCCTACCTCCCTTCAAGTTTGTCGTTCAGTTTTCCCATTCTCTTTAAAATCTGAATGTCTCTTGTGATATCCTTACAAACTTAGATGGCATCAAACAAGGAACTCAAAGATTGGATAATCTTTAGATAAAGGTTGGTGAACCTGAATTTCTTTTTCAAGTATGATTCTTTGATTTCAAAAATCATAAAGAAGAATGGATGGGAAAGCCTCTGCGTAGCCAAGGATAAGAATCAGGATTTGGTCTATGCTTATTTGGTAATAGAATTTTATGATAAAATTCAATTTTATTAACAAGGTGGAAGAGAAATGTTTTCCTTTAAGATTTATGGAAAGACTTACTCTTTATATTACATGAAGGACACAAATATTTTGGACATACCCTACGAAGGAGAAGCAATCTTTTTCTCACACAGATTACCAGATAAAGAAGGTTCTTTTGAAAAAGTTAAGGCTATAGAGTGCCTTGGGATTAAAGGAGTAAAGACACCAAATATCACTCATATTTCAACAAACCACAGATTTCTAGCTCTCTAGAAGTGAGGTTTTTTGATTTCGAGGAAGGGAGACAAATATTCCTTAAATATATGTGATATATTTATGATGGATTTATTATTGAATGTAAGGAAGTTAAACCTTATCAAGTACATTATTTTGAGCATCAGTAATATTAATAATGGAACCATCAAATCTCAAATCGTGATGTACCCTGTAATTTTGTCTAAGATCATTTTCTTACGCTTAGACTCTTTCAAAATCCTGTTCAAGTCAAAGACAAAAACCTTCAAGATAATGTTGTTGAGTGATGATACTTTGAGAAGAATGAAGATTGACTTCATTGTTAAGATAAGAGAATTATTTGAACTTCCTTAAAATGGTGACCAAGCTACCATCAAGAAAGGCGAAGTTGGAGAAAGCTCCAAGCCAACCCCTAAGAAAAGAAATGCCAGAGGCCAAACCATAGGAACAAGCACCAGCTGTTGAACCATTATCTACTCCACCAAATCCCCCAAAGAAAAATAATTATTTTGATGAAGTTGTAGCTAAATGGAGAGAGATAAAAAAGAAGAAGAAGGATGGTGATGTAGTTTTTGTATTAGATCTTACTAAGACTAAGGCCTTAAAAATATAAGGAGTTGAAGAGCTTGAGAGGCCAGCCAAAGAGAAGAAGTTGAAGAAGAAAAATTCAGAGGATGAAATTGTTCAATCTTTGTTAAGATACACCGAGAAAGTATTTGAACAAGTTCAGGTACCAGAATATTTCCTACAAGAACCAGTTCCAACCAAGACTTCAGTTATAGATAAGAGAAAGAAAGATTTTTCAATTTCAGAACCCATGGTTGAAGAATAAGAAGAAGAAGAGGAGGATGAAAGTGATGATGTGATCAGAATGATTGAATAATATCAAGAGAAGGAGAGTCATTTTAAAAAAAATTCTATAAGAACTTCCCAAGTTGAATCCACCAAAATAATTTTAGAAGGACAATCTGTTCAGAAAGGTGATGATGCTCAGGATGAGGTTAATAAAGCTTATTCAGATGATGAGAGTATTAATGATGATATTGCTCAACATGTTGATGATAAGTTTGATAAGGAAATTGATGACAAAGCTGTTAATATTGATAAACATTCTAATAAAGAAGTAGATGATGGTGATGATGATAGAATAGTTCAAGTTTCTGATAGTGATCATGAAACTTAGAAATTTGATAAGTAAATCTCTAAGGATGAGAAAGGTAAGAAAGTGGTTATTGATTCTCCAAACAAAGTTGTTGTTGAAAAAGTGAATAAGGATATTGTTGGAACATCAAATTGGAAATAAGATGAGAAAGATAAATCTCTCTCACCAACAAAAGAATCTGCTCTAGAATCTGCATCTTCCTTAGGACATGATTTTCTGGTTTAGTCCTTGAAGAAGCTTGTGAATTCCATCCCTTTATTCCAATCATTGATTCTAGATGTCAACTACTTCAAGAAATAGTCAATCAAAAATCAGATTCAACAAATCTTATTATGGAAAATTTCATCAAGCTTGAAGCAGAGTTCAAGACTTTTCAAATCAGTTATGATGATCATATAAGATCTTGAAAAGAAATAACAAAGTGGTCGAAGTAAGTCATTGATGATCTTAAATTTTTTTATGATTTCACTAACTCAATCAAGGTTTCTTTTGATAATTCGGATGACAAGATAAAGAATATTTCAAAAGGTTTTTCAGAAAAACTAAAGGAAGATAAAGGTAGTTGTCGATAGGAAGATAAAGATCTCAATGGAAAACTAAATTTATTTTCTCTCAATATTAAAATAGAAAGGGAACTCAGGGAAGAAATGACTGATAAACTCAAAGATTAAGAAGAGATGATAAAGTCTCAAGGAGAAATTCTTAAGTCTCAGGAAGGTAGAATCAAAAATCTCGAAAGGAAAAATTAGGATCAGGAACAGTTGATCAATAAGTTTGAATATGATCATAAAGAATTGAAGAAGCTGAAAGCTACCTTGAAAAGGCTGGTGCTAAAGGAGAAAAAAGAAGTATGAATAATATTTTCAAACCCGATCTTTTATTGTATTGAAATTTTTTATATTAATAAAAAAAATTATCTTTCCATTGTTTTGTTTTGTATGTTTCCTAAGTTTTTAGGGACAATTTTTTCCCTCCATTCCTTTTTGAAAATCACAAAGGGCGAGAAAATAGTGATAAAAAACAATATTAAGTTAAATGAAGAAAATGTTTAAGTAAGGGGGAGATTACTTAAAGAATTAATTCTTAAGTAAGGAAGAGTTATTTCTCTAAGAAAGACAAGAATACGATCCTTAGAGATTTCATAACCTAAGAGGGAGTTAGTCGTATTCACTGTGATCCATAAACAAAGAAAAGTGAGATAAGTATTTCTTTTAAGTTTAAAAATGAAAACATTAGTCCTTTATATTCTTTTATGAAAAGTTGTTTGTGTTTTCCAAAAAAGGGGGATATTGTTGAGTCAATAAGTTCCCTTATGAATTTTCCATTTCTTTATGTTTTGAAAATCATAAACACATTTTATTAAGGAAAATCATCTTTCTCTAAGGAAAATTTTCTTAAGGAAAATTTTCTTTCTCTAAAAATGGTTTTGACCTTACCTATAGTTTTCAACACCTAATATAATGTTTTTCCAAACCAAATCTAAACATAATTTTCTTAAGTCAAAAAATCGGATATTTATCTAAATCAAAACCATATATTTCTTGTGACTTTGATTTATATGGAAATTAGACTCCGATTTCTCTAGAAATTAGACTCTGATTTATCTAGAAATCATACTCCGATTTCTTCTGAAATCAAACTCTGATTTCTCTGAAAATAGGACTCTGATTTCTCTGGAAAGATGACTCTGATTTCTCTGGAAATCAGACTCAGATTTTTCTCTGGAAACCAGACTTCAGTTTCTTCTGAAATCAGACTCTGATTTCTTCTGAAATCAAACTCCAGTTTCTTCTAAAATCAGACTCTGATTTCTTCTGAAACCAGACTCTGATTTCTTCTGAAATCAGACTTCGATTTCTTCAGAAATTAGAATCTGATTATCTATTATTTTAGAATCTGATTTTCAATATTTTTAGACGCCATTTTTCACTATCTTAAGAATCTGATTAAATTCTTTTTTTATATTTACCAAATTTCCTTAATTTAATGTTCCATTTTATCGGATCCCAAATGTGTTAATTTTTCTTAAGAATAGTATTGTTTCTATTAGTTTGTTATTCAAAATGATGTCATCCAATATGTTTTAACTTAACCGTTTCCTAAGTGACATGTGTATAGGTCCCTCCGAAATTTAAGGAAAAATATGACCGTTGAAGGATAATTCAACCGTTGGAAGTTTTTCCTATAAATACCCAACCATTTAAATGAGCTCAGTGCTAGATTTTTCCTTTAGAGATATTGATCTCTAGAATGAAGTGATACTCTACGAAAGCTCTGCTCAAATATTCTTTGTGCGAATGTTTTGAACAACTTGTTCAAGATGAGAAAATTTTGTTCAACCTACCTAGTGAGAATCTGATTGTTGTTGTTATCAATCAAGGGATTCCGGGGATAGGAAGACAGAGGTACCGATCACCTTATAGATCGAGGGATTACGGGATATCAAGAAAGATATCAATCTTCGTATCAAGGGCTTACCCTGATATGGGTAAGATAGACTGTCTTGAAAGTATAAATCAATGGGCCTTTATCCAAGGTTATTGGATACCCTTCTCTTTGAGTTAAAATATTTCTTATACTTGTCCTGTTTTGTTACCAGTTTTATTTCCACTACATTTTTGTTAAAGATAGGAAGTGTAACTTTCTTACACTTTCTTATACTTGTATACTCTAATATAAATAAGATTATATACACTTTAAGGTAGAATCTTTACCTAAGTAAACTTGTCTTAAGTTTCTTTATCAGATCCATATTATTAGATCCTAAGAAAGTTAGTTTCTTTATTAAGAACTAAAGAGGGTTTGTGAATCTGTCTTATTTAACTTTGTTAAATTTTTATTTTCTTAAGGATAAAAATGAAAGTTTTTAAACCTACAATTCACCCCACTCTTGTAATTAAGAATATCATATCCTATTTTGATCCTACACATCTTTATTAATTTCCATATAATTTTTAGAGAGCCTTTTAGGAAATTTCTCAAATACAAGGTATGCATGGTTTAGTAAAAGTAGATTTAAACCATTATTTAAAATAGAGAAACTCATTGCTTTCTATGAAAACCAAGGTAAAACCAAATTTTCTCTTTAGCAATTCAATAAAAATAATTCATACTACCATTAAATAATTAAAAAATTAATTTAGGAGGCAAGACATTAATGGTTCTAAAATTAAATGTTAGAACATGGGGCCAATCTATCTCGAATTAGAGGTGAATAGTTTGGAACATCAAATGAGGGTGGAACGGAGCCTAAAGAAAACATTGCATGCCCTAACATCATAAGAACTTCAAAAATCAGGTCTAACTAACACCCTAGGGTTTGAACAATAGAGGCACAATGATGGGGAGAGAATAAAGCAAATGGAGAGGAAGAAAGAGGAGAAGATGAGACCTACCTTGGAGTTTCAACCTTGAATTATGAAGAAATCACATGCAATCTCTATGGAAGAGGGGATATCGGAGGAGGGGAGGCACACACGAGGGAGGCCCTCCCTAGGTTTTGCATCAAATGATAAAGAGGAGGGGTGAGGGTTTGTGTTAGTTTAGGAGTTTTAATTAGAGGGGGGAGCGTAAATTCGCAAAAAATAAAAACTGGGTGACTAGCATGGTTTGACTGAACAGTCTGGTAAACCATGTTTTGATAGTGCGAAGGATACTGGAACCTCCAAATCATGCTGCATGGTTTCCCTTAGAACTCCACATAGTTTGACTAATCATGCGCCAACTGTGCCCAATGACACTGTCAGATTGCAAACCCAAATGCATGTTTGCCGCATGATTATTCATAGTCACGTGAGACCCAACAAATTAAAATTTAGGCCCAAAAATTTATAAAAAAATAATTTACTCCAAATTAATTAAAATAATATAAAGTAATTGCATCTACAGTGATGAGAGGTGTGATAACTATCTGATATAAATTATATTAGTAACCACGATTGAGATTTTATTCTACCAAATGTGAACTAACAACACAATGATAATCAAGCCAAGAAGATAAACATCGTTATCTTACCCAACATGAGAAATGTTTTGAACCATTTAAATAATGATCCTATGTAACCCAAAATCACCAAGATTTTATTTCAATTCATAATTTCACAATGGACCACAATAAATAAACATTTCACACATTTTTAAGAAGGAATAAAGATGTCAAACACCCTATAATGAATCTTATAACCACATCAAGCCAATGATAATTTCTCCAAATATCAACCTTCAAAACTCACTCGTCAATCAATAAATCACCAAATTATCAAATAACATAGTATATATGTCAAAAATTATAATGAATATTTATATGAAATTTTGGTCTCGACATTTCTTGAGAAATAAATTTAATAATCTCATAAGAAAAATTTATTTTTCCAAAAAAAATATTTAAATATGTAAATTAAAATTTCAATTGAAAAAATATACCAGAATTTTCTCCAATGCCTTTTAAGATCAAATTAAACTTCCTAACATTTCAAAACCATACTTTTATGAATATAATTGTTTCAAGGTTTGGGAGAAATTGACAAAAAGAGATGCGAGTTTAAAGTTGAAATTCCATAAATTCTATAATCAGAACAAACTTATAATTTCAAGAAGATATAGTTTTAATAATCTAGAAATTACAATACTTAAGGATATATGTGTGTTTAAACATACGGTTTCAGTGGTTATTTTTCCTAAATTTTCTATAAATAAATGAAGGGGAAATGATTTTCACAATTACGATGTCTGAGAAATTTCATGAATATGAGTGAGCGAATTGAGTCATTTATACCCAATTATCTACTGACTCTTAAACCACTAAACATAAGAATGTTATTCGTATCAATTTCAGGAATCCAAAAAATATTTTTACATGATTTTCTATCAACTAATAAAATATATGACATTAAAAATTTGAGAAATAGTAGAGAATATTTCCAGAATTTAGAACGACATTCTAATAAAAAAAATACAAATTTAATAATTAAAAAACACCCAAAGCGTGAATTCTTAATTTACTAATCAAAATGATCTTAGTGGTTGGGGGCTTCGAGCTTGGTCATGTGTCGCGCAATCGTATGGCCCTAGCTGTTTAATTTTTTTTGGAAGGCTTCCCTTTTTAAGATGAGCTAACCAATGGAAGAATATGGTTCCAAGAATGAAGAGGGTGAATTTAACACACACCATTTGTCTATTTTGATGGTGAGTATCAAAAACAATGCCAATGTGCATATAAATTATTAAAACAACATGAATACTCTCACATGTATGAGGGTATTTGGTAGGCACTGCAGTAAAGTTTTAAAAAAATCGAGGGAGATTTGGAAATATGTGCTAAAATCGGGAAAGGAAAGAAGAAATCTCTTGATTAAGGATAGGTTCATCAGTAATATGTTCATTCATGGTGATTATGTGGTCATTTTTTTTAAATCCCAAGTGAAATGTGTAGTTTTCCCCCTTATATCACTACTAAAAAATCACTTTTATTAACACATGGTTGTTAACACTTGTATTAAAAATGATAATATAGGTAATCAAGGGAGTATTGGTTATTGTTTTTTTTATAAAATCGGTAATAAAGATTGAATTTTTATTAATACTTTTATAAAAAACGTTAATACATGTTTAAATTTACGGGTGACACTTTCTTTAAATATTTTGGATACAAGGACGGAGAATGCGCCCGTAAAGGGCTCCACACTAGGGTTTCCCTATCCCGCCACCGTCTTCCTCCTCCCCCGCGGCGGATCGGCTTCCCTCCAGCACTTCGGTCGGACGGGATCGTGGCTTGCGCGTCTCCGGTGGAGACTTCTCCTCCATGGGCTCGAACATCTGGGAGGATCTCATCGTTTGCTGCCTTCTGTTTTGGACAGGGCTTTTATGGCGGCACAGTGAGTCCGTTGTTTGAGTTTCCTGCTGCTGCGGTGAGGTTTTCGTCACGTTTCTGCGTCGTCTAGATGCATTGGGTGGATCTGTTCACCATGTGTGGGATTGAAGGCGACGGAGGGTTTACGGTCCTGCTTTGGTGCGGGTTTGCTTCTTTCCCTGGTTTGCGTTTTTTGTTCTTGGATGTGCGTTTTTGTTGTGATGTTGGTTCGAGGTTGGATCTGGATCCGTTTTGTGGTTGGTCTTCTTTGGCGGTGCTGCTGCAATGTGGTATCCGCGGTGGTTTTGAGGTTTTTTGTGGTGACTTTGACAATGATGGTGCGCGATGATCGGTTATGTGAGGATGGGGACCTGCAACTGGTTTGTGCCTGTTACTGGTGTTATCTGGTTTCACCGAATGACAATGGTGGATTGCTGCAACTGAGATTTCTGCACTGTTTGATGTTTTTTGACTGTTTTGGCGGTTTTCCCGATTTTGGATGGAAATTGGACAAGGTTGGTCTTCTAGAGGTGCTGCGAAGTTGGATTTGGAGAGGAGTTTGAATGTTTTATTGGCCCGAGGGTGCGCTGCGGTTTCCTGCGGAGTAGGGTGCAGCATCCGGATGGCTTGGTCTTCCTCGCTCTGGCCTGTTCATCACCCTTTGTGGATGTGCTCTTTTGAGAGCCCATCTCACTTCGCTGGAGGGTTGGGCGGAATCCGACTGGAGTTCGCCGCGGGTTTGTGGATTTGGGCTGGTGTCGACGGTTGCATCGGTGGGCGTTTGAGGAGACCGACTCTGAAGTTTGTCCAGCTCTCCTGACGTTTGTTTCCCCTAGTTCGTGGTACCTCGGCCATTTCTTGGTGTTTTCGGCTTCATCTTTGATGATTTGTCAGTTTGAAGGCTTGAATGGATTTCATCCATTGTGCTTGGATGATTTTTAGTTGTGAAGTGGTGAATTTGTGATGTGGTGAGGTCATGTATGGTTTCTCACTTTTTCCATAAAAGTGTTTTCATAATTATAAAAAACAATTTTCAGTCGGTTTAAATTTACAGGCACTATAAAAAAGTGATAATATAAATATAATGGTAGCAAATATTTATTTAAAATAATTGATTTTATTTTCTATTTTGTCAACGGTTCCCCGATGAAAACTTCAACCCTCTTGGACGATCCGCTTCGCCCACATCAATTTCAGCCTTAACCCAACTCCTTAGCCTCATCCCCGGTTCTCTTGCGTACCCCCTCCACTTTCAGCCCTATGGTTGATGCTTTCGCATTTTGTTCATGTCAAATCTGGGCAGACAGAAAACCTATTGCAGTGGAAAACATGCCTCCAAGGTTCTTAATCGAAGGCGAGGTCTCCCATATACCCTCGTTTTATTCTATTGTACTCCAGATTGGACAAATTCGAAGGCCATATCTCCGATTTTCACTAACAGTAGAGCTCATCACCCCGCTTATTCTTAATCAAAACATTCACCGATGAACCATGTTTATCCATGGCCCCTCTCCCCCTGTATATGAAACTCGATGCATGTCTACTATTCAATTTAAGCGATTTCATTTTTAGGTGATAGGGAAGACACTATCAGGCATGGAATTTTGGTATTACAATTTTAGTAGGTCAATTTAGGTCTACTTATTTATGATTAAATCTGGTTAAAGTTCTACAAAGACTTTTTATTGATTCATAATATATTTTTTCATGGGACTTTCTTATTTTTATTTGTAGTTCGTGGATGTTGATTCTTCTTATTTGGTTCTCATGACCTTTCTTTGCTACAGTCTTGCTATGTCGAGGCAAACACCGATGTCAACATCACAAACTTTCACATAATTGAGTTTGCCTCGCTCTCACCTCTCCCCTCGTCAGGCCAGATCACAACTGATCTGAAATGGTGAGAACATTGACTTTGATCAATTTATTTGATCTCTATGGTGCATGTCTTGTTGTTTTATATCTGGTCTTGTTGCTATGGAATGTAATTAAAAGCCGAAGAAGTGGTAGGAAACATATGCACTCAGAATCTTTCAATCTCTTCCTTTTATTTTACTTTCAGTATAGCATTTGATGTTTGTGGAAGGGCCACAACTCAAGATTTAGTCTGTATTTACTGTTTAATGTTGCATGGACAAGAGCAATTAATTGGGTTTTTATGTTTGATTTTACACCTCTTCTGGCGGCTCAATCATAATACGATTAATAGCAAAAAATAACTTGATTTCTGAGAATTTTTTATGTTACAGAGTAGCTATAAATTTTCCCATGATAGATTGAATGGGACTGTCTAATTTTATTTTTCTGTCATTTTCATTTAATTAACATGTTCAAATGTTATTCACTTTTCCCAAGTATCCAAATAAACCAGGAATTTATTTGAATTGTTTTTCGATAGCATTATCTCACCATTTTATAAAATTAATCATAGCCTCAGTTTTTTATTCTATTTTTTTGTTGCCTTGCTTCCACATTTTCATTCTGATTCTAATCTTACAATATTTTTTTGATTAGAAACTCCAATCCCCTTCATTGATAGTCCCTGACTTCCAATTGAGTAGGCCCCCTTTCGCAAAGTTGAGCCCTCGGTCTCGCACTTCGTCCTGCCGGTGAGAACCGGGTAAAACTGATATGCAACTTCTAATGGCTTCAACTTTTGAATATATGGGATGACATACCTCCACCTCATTGATGGCTTGAAGTGATTGTATATTCAAAAGTTGAATCCATTAGAAGTTGTGTATCATTTAAATGATTTTATTTTCCCATTTTTTGGTAAGATGAAATTTGCCTACCTTGCGGATATTTTATCTGGATAAGGTCCCAAGCTATTTAAGATTCTGATTCTATTCTCACTAACGTACCTTTTTGCCTCTGTTATAGTCAGGCAAACAATGATTTTGATGCCAAGCCTATGGTAATTTTGGGGGCAACAAGGGATTTGATTATCGCTTGCACCACACATTCCCCTTTGGCTCATCTGTTTTGCCTCATCTTTAAGTGGTCCTCTGTGTCTACGCCTCATGTACTCTCAAGTTGATTTCCTCATCCAAGGCTAACGACTTCACTTACTTGGTAGCCTCCGGAATCTCGTCAATGTTTAGCTTCTGATTCGACATCTTCAATAGCACAATCCCATGGTTAAACTTGGTTGGTTCTGCACAATTATCCAAGTAAACAAACAAGAAACATGAATCATTATATGGAGGTGCTCAATAACAAGCCCTCATGTATATACGACCTCATCACTTGATTTGCATGCATTTTCCCAGCAAATATCTTGAACGATGTGTGATTCGAGTCCTGTTGCAACTTATCCTTGTGGTGGAGGTATGTCATCCCATACATTATCAATGTTAGTGGGATGGCTCTGTTCACCTTGTTTGGCCTTGCATTAAAAAGGATACGGTCGCACCTTGACGCATTCCACCTAGTGACATCATCGCCTTCCCTCCGGCCTCTACTCAAAATCTGTAAATACATCTCAGGAAACAAAGCAGTATGGGCTTGGTTTTGAAGTTTCACCTACTGGATGATTTCCCAAGGCGTGCTTTTGGCATTGGTACTTTGGTCGGTGTCTCTCATCTCGAGTCATGTGAGGGTTAGTGATAGGTTGTTGGAGAGGGTAGCAGGCTGATAGGGTGTTGGAGAGGATGGTTGGCCGTGGGTAGGTGGGTTGTTGCAGAGTAGAGGAGAGGGTGATGTTGGTGTGTGGGGGTGCTGGGGGCCTGTTGTGTTGTGGAGTCTGATTAATAACTGCTTGGGGGCAGAATTGTAAATATCGTAGGAAGTTGCTAGTTGAGTTGTTGGAGTGGTTGAGGATATTAAATAGGGGCTGGTAGGGAGTGTTGTAAAAGTGGGTGACCTAAACCGAACTTGAACAATATTTTTCGATTACCGTATCATGTATACAGTGAGTTATGCATGACATATACTGACCATAATATTGTTGATATTGATGCGTCCACCATTTATATGGTGATGTCCTTAGATTACTTGTCGCATCGAAAGGTTATAGCATTTCCTAGGCTATAATGATAACCTCGAGATACCATGTCATTAATCTTAAAAATATGTCCTATGGTCTAGATACATCATATTGACTGAACATAAATGATGTTTGACTATCAGGTGTTGGAGGCTTATAATCATTGAGACTTCTTCTCATGAAGTTCGCACTTGGTGATCTCGAGTATATGAGATTATGAAGACTAATCCGCCAATAGGAATATCACATGTTTCAAGTGTTATTGGTAGTTCCTATCCGCGAACATCTGTAATGGTCTCTCGACTTGAGATTATTATCAATGTATACCATTTGGTCACGTGCTTTGATATAAGACAAAAACTATGACATTGAAGTCGTAGCGAGGTGACTTGCGTTGGGTGCGTCATAGGTGGTATGGCATTGATTGAATAATCAAGATAACATTTATCGCTTTCGATAGGAAGAGATCTTGGGCCTAGTTGATCAGGATGGTAGTGACTATGGTAGAAGAAGGTAAGTCTGTCCAATTTGGTCAATGAATAATAAAGTATGGATGATGACACAAATCGTACATCCCGCTTTATGAGATATCACGAGACAAAAAGATTATATTACATGACGTGTATTTGTAGGAAGGTTGTCGTTGGTATGACTATATCTTATCTCTTTAGGGACCTTGATGGGTTGCTAGACTTTGCTCCTGATCTGTGAATAATATTCACTGATATTGAGATGAGAGTTTAGAGGGTCACACACTATTCAAAAGTCTTGCCTAAATGAATATGAGTTTATGGTGGTTGATAGGAAGGTGGGTAGGGGCTACCTGTGTAAGGGTATCAGGGGACGAGTGATTAATAAAGGCAAGGGGCATATTTGTAAAGGGGTTGGGGGTTGTTAGGAGGTTGTTAGTTAGTTAGTGAGGCTGTTAGTAGACAGTAAGCAGGTTGCCAGTTGTTAGGAGGGGGGTTGTCTAGAAGATTCTAGTGGAGTTTATAAATAAGGGAGTTGTGAGCTGTATGGAGGGTTTGTTGGAGGAGATATCTTACTGTGCAGAATGGGGGGCTGCGACCAGGCCTTGGAGAGCAGCGCCTCTCAAGGATGATTCTTTTACTTCTATTTCTTTTTTTTTTCTTTCTATTGTAATTCCAACCACTGTTAATACAAGTTTCTACAATTTTTTTTCTCGCCCCCAATTGATTCCTATCAATTGGGGCTTTCATTAAGAGGTTTCTAGAGAGAGAGAGAGTTTAGAGAGAGGTTTCTAGAGAGAGAGAGTTTAGAGAGAGGTTTCTAGAGAGATAAACTAGAAGAGAGAGGTTCTTGAAATCGATAGTTTTGAGACCAATGTTGTAGAAGGTGTTCGTCTCATAACAAGCTAACCGGGCATCACAATAGAATTTCTGGTTCTGGAAAGGACGCGATTGAGGCAGAGGAAACGGACAACACCAACGCAACAGAAGAAAAAAAAAGAGCTGAGCAACAATGTACTCTAAGAAGTGGAGTCCGACGCGCAACAGCAGAGAACACGACGCTGCAGATGCAAACGATTCGCAGCACAACAACCCTACTCCCACGCACAAGGAAGATCCGATGCAGGAGGTAGGGTTGATTTTGTCCGGATTGATTAGGAGGCTGGAGAAGTGGCAGGTGATCCCAAGGATGCTTATTTTTACTGGAGAGGATCTTATGTCTTGGATCACGGGAGCCGAGAAATATTTTTCTTACCATCAAACGCGGGAAGAGTTGAAGATTTGGACAACACGACTACACATGCCAGGTATGTTTGGAGAATGGTTGTTGTTAGAAGCATTGAAGCTTGAGCTCTCATGGACTCAACTCAAAGAAGAGATCCTTCAGGAGTATGGTAATTTGGCAGCAAAAACGGCAGAGAAAAATCAGATATATCCCGAGCAGAAGAACTGTTCTGAGTATGCGTTGATGAATGCTGTGACTCGACAGGAGTTGAACCAAGCAGATTGTTTGGTTTGGGAAGATAACAAAGGGGAACTGGAAGCTGAAGGTAGAGAACCGAATAATACAGGAGCCGAAATAGCGGAGCAACTTGAAACAGTGGATGAAACAGAGGTATGGACTACACATAAGCCAAAAATAGTGTTTAAAGACCAACAATGTGAACAAGTCAGATTACTATTATGTGCCGAGTTGGAAATTTCCAAGATCAGTACAGACGCAGTGGAGCTGGAAATTTCCAGACCAGTACAACCACAACAAGTGACACTGCTGATGGTGCCGATACAAGCGCGGGTTGCTGTGGAACTTCCGAAACAGCAGAAGCATGAGTTGCAAAAGAAGCCAGAGGGTAACACTTACTCAACAATTTGACCGTTTTTTCCGATACAAACAACGCATATAGAGGACAATGCGGCATGCTTGAAACCTTTCCGGATTGATCAGGGATGGATTGGCAAAGCATTGTTTGACTTTGGTCTTGTTCGGACAAAAGTGTTGTCCAGGGGAAGACCTCGTTTAGTGAGTGGGAGAGTTCGGTTGCCAAGGCCACCGCCGGAGCCACCGCCAATGCCTCATGTTTTGGTGCTGATGTGTAGCAGTGATTTTTCATAGGCAATGTTTGAGCTGATTCCACCCGGATTTTGTGAAGATGCACACTTGATCGCAGTCGAATCAATGGTTTTTGATGTTGCAGTTTTTCGTGGGGAGTCATATGTGAAACACTATCCACCGATATTTTTTTTTGGGAACGGTTTCTAGTATTGTGAGAGGTGGAGAATTATCAAGGACTGGGAGGGGCAACATGGTTGCGGAATGAAGAATTAGCCTTCCTGCGAGCAAGAGAGCTTGTCAAGTTTATCACCCCGAGGACAAGGTGAATTTAAGGGTTGTGGAATTGATAAGAAGGTGGGAGGGGTTGCTTGTCTAAAGGTATTAAGGGACGAGTGATTAATAAAGGCAATGGGCATATTTGTAAAGGGGCTGGGGGTTATTAGAAGGTTGTTAGTTAGTTAGTGGGGTTGTTAGTAGACAACAAACAGGTTACCTGTTAGGAGGGGGGGGGGGGTTGTCTAGAAGGTTCCAGTGAAGTTTATAAATAAGGGAGTTGTGAGCTGTATGGGGGGAATTTTTGGGGGCTACGACCAGGCTTTAGAGGGCAATGCCTCTCGAGGATGCTTCTTCTACTGCTTCTATTTCTTCTTTTTTCTTTCTATTGTAATTCCAGCCACCGTTAATACAAGTTCCTACATATTTTTCTCTCTCCCAATTGATTCCTATCAGTGGGTCCCACCACGAGGTTTGAAATATGTCCAAAAATGTATGATCGCCGTGAAATAAATAAAATCATACTATTCGAGTTTAGAATAATTGACATTGAATTTATTTATTATAAATATTTAAAGTGAAGTAAATACATGAAAAAAGATTATACGAACAAATATTATTATAGTATTCAAGGTTCGTTTAATTTTTGCGGGAACGATGAGTCGAGCTAATGACTCAGTTTTATCACCCAATATATTTATTATATTAAAGAAAGTGATAAAAATATAAATGATATTTATGACTTAGTAAAATAGTCATAAGATGTTTATAGTGGGTAATAAATATTTTTGGGCAGAGATCCTTTTCGGGTATTTTAAAGCCTCACTATAAAAGGAGTAGGCTCTCATGCCATGTTCCATTCATTGCGAGTTTATGAGAGCCTCTCCCTCCTCTCCCGCTTTTTAGAGAGAAGAGTAGCCGATCCAACACTCCGATCAAAGCTTTGCTTCATGGATCGATGAATTGTCACTGCGGTGATCGTCGGGACGTCGAAGACGTCGCCGGATCTCCGTGTTAGCACCTGAAATTCGACGATCGACTCTCTCGCAGATTTTTGAAGCGCGTGTGGATGATATAGAGGGAATCGGCTTCAGTTCTTTTGAGCAACGATCGCCGACGACGAGCGGATGTCGAGTGCGACTTCAAATCAGATGGTGTATTTCTTTGTTTTAATTTCGTGCTTAATTCATTTGTGCGAAGATTCTCGGATTGTAATCAGGCAGTGCTTTGCGTGATGATGTTGTTATGTCGATCGTCGGTGAAGTTTTTTAAATTACTTTGTTTTTGGGTTTCCACTGCGCGCCTGGTACCAACAGGAGTTAGCTGGGGATCTCTTGGACTTTTGAAGGGATTTTGTGCACTAGAATAGGAGGCATGGCCCTGGCTTCCGGGGGGGGCTACCTAAGAGAGTCTTCATATTCCTTCTTCTTCTATTTCTTTTGTAATTCCTACTCTGAATAATAGAGAACTTCCGTTTTCCTCTTGTTTGCACCTATGATCCTAGATTCTGCTCGCCAGAATAGGAGGCACGGCCTTGGCTTCGGGGTCTACCTCGGAGAGTCTTCATCTTCCTTTCTTCTATTTCTTCTGTAATTCTTACGCTGAATAATAGACTTCCGTTTTCCTCTTGTCTGCAACTACGATCCTATGGTGAGTATGGCATAGTACCATGACAATGTCATTGCAATGGGTCGATAGCCATTTCTTGTAGTTAGGTTCTAGTATCGCATAGCCTTCTCTACTGCATGGTTCTCCACTTTGTACCACCAGTGAATCTCAGAGACCTGCGATACCCATGAAAATGACAGTAATTGGGATTTTGTATGTTCATTGAATGCTATATTTTTAATTTTGGGCTTCTAACTTTGGCTTCTTAATTGACTTTGCATTCCAGAAAATCTTTGTTGGCTTCATTTAGGATCCGGTCACCATGTATCAGCAGCTTGTTAGAGTAGCAAGGCATAAAGAAAATCCCTTTTGCCATGAGGTAAGTTCCGTTGGCCTGAAAGGAGGATGTTTTCTTCAGTGCGTGTCATTATCTTCTCTATTATCATCCAGCAGTTCCCGTTCAGGTTAACTTTTTTTGGTTACATGTTTTTTGAAGTCTTCTTGGATGCGCTTGTCATAACAACACTCTACTGGGAAAACCACATTTATTAAACAGTTACTTAGAAATTGGTATTATTTTTTTATCCGCTCAATTTTGAGGGTTTCTTTCTCTAATCATTTATTTGTTTTTTAAGCCGAACCACTGCCCCTCCTGGGGTGAAACCTGAAACTTGTACGCTTTATAAAAGTGCAGGCATGAAATGTCTCCTAGGAACGGAGTCTGATTAATTAACTCTAAATTAATATATATTTTTCTTTTAAACTCCTGTGTATGTGTTTCTCCAGAGATTTATACAAAGCAGAACCTTTAGGTTACAGGCCACTTGTTCTAATTACGGTGGAAGTGGAAAAACTGCAAGGTATGTTGATACGCAGGCTGTGTGACTATAATTTCACTTTTTTTTCTTCCGATTATATAAAATGTTGTCAGTTCATAGTGTTCTTTTTTAGCTTTTTGTGTTGAAGATGTTTTGTAGCTTATGTCTATGCATAGAATGAATTGAATTCCAACTAATAAATTCATATATTGGAATGTTGCGGCAGTCTTTCATTTTAATCAAAGGTTAAAAGTAAATTGAATATGAAAGTGAACATTACTTCTTGTAAGGGTAAAATGTACCCATATTCATGACTGTTAGGATTATGATGTGAATGACAATGTATAGTTTTCATTTAAAATTTATTTCTTTGATGTTTTTCTCAATCATACAATAAAACCATTTATGAGAAATTAAATTATTTTGGAATGTTGTTTTCCCATGTAAGTTTGTTCAAGAGTGCCCCGGTGCAATTTTTTTTTCTTCGTATTTCCTATATTTATCATGTTAATTATCTATTGAACATGGAATTTGCACAACTCCCATGAAACAACTACAAGGGAATTGTTTCCGCTTCTTAAATCCATGCCTTGGAGTTTGCTGCAAGCCACGACGCCATAAGGCACAATGACTTAAGAATTATCCCTGGCCCGAAGCCTTGACGAGGAATGAAATTTGGTCACAACTTGGTGAGAGTCATTGCCCTTTCATTTGAAGTTTAATTTTAGATGGATTGAAATACATCATCTATTTGATTTCATCTTATTAAAATATTTTATGCAATCTTTGTTTATCATTTGATAATTGTTAATTAGTCATTTGAAAGGCCGTAAATGCTCATTTGAGGACTGTTGCTAGTTGGTAAGTCAATGAAACGAGTTTAGTGATTCAAAAGTTTTTGCAGCTCACTTCTAAAATCCCCAGCTTGAAGTGAATTTGCACTGAATTGGGGAATCCCACTAGGAATCCCACTAGCGTTATCTAATTGTCTATTTTGCATTCGTAGTGGTTGTTTACTTATTTTTCATAAAGTTCTGAAGGAGTCTCAGGAATACCACTAGCGTTTTCTAATTGGTCATGTAAACGAAAATCATTTGTCAAAACTATATCAAAAAATATATTTTGATTCTTTTGAACTAAAACCATTGGATGTATGTATATTTGTTTTAAAGGAAAAATGATCAAAACCTCATTTAGCGAAAAAGGTGAAAGGTATGCAAAGCTTCTAGAATTAGTTTATACAGATGTGTGGATTGTATTCAATAGAACCTTAATGAGGTATAATTCTGAATCTTTTGAGAAATTTAAGGATTATAAGAATGAATTAGAGAATCAACTTTGTAAAAAGATAAAACTCTGCCCAGATCGTGATTAAGAATATCTTAACGAAGACTTCATTGATTATCTAAGGGAGTTTGAGATTCTATCTCAGCTCACTGCTTCTTATACACAATAATATAATGGGTATGTTTGTTTTAAAGTAAAAATGATCAAAATCTCATTTAGTGAAAAGGGTGAATGGTACGCAAAACTTTTAGAATTAGTTTATACAAATGTGTGGATGGTTTTCAATAGAACCTTAATGAGGTATAATTCTGAATCTTTTGAGAAATTTAAGTATTATAAGAATGAATTAGAGAATCAACTTTGTAAAAAGATAAAGAAACTCCGCTAAGATCGTGATTAAGAATATCTTAACGCAGACTTCATTGATTATTTAAGGGAGTTTGAGATTCTATCTCAGCTCACTGCTTCTTATACACAACAATATAATGATGTATGTGAAATGAAGAACCACACTTTATTGGACATGGTGAGATTGATGATGAATCATACAAGTCTTCTATTATCCTTTTATGGATACACATTACAGATTATAGAATACATACTAAATTGAGTGCCAACTAGACACAACGTGTACCATTATAGGATATTCCAAAGAAACAAGGAATATTTACGACCACATCGATAGATGAGTAATTTTGGCAAGACAAACCATATTTCTTGAAAAGAGAATATCTCCAAAAGAGATAATAAGTGCAAGATAGAATGGAGTCGAGACTCAAGATACATAAAAGTTGGGCATAAGAACAAATCTTACAAAGCTCGTTGGAAGAGGTTGTTTCAGAGAGACAAGTACTACGTAGGAGCATCAGAGAGGTTAAAGAACCAGAGATGATTTTCTAGTCACCAAGGATGATGACATATTATTAGTTGATAATGATGAATCTATGTCCTATTAGAAAACAATAAATAGCTCATAAGTTGCAAGGTGGAAAAAAGATATGAATTCTGAAATGAATTCCATGTACCAGAACCAAGTCTGAGTTTTGGTAGATCATCTAGTTGATGTAAAACCCGTTGAGCGGAAGAAGCTAGGCATGAGTGGTAAAGTTAGTACTTATAATGTATGAGTGGTGGTTAAAGGGTTTCATCAATGACATAAACTATGATGAAACCTTTTCAATAGTCGTTATAATGAAATATATCATAATTTTTCTTGCCATAACAACTTATCATGATTATGAAATTAAAAAAATGGATATTAAAACAGCCTTATCAGAAATTTTGTGGAAGATGCCTATCTGACACAACCAGAAGAGAGTTTGTGACTCCAAAGGATGCTAACAATGTGTGAAAGTTGCAAAGATTTATTTATGGGTTGAAGCAAACATCAAGATCATGAAACATTCATTTTGATAAAGCCATTAGAGAATTTTGTTTCATAAAAAATGAACGCGAGCCTTGTGTCTATAAGAAGTTTAGTGGGAGTGTAGTTGTTTTCCTACTAGTATATGTTGAAGATATATTATTGACGGGGAAACGAGACACCAATCTTGCAGTTTGTTGAGACATGGTTAAACAAATCATTCTTCATGAAATATTTTGGTGAAATAACCTACATTCTAGGAATCAATATCATTTGTGGTAGATCTAAGAGGCTTCTTGTTGGAGTTGATTCCATATAACCAACTTATATGTACTTTATGATTACATGTATTCATTGTTTTGAATATTAATAAAGTTCTGATCACATTATGACTGTTCTTCTGTGTGACATAATATGCGATAATGTCTTGAGTAACTGTCACACTGCAAGGTCATAATTGTTCCCTGTTATGATGATAACCTAGAAGTGACATCACAATACACTTAAATATATGTTTTATAGCTGAATGATATCATTTTTCATTCGACAAGACAAATGATACAGGCTATTAGGAGCGGTGACTTGTGACTTTGAGAGACTTTCTCATGGTGTACTCGTGGATGTTGATTCTTCTTATTTGGTTCTCATGACCTTTCTTTGGTATAGTCTTGCTATGCTGAGGCAAACACCGATATTAATCATCACAAACTTTCACATAATTGAGTTTGCCTCCTCTCACCATTCCCCTCGTCAGGCTATATCACAACTGATCTGAAATGGTGAGAATATTGACTTTGATCAATTCATTTGATCTTATGGTGCATGTCTTCTTGTTTTATATCTGGTCTTGTTGCTATGGAATGCAATCAAAAACTAAAGAAGTGGTAGGAAACATATGCACTTAGAACCATTCAATCTCTTTCCTTTTATTTTACTGTCAGTATAGCATTTGATGTTTGTGGAAGGGCCACAACTCAAGATTTAGTCTGTATTTACTGTTTAATTTTGCGTGGACAGGAGAAATTAATTGGGGTTTTATGTTTGATTTTACACCTTTTCTGGTCGCTCAATCATAATATGATTAATTGCAAAAAAATAACTTGGTTTCTGAGAATTTTTTATGTTAGAGTAGTTATAAATTTCCCTGTGATAGATTGAATGAGACTGTCTAATTTTATTTTTCTGTCATTTTCATTTAATTAACATGTTCAAATGTTATTCACTTTTCCCAAGAATCCAAATAAACCAGGAATTTATTTGAATTGTTTTTCGATAGCATTATCTCACCATTTTATAAATTTAATCATAGTCGTCGTTTTTTATTCTATTTTTTTTGTTGCCTTGCTTCTAAATTTTCATTCTGATTATAATCTTACTATATTTTTTTTGAATAGAAACTCCAATCCCCTTCATTGGTAGTCGCTGACTTCCAATTGAGTAGCCCCCTTCGCAAAGTTGAGCCCCCGGTCTCGCACTTCGTGCTGCCGCCGGTCTCGCACTTCGTGCTGCCGGTGAGAACCGGGTAAAACTGATATGCAACTTCCAGTGGCTTCAGCTTTTGAATATATGGGATTACATACCTCCACCTCATTGATGGCTTGAAGAGATTGTATATTCAAAAGCCGAATCCATTAGATTTTGCATATCATTTAAATGATTTTGTTTTCCCATTTTTTGGTAAGATAAAATTTGCGTACCTGACAAGGTCCCAAGCTATTTAAGATTCTGATTCTATTCTCACTAAAGTACCTTTTTGCCTTTCAGGCAAACAATGATTTTGATTCATAAATTTAAAATTTATTATCAACTTTTGCGATCCAAATAAAGTACTGTGATTCTCCTCTTATTTATTGTAGAAATGGAAAGCCATACGACTTCAACTATATCACCACGATTCATTCTATCGATGGATAACCTTATCACTGACTCAAATTTCTAGGAATGGTATATGCACTTGTGCATTATATTACTCCATAAACAATAATTGTACGTGTTGGAAACCCTAGTTCCTGAGTTGCTTTTTAAAGAGACAAGTGAGGAAGAAATATCTCTCTACCTTAAACATGTGGATGATGCCACAAATGTCCAATGTCTCATGATATCTTCTATGTATAGTTAGCTCATGAAGCAACATGAATAAATGGATGTATATAGCATGATGTCTCACCTTTATGATCTTTATTTAGAGGAGCGACGAGAAATATGAGATCTCCAATACACTATTCATGTGCAAGCTTGGAGAGTCGGCACCGGTTGGGCCTTATGCAATCAAGATGATTTGATCTATTGAATGCTTAAACATCTTGGGCTTTAAAATATTTGATGAGATGCACTTAGGTCTCATCTCACTACTAGAAAATCATGCTATAACAACGGTTTGTAATTGTGCCTATAGACACCAAAAGCGCGGTTCTAGGTAATAATCTTGGTTTAGCTAGTCGTGACTCCTATTGGCGTGGAAATAGGAAAAAAGCTATAGCCACAATTCAAACCGTGACAATAGGTCTATTTCCATAGTTACAAACCGTGGTTATAACATCTTCCGTGTAGACTTATGCCACATTTTGTAACAATAACACTAAACCTATAGCCACAATTTAAACTGTGGAAATAGGTCCACAGTTTCAAACCGTGGCTATAGCCTCTGCCATGTAAACTTATTGCCAGGGTTTGTAACCGTGGAAATAGGTCAGTAGCAATGGTTCCAATTGTGGCAATATGTTTACTTCCGCGGTTAAAAACCATGGCCATATCCTCCAGATGTTAGAAAAAAAACCCCACCGTCAACCTGCCACAACTCATATCCTCCTCAGCACTCAGAAAAAAATAACATGTAGGTTCTTGGATGAGTGGACCCAAAAAAATCATGGAACATCAAAAAACAAGGATGCACCTGGATATCACCAAAACACATGAATAGTTAGCACCCAAGTGCACTGGTAATGAAATGCAGTGTCTCGAGAAACATGTAAACCACAACAAAACTATCAAATATGGAAAACTTAATTGGAACTACATCTCTCCTCTATTACCATGAATGTATAATACCATGAGACCCCACAACAGTATACACAATAACACCAACCAAACACTAACATCATTATCACAAAACTAGAACATTTGATCCTTGGAAGGTAATAATGTAGAAGGATGTTATGGTTTAAAATAATGGAATTTATTGAGCAAAATTGTTTATTTCATATCATCAAAACATTTACAGTGATATTGACTTTGAAGATAGAAGATTTCGATAGATATGCATTAAGAATAATTTGGCTTTGCACACACTAATTAATGCTTCAATATGCAGAGGGGCTTTGATAACCAATATATTAGGAATGATGTGAGAGCATGTGAAGACCTGATACTAAAGGGTGGGAACAACAACTTCCTTAAGAACCACCATGACAACTTGTCCTATGCTTGAGCCTTTTTTTCCATTGGTATATGAATTTGTACCTTGTCCATGAGAAGGAGACTCCTACCGTGAGTGCATAAAGGATAAGTCATAGTCCATTTGTAAGAAGAGTTTCCAACCAATGTCATCTTGTCTGCATGAGAAACCATCACTCACATGAATAAGTATCACCACCTGGGAAAATCATTCAAGTTCTTCTATTATGCTACCTTATTAGTCTAAAAATTCAGAAGCACCTATACAGACTCTTGCTTCACCACCGACCCACGAAGTGACCCTACACGCTCTATGAATTGTATAGGTTTTCCTACCTTTATCTTTCTAAAAATATATTGTATTGGTTCATTAATATGATATAGAACACTATAATAATAAATATATTTGTGTGTCTTGTGAGCTAGAGGCAGTTATACATACTTATTGAGATTAGATATGGGCATGCCACTTAACAAAATAGAGTAAGAAGAATCAATTACATACGAATCATAGTAACACATTGTTGTAACACCTTGACGAGATGATCCGGGAAGTTCCCAAAATTGAACAGTATAATATTCCTTAAAAAAATATATAATAGAACCAAAAGTAACAATTAAATTTTAAAAAATCAAAATAGGAAATATAATTGCAATGATTACCTTGATTACTAAATAGACGATTGATATTTCTTATACATGTACATAAGAATTATAGAATCAGATTTAATCTTCAAGAATCTTTAAAAAATAATATTTCATCGAGTAAAATACAAATAATCTCCAAAACATTCAAAAAGTTCATAGAAAATAGATTTTTCATTGATTATGGTATTGAATATTAATGTTTAAAGCAATGCATAGAAACCCAAGAAAATAATTTCTTTATTGGATATAAGGATTTTTCTCAATATATTTCACTCATAGTATCGCCTAAAACCATAAGATACCCCACTTATACTATTTTAGAAGTAGAGGACTAACACTAAATTAAAGTGAAAAAACTTTATTTCCTATTGATATATTATCAAAGTGTTTAGCTACCGTTGAATACAAAGATAAAATCAAGAGTAACTATACTCAAACTCTCAACCAAGTAAATAAAATTTAAATATAAAATCAAGGTTGATTTAACACTCAAAGAAGCATACTAAATACACAACACACACCCAATAATTCAAAGTATTTCATTACATATGATTTAACTAGTTAAGGAAATAATAAATATTAGTTTTGTTAAATTGCTTATTGTTTTTAGAAAATATCAATATTAGTTTTGTAACCTCGAGGTAAAAAGGAAGATGTAACATTTAACATTTTCCTAATGTGAAGAATATCATTGCCCCAGATCATCACTTAGTAGCTTCAATGACAATCATTTAATTATCACCGTTGATCTCTTGATTTTTGGATCTAATTTTTACTAAGAATTATGCACCAATGCTTGGTGTTGCACTGTGATTTTTGTTTCTCTATAAATATGTCAAGTATTTCTTAGAAATATGGGACAAAACATGGAGGTTGTCCCCTAAAAATTCAAAGTAAAATTCTAAATAAAAAATGGAAGGGTTTGTGGAGAAGAATGAGTGCAGACTTGATCTATACATAGAGAACTTGAGAAGGATTTCAGAATATTGATCTATATTGTAGATACTTATTTTTAATATTTCTTGTATTAGATTTCAAGATCATATTCTTGATTCATATCCTCTCTTTCTTATTGATAAGAAGATAATTATGTGTGTTGCAACCAAGGCATTGAGTGTTTGATTTTTTGAAAATTAGTGGTGATGTTTTAATATAAAAAATACAATGGTAGAAGGAAGGTAAAAATAAGAGTAGACATATAAAGATATGTTGTGATATGGAGAAATATGGAAATGAAGATGGTTGATATGGATACTATACTTCGTCATGTATGATGAGAGTGGTTAGTTTTTGGAAATGATGAATAGATTTGACAAGTGGATATGGAACCACATTTGGTGAAGAGGATCACATTATAATATATGGAATTATAATTTAAAATGATCTTAGAAGACTATAAGAAGAATCCTTTAAGTCATGGTTTAATGATGAGGCATAACATTGTTATTTTGGTTTTGGAAGAGGTGCGAGCATGTCTAAATTTAGTTGGAGAAGGTTGGTGATTCATTTGGATTGATTTAGATTTGGTGAAGTTTGATGAGCTTATTAAATGTATTTTGGTTTAATATGGATTTGGAGTAGCTTTCAAGAGATTTAAAGAAGGCTTAAATTAATTTTGGAGAAATCTAGGTACAACAAAAGATTAAACAACACTCTCCAAGGTCTATGTATCATTAACTTAGGTAATGCATTATCTATGAGATGTTAAACACGGATTTTAGGGGCTATGTGAGATTAACTGCTAGGTTGGAATAATAAAAAGATACACAAGAGGGGAGGGGGGGGGGTGAATTGTGTTCTTTTACAAATCTTGGCAGATTTAAATTTTATCCATCTTCATGTAATATAGCGTTCTCTTTAATAAAAGTTATGCAGTGGAAAAAAGAAAAGAAGAACACAATAGTTTTTATAGTGGTTTTGGGCACAAATATCTCATAGTCCACCCCACTAACACTTTTTCCACGAGTTTGATGATTTTCACTAGATACGATCTCTTATTATAAGACCTCTACAATTGAGTACAAACAGTTGACACCTTTAAAGTAAGGCTTTTATTGGGACTTATGGTTGTATTATAGGGAACCAAAAATATCCACATATTAGTCCAAGAAGTTGACACTCCACCAACGACTGAGCATGAGCAGCTGATACTCTTTGAAATCAAGATTAATTGATTTGATTGAAAAATAGATTTATCTCACAATTACAACAACAACTGACAGATAACATACCTTCTTCATAGATACAAGTCTTCAAGAAAGAACAACTTTGAAGTGATCCAAGTTGCAAATGGTCTTCAAGAAATATAGCAACAGAACAATAGCAGTAGCAAAAACAGACCAATAGTCACACAACACAAGATTGAAACATGTTGGATTGGTGTATTCCGATCTGATTGGGCCAAATGCTTGTGGCCCGCAACTGTCGCGGGTCGCGCTCCGCAGTAAGCTTGTTGGGGGTTGTAGGGGGCAACACACCCTTGCTCCGGGGGTTGAAGGCCCCCGACCCAAATTTTTTGGGAACCGTAGCAACTCGGACTACTGTAGCAGAGCTGACCGACCGACACTGACAGACACTGTAGCAGTGCGGACTTTGGAGTCAACTTTACTGTTGCACTTTTGACTTCCAACCGGCACCCACTAGCACTTTTGACAAAGGTGACCGCCTTTCACTGTAGCGACGCAGACTTCCTATTCGGAACAGTGGATCGTCTTCTCCATATGTAGCCCATTTCGGGCTAGGGTTTCTAACTTGAAAAACTCTGTAATTGTGCTCCCGATTATAGTGAATATTCAGCCTCTCCGTGGACGTAGGGATTATTCTCGAACCACGTAAATCATTGCGTCCTTTGTTCTTTTTTTTCTCTCTTTTACTCTTCTGTTTTTTTGGTCATTTCTGTCGCTGCAACTCCCGGCGTTTCCGCAACAAAACATGTATGTCTCCAAAGTGTTGCTCTCCAGAATAACAAAGTTGTTGTTTTCAAAAATGTTCTGCATCTGTAAACAATATAACTTAGTATTTAACAAGATAAACTTTATTTCCTTTCGGTTGAATAGATCCAAAAATATCGCCTGATAAACCATGAGTATTTGAATTTCAAACATTCAAATAATGTCGTAACTTCCCTTAGGAATATGATTGATTTTAATCTGTTTGACATGAGCCTTTGAATCGGTCTTTAATCAGCTTTAAAGAGATATTTAATTATGACGAAATCGTTACAGAAAATGTGGAAAATATCTTAAATTTAAACTCTATTGTTGACCAAGTTAAACATAGGGCTAACTTTGAAAGTACTGTTGACAACGCACGGTTGATCTTCAAAATGTTGGGTTGTTGAACCATACATTAGTTTCTCAAACGTAGGGTTGATTCTCAAAAGTACGGTTCTTGATCCATACTTTTACAACAACATAGGGTATCTGATCCATACGTTCATTCCAAACATAGGGTTTAAGAATCATACGCCCCACTTACAAATGTAGGGTATGAACAATGTTTCTAGATTTACTTAAAAATATCCAGAATACTTTAGATAAAAACATAAACCCATAAAACAAGATAAATTTCTCAATAAATATAATCCTAAAAAACATTTAAAGTAATTTCATTAGTAAAACAAACAAGAGTATTTGTGAGTATCAAAATCAACAAAATTTATAGAATATTGTTGAAACAATACATATCCAACAATCTCCTCCTTTTTATGATCACAAAACCCACATATAAAATATTTATAGAAAATATAGGAAATGTAAACTCAAAACAAGAGTTTTTTTAAAAGAGAATTTTTAGTTTTTATTTAAAGTTTTATAAACTATGAATAAAAAAATAATTAAAGAATAAAGATTGAAATTTCTAAATTAAATGTATTTTATTCTCCTTGTTTAATATATTATAGTTAAGAAAATGTTTGTGTTTACCCAAATTTTCTCCCCATTTTTGTTATCATTTTTTTGATCAAAAATGGTTTATAACACATTTAATATAGCACAAAACTGACAGTAAATGGTTTGTTATGTTGAGCCAAAAAACGTTCATGTTCAGTCACTAGAGATGGACAAATAATAAGAAATAAATAAACACATAAAATAAAGAAAATAATTTCATTAAAAAATTTGTCTATGATTAAAAAGAATATTTTATTTGAAGGGCTAAGAGGGATGAGATGGAGTAGGTTCTAGTTCAGATGAGGTTTCAGGAGTAGATGAATCGTGAATAGCATGATGAACATCTTTCAGCTTGACCATCATTCCTTTAAAATTGAGATTGAACATCTCAACCCACTGTTTCATCATTTTTTTTGAATCCTATCCCATTTTCAAATTTTCAATCAAATTAACCTTAAAAAGCTCATGGAAAATTTCTTCAATCTGGACAAACTGATTCAACATCTCACTTAACTGATTGAGAAAACTTCTTATACTTGGATCATCATAAGTTAATTTCTCTACAAGATCTTTTTGATTGTCTAACAATACATGAAGTGGAGAATTATCACATTGAAGACTTTGTATGCAATCATTCATGGCAGACATAACCGCAGTAATATATTCAAACTTTCTTAGAAGATATGGAGAAGTGTGATAACTTGAAGTAGAATCCCTTTCTTGACTTTGAATACTTATCACTGATTCAAATTGACTTCCCAAATATTTCTTTAAATCACCAAAGTCTGACTTTGAAACAGATTCTGCCTTGAGATTCCCAATATGATCAGACATTTCTCATTGAAATGCATCAAAATCTCTCTTTCAAATGGAATTTTCTTAAAGAGTTTACAATTGAGCTTGAAATGATTTCAATTCTCCTCTGGGAACAATTGAGTTTTGCAAATCCTCTAATGATTTCTTATAGACTTTCATCTCACTTTTTAAGGTTGAATTCTCTTCTTTCATCTGATTAAATTTACAAACCAATTCTTCAATTTGAGCATTGAGAGAATCAAAAGATTCTTCTTCTTGAATTTGAGATGGTTTTCCAACTTCAACAACTAGAGACATACCTTCATCCTTCTCATTAGAAGATGATGACAACGGATGAAGAACGTTTGTATTTTCCCTGGATTTAAAAGCATCATTGTCCAAAGATTTTGCAGCAATAGAAACTATTTGATTTTCAATTATTTCAGCGGTATCAACTACAGGTGATTGCACTTGCTCATCACCTTGAGTATTTGATAAAACACAATTTTATTGAATATTTTATTGATAATAGATGATATAATTTCCTCACATTATGCTAAATATGTTCAATTATGAAATATTTGGGATTAGATAATTCATTTGCAAATTTGATAAAAATTCCAGTTTTACCTTTTTAAAATTCACTGTAGTATTTCGAGCATAAATATTTTTCTGTAAATTATTTTGACATAAAATTTTGTAACTGTGTTCCTGACTTAATGGGATATAAATTATATTCAAGACATGTGAGCTGGATCGTGCATTTGAGTGGAGTAAATGAGCCATGAAGACAAAGCTGGCCATAACCATCCAGATTGGACATTACTTCACCATTTGGGCCGTATCTTCTTCATACGGGCTTGGAGTGAGCCCAAATTTTGAGGGAAGCTCGGGAACATAATTAGTAACAAATCATCATTCTAGAAGGCCGGCCAATTCACGCGTTTTGGAGGTCAACTATGCGGTGCAACGTGGAATAAAATATTTGGTCGAGTTTTCATTTCACACTTAATAAAGTTTTGTAAGCCCAACCCTCCACAACCCTATTTAAAGGATGTTTTTACTCTTTGGGAGGGTTGGTCGAGGATTTGGGAAGATGTGACCGAAAAGGTGTCTCTTGAGATCCCCTCACAACTCTTGGAAGAAGTAAGGTTTTGTGCAAACATCTCTTCCAAAAAGGCTCTCCTCTCCCACCTCCTCTTTGTATTTCTTTTTCTTTCATGTTTGTATCTTGAATTTTTCTTCAATTAATCTTTCGTGTTCTTCTTTTTTCTTTTATTAATCTTCATAATTGGGTTAGAATCAAGAGTGGAGACGAGATTGAGTTCTACCCTTTCAATCTTTTGCTCATGCAAAACGTCTTCACGATGACCACACCGCTCATGGAAGAGTAGTTTTTTAGTGATTGATCTATCTTCTACCCTCTTCATTTAATTATTTTGAATCATTGAGCTACTGTAATTCACTGAATATGATCCATGAATTGTGTTTTTAAATTATAAGAAACTAAGTAAGCAATTGAAAAATTAACACAAAAACACGCGAGGTCGATATTTTGTGTAAATTGTGAGAGCACGATCTTAATCGGTAATTCAAGACCACACAAGATAAATTTGTAGAGTTCAAATATAATCCCTAAACACAATTCATCCTCATTTCCAGAATGGATATGCGCTCTAATTAACCACTGACCATAAACTAACCTTAGAACAGTAATCAAAGCAGGGTTCTGCGATTGCGTGTTCCGAAGCTAGCATAGGGTTTGAGTAATTTCATCTTTGTGGTTAAGTTAACTCTCGTAGGGTTCGAGGGTTAACAAATTAGGGGATCATAATTAAGTGGATATTGATTTAAATGATAATGATTAATAAGTAAATGAAGAGGTAGAGTTAGATCTATTATGCCTTTTAAATATTTTTTTAAAAAAACATCTTCTTATTGTGTCATTTTAATCGAACTTCATTTCAAAAAAAAAATACAATCTTCTTCTAGCAAATTTATTCTAGATTTATAAACTATAAACAACCCCCATACTTTCAAGTAGTGTTTTAATTCTATTCTATTTTATTTTTAGAATACCTTTAAGAAGTTGTTTTAATTTACTTCCTCATTTGAGAAACGACCTTGGTCAGCCACTCTACTCCACCTAAGTACCCCAAAAACCACTAATCATTTGAGGGTGCCCACGACAACGCCTTTCAAATTGGCGTCGTTACCGGGGAGACAAGTAATTATTTCAACCAATTAGAGGTATTTATTTTATTTTACATTTTATTCACTTCCTCTCTTCTTTCTTCCTTCTTTACCCAATCTGAATTCTTTTTTTCTTCTTTTATTTTCTTCTACTTCTTTTTGGATCATCAACTCAAACTTCTAATTTTTATTTTATTATGGTCCACTTTTCTTCTTTTTATTTTTATTTGATTTATGACACGAACTAATCCTGAAGATCTCTTAGATATTGACTCTGAGATTGAAAGCAGCCTTAGGGCTCGAATCAGACATTCTCAGTCTATGGGAAGTTTTAACATTCAAACAGTTGGAAAATTTCTCCACTCCAAGAACATTGAAATTGGAAACACTTATAATTACAACATAAAACAAGAAATAATGGCTGAAAATAATGGAAATGAACTTAATAGAACTATTTGAGAATTGACTGTACTGGATATTAACTATCAACCAAATTGTATTGCATACCTGAATCTCGAATCAGACTTTGAACTAAAATCTGGGTTAATTCACATTCTTCCAAAGTTTCATGGGTTATCTGGCGAGGATCCAAACAAACATTTGAAAGAATTTAATGTGGTTTGCTCAACCCTTAAATCAAGAAATGTTTCTGAAGATCAAATCAAACTAAGAGCTTTCTCATTCTCACTTGATGGAGCTTCGAAAGACTGGATGTATCATTTACAACATGAAGATGTAACTTGTTGGAACGATTTGAAACGTCTTTTATTGCAAATATTTTTTCCAGCATCAAAGACCACTTCCATTCGTAAGGAGATATCAGAGATTAAGCAAGCCCAATGGGAGTCCATGTATGAGTACTGAGAGCGATTCAAGAAGTTGTGTGTAAGCTGCCCGCATCACCAAATCAGTGAGCAAATCCTCATACAATACTTCTATGAAGGACTCACACATATGGAGAGGAGAATGGTGGATGTCGCGGCTGTAGAAGCATTGGTGGATAAGACACCAGTAGCTGCACGTGCGTTGATCGAAAAAATGGCCCAAAACTCCCAACAATTTGGTGATTGAGGTACACCACATGTCAGAGGAGTACATCAGGTAAGTCCTTCTTATCTTGAGAGACATTTGATTGATACCAAGTTAGAAGAATTAACAAATATGGTGAGTCAGATTGCTTTGTCACAAAAGACATCCCAACCCCCTCCTTCAAGGCCTTGTGACATTTGCACTGAGACAAGCCACCCAACTGACTGTTGCCCACAACTACAAGTGACAGAGGATTGCGCAACAATATTCCCAGAGAGACCATATCAGCAGCAACAACAAACATACCCCCAAAAGAAGTTTGATTCATTTGCTCCAACATACAACCAAGGGTGGGAGGATCAATCAGACATGAGGCATGACTCTAAACAACAACAAATACCCCCTTTTCAACAAAAATTCCAGCAGCATCCGCCTTACCAGCATGGTTTCCAACAACCCCAAAGGAGATTTGAAACCCAAACATCAACAAGCCAACAACAAGGGAATCCCTCATCCAAGGTAAATTCTAACATTGATGACCTTTTGAAGCAAATTGTTCTTAATTAAAAGAATGATCTGAATAGTCAAGGTTCAAAGCTGAGGGAGTTGAAAACTCAAATGAGTCAGATTGCCACTGCCCTCCATGAATTGGTAAGTAAGAATTCTGGAAATCTACCATCCCAACCTACTCCAAATCCCAAGGGGAATGTCAGTGCCATCACATTGAGAAGTGAGAAGCAAACAACTGATACATATGCAACTATTGTTCCACCTGAATTCACCTCAAATCTGGAGAAGCCGCATTCCATACCAACTGATGAGCAATCCAATGAAAAAGATAAAGGTAAAAAAAGATTGATGATGTTCCTCATAAACCCCTTCCATTTCCAAATAGAGTTGTACAAATCAAGAAGATGGCTTAAGAGGCGATGCAAAAAGAAGTTTTGGATACATTCAAGCGTGTGGAGATCAACATCCCTTTACTTGAAGCCATCAATCAAATCCCAAGGTATGCGAAATTCTTAAAAGAACTTTGTACCAATCGAAGAGGGCTCAAGGGAAATGAGAGGATCAATCTTGGAAGGAATACGTCAGCACTCATTACACCAACTCTAGCAATGCCGACAAAGTGCAAGGATCCATGGACATTCACCATCCCATGAACCATAGGGGAGTTACACTTTTTCGATGCACTTTGTGATTTGGGAGCTTCCATAAATGTGATGTCTCACTCTGTATTCTCTTCTTTGCAGGTTGGTGAGCTGAAACTGATGAGAGTAGTGGTGCAGTTGGCAAATAGAGCTACAACATATCTAGCGGGAGTCTTTGAGGATGTACTTGTCCGGGTAAGAGACATGATCTTTCCAACAGATTTCTACGTGCTTAACATGAAGGATGATCAGGTAAGTTTTCATGCTCCCATTATCTTAGGTAGACCCTTCCTCAAAACTGTAAAAAACTATCATAAATGTCAACGAGGGTACACTTTCCATGGAGTTTGGGGATGGAGTTGTGATATTTAATGTTATGGATTCCATGAAGTCAGAGGATCATTCTGCATTTTTTATCTCCCATTTTGAACCACCAAATAAAAACCCCATGGAATTTGATTATCCAATGCTTAGGGAGATTGAGTATTGGTTTTAGTTTGATGTCTAAGAGTACTTCCACACTTATTTCTAATGCACAAGACTCTCTTAGATTTGATTTTGAAATGGAATTATATTCTGATTTTGATCATGTGAACTCTGATTATGACATGGCTATTGAGTATGCTGATGGATTTGATGCTTTATTCTCTGATTGTGATGATTTCTATTCTGATACTGATGCTCTTTGTGCACATATTTCAGTTTCTTTAATCTCTCCATCCATACACCACCCCCTTCATTGGAGTTGAAGCCATTGCCACAAAATCTCAAATACTCATACTTGTTGAGTGGCGAGAGATTACCTATTATAATTGCTAATAATCTTCCTTTTGAACATGAAGAATTTTTTTTGAATCTTTTGAGGGAGAACATTAAGGCAATCAGGTGGACCTTGACTGACATATTAGGTATTAACCCCTCCATTCGCATAGGATTCTTTTGGAGGATGAGACTAAACCGGTTAGGTAGCCACAAAGGAGACTCAATCCAACACTTTTGGAGGTTGTTAAAAAAGAGGTTGAAAAATTGCTCGAGGTAAGTATAATCTATCCCATTTCAGATTCCCAGTGGGTGAGTCCTATTCAGGTTGTGCCTAAGAAAAGTGGTGTTACTGTTGTTAAAAATGAGAAAGATGAGTTAGTTCCAATGAGGGTGCATGTAAGAACCCGGTTCTCATTCTTGAGGTACGAGTTTCTTGTTTTCCTCTTTCCTTGAGTGTTTTTGAGAAAACAAGGAAAATGAGGAAAAATCCCAAATTTTGTGGGTACACGCCGTGTACTTTTCCACACGTCGTGTACTTTGACCGTGTGGGATGAGTACACAGGGCGTGTAGGCCCGTCAGCGATGAAGGGAGTAAAAACTGACTACACGCCGTTTACTTAGTAATTACACGCCGTGTAATCAGTCGGTAGGTGAATAGTAAGGCGGTGGAAGCAGCCGCCAGTGGAGCGAAAATACATGTCGTGTATTCCGAAATACACGTCGTTTACTCATGTCGACAGATGAACAATGTCGCGGTGGAAAGAAGCCGCCGGAGAAACAGTTAAAAAAAAATGAAAAGTACACTCCGTGTACTTGAGAGTACACGCCGTGTAGTCTGTTTTTTTCACTTAAAATGGACAGTAGCCTCCTCATTTGGCAGGGGAGGCAGTGGGTTCGTTTGGAGCGCGAGAGAGATGGCCGGACCTTGGAGGATCTCCCGACCGCACACCGGGAACCTGATTCCTACGCCGTCGATCTCCTTTGAACCGCATGAGTAAGCCCTTCCTTCTCCTTGAGTAGTTATTACCAATTCTTTCCTGAGGGAAAGTTATTTGAGGTTGAATGTGTGAACGTTTATCCCAGATCTACGTCGTTCATGGGCATTTCGGGAGGCGTCGTTCACGTATATCGATCAGGAGCGATCGAGGTAGGTGGTCTAATGTTTATTTGCAACTGTTGTGTTGAAATTGTGTACCGTTGTGTTATGTGCCCATGGTTGGGGTGTCGTATGGCTGAAGCCTTTGCTGAAAAGATATCTAGAATTGTATAGATAATTTAATGATAAGTTTAAACTGCTGTTTGAGATCACTGCTTGGATCCAGGACCACCCCGGGTGTGCGTTTCTCTGTTTAGCTGTTTGGCCAGAATACCCGAGGGTATGCCATGATTATTTTGTGAATTGAATTTTCTTGAGAGAAAGTTTATATAAATTGCTTGTTTATGCTTTGGGCTCGGCCCGATTCCGTTAGCCTGAGGGCAGTGTTCTATTAGCTTGTGGGTAGTGTTTGGTTAGCCTGAGGGTAACCTTTGTTTATGACTGTGGGCAGTAGTTTCTGTGCCTGAGGGAAATATCACGTATGCCTGAGGGCAATGATTGTTATGCCTGAGGGAAATCACCTGCAGGTATTTGATTCTGTTACCTGAGGGTAAGGATAGTATGTCTGAGGACACGACTATTTAGAATATTAACTGTGGTGATTTTCTACGTTGTACCTACCAAGCTAAAACACAAGTTTGGAGGTGATAAATAATAATTGAATTGGCAATGAAACTGGTAGTAATGGTTACTTTTGAGTACTTACTGGTTTGCTGCATTTACTTTTTGCACACTGTTGTTGCACATTTTCACTAACAGTTGGGCACGGGCCTTTAGTGGGTGCCTATTGAGATTTATTTCTCACACCCTGTTTGGGTCATGTCTTCGGCCCAAACAGACTATATTGCTGCAGGTGTCAACAGGGGCAAGAGTCCCTATATAGGTACATGATTTTAGCAGAGAAGTAGGAGAGCAGGGAACCGAGATTAGGCTTGCGATGCTGCTGCGTTCTGTTTACTCTGTTTTGTTCTGTTTTGTTGTACCTTGTACTTTGAGTTGTATTGTATTGTATTGCAGTGTATCCTGTTTTGGCTGTTTTCATAGAATCAGTGACATGCTGAATCATTATCTATATAACTGTTGGTTATCTTTTACTGCCGTTGTTCATTTCTGGTTCATATTCTTTACCGCTTCCACTATTGTATGATATATTTCCTTTTTTCGCTGCGCTACACTTTGACAAATGAGGGCATAGTTTCCCTACTATCAGACTTGGGTCCTCGTTGCTAGTCGGAAGCCTCTGGCGTTTGGGGAAATGCGCTTGAGGTCATGTGACCAACCGGGTTCGGGGCACCCGTTGAGTGGCAACCGGATCCGGGACGTTACAGTGCAAAACTGTTGGGCAAAAATCCCTCAAGGTATCATTGAAGCCTTTTTGAGGTGATTGTGTTTGTTGACAAAGTGGACATCTGAGTTGTGTTTGTTGACAAAGAGGATTTCATGATGGAATGTCGAGTTCAAGAGCTGAGGTCAACGATCCATGTTTGATTCAAGAACGTCGATAAAAGGAATGGAAGATCTGGAGGCGGTACAAAAGAACAGATACAAGGTGACGCCATTTTCCAGTGTTTGCCAAATTTTTGGGCCTGAAACTCGGCAAATGAAGAAAAGTGTTTTTGGCAAAGGGACTTGCGCGCCGTGGACTTGGAGTATAGGAAACTTGCGCGCCATATGTTTTTCAAGATCAGAAGATCAAAATATGGCTAAGGAAATAGGTTCGCGCAAGTTTGGGAGTTGGTCGTGCAAGTGTCTAAAAGGAGAGAAGACTTGCGCGCCGAGATTGGGTCGCGCAGGTGACTTGCGCGCTGTCGCGCAGGGTGGTCAGATTGCCTATAAATACCGGACCACCCCTCCTCATTTCTCACCGGAGTTCAAGACGAGAGCTCCCGTCGCGCAGGTGTGGTGGTCGCGCAAGTGGTGTGTGTGGTCGCGCAGGTGGGACTTGCGCGCCAGTGGTTGAAGTTGTGCGCCGGTGTTAGAAGTTGCGCGCCGGTTGGCAGTTGCGCGCCAATAGTGGTCTGGGCGTAAAAGGCAGAGAGACGCGCAAGTTTGGAGTTGTGGAAGCTTGTGTCGCGCAAGTGTTAGAGGGTGACTTGCGCGCCGATACTTGCGCGCCGAGGTTGACTTGCGCGCCAAGTAAGGTTTGTTCCAGCAGTGTTTTTCGGGCTGCGTGGAAGCTGGAAGTTTGCCCGATACCTTCGGTGCAAAGAGAAATTCATCAACGGGTGAAAGTTAAACTTCAACAGAGCATCTACATACAAGAGAAGATGCATTCTTTCATGAAAATGAAGAGACCTACAGGTCTATAAACTGTGAGTGGATTCCATCCAAGAGCAGTGAGCTCAGGAAGAGGAAGAAGGTGATCCTCTCCACCGGCAGTGAGCCAGAGAGAGAGAAACAGGGAGTGACCCTTGGGAAAGCAGTGAGCTGACCCTAAACATTGTAAAGGCAGTGAGCCTAGGCATAGAAGTGATCTAGCCCGAACCTTGTAATCCACAGCTAGTGAAGATTAGTGGAATTTGGTACGACCGGCAACCTGTCGGCGTATGCTCCTTGGACGTAGCCCTTAGCGGTGAACCAAGTAAAATTGCTGTGTCCTGTGCTTGCTTTACATTCTGTTTATGTCATGCAGCAGGAAAAAGAGAGAAGAGTGTTTTGCTTAACAACAAAACAAGATCAGAACGGGCAGTAATTTTTAATTAGTCATACCCTGATTCACCCCCCCTCTCAGGGTATCCAGCCTAGTGGACCTAACAAGTGGTATCAGAGGGAAATGTTAACAGTTGGTCTTCTCTCAATGGAGGTCACTAATCATAGAGGGATTCCGATCTTCGACGGATGTAATTTTCAGATATGGAAGAATCGAATGCAACACTATTTCCGATCTCTGGGAATGAATGTGTTTTCAGCAGCTATGCATGGTATCACAGCTGATATTACTAGTGGTGCATTATCAGAAGCTGAGCACAAAGAGTTGGATGCTGATTCCAAAGCAATAAATGCCTTAGGGGGAACCCTCTCTAATCCCATTTATACAAAGGTGATGTCATGCAAAACGTCACATTCAATGTGGGAAAAACTATTGAATATTTATGAAGGGGATACAAAAGTCAGAGAGGCAAAGCTGCAAGTGTTGTGGAACAAGTATGAAGATCTCAAAATGAACCCGAATGAGTCTGTTGATGCATTCTTTGACAGGGTAAATGCTGTGGTAGAAGACATGCAGGGTCTTGGAGAAATTATCGAAGAAATTAAAATCGTAAAGCGCATCTTGAGAAAGCTTCCACCTCGGTTCAATCCAAAAGTTTCTGTGTTGGAAGATAAAGATCCGAAAGAGCTAACATTGGATAACCTACACAACACTCTTGTTTCATATGAAATGAGAAATGATGACAATGATGCTGTGGAAAAGGAGAAATCCAAAGAGGTGGCATTTAAGGCCATGAAGAGGCTCACTATTGAAGATTCTCAGGAGGAAGAAGAGTCAGATGAGGTGATGTCATTCCTTTCTTCAAATCTGCAAAGAGGAGAAGGAAAGTTTAAAGGGAAACTTCCACTAGCATGCTTCCGATGCGGAAAGGTTGGTCATCTTGCTGCAAGATGCCCCAAAAAGTTTCAAGAAGAAAGCGATGAAGATGAAGTTGAGATTCCCATGAAAAAATCTTCAGCCTATGTGAAAGGGAAGAAGCAGTTCAAGAGAAATTTCTTTAAGAAGAAGAATCTTCTTTCCCAAGAAATTGACAGTTCAACTGAGTCTGAGGGTGAAGAAGTTGAAGAGATAGAAAACTGTAGAGATCGTGGTCAAAATGCGATGGTGGATGTTGCTAGTAGCGCTCTAGAAAAGAAAGAAACTGAAACTGATGAAGAAGAAGAAGAAGAAATTGAAGGGAGAGTTGACATGGAAGCTGAATTAGAAGCAGCTCTTGAAGAGATAGATGTTTGGCGAGAAAAAACAAAGAAAGCCAATAAGATAGTACGTGATGCCAAACTCTACATGCAACAACAAGAAGCAGAGAAGTCTGATCTTGAAAAAGAAATTGAAAATCTTAAGTCTTCCAGGCCAGAGCACACAGAAAAGGTTGATGAGCATAAGCTCGAGATTGAAGAGCAGAAAAGGGAGATCGATTGCTTGAGTCGAAAAGTGAAAGATCACGTCAAGCGTATTGAAGAGCTTGAAGAGGAAGTTGTCGGTCTGCGCAGAAAAGTTAAAGACCAGGAAAAACCATTGAATCCCAACACATTCTTGGGAAATCAGGTCGTTACGAAGACGGAAAAGAAGAAAGAAGAGCCTAGTAGTTCAGCAGGAAAGAAGCAGCAATTGAACTCAGATGTTAAGGCTGATTCATGGCTTAATCAGAAACAAAAATCTACGGCAGTTGAAGTTAGACCGCAAGCACCTGTCCCGAGATTGAAAGTGGATTTGAGCACAAAGCAGAATCAGAATACTCAGAGATCCAAAGGGGAAACTCGTAGTGCTGAAGTAACATGAAGGAATGCACCTTATATCAGGTGTTATTGTTGTGGAAAGATGGGACATTCACAGTATGTGTGTTCCATAGCCAAAAGATATCGAAGGGAACAAGAACAGAGATGGCAGCCAAACAGAGAACGGTTTTCCAGAACTTTTTTTGAAGGACACTGTTTTTGGTGCGGAGGATTTGGACACATGGCTAGGTACTGCACTCCGACCATTCAGAAAAATGTGCCAAAGCAGAATCAAAATGATCGCAAGCAGCAGATCAGTAAACCGACAAGTGAGTTAAAAGTTCAGAACAGATTTGCAGTTTTGCAAGATGAAGCTGGTCCATCATACTCTGAGAAAGAACAGAAGCCTCAATCGATGCCGAGTATGAAAGAAAAAGTATGGACTAGGAAGAAGAAAACTGAGAAGGCCGTAGTTGCTGAAATTGCCCTTAAAGCATCAGATCGTTCTGGTGTTTGGATCCTTGACAGTGGTTGCACATCCCACATGACGGGTAATAAGGATCTGGTTACAGGCATAAAATATGACAAAGAAGGAGTTGTCAAGTTTGGAAATGATGAAGGCCTGAAGATTGTTGGCTCAGGAAAAGCCAAGTTTGGGGGCAAAGAAATGAGACATGCTGATGTCTTGGTGGTAGAGGGTCTCGGTCATAATTTGCTTAGCGTCAGTCAACTATGTGACTCTGGGCACTCTATACTATTTACCAAGAAGATGGGTATTGTTAAAGGAAAAGATGGAATAGTCATTCTTCAGGGAAAACGAACAAAGGGGAATCTTTACCTGGTAGGTGGGGAAGAAGATTCATGCCTTTTATCCAGAGAAGAAGAAAATCAGTTGTGGCATAAGCGACTTGGTCATCTATGTCAACCATCTATGGAAGATCTGGTAAAGTGTGATGCTGCTAGAGACCTTCCCAAACTATCACGTGATCGCACTCATACGTGTGATGCTTGTCAACAAGGGAAGATCATCAGGAAGACATACAGGCCAAAGGAACAAAAAGCAACTCGAGTGCTCGAATTGGTGCATGCTGATGTATGTGGACCTATCTCACCACGAGCTATAGATGGGCAAAGGTACTATGTTCTTTTCATTGATGACTACAGCAGAATGGCCTGGGTATTCATCATTACCCATAAGACAGAGGTGTTCAGTTGCATAAAGCAGTACAGGAGGGAATCAGAAAAGATGCTTGGGAAGAAAATTCTGAAGTTTCGTACTGATAACGGTACAGAATTTACAAACAGTCAGGTTGAAAACTATCTCGAGAAACATGAGATAAGGCATCAAGTTTCATCAGTGAGAACTCCCCAACAGAATGGAGTAGTAGAAAGAAGGAATCGGATCATTAACAACATGGCCAGAACAATGCTTATTGATAAGGACCTACCAGAGAAATTTTGGAAGGAAGCAGTTTTGACATCGGTCTATGTTTCAAACAGGTCTCTGTTATGTCCGAAGCAAGGGAAGACTCCGTATGAACTGTGGTACGGAAAGAAGCCAACGTTGAAATACTTTCGAATCTTTGGAAGTAAGTGTTTCATTCTCAACAAAGAACATCATAGGAAGTTTGAGGCACGAGGAGATGAAGGGATATTCCTTGGCTATTCAGGGAAAAGCAAAGCATATAAATGCTTCAACAAGAGGCTGGGAAAAATTGTTGAGAGTAATGATGTCACTATAGTCGAAAATGAACAGACTGCTCAACGACCCAGTGAACAGTTCCTGGATGAAAGTGATGATGAGATAAGCAACCCAGGGGGAGCAGAAGTGGAAGAAGATGACTCAGAAGAAGATACTGATGATGAAGAGGAAAGTGTCAAGTCGGTGTCTGCGAGGAAGCCAAAGAGTCGAGCTAAGATTGATAGGCAGAATATCATTGGTGATCAAACAGCTCCAGTTCAGACTCGAAGAATGAAATCATCACAGCAAGCATCGTTTTTGTCTCAAGTGGAGCCGAAATGTTTTTCTGATGCAGCTGAAGATGAAAATTGGGTTCAGGCCATGAACGAAGAGCTTGATCAGATTGAGAAGAACCAGACATGAGAGATTGTTTCGAGGCCAGCGGACAAGAATGTCATTGGGACCAAATGGGTCTATCGCAACAAGATGAATGAAGATGACACAATGATTCGGAACAAAGCACGTCTAGTGTGTAAGGGGTACTCCCAAATCGAGGGAATTGATGTTGATGAGACATTTGCACCGGTTGCAAGGCTGGAGACAATAAGATTATTCCTAGCCATCGCAGTGCAAAGGAAGTTCAAAGTGTTCCAGATGGATGTCAAATCCGCATTCTTGAATGAGGTTCTGGAAGAGGAGGTGTATATTGAGCAGCCAGATGGTTTTCTCATTCATGAGGATGAGAACAAAGTTTGCAGGCTGAAGAAGGCATTGTATGGGATGAAACAAGCACCAAGGGCATGGTACTCAAGGCTTGATCAGTACTTGAAGAAGCTTGGTTTTCAGCGTGGAGGAGTTGATTACAATCTCTATTTCAGCAATGAAAGTAATCAAAGGATGATGGTGCTAGTGTATGTCGATGACATAATTTTTGGCGGATCAGATGAAGCTCAGTGCAGACAGTTTTCCGAATTCATGAAAAATGAATTTGAAATGTCAATGATTGGAGAGCTAACATTTTTCCTTGGTCTACAGGTAACACAAGGAAGGAATGGAACATTCATTTCTCAATCTAAATATGCCAAGGAGGTCCTAAGAAGGTTTGGAATGGACAATTCCAAGAAGATGAAGACTCCGGTGGCTACCCGGATGAAATTATCAAAAGATGAGGATGGCAAGGCAGTTAATATCACAGAATACAGGCAAATCATTGGAAGTCTGTTGTACTTAACTGCAACAAGGCCTGATATTGTTTTCGCCACATGCCAAGCAGCGAGATATCAGAGTAATCCCAAGGAAAGTCACATGCTTGCAGTGAAAAGAATACTTCGATATATCAAGGGCACGGTGGACTTCGGCTTGACATACAACGACAAATCTCAGACAGAGTTATTGGGATATACTGATGCAGACTGGGCCGGTTCAGCAGACGATAGAAAATCAACGTCAGGTGGTGCATTCTATCTTGGTGGATTGTGTATTTCTTGGCTAAGCAAGAAACAAGATTGCATTTCATTGAGCACCGCAGAAGCTGAGTATATTGCGGCCACTCAAGCATGCACACGGTTATTGTGGATGAAGCAGCAGCTTGAAGATGTGGGAGTTGAAGTGAAGTCTCCGATCGGAATCCAGTGTGACAACTCAAGTGCTATAAATCTTAGCAAAAATCCTGTCCATCATTCCAGGACAAAGCACATTGAGATCAAGTATCATTTCATCAAGGAGAAGGTTGAGCAGGGCATCGTGAAGTTGGAGTATGTGCCTACAGAGCTACAGGTTGCAGACATTCTGACAAAGGCCTTACCCAAGGAAGCTTTTGAGAGGCATCGACTAGCTCTGGGAGTTCAGTCGATTCCCCGCACTTGAAATAGTGTGGATGCAGGACCCCTCCCCCTCTCCCCGAGGTATGCTCTGTTTTCCCTACTGTGCTAATGTGTTCTCTACTATGTTACAGACTACAAAGGCGTGACCTTTGGGTTCGTTGACAAAGGGGGAGAAAATAGTGATTGTTCAAGGGGGAGACAATGTGGAGATTTGATAAATCATGAATGATATGAGGAGACGCTGACAGGTGGAGCAGCCAGATAGGGGGAGTTGAAGTTAGTTGAACGTGCTTAGCCAGAGCTTAGCTTGGACAACACAGGAAATATGGCTAAAAAGGTGTTGAAGCTGTGAGCAGAAAGGGGGAGCGTATTAAATCCGACGATGCTAGAAGTGATCGATCAAATAATAGATATCATGACAGCTGAGGATCGTGATAAAAGCAGAAGCGTGGTGTTGGACAGTGTTTGGTGTCAACAGTGGATGTCAGAGATAAAGTGATTCATTGATGAACTTTTCATTTACTCTTGTTTCTCACGCCGAGCATTGCTCATGTGGGCTTAGAGTATGTGTTGAGTAAATCCTTGGTCGCTATCAGAATCGCAATGAGGCGAATGGAGGCTGAAGAATCAATGACGTATCTTTGTTTGGAAGAGTTGTCAACAAACCCAAAGGGGGAGATTGTTGGGCAAAAATCCCTCAAGGTATCATTGAAGCCTTTTTGAGGTGATTGTGTTTGTTGACAAAGTGGACATTTGAGTTGTGTTTGTTGACAAAGAGGATTTCATGATGGAATGTCGAGTTCAAGAGCTGAGGTCAACGATCCATGTTTGATTCAAGAACGTCGATAAAAGGAATGGAAGATCTGGAGGTGGTACAAAAGAACAGATACAAGGTGACGCCGTTTTCCAGTGTTTGCCAAATTTTTGGGCCTGAAACTCGGCAAATGAAGAAAAGTGTTTTTGGCAAAGGGACTTGCGCGCCGTGGACTTGGAGTATAGGAAACTTGCGCGCCATATGTTTTTCAAGATCAGAAGATCAAAATATGGCTAAGGAAATAGGTTCGCGCAAGTTTGGGAGTTGGTCGCGCAAGTGTCTAAAAGGAGAGAAGACTTGCGCGTCGAGATTGGGTCGCGCAGGTGACTTGCGCGCCGTCGCGCAGGGTGGTCAGATTGCCTATAAATACCGGACCACCCCTCCTCATTTCTCACCGGAGTTCAAGACGAGAGCTCCCGTCGCGCAGGTGTGGTTGTCGCGCAAGTGGTGTGTGTGGTCGCGCAGGTGGGACTTGCGCGCCAGTGGTTGAAGTTGTGCGCCGGTGTTAGAAGTTGCGCGCCGGTTGGCAGTTGCGCGCCAATAGTGGTCTGGGCGTAAAAGGCAGAGAGACGCGCAAGTTTTGAGTTGTGGAAGCTTGTGTCGCGCAAGTGTTAGAGGGTGACTTGCGCGCCGATACTTGCGCGCCGAGGTTGACTTGCGCGCCAAGTAAGGTTTGTTCCAGCAGTGTTTTTCGGGCTGCGTGGAAGCTGGAAGTTTGCCCGATACCTTCGGTGCAAAGAGAAATTCATCAACGGGTGAAAGTTAAACTTCAACAGAGCATCTACATACAAGAGAAGATGCATTCTTTCATGAAAATGAAGAGACCTACAGGTCTATAAACTGTGAGTGGATTCCATCCAAGAGCAGTGAGCTCAGGAAGAGGAAGAAGGTGATCCTCTCCACCGGCAGTGAGCCAGAGAGAGAGAAATAGGGAGTGACCCTTGGGAAAGCAGTGAGCTGACCCTAAACATTGTAAAGGCAGTGAGCCTGGGCATAGAAGTGATCTAGCCCGAACCTTGTAATCCACAGCTAGTGAAGATTAGTGGAATTTGGTACGACCGGAAACCTGTCGGCGTATGCTCCTTGGACGTAGCCCTTAGCGGTGAACCAAGTAAAATTGCTGTGTCCTGTGCTTGCTTTACATTCTGTTTATGTCGTGCAGCAGGAAAAAGAGAGAAGAGTGTTTTGCTTAACAACAAAACAAGATCAGAACGGGCAGTAATTTTTAATTAGTCATACCCTGATTCACCCCCCCTCTCAGGGTATCCAGCCTAGTGGACCTAACAAAAACAGTTGGCGTGTGTGTGTTGATTATAGGAAACTAAATCATTCCACTCGTAAAGACAATTTCTCCCTCCCATTTATTGATCAGATGCTTGAGAGACTAGCTGGAAAGACACACTATTGTTTCTTGGATGAATTTTCTGGATATTTTCAGGTTCCTATAGCTCCGAAGGATCAGGAGAAGACTACATTCACCTGTCCCTTTGGCACGTTTTCCTACCGAAGGATGCCATTTGGACTTTGCAACGCCCCATGTACCTTCCAGAGATGCATGATGAGTATTTTTTCTGATTTTATTGAAACTTGCATGGAGGTATTCATGGATGATTTTACAATGTATGGGTCTTCATTTGATGAATGTCTAAGTAGCTTGAAAAAAGTGTTGAATCGTTGTATTGAGAAGAATCTGACCTTGAACTTTGAAAAGTGTCATTTCATGGTAGAGCATGACATTGTCTTAGGGAATGTAGTGTCTAAACATGGGATAGAAGTTGATAGATCTAAGGTAGATATTATTTCATCCCTACCATATCCTACATGTGTGCGTGATGTTAGATCTTTCCTAGAGCATGCAGGATTTTATCGGTGCTTCGTCAAAGATTTTAGTAAGATTGCTCTTCCTATGTCACGATTACTTCAAAAGGATTCTGATTTTGTGTTTAATGATTCTCGTAGGACTTCATTTGATGAGCTAAAGAAGTGTATAACCACTCCACCAATCATACAACCCCCACGGTGGGAGATTCCTTTTGAGTTTATGTGTGACGCCTCCAACTTCGCAGTTGGAGCTGTCTTATCTTAGAGGGTGGAGGGACGTTCACATGTGATTGCCTATGCATCGAGGACACTGGATTCAGCCCAATCAAACTACACAACCACAGAAAAGGAGTTTCTTGTTGTCATATTTGCTTTAGTTAAATTCCGTTCATATTTATTGGTCTCTAAAGTAGTTGTTTTTTCTGACCATGCAGCTCTGTGGTACTCTTAAAGAAGCCAGACGCAAAGCCCAGACTTATCCGATGGATGCTCCTTCTTTAAGAATTTGATATTGAGATAATGGACAAGAAGGGGTCAGAAAACCTAGTGGCGGACCACATGAGTAGGCTTACTCACACACTAGAGGATGACACCTTGGACCGGGTACCACTTCAGGACACTTTTCCCGATGAGCATCTTTTTTCCATCTCAGGTATGCATCCTTGGTATGCGGATTTAGTGAACTACCTTGTTGCCTCTGAAATCCCTACAAATTTAAAGAAACATCAAGTCCACAAATTAAAGAGTGAGTCAAGATTTTATGTTTGGGATGATCCATTGTAACGACCCAAACTTTTTAATTATATTTGTTTCCTAATTTTGAGTGTTATTTTATTTTATACTCAACAAAACTATATCCTTTAATTAATGAAGTGAGTATAATTAAAACGAGACCGTTGGGTTTCGACTGTTATATGACCGTTGGAAACTATAATCTTAACGTTGTGTTTTTATAAATACAATTATCTTGGTTAATTAACACAGAAAGAAGATTGAATGACCTCATCCAGTAGACTCAAGCCATATGAAGCCCTTCTGGCGGAGCTTGGGAAGGAGGTAGTATCATTGGGCTTTGCTCTGATCCAAGCCTAAGCCGAACTTCAACGTATGAAGCTTGAATGGAATCGCCTGAGGGAGAAGTTCAAGCTGATAGAAATCACCACTCGGGCAATGTTGTCCGAGCCACCCCAAGATTCTATCACCATATCACACCTTATACTTAGGTCCTATGCTAGTGTTATAAGGGGATATGTAACGAGACCTTAGCTGCTTTGTGTAATCCTTTTATATAAATAAAATTGTTATTTCTTCTTATGACAAAGTTTGTGAATTTCAAATATCCGGATAAATATAGGATGTGTATTATTGATGAATTTAGGAAAAAGAGATATTTTAAAATATTTTTGTATTCATTAAAAAATTAATAATGTGAAATGATTTTCAAAAAATGGTCTTCTACAGTTGTGATCAGTGAGAAATTTAGAGTCTAATAAGATCAACTTGGTTTTTAGTGAATAGTAAAGTAGGAATATTAACATACCCATATGAATAGTAATGAATAGTAATTTGACCAAAAAACTAAGAAACTTCACCCATGAATGTATAAATACATTTTAGACATCTTAAAAGTGAAAAAATGATCATAGTTTAAGTTTTGGTATTTTTTTACGTTATAAATATTTTATTTGCAATTTTATAATTAATTTAATAATTTAAAATGGAAATGTATCTTCATAAAATTTAATCATAAATTTTTACTTTATTGTCTTATGGGTATACGATATTTTTATGGGACCTTGATTACTTTTTTAAGGTGTTATAAAATGAGTTATAGTTTTGAAGTTGTATTTTTGGAATAAATAATGATTTTATTTAAAAATTAAATTAAAAATATTTTTTTTTTCATAAAATGGACTTCATTTTTGAATTCAAAGCATTGATATTATGTTAGGGTGAATTTTTGGGGTTTTTCTGAAACAGTTGAATTATCAGTGAATAGTAAAAATGCAGTTTTGAGTTTCAGGTGTTTAATAACATCATTTATGATGTAATAATGATGTAAACTTTCTGGTCGACTTATGAATAGTGAGATATGCTATGAGGTGTCCCAAGTGGCAAATACCATGGGCAAACCCATGGTTTTGCAAATACCACCGATAAGGTGTCCCTTGGAAATTAATAAATTATTCACTCACTTTTCCTATAAATACCAAGCCATTTCTGTAACGTCCCGACCCGACTTACCATCCAACAGGTAGCCGGACCGGTGGGTCACATGGCCTCAAGCGCGTCTCCCCGTACGCCAGTGGCTGCCGACTAGCAGCGAGGGTCTCGGGGGATGATAGTGGGAAGACTATACCCTCATGTCAGAGTACGCAACGATATAATCAGAGTAAATATCATTCAATAGCGGAAGCAGTAAGCAATTGAAAGACAACATTGATAGACAGGTAATAATATCCATTTTATAAAAGGTGGCAAACGCCAGTTTACAATGCATGCATGTACAGATGATGATACATTTCTGAAAGCAGGAAACATTACAGCATGCTTTACAATCAATACAAAAAGAAAAGACAGCAAAGTCCGACAATGATCCCCTAAGCATACCAAGCTCCTGCTTGGTCCTTTGCTCCTAACTCCTCAGTACAAACAACACAACATACAACCTAGGTCCTGTAAGCAAGAAGATCTACTCGGGTACCCTAATGCAATGGCGACCCGAGTAGGGTGTGAGATATAAATCTCAGTAGGCTGGCACCACCGGTGTCAAACCCAATCCAGACAGTGTATAATAATTAAACAGTGAGCAAGTATGGAGAATTAAGTAAACAAAATTACATAAGTAAAGTAACACCTGTCCAGGTTCCCAAGGGAGACCTGACGGTTATACCAGCTTTGGCTCGTTGCCGGTAAAGAAATCTGATCATGTCACCATATATATTTATATATATATAAAATCATTCAGATTATAGATGGCGTGGGGTAAGCATGACTCCCACCCATTTGTAGGAAAAAGTGGGCACGAGGTCACAATCTACCCTTATCCCGAAACCGTAACATAGGGGAGCTCTCACGGTCTACCCCTGGCCCGAAGCTGTATCATTTAATTAGGGGAGCTATCACGGTCTGCCCCTAGCCCGAAGCCGTATCATAGGGGAGCTCTCTCAGTCTACCCCTGGCCCGAAGCTTAATCATTTAATTAGGAGAGCTCTCACGGTCTTCCCCTAGCCCGAAACCATATCATAGGGGAGCTCTCACAGTCTACCCCTGACCCAAAGCTTAATCATTTAATTAGGGGAGCTCTCACGGTCTGCCCCTAGCCCGAAGCCGTATCATAGGGGAGCTCTCACAGTCTTCCCCTGACCCGAAGCTTAATCATTTAATTAGCATAGGTTATAAGGCATACACTTCTTATAACATTCATATCAATAAAACATGACATTTCCATCTCACAATATCACACAATCACATTTCAAGCAAACATGCATTTAAAATAATAAAAGGGGTTTAGGCTAACTCATCCTAGCCAAGCCCTAACCAAACCCTAACCAAACCCTCCCATTTGCCTCACATGAAAAATGGCTTTCAAGACACATCCATAAGGCAAATGGAAACATGTCTATGGTATACTACTTATGGAATTACCTCATAAGCATTCAAGAATCATCCCACATACACACAAGCGAACACACTCACGTTCATACTTAAGGCAATCCATCTTAAGGGATATGTTTATCATTCTTTAACCCTTTGATACCTTCTAGAGGAAACATGTCATATGGTCTTAAGTCATCCCACTATGGTTATCATCATACTCAATTTGCCTAAACATGGCAAATTGACCCTAACTCAAGTATCATGGTCATATCATTCTATTTGTCCCAACAAGGCAAATTCACATACAAGGCATCAAAGAGGCACCATAATAATCCAGCAGGCAAACATAAAAATTCTATCACTACTTTTTATCTTGAAGACATCGCACCTCTGATTGAGAGGTTTTATTATTAAATCGTGAGTTTAGTTACCAAACAACCTCTTTTATCTTATTCCTGCAATTCACACGGTTTGCACAGAAGCATTTAATAGAAACTAAACTTGCATAATTAAAATGCTATGGCGGTGCAATATTAAACTCACTCTCACTTTACTTAAATTTAAAAGGGCAAGGAGAGGGACCCTACCTCATGGTGGATCCATCCGTCCACTCCGGCTCTTGGCGTTTTCTAACTAAAGCCGCTATTGCTGCTCCCCCACGAGGCATATGTGATTTCACATACGTGTAAGGACACCTAGCCTCTATGCACATGCTCCGCATGACCATGAGTGTGCGTAAGAGGATCCTTACACATATTCTTATACACATAAGCCTGTCTCCGCTCACCTGCGCAGACACTTTTTATATATGCAATGGGGACAACTAGCCCCGTATGTGTATATTCGCTGCCATGCACAAATATACGCATGCCGGGGGAACCCACATACATATAAATACATACCTATGCCTATGCAGGCGAGTCGCCTAGACTTTGGCGACCTAAAACCACGCCAAAACATCCAGCGCACTACACCACAGTTAAAAGGAACCTTAAAACGCTTAAAGAAATCATTCTAGGTGCTGCGAAACCAAAATGAGGGGAAAACCCTTACCTCGAACCCAAGCTGGCGAACCAAGACATCTGAACCACCTCGCCTATGGCGGCGGTTCTCGAAACACGCACCAACGAGGCCCCAAGAGACTTCCGCACTGACCTAGAACAAGAAGAAACCGAAAATCAGATCAACCCCAAACCCTAGGGTGTTCGACCGATTCTCATCGGGTGATGAATAGGTAGAAACAAAGCCAAGAAGAGAGAGGAGGAGATGGAGGGGAGCTTACCGTGGTAATTCGACGAAGAAACGACCGAGAATCGGAGGGAGCACCTCGATCGAGAGGAGGCCGAGAGGGGCGTCGCGCGGCTCACGGGAGAGAAGGGAGAGGCGCGCCGTGGGGTTCTGTCGAGTGTGGGTGAGGGAGATTTAGACTTAGGTTTTTATTTTATTTTATTTTAAAATTTAATCAAAAACCTAAACTCACCCACGCGCACGGTTTGACCAGCACGGTTTGCCAAACCGTGCGCAAACCGTGCGGAGTCCTCTGCCTCCAAGAGATCTCTCGCACGGGTTAGGCGCACGATTTGGGAAACCGTGCGCAGCCCGTGCGCAAGCCACTATCTCTTAAAATAAGGCCGCACGGTTTAGGCCGCACGATTAGCCAAACCGTGCGCCAACCGTGCGCCCTCTGCAGCCCTTTATAAACATGGGTCTGTCACTTCGGAAACCTCTCGGGCCACTCGAGAACCTTAACGGGCCTTTGCCCATGCCCAAAAACATTAGAAGGAAGGGTTCCAATGTTCAGAACCTTGCTCCGAAGCCCTGTCTTCAAAACGACCGGTTCAGTAAAACGAAAAAGATCAAATTCCATTACTTTTTAATCCGGTTCAAAACAAGGTTCCTTACAATTTCCCTCATTCATTTCATTCCAAAATCATCCTCAACGAAGTTCTGGTCTCCTTACCTCCCAAGAAGTCCTCCCAAAGTGCCCTCAACCCTCCCAAGGTCCTAACCTTCAAGATTTCGAAGTTACTCTTCATGGTAAGAGATCCTTTCACCCTCTTTTAAGTCACGAATTCCTTTATGTTGTGTCTCCTAGTTTCCATCTCATTATGTTGAGAGTATGTTCTTATATGTTCTAATTTCTGTCCATTTCATGTCTAATTGTTGAGAGACCCTTTCCGCTCTCATCAATTTACTTTCTGATTTTTTAAGTGACGTCGTTAGGCTGCCGAATTTTTCGTAAAAGGAATCACATCTTTTCTTTTTTCATCTTTCCTTTTCATGTGGTATGTCATTCAAATTCCCATACCATGTTATTATCTCCACTTTATTCTGTATTTATACTGTATTATAAGTTATTTATGAGTGGTTTACTCTTGTACCCTCTCTTTTTATTGTTTTCTAAAACCATGTTATATAGCTGTTATGCTGCAGAATTTTCGTCTCAAAATTTCTATATCTTTCTCTCAAGAAATTCTCTTGTTTTATTTATGTGAATACCCGGACCTATTTCGTTTCTATGGGTGTTCATAAATATATAAATATGATATATTTGATTCTGGAATTGACATACATATAACCCTCACTCTCTTTCCATGAATTATAAATGATATAATGATCTTTTTTTAAGAACTTTTAAAACGTCACGATTTTGAAATGAAACCCATTTCTTTGATTCTATTTGGGTTATTTATGAAATGTTTGATTATGATCTATGTGACTCACATGAAAGTAAATACATATTAAGGGTGCGCCCTAATAGCGTTTTAATGCATTGGGTAAAGAATTAATCTATAAGGATGACAAGTTTCACGATACCTTGGTGAACAACCTTGGTAATTTTTATGACACCTTGAGGATAAACCTTGGTGATATGTTCATGAATGTCTAAATGAAATGTTGTAGCCACATATTCAAGTTATGATTCATGTTCTTTTTATCATGATATTCATATTCTTCCATTGCTCATGCCTTTATGACTTTTATCACGTTCTTATTAATATCGCTCAAGATCACATGTCAACTGTTTCACTTGTTTTCCTTACTGAGACTTTTGCTCACCATTTCCTTTGATGTATGTCTCCAGGTTATGAGATGCAGTAATTGTACTTAGGAAGAACTTATGATGAAGCCTTACGAGTGGTTTAGAAGAATGTTTTATGTTGTTTTCATGTATTATGTTCCTGATTTCCAAGATACTAGACTTTAAAGATCCTCTATTTGTAAAATGTAATGAAAAGTTATGTAATAAAAAGGTGAGATGTCATAGTTGGTATCAAAGGATAATTTAGTTATTTATGGAAATTAGGATATAAAATCTTTAGGAAGAATCATATAGAAAAGTTTAAATATAGGAAAACTTCTTGGTATTTTGGTGAGTATTAAGTAAGTGGTTTATCAAGCAAATACATCCCTATCTGGATACAAGCAGGTAGAGGCGGCTCTGGCACAGATGTACATAGGGGTAAAACCCGAAAACACCGCTTTGAGCAAGACTCGAACGAGAAATGGTGCACGATAACGGGCCTTGCTGCACTCTTGATTACGACACTCCCGGGGGATATGTTTGGTTAATCATAAGCTTTTTATGAATCATTATGAAGGATTTATAGAGAAATGTAAATTTTAATGAAGTTTTAAGACATAAATCCTTTATAGTTAAAAGATTCGTAAATAAAATAAGTTTCTCATTAAGGTTTCATTCTTTTAGAAATGGTAGGCAATAAGAGGAACCATGCAAATGGTGACCGCAATGAGCCATGCGCTGACGACCCTCCGATGGAAGCCAGAATGGAAAAATTCATGCGAATGATGAACCAACTGACTCAAGTTATGAGAAATAACTTGAATCAAGCTAAGAGACCAATCTTACCGCGAAGGGAACAACATTCAGTTGAGTCCTTTATGCGTCAACGACCACCAACCTTCAGTGGATCGACTGACCGATTGATTGCTGAGCAGTGGATCAACTCCATCGAGAAGATCTTTTCTGTGCTCCGCAGTTCAGAGTAAGAGAAGGTCACCCTGGCTGTCTATCACTTAGAAGGAGAAGCTGATCAGTGGTGTGAGCTGATTAAAAGCACGAGGCAAAGAGTGGAGGTTGAAGCTATGGAGTGAGAAGAGTTCAAGGATATTTTCTTCAGTAAGTATTTCCCTCGATCCATGAGACCAAGAATGGAGAAGGAGTTTCTCGAGCTGAAGCAGAAGGAGAACAAATCTGTCGGAAGCTATGAGATGAACTTCACCCGACTTTCACGTTACACCTCTAGCTTTGTCATGGATCCAAATGACAAGGTTGATAGATTCTTTGGTGGACTGAGACCTCATCTGCGGAAGAATCTAGCCAACCGAGATTATGACAGCTATGGGGAGATTGTGCGAAGTGCGATGAAAGTCGAACTGGAGTTTGGTGAGACGCAGTGGTCTCATAAATCAAACGACAAAAAGAGATCGATGGAGCCCAGCTTAGGGAGGAGCTTTGATCAAGGAAGAGTAGGCAAGCAAGTGCAATGTCCCACGTGTAATAAATGTGGGAAGAAGCATTCGGAGAACTGCCTGCTCGATAGCAGGAAATGCTACAAGTGTGGAAGAGATGACCATATTGTGAGGAATTGTCGTGGTGAGGTGAAACCTCCACTTCCAAACACCAACGACAAGGGGAAGATGATGCAGGCCCTACCTGATGTCCAGTGCTTTAAGTGTGGACAACTTGGTCACTTTTCCAATCACTGTCCAAATCCGAGGGCAGTGGAGGGGAACCACCATCAGCCTCAGCAAAGGCCAAGGGAGCAAGGTCATGCTTTTGCTATCACGACAGCTGAAGTTGAAGCTCCAAATGATGTGGTAGAAGATACTCTTGTTGTTATCTCAAAGCTAGCAAATACTTTGTTTGATTCTGGTTCTACACATTCCTTTATTTCCTCCAAGTTTGCAAAGAATTTAGAATCAACCCCCGACTTGCGAAAAGTAGAGTTATCCGTCAAGACTCCGGGTGGGATTATCCAAGCATCATCAGTGTTTAGAAACTCTAGTATTTACTTTGGTGAGCACAATATTATTGCAAATCTAGTAGTCATTCCCATGCTGGAATTCGACATTATACTTGGGATGGATTGACTCTCAAAGTATAATGCTAAGATCAAATGCAGAAGTAAGGAAATCTCAGTAATCTTGAATGGAAAACTTACAGTTATCTTCCAAGGGGAGATATCTTAACCCGATCTTTGTCTAGAAGAACCTCCTATATCCTTATTTATGGAATTGATCGGTGAAGAAGATGAAGGAAATGAGAGTTTGAGGATAGAAAATGTCCCCATCGTCCAGGAATACATTGATGTATTTCCTGAGGAGTTGCCTGGACCTCTCCCAGAAAGAGAGGTAGAGTTCTCCATTGAACTCGTACCTGGATCTCACCTGATATCAAAGACCCCGTATAGGATGACAAATGTGGAGCTGGAGGAATTAAAGAAACAACTCCAAGATCTTTTGGAGAAGGAGTTTATCTGGCCGTGTGTGTCTCCTTGGGGAACACCTGTTCTCTTTGTGAAGAAGAAGGATGGATCGATGCGGCTATGCATTGATTATAGAGAACTGAACGGAATCACAGTAAAGAACAAATACCCTCTTCCAAGAATTGATGACTTATTTGACCAACTTCGTGGGGCTCAATTTGTAAGAACCCGTGTTTTTCCGGACTGCAGTTTTGTGCAGAAATTTGAATTTTTGATGTTGGATGCTCGTGAGGGGTAAAATGGTCGTTTTACCCTACCGGCTGATCTTGGATAATTTTTATGACAGCTCCGTTTGTCCCGGAATAGGGTATTTACCCTAGGACATGAGTTTTGGAGGAAATCTGAACTATTCAAATTTTGGCGGAATATTTACTATTTAATATTATTAAATTAAATATTAAATTATTCGCGTAGGTTTGTTTGACAATAAATTTTAAACGGATCGTCGGATTGGGATTCCGTCTGCGCCGTCGAGTCCTGAATGGAGAGTTCAGCCTAGGAGAGGCATAAACTCATGTCGGGCGCCGGGGCCAGCCCGAGCCCCTTTTTCTTCCTTTTCTTTTCTTCTCTCTTCTTTCCTCCTCCTTGCGCACGTCTCCAATGCCACTACTCTTTGGCTGTGACCTATGAGAAAATTTGGAGATCAAGAAAACGGGAGATAAGAAAGGCAAGAGGGGTATCGATTCGAAGCTCTCGACGCGCTGAGTCGACGAGCGACAATCGTGAGCCGTGAAATCTGCCGAAGCTTCGGCGGTTTCCGCCCGAAGGTAGGGCCGTTTATGTTTTTGCCATAGATCCCCTTTAAACAAGTTGTTTTAAGTCTTTTAAGCCTTATATTGCTTGCTTGTGGCCTCTTAAGGCCAGATCTAATGTTTCGGGGGCGAAAACGGGCGTTTCGGGTGTTTTCAGGGTTTTCCCGTCGGAAAACCCAGATTACACGGCGTGTATTCTAGGGGTACACGCTGTGTGTTCTTCCCGTTCGGGGAAGATGAATTTTTCTTAAGTACATGCCGTGTACTTTGAGTACACGCCGTGTAGTGGGTGGCCGTGTGGCTGGCCGTGTGGAATAGAACACGGAATAGTGTTTTTTTTGAGTACACGCCATGTACAGTAAAGTACACGTCGTGTAGTGGTACTTGGACATGTGTTTTAGTGAAAACGCACACGGTGTGACTTTTTGTGAAGAGTACACGCCGTGTACAGTAAAGTACACGCCGTGTACTCTTACACAGACAGACCCAATGTGCTCTGGCCATGTGCTCTGGCCATGTACTACTTCAATTTAGTAATTTTGGGATATCGTATGCTCTGAAAGTCAGAATTGGGCATGTGAGTAGTCGATTCTGAGCGTTTTTCCACGTAGATCGTAATGGTGGAATCCTTTTGACATTCAGAGGTCATCTAAAGGGGGTTTTGGGGGTTTCTATCTAAATGGAGGGGTTCTTCCTCCAGTTATCGAGTTCAGTTGTCACCTGAGAGTGAGACTTGGCGTGGATGATAGGTTGAGTGTTCGGACCAACTTAGTTGAGACCTTTAATAGGAGATGATCTATGAGATAGACCAAGTATTCTTGGGTTGGGCGTTTGGGCCACCCGCACTGTTTGTTTATATTTGACTTGGTTTGTTCATGCTGTAGTGTTTACCAGAGGTGCTTCCTGGTTGGTGGCTGCTGAGCCTGACGCGATGCGTCTTTCTTGTTTGTTTGGATGCCTATTATTTCTTGTGTTCCTGAGTTGAGGTGGTTTGATTGTAAATGAGGTTATTTACCTTTCTGTGGATGTGTTTTCCATTGTTACTTGATTTTGACCATTTAGTCTAGCTTGCCTTTTTGGCTGCCTTATTTCCATGCCTAGTATTGTTAGGATGCAGTGGTTTTATCTGACATGCTTGTTATACTGTAGATTGGTTATCCAAGTTGCTTTGTAGGTTTACTTTGGCCATATAGCATTAATATGCACTGACTGACACAGGGCTGTGAGAACCTGGTGCTATAGACTATAAGGGGATATACCGAGTGAGCTTTCTCAGAGAGTCTTGGACATTATAGAATATAGATGATAGACTGAGTGAGCTTCCCACATAGTATTGGATATAGAATATGGGGGTAGACTGAGTGAGCTTCCCAGAAAGTCTTGGATATTATAGACTACTGGAGTATAGACCGAGTGAGCTTCTTCAGAGAGTCTTTGTTTTGTTTGAGTTTTCCTTAAACCACTCCAGGCTATAGGTGGAATTGACCGAGTGAGATTTCTCAGAGAGTCTGTGATCGACCTGAGGCTGTAAGAGGAATTGGCCGAGTGTGCTTACTCAGAGAGTCTCTAGACCCTAGGGCTATAAGGGGAATTGACCGCGTGATCTTCCTTAGAGAGTCCCTAACTACCTTAGACTATATGGGTAATTGACTGAGCGTGCTTCCTCAAAGAGTCTTATAATTTTCGTATGACCAAACCAGAGGGGTTAAGATGAGTGTACTGCCCAGAGGGTTGTTGGTACTTGTTAGGTAGGACCAGATGGGATGACTGTGAGTACTTCCCAGAGGGTTACCTGTTGTGTTATCTGCTTGCTTGTGTTGATTTGTTGAACTAGAGGGTTGCTTATTTTGTTTAGCTTGTTCAGAGGCATATCTCCGGCGTTGGCCGAAGCAGGTACATGTCGATGGGATTACGAACACAGAGATCGACTTATTTGGTACAAGGCTTGAGTGACACGACGTCCAACTCAATGCCCTTGAATAGGACGTCCAGGAGATCGGGCTTAAGGTCCCAAGGATCGACTGCTGATGTTGTTCTTGTTATTTGAATCACTTAATCATGAATATTCATATTTATGTATATGTGTATAGGTATGGGACTATACATGTGTACATATATAGATATGGACATCCATGGTGGCACTTGCCCAGTTGACAAGGATTACATACCCTGAGTTCAACTGTGGTTGCACATTTGGTTTACTTCCTTTGTTGTGTTCTAGCTAGGCTGAGCATGTTGCTATTGCATACACATAGCAGCACAATTATAGGTTGCTTGTCGGGGTGCCCTACTGAGATTATTTCTCACCCCTGCACATGCACCTCGGTGTATGTGTAGACCTTATGTCTGGTTTTCAGGTTGAGCACAAGTTGCATGGTGGATAGGGCTAATACCCAGTGTTGCATGATCGAGAGGAGTTGCTCGAGTGGTTCTACTGATCGGGCTGCAGCAGTTCGACAGTGTTTGGAGATCGGGTACGTGGATTGGCTCGGCGTTGGTAGCAGAGCCCTGTACTTTTACTTTCAGTTTCCTTTGTACTTGTATTTGTATGGTCGGCCCGGTGGGTGACCAGTGTTGTATTGTATTGCATAGCTGTTCAGGTTTTACAACATTTTACTATTACAACTTGTTCTATTTCAGTTGTTTAATGCTTCCGAACTCTGTTTACTTTCCGCTGTGTATGATACTTAGTTATTTCCGCTGTTTTCTTACTCTGGTATGAGGGCATAGTCTCCCCACTATCACACCCTAGACTCTCGCTGCTAGTCGGCAGCCTCTGGCGTACAGGGAGGCGCGCTTGAGGCCATGTGGCGAACTGGCTCAGAGCACCAGTTTAGTGGCTTCCGAGTCGAGACGTTACACAATTCTTCTCTAAGATTTATCTTCGATATGGTTATCATCAATTGTGGGTTAAGAAATAAGATATTCCAAAAACTGTCTTCTGATCAAGATATGAGCATTATTAGTTTGTTGTTATGCCTTTTGGACTGACTAATGCACCTGCTATTTTTATGGATTTGATGAGTAGAGTATTTAAAGACTACCTTGATAACTTTGTGATCGTTTTTATTGATGATATTATGATATATTTCAAAAGTCATGAGGAGCATGAGGATCATCTAAGGGTTATTTTGCAAACTCTAAGGAAGGAGAGATTTTTTGGAAAGTTCAGTAAATGTGAATTATGGTTACAACAAGTTGCTTTCTTGGGGCACATTGTTAACAATGAAGGAATCATAGTTGACCCTGCAAAAACAAAAGTTATAGAGGAGTGACCTCAACCTACAACAATAACTGAGATTCGTAGTTTCCTTGGATTAGCGGGATATTATAGGAGGTTTGTGAAAAACTTTTCACGACTTTCTAATCCATTAACCAAGTTAACTTGAAAAAGGGTCAAGTTCATATAGACAAAGGAGTGTGAGGAAAGTTTCCAAGATATGAAGAAGAGATTGGTTACTGCACCTGTTTTAAGTCTGCCCTCAAGTGGAGAAGGATTCATTATTTTTAGCGATGCATCTCTGAAAGGGCTTGGGTGCGTCCTCATGCAAAATGACAATGTCATTGCTTATGCATCTCGACAATTGAAGACACATGAGCAGAACTATCCTACGCATGATCTGGAGCTGGCTGCAGTCGTTTTTTCTCTGAAGATATGGAGACACTATCTTTATGGGGAGAAATGTGATATATACACAAACCATCAATGTTTGAAGTATATTTTCACACAAAAGGAATTGAACATGAGACAAATGAGATGGTTGGAACTCCTTAAAGACTATGATTTTTCAAACTATTATCATCCTGGAAGAGCAAACAAAGTCGCTAATGCATTAAGCAAGAAAGACCCAGTTGTTCTTTCAATGATGAGGATTCAAAAAGATCATTTGATCAATGACGTAGTAAAGCTGGAAATGAGAATTATAAGGGAAGAGACATCATCAACCCTAACCCAAATGATTTCTCAACCGTCATTACTAGAGAAGATCAAGAAAGCTCAGAAAGAAGACCCTTTATTACAGAAGAAGTTTGAGGTTGTGGAGGATGAGAAATTTCCTGAGTTCAATACTGATCAAGAAGGTGTACTGAAATTTCGTACAAGACTATGCGTTCCATCTATTCCAGAAATAAAGAAGGAGCTGATGGATGAAGCTCATAGCTCTACTTTCTCTATACATCATGGTAGCACAAAAATGTATAGGGACCTTCGTGATCATTATTGGTGTGATAATATGAAAATGGAGATTGTTGACTACACTTCAAGGTGCCTGGTATGTCAGCGAGTGAAGGCAGAGAGACAACTTCCTAAAGGGGTATTGCAAACACTACCCATACTAGCATGGAAGTGGGACAATATCACTATAGACTTTGTCACTGGTCTCCCGAGAAATTCCAAAGGAAATAATGCAATATGAGTTATTGTGGACCGTCTCACCAATACTACCCATTTTATCTCCATTCAAGAAGATTTCTCTTTTGATCAACTTGCCAGGATTTACGTGAAGGAAGTGGTAAGGTTGCATGGAGTTCCACTTTCTATTGTATCTGATCGTGATCCAAGGTTCACATCAAAATTCTGGAGAAGTTTTCAACAAGCTTTGAGCACTGAATTGAATTTCAGTACGACCTATCACCCCCAAACTGATGACCAATCTGAAAGGACTATTCAAACACTCGTGGACATGTTGAGAATTTGCTCAATGGAATTTAAAGGTGGATGAGATCAACATCTCTCTTTAGTTGAGTTCTCTTACAATAAAAGCTTCCACTCAAGCATTCAAATGACACCCTATGAAGCTCTATATGGGAAGTGATGTAGAACTCCTACTTGTTGGGATGAAGTTGGTGAGAGAAAGCTTCTTGGGCCTGATCTTGAGCAAGAGATGAAAGAAAATGTCTATGCCATCCAGCAACACATTAAGGATGCTCAGAGTCGGCAAAAGAGCTATGCCGACAACCTTCAAAGTGACTTGGAGTTTGATGTCGGTGACAAAGTCTTTTTTTCTGATTTCACCTTGGAAGAGAGTCACGAGGTTTGAGAATAAAGGGAAGCTCAGCCCTAGGTACATTGACCCCTATGAAATCCTTGATCGTGTGGGAGCAGTGGCCTATCGGCTTGCACTTCCTCCAAATCTAGCACAAGTTCATGATGTCTTTCACATATCCCTCTTGAGGAAGTACATACCTGACCCTTCACATGTACTAAATCTAGAGGTGGTACAACTAGAACATGGACTCTCTTATGAGGAGAATCCGATGGAGATCTTGGATCGTAGAGACAAGGTTCTACGCAAAAAGACTACCCACCTTGTTAAGGTGTTGTGGAGGAACCACAAATATGAAGAAGCCACGTGAGAACTGGAGGAGTCCATGAGACAGAAGTACCCACACATTTTCCCATCAGAGGATAGAAGTTAAAAATTTCGGGTATGGAATTTCTTAAGGGGGGAAGAATGTAACGACCCAAACTTTTTAATTATATTTGTGTCCTAATTTTGTGTGTTATTTTATTTTATACTCAACAAAACTATGTCCTTTAATTAATGAAGTGAGTATAATTAAAATGAGACCGTTGGGTTTCGACTGTTATATGACCGTTGGTCAATATGACCGTTGGAAACTATAATCTCAACGTTGTGTTTTTATAAATACGATTATCTTGGTTAATTAATACATAAAGAAGATTGAATGACCTCATCCAGTAGACTCGAGCCATATGAAGCCCATCTGTCGGAGCATGGGAAGGAGGTAGCATCACTGGGCTTTGCTCTGGACCAAGTCCAAGCTGAACTTCAACGTATGAAGCTTGAACAAAATCGCCTGAGGGAGAAGTTCAAGCTGATATAAATCACCACTCAGGCAATGTTGTCCAAGCCACCCCAAGATTCTATCACCATAACACACCTTATACTTAGGTCCTATGCTGGTGTTATAAGGGGATATGTAACGAGACCTTAGCTGCTTTGTGTAATCCTTTTATATAAATAAAATTGTTATATATTCTTATGGAAAAGTTTGTGAATTTCAAATATCCGGATAAATATAGGATGTGTATTATTGATGAATTTAGGAAAAGAAGGGTATTTTAAAATATTTTTGTATTCATTAAATAATTAATAATGTGAAATGATTTTCAAAAAATGGTCATCTACAGTTGCGATCCGTGAGAAATTTAGAGTCTAATAAGATCAACTTGGTTTTTAGTGAATAATAAAGTAGGAATAGTAACATACCCATATGAATAGTAATGAATATTAATTTGACCAAAAGAAAAGAAACTTCACCCATGAATGTATAAATATATTTTAGACATCTTAAAAGTGAAAAAATGATCATAGTTTAAGTTTTGGTATTTTTTACGCCATAAATATTTTATTTGCAATTTTATAATTAATTTAATAATTTAATATGGAAATGTATCTTCATAAAATTTAATCATAAAATGTTATTTTATTTTCTTATGAGTATACAATATTTTTATGGGACCTTGATTACTTTTTTATGGTGTTATAAAATGAGTTATAGTTTTGAAGTTGTATTTTTGGAATAAATAATGATTTTATTTTAAAATTAAATTAAAAATATTTAAAAAATTATTTTCATAAAATGGACTTCATTTTTGAATTCAGAGCATCGATATTATGTTAGGGTGAATTTTTGGGGTTTTTTCTGAAATAGTTGAATTATCGGTGAATAGTAAAAATGCAGTTTTGAGTTTCGGGTGTTTAATGACATCATTTATGATGTAATAATGATGTAAGCTTTCTGGTCAACTTATGAATAGTGAGATATGCTATGAGGTGTCCCAAGTGGCCAATACCATGAACAAATACCATGGGCAAATACCATGGACAAACCCATGGTTTTGCAAATACCATCGATGAGGTGTCCCTTGGAAATTAATAATTTATTCACTCACTTTTCCTATAAATACCCAGCCATTTTCCTCATTCATTTCATTCCAAAATCATCCTCAACGAAGTTCTGGTCTCTTTACCTCCCAAGGAGTCCTCCCAAGGTGCCCTTAATCCTCCCAAGGTCCCGACCTTCAAGCTTTCGAAGTTACTCTTCAAGGTAAGGGATCCTTTCACCCTTATCTTTTAAGTCACGAATTCCTTTATGTTGTGTCTCCTAGTTTCCATCTCTTTATGTTGAGGGTATGTTCTTATATGTTCTAATTTCTTTCCATTTCATGTCTAATTTTTGAGAGACCCTTTCCGCTCTCATCAATTTATTTTCTGAATTTTTAAGTGAAATCGTTAGGCTGCCAAATTTTTCGTAAAAGGAATCGCATCTTCTCTTTTTTCATCTTTCCTTTTCATGTGGTATGACATTCAAATTTCCATACCATGTTCTTATCTCCATGTTATTCTGTATTTATACTATATTATAAGTTATTTATGAGTGAGTTACTCTTGTACCCTCTCTTTTTATTGATTTCTAAAACCATGTTATATAGCTGTTATGCTGCAGAATTTTCGTCTCAAAATTTCTATCTCTTTCTCTCAGAAAATTCTATTGTTTTATTTATGTGAATACCCAGACCTATTTTGTTTCTATTGGTGTTCATAAATATATAAATATGATATATTTTATTCTGGAATTGACATACATATAACCCTCACTCTCTTTCCATGGGTTATAAATGATATAATGATCTTTTTTAAAGAACTTTTAAAACGTCACGATTTTGGAATGAAACTCATTTCATTGATTCTATTTGGGTTATTTATGAAATGTCAGATTATGATCTATGTGGATCACATGAAATTAAAGACATATTAAGAGTGCACCCTGATAAAGCTTCAATGCATTGGGTAAAGAATTAATCTATAGGGATGACAAGTTTCACGATACCTTGGTAAATAACCTTGGTAATTCTTATGACACCTCGAGGATAAACCTTGGTGATATGTTCATGAATTTCTAAATGAAATATTGTAGCCACATATTCAAGTTATGATTCATGTTATTTTTATCATGATATTCATATTCTTCCATTGATCATGCCTTTATGACTTTTATCATGTTCTTATTCATATTGTTCAAGATCACATGTCAACTGTTTCACTTATTTTCCTTACTGATACTTTTGCTCACCCTTTCCTTTGATGTATGTCTCCAGGTTATGAGATGCATTAATTATACTTAGGAAGAACTTATGATGAATCTTTACGAGTGGTTTAGAAGAATGTTTTATGTTGTTTTCGTGTATTATGTTCCTGATTTCCAAGACACTGACTTTAAAGATCATCTGTTTGTAAAATGTAATGAAAAGTTATGTAATAAAAAGGCGTGATGTCATAGTTGATATCAAAGGATAGTTTAGTTATTTATGGAAATTAGGATATAAAATCTTTAGGAAGAATCTTATAGAAAAGTTTAAATATAAGAAAACTTCATGGTATTTTGGTGAGTATTAAGTAAGTGGTTTATCAAGAAAATACATCCCTGTCTAGATACGAGCAGGTAGAGGTGGCTCTGACACAGATGTACATAGGGGTAAAACCTGAAAACACTGCTTTGAGCTAGACTCGAACGGGAACTGGTGCACGACAATGGACCTTGCTGCACTCTTGGTTACGACACTCCAGGAGGATATGTTTGGTTAATCATAAACTTTTTATGAATCATTATGAAGGATTTATAGAGAAATGTAATTTTTTAATGAAGTTTTAAGACATAAATCCTTTATAGTTAAAAGATTTGTAAATAAAATAAGTTTCTCATTAAGGTTTCATTCTTTTAGAAATGGTGGGCTATAGGAGGAACCGTGCAAATGGTGACCGCAATGGGCCATGCGCTGAAGACCCTCCGATAGAATCCAGAATGGAAACATTCATGCGAATGATGAACCAACTGACTCAAGTTATGGGAAATAACTTGAATCAAGCTGAGAGACCAATCTCACCGCAAAGGGAACAAAATTATGTTGAGTCCTTTATGCGTCAACGACCACCAACCTTCAGTGGATCGACTGACCCATTGATTGCTGAGCAGTGGATCAACTCCATCGAGAAGATCTTTTCTATGCTCCGCTGTTCAGAGCAAGAGAATGTCACCCTGAATGTCTATCGTTTAGAAGGAGAAGATGATCAGTAGTGGGAGCTGATTAAAAACACGAGGAAAAGAGTGGAGGTTGAAGCTATGGAGTGGGAAGAGTTCAGAGGGATTTTCTTCAGTATGTATTTCCCTCGATCCATGAGAACAAGAATGGAGAAGGAGTTTCTCGAGCTGAAGCAGAAGGAGAAGAATCTGTCGGAAGCTATGAGATGAACTTCACCCGGCTTTCACGTTACACCTCTAGCTTTGTTATGGATCCAAATGGCAAGGTTGATAGATTCTTCGGTGGACTGAGACCTCATCTGTGGAAGAATCTAGCCAACTGAGATTATGACAGCTATGAGGAGATTGTGTGAAGTGCGATGAAAGTCGAACTCGAGTTTGGTGAGACGCAGTGGTCTCATAAATCAAACGACAAAAAGAGATCGATGGAGCCCAGCTTAGGGAGGAGATTTGATCAAGGAAGAGGAGACAAGAAAGTGCAATGTCCCACGTGTAATAAATGGGGGAGAAGCATTCATGGAACTGCCTGCTCGGGAGCGGGAAATGCTACAAGTGTGGAAGAGATGACCATATTGCGAGGAATTGTCATGGTGAGGTGAAACCTCAACTTCCAAACACCAATGACAAGGGGAAGATGGTGCAGACCCTACCTGATGTCTAGTGCTTTAAATGTGGACAACTTGATCACTTTTCCAATCATTGTCCAAATTCAAGGGCAGTGGAGGGGAACCACCATCAGCCTCGACAAAGGCCAAGGGAGCAAGGTTGTGCTTTTGCTATCACGACAGCTGAACTTGATGCTCTAAATGATGTGGTAGAAGATGATATTGTTGTTATCTCAAAGCTAGCAAGTACTTTGTTTGATTCTGGTTCTATGCATTTGGAATTTAGAATCAACCCCCGACTTGCTAAAAGTAGAGTTATCCGTCAAGAGTCTTGATGGGATTATCCAAGCATCATCAGTTTTTAGAAACTCTAGTATTTACTTTGGTGAGAACAATCTTATCGAAAATCTAGTAGTCATTCCCATGCTAGAATTCGACATTGTACTAGGGATGGACTGACTCTCAAAGTATAATGCTAAGATCAAATGCAGAAGTAAGGAAATCTCAGTAGTCTTGAATGCAAAACCTACAGTTATCTTCCCAGGAGAGATATCTCAACCTGATCTTTGTCTAGAAGAACCTCCTATATCCTTATTTATGGAATTGATCAGTGAAGAAGATGAAGGAAATGAGAGTTTGAGGATAGAAAATGTCCCCATCATCTAGGAATACATTGATGTATTTCTTGAGGAGTTGCCTGGACCTCCCCTAGAAAGAGAGGTAGAGTTCTCCATTGAACTCGTACCTGGATCTCACCCGATATCAAAGACCCCATATAGGATTCCAAATGTAGAGCTGGAGGAATTAAAGAAACAACTCCAAGATCTTTTGGAGAAGGGGTTTATCCGGCCAAGTGTGTCTCCTTGGGGAGCACCAGTTCTCTTTGTGAAGAAGAAGGATGGATCGATGCGGCTATGCATTGATTATAGAGAACTGAATAGAATCATAGTAAAGAACAAATACCCTCTTCCAATAATTGATGACTTATTTGACCAACTTCGTGGGGTTCAGTTTGTAAGAACCTGTGTTTTTCCGGACTGCAGTTTTGAGCAGAAATTTGAATTTTTGCTGTTGGATGCTCGTGAGGGGTAAAATGGTCATTTTACCCTATTAGCTGATCTTGGATAAATTTTCTGACAGCTCCGTTGGTCCCGGAATAGGGTGTTTACCCTAGAACATGAGTTTGGAGGAAATCTGAGCTATTCAAATTTTGGCGGAATATTTATTACTCAATATTATTAAATTAAATATTAAATTATTTGTGTAGGTTCGTTTGGAAGTAACTTTTAAACGGAGCGTCGGATTGGGATTTCGTCTGCGCCACTGAGTCCGGAATGGAGATTTTAGCCTAGGGGAGACATAAACTCATGTCGGGCGTTGGGGCCGGTCCTGACCCCTTTTTCTTCCTTTTCTTTTCTTCTTTCATTTTCTTTTCTTCTCTCTTATTTTCTCCTCCTCCTTGCGCACGTCTCCAACGCCGCTCCTCCTTGGTCGTGACTTATGGGAGAATTTGGATATTGAGAAAACGGGAGAGAAGGAAGACGAGAGGGGTACCGATTCGAAGCTTTCGACGCGCTGAGTCGGCGTGCGACAACCGTGAGCCGTGAAATCAACCGAAGCTTCGACGATTTCCGCTCAAAGGTAGGGCCGTTTATGTTTTCACCATAGATCCCCTTTAGACATGTCGTTTTAAGTTTTTAAGCCTTATATTGCTTGCATCTGGCCTCTTAAGGCCGAATCTAATGTTTCGGGGGCAGAAACAGGCGTTTTGGGTGTTTTCAGGGTTTTCCCGTCGGAAAACCCAGAATACAAGGCGTGTATTCCAGGGGTACACGCCGTGTGTTCTTCCCGTTCGGGGAAGACAAAGTTTTCTTAATTACACTCCCTGTACTTTGAGTACACGCCGTGTAGTGGGTGGCCGTGTGGCTGGCCGTGTGGAATAGAACACGAAATAGTGTTTTTTTTAGCACACGCCGTGTACAGTAAAGTAAACGCCGTGTAGTGGTACTTGGGCATGTGTTTTAGTGAAAAGGCACACAGTGTGACTTTTTGTGAACAGTAAACACTGTGTATAGTAAAGTACACATCGTGTACTCTTACACAGGCAGACCCAATGTGCTCTGGCCATGTGCTCTGGCCATGTACTACTTCAATTTAGTAATTTTGGGATATATTATGATCTGGAAGTCAGAATTGGGCATGTGAGTAGTCAATTCTGAGCGTTTTTCCGCGTAGATCGCAATGGTGGAATCCTTTTGACATTCAGAGGTCATCTAAAGGGGGTTTTGGGGGTTTCTATCAAAATGGAGGGGTACTTCCTCCAGTTATCGAGTTCAGCTGTCACCTGAGAGTGAGACTTAGCGTGGATGATAGGTTGGGTGTTTGGACCAACAAAGTTGAGACCTTTAATAGGATATGAGCTATGAGGTATCTCCCGTAACATATTCTTTAGAGGATGTTTCCCTTGCGAGACATTCCCTTCTGTCCTATGAGGCCTTGAGACCGGGTACTTCTAAGGATCCCCTGAGGGATGCCTTTGCTTGTGTGCTGACCTAGGGATTCCCTTATAGGATCTCTTTCCTGTTTTCCTTTGAGAGGACCCATGTTATGGAATGCCTATGTTGTACTTCATTTGAGGATCCCATGTAGTATTCCTCCCTTACTCTTTTCCATGGATCCCGTGTAGGATGCCTTTGCTCATGTTTACTTAGAGGATCCCGAGTATGATGCCTCCTCTATGTCTGACTTGAGGGATCCAGTGGGTGCATGTTGTTTGACCGACCATGAGTTGTTATGTCGGGTTTGGGTAGAGATGGTGATCGGCTGTCACCTAGATACCGTGCCAAACTGGTAATCCCTTTGGGCTTTGGATGTATTGTTGGGGTGGGCGTTCGGGCCACCCACACTGTTTGTTTATATCTGACTTGGTTTGCTGATGCTGTAGTGTTTACCAGAGGTGCTTCCTGGTTGGTGGTTGCTGAGCCTGACGCGATGCGTCTTTCTTGTTTGTTTGGATGCCTACTATTCATTGTGTGCCAGAGTTGAGGTGGTTTGATTATAGATGTGGTTATTTACCTTGCTGTGGATGTGTTTTCCATTGTTACTTGATTTTGACCGTTTGGTCTAGCTTGCCTTTTTGGCTGCCTTGTTTCCATGCCTAGTATTGTTAGGATGAAGTGGTTTTATCTGACATGCTTGTTATACTGTAGATTGGTTATCCAAGTAGCTCTGTAGGTTTACTTTGGCCATATAGCATTATTATGCACTAACTGTCACATGGCTGTGAGAACCTAGTGCTATAGACTATAAGGGGATAGACCGAGTGAGCTTCCTCGGAGAGTCTTGGACATTATAGACTATAGATGATAGACTGAGTGAGCTTCGCACAGAGTCTTGGATATTATAGACTACGAGAGATAGACTGAGTGAGCTTCCTAGAGAGTCTTTGATATTATAGACTACAGGAGGATAGACCGAGTGAGCTTCCTCAGGGAGTCTTTGTTTTGTTTGAATTTTCCTTAAACCACTCCAGACTATAAGAGGAATTGACCGAGTGAGCTTCCTCAAAGAGTCTGTGATCGACCTGAGGCTATAAGAGAAATTGACCGAGTGTGCTTCCTCAGAGAGTCTCTAGACCTTGGGGATATAAGGGGAATTGACCGCGTGATCTTCCTTAGAGAGTCACTGACTACCTTAGACTATAAGAACAATTGACTGAGCGTGCTTCCTCAGAGAGTCTTATAATTTTTGAATGACCAAACCAGAGGGGTTAGGCTGAGTGTACTTCCTAGAGGGTTGTTGGTACTTGTTAGGTAGGACCAGAGGGGGTGGCTGTGAGTACTTCCCAGAGGGTTACCTGTTGTGTTATCTGCTTGCTTGTGTTGATTTGTTGAATTAGATGGTTGCTTGTTTTGTTTAGCTTGTTCAGAGGAATATATCCAGCGTTGGCTGAAGCAGGTACATGTCGATGGGATTACGGATCCATAGATTGACTTATTTGATACACGGATTGAGTGACACGATGTCCAACTCAATTCCCTTGAATAAGACGTCCAGGAGATCGGGCTTAAGGTCCCAAGGATTGATTGCTGATGTTGTTCTTGTTATTTGAATCACTTAATCATGAATATTCATATTTATGTATATGTGTATAGGTATGAGACTATACATGTGTACATATATAGATATGGACATCCATGGTGACACTTGCCCAGTTGACAGAGATTACATACCCTGAGTTCAACTGTGGTTGCACATTTGGTTTACTTCTTTTGTTGTGTTCTAGCTAGACTGAGCATGTTGCTATTGCATACACATAACAACACAATTATAGGTTGCTTGTCGGGGTGCCATACTGAGATTATTTCTCACCCCTGCACGTGCACCTCGGTGTACGTGTAGACCTTATGTCTGCTTTTGAGGTTGAGCACGAGTTGCATGGTGGATAGGGCTGATACCCAGTGTTGCATGATCGAGCAGAGCTGCTCGAGTGGTTCTACTGACCGGGCTGCAGCAGTTTGACAGCGTTTGGAGATCGGGTACGTGGATTGGCTCGGAGTTAGTAGCAAAGCCCTGTACTTTTACTTTCAGTTTCTTTTGTACTTGTATTTGTATGGTCGGCCCGGTGGGTGACCAGTTTTGTATTGTATTGCATAGTTGTTTGGGCTTTTACAACATTTTACTATTACAGCTTGTTCTATTTCAGTTGTTTACTGCTTCCGCACTTTGTTTACTTTCTGCTGTGTATGATACTTGGTTATTTCCACTATTTTCTTACTATGGTATGAGGGCATAGTCTCCCCACTATCACACCCTAGGCCCTCGTTGCTAGTCGGCATCCTCTGGCGTACGGGGAGGCGCGCTTGAGGCCTTGTGGTGAACTGGCTCGGAGCACCAGTTTAGTGGCTTTCGGGTCGGGACGTTACAAAGTGGTATCAGAGGAGTTTTCTTTCCTGGTGTTTACTATTTGGGATATGGTAGACAAGAGTATTAAGAATGTGTCGGAACCTGTGATGGATATCGGGCTGGTGCGTCGAGAACACTTGTTCTAGTAAGAAGTCCTGGTTGCCAGGGTTTGGTATTGTTGTTCTGATTTTTCGATGTTACAGTTGTATATGATTCTTGCCTTGAGAGACGCACATGTTGTGTGGTGTTTTGATTTACTATGGATCTCTGGCTCTTGGCCATTCGTAAGATGCCAGGGATGGATTTTGACTCTTGGCCGACAAAGGCAAGAGGCGTCTCATGCATCATACTAGGCACGTAGGATTCACATCATATAAGCCTGCTAGTGTGTGTTTTTATTGACGGCTGATACCTTTGGGTCTACTTACACATACTTTTTACTCTAATGGCAGGTTATGTGGATCTACGTTAAGGCGTTTTTGTTGAGGATGATGACTCAGTCCTTGTGCACAGGTGGTGCAGTGACCCTAGTTGGTCTATGTGGCATGTGATCCCTTTTTTGTTTAACCCCTTATTCGGTGTTGTTTCTCGGGTATGTGGTTATCTAGTCAGATCGTTGAGAACGATGTCGATAGATACCAAGGCTTTTCTTGTGAACTGGACCTCCTTGTGGTATTGCTATATACAGATACCCAATGGGTGTTAGCTCAACTTGTCTCTTCTGTTTTGTTTGTGACCTCCAAGGGCTCATTCCTTTTGAGGATGCTCGGAGAGGATCAGGGCCCTTGTAGGCTATGTTTCGGTTTTGACTTTCATTGGTCGTTGTGATCTTTACTGTCTTCTGAGAGGTTTTGGATCTTTTGGGCTAGGTGGTTAGACCTTGTGACCTAGTTGTGAGAATTTTTCTATAGGGCTAGGTGAAAGACCTAGAGACCCTTGGTTTTGACTCAAACCCTTATAGATCGATGTCTGTTCCATTTTAGGGAAACCTGGGTGAGAAGGTTGGCCAGCGTTTTCCAATGCCTTTTTGGCAGTGTTTGTTTTCACGATTGGTTTCGATGAGCAGGCCTGTTCGGGTGCCTGGTCTGGTCGACCATTGTTTCTGATGTTGCTGTTGGAGGTGGCATCGTTTGAATCTAGATCGGTGAGTGGCCGGGTGCGAGCTGAGGACCGATGTTTCAAGACTTTTTGTGGACTCGAATCCCGGAACTTGTGTTGAAATGTCCTTGTTATAGAGGTGACTTCATGAAATTTTGGGTTACCGTGAAATGGTTGACCCGTGCTTGAATCCTGGTCGGGTTTTGGTAGTATGCTAGTATGGCTCGGAGGGATTTGGACACGCCTTCGGTGAAATATTAGTATACTCCTATAAGAGATGATCATGCGATATCTTGATTCATCTTGAGTATGCTGAGAGAGCTTCGACCCTACATCAAGCTCCTTTTTCTTTATTAATGTTCATCCGTGTGGCGGATGGAACCTGTTCTGGTTGTGCTCTCGGAGCAGTGTAAGGAAAGCCATATGGTGGGGAGTGCACCATTGGCCTTTTAAGGGTGATTTTCCTTGTTTAGGTTAAACTTCGGTGTTTTCCAGGAGATTTTGAGCTCAATGTTTTCTTTTAAAATAACGATAAGGGTATTCCTATAGTGGGGAGTACTAATTTGGTGGTAGTTGAATATCTTCTGTGTAGAAGGTGGTTGTTAATGCTATAAGGCTGGTCGTTGGACGGTTTAGGTAGCTTGCTTGTGCAGATGCTCGGGTTGGGAGCATGGCTGCTGGTCCTTTTACTAGGCTTCTCGGGGACGAGAAGGTTTATGGTGGGGAGTTTGTAAGAACTCGCGTTTTTTTGGACTGCAGTTTTGAGCAGAAATTTGAATTTTTGCTGTTGGATGCTCATGAGGGTAAAATGGTCATTTTACCCTACCATCTGATCTCGGATAATTTTTCTGACAACTCCGTTGGTCCCGGAATAGGGTGTTTACCCTAAGACATGAGTTTGGAGGAAATCTGAGCTATTCAAATTTTGGCGGAATATTTAATATTTAATATTATTAAATTAAATATTAAATAATTTGCGTAGGTTCATTTGGAAATAACTTTTAAACAGAGCATTGGATTGGGATTCCGTCTGCGCCGTTGATTCCGGAATGGAGAGTTTAGCCTAGGGGAGGCATAAACTCATGTCGGGCGTCGGGACCGGCCCAGGCCCTTTTTTCTTCCTTTTCTTTTCTTCTTTCCTTTTCTTTTCTTCTTTCCTTTTCTTTTCTTCCCTCTTCTTTCCTCCTCCTCCTTGCGTATGTCTCCAATGCCGCTCCTCCTTGGCCGTGAACTATGGGAGAATTTGGAGATCGAGAAAACGGGAGAGAAGGAAGGCGAGAGGGGTACCGATTCGAAGCTCTCGACGCGCTGAGTCGGCGTACGACAACCGTGAGCCGTGAAATCAACCGAAGTTCGACGGTTTCCGCACGAAGGTAGGGATGTTTATGTTTTCTCCATAGATCCCTTTTAAACATGTCGTTTTAAGTCTTTTAAGACTTATATTTCTTGCTTGTGGCCTCTTAAGGACGGATCTAATGTTTCGGGGGCGAAAACGGGTGTTTCGGGTGTTTTCAGGGTTTTCCCGTCAGAAAACCCAGAATACACGGCGTGTATTCCAAGGGTACACGCTATGTGTTCTTCCTATTCGGAGAAGATGAAGTTTTATTTAAGTACACACCGTGTACTTTGAGTACACGCCGTGTAGTGGGTGGCCGTGTGGCTGACCGTGTGGAATAGAACACAAAATAATGGTTTTTTTAGTACACGCCGTGTACAGTAAAATACACGCCATGTAGTGGAACTTGGGCATGTGTTTTAGTGAAAACGCACACGGTGTGACTTTTTGTGAACAGTACACGCCGTGCACAGTAAATTACACACTGTGTACTATTACACAGGCAGGCCCAATGTGCTCTGGCCATGTACTACTTCAATTTAGTAATTTTGGGATATCTTATGTTCTGGAAGTCATAATTGGGCGTGTGAGTAGTCGATTCTGAGCGTTTTTCCACATAGATCGCAATGGTGGAATCCTTTTGACATTCAGAGGTCATCTAAAGGAGATTTTGGGGGTTTCTATCTAAATGGAGGGGTTCTTCCTCCAGTTATCGAGTTCAGTTGTCACCTGAGAGTGAGACTTGGCGTGGATGATAGGTTGGGTGTTCAGACCAACTTAGTTGAGACCTTTAATAGGAGATGATCTATGAGATATCTCTCGTAACGTATGCTTTAGAGGATGTTTCCCTTATGAGACGTTCCCTTATGGCCTATGAGGCTTTGAGACAGGGTACTTCTAAGGGTCCCCTGAGGGATGCCTTTGCTTGTGTGCTGACCTAGGGATTCCCTTATAGGATCTCTATCCTGTTTTCCTTTGATATGATCCATGTTATGCCTAATAGGACCCATGTTATGGAATGCCCCTGTTGTACTTCATTTGAGGATCCCATGTAATATTCCTCCCTTACTCTTTGCCAAGGATCCCGCGTAGGATGCCTTCGCTCGTGTTTATTTGGAGGATCCTGAGTATGATGCCTCCTCTGTGTTTGACCTGAGGGACCCAGTGGGTTCCCGTTGTTTGACCGACCCTGAGTTGTTATGTCGGGTTTGGGTAGAGATGGTAATCAGGTGTCACCTAGAACTCGTGCCAAACTGGTAATCCCTTTGGGCTTTGGATGTATTGTTGGGTTGGGCGTTCGGGCCACCCACACTGTTTGTTTATATCTGACTTGGTTTGCTGACGCTGTAGTGTTTACCAGAGGTGCTTCCTGGTTGGTGGCTGCTGAGCCTAATGCGACGTGTCTTTCTTGTTTGTTTGGATGCCTACTATTCCTTGTGTGCCTGAGTTGAGGTGGTTTGATTGTAAATGGGGTTATTTACCTTGCTGTGGATGTGACCGTTTGTTCTAGCTTGCCTTTTTGGCTGCCTTGTTTCCTTGCCTAGTATTTTTAGGATGAAGTGGTTTTATCTGACATGCTTGTTTTGCTTTAGATTGGTTATCTAAGTAGTTATGTAGGTTTACTTTGGCCATATAGCATTATTATGCACTGACTGACACGAGGTTGTGAGAACCTGGTGCTATAGACTATAAGGGGATAGACTGAGTGAGCTTCATCGGAGAGTCTTGGACATTATAGACTATAGGGGATAGACCGAGTGAGCTTCCCATAGAGTCTTGGATATTATAGACTACAGGGGATAGACCGAGTGAGATTCCCAGAGAGTCTTGGATATTATGGACTACATGAGGATAGACCGAGTGAGCTTCCTCAGAGATTCTTTACTTTGTTTGAATTTTCCTTAAACCACTCCAGGTTATAGGAGGAATTGACCGAGTGAGATTTCTCAGAGAGTCTGTGATCGAACTGAGGCTATAAGAGGAATTGACTGAGTGTGCTTCCTCAGAGAGTCTCTAGACCTTGGGGCTATAAGGGGAATTGACCTCGTGATCTTCCTCAGAGAGTCCCTGACTACCTTAGACTATAAGGGGAATTGACTGAGCGTGCTTTCTCAAAGAGTCTTATAATTTTCGTATGACCAAAACAGAGGGGTTAGGCTGAGTGTACTGCCTATAGGGTTGTTGGTACTTGTTAGGTAGGACCAGAGGGGATGGTTGTGAGTACTTCCCCGAGGGTTACCTATTTTGTTATCTGCTTGCTTGTGTTGATTTGTTGAACTAGAGGGTTGCTTGTTTTGTTTAGCTTGTTCAGAGGCATATCTCCGGCATTGGCTGAAGCAGGTACATGTTGATGGGATTATGGACCCAGAGATCGACTTATTTGATACATGGCTTGAGTGACACGACTTCCAACTCAATTCCCTTGAATATGACGTCCAGGAGATCGGGCTTAAGGTCCCAAGGATCGACTGCTGATGTTGTTTTTGTTATTTGAATCACTTAATCATGAATATTCATATTTATGTATATGTGTATAGGTATGAGACTATACATGTGTACATATATAGATATGGACATCCATGGTGGCAGTTGCCCAGTTGACAGTGATTACATACCTTGAGTTCAACTGTGGTTGCACATTTGGTTAACTTCCTTTGTTGTGTTCTAGCTAGGCTGAGCACGTTGCTACTGCATACACATAGCAGCACAGTTATAGGTTGCTTGTCGGGGTGCCCTACTGAGATTATTTCTCACCCCTGCACGTGCACCTCGGTGTACGTGTAGAACTTATGTCTGCTTTTCAGGTTGAGCACAAGTTGCATGGTGAATAGGGCTAATACCCAGTGTTGCATGATCGAGCGGAGCTGCTCGAGTGGTTCTACTGATTGGGCTGCAACAGTTTGACAGTGTTTGGAGATCGGGTATGTGGATTGGCTCAGAGTTAGTAGAAGAGCCATGTACTTTTACTTTTAGTTTCTTTTGTACTTTTATTTGTTTGGTCGGCCCGGTGGGTGACCAGTGTTGTATTGTATTGCATAGCTGTTTGGGCTTTTACAACATTTTACTATTACAACTTGTTCTATTTCAGTTGTTTACTGCTTCCGCACTCTGTTTACTTTCCGCTGTGTATGATACTTAGTTATTTCTGCTGTTTGCTTACAATGGTATGAGGGCATAGTCTCCCCACTATAACACCCTAGGCCCTCGCTGTTAGTTGGCAGCCTCTGACATATGGGGAGACGTGCTTGAGGCCTTGTGGCGAACCGGCTCGGAGCACCAGTTTAGTGGCTTCCGGGTCGGGACGTTACACAATTCTTCTCTAAGATTGATCTTTGATTTGGTTATCATCAATTAAGGGTGAAGAAAGAAGATATTCCAAAAACTGCATTCCGATCAAGATATGGGCATTATGAGTTTGTTGTTATGCCTTTTGGACTGACTAATGCACCTACTATTTTTATGGATTTGATGAGTAGAGTCTTTAAAGGCTATCTTGATAACTTTCTGGTCGTTTTTATTGATGATATTCTGATATATTTCAAAAGTTGTGAGGAACATGATAACCATCTAAGGGTTATTTTGCAAACTCTACGGAAGGATAGACTTTTTGGAAAATTCAGTAAATGTGAATTCTGGTTACAACAAGTTGCTTTCATGGGGAACATTGTTACCAATGAAGGAATCAAAGTTGACACTGCGAAAACAAAAGTTGTATAGGAGTTGCCTTAGCCTACAATAATAACTGAGATTTGTAGTTTCCTTGGATTAGCGGGATATTATAGGAGGTTTGTGAAAAACTTCTCACGACTTTCTAATCCATTAACCAAGTTAACTCAAAAGGGGTTAAGTTCATCTGGGCAAAGGAGTGTGAGGAAAGTTTCCAAGAGCTGAAGAAGAGATTGGTTGCTGCACATGTGTTAACTCTGCCCTCAAGTGGAGAAGGATTCATTATTTTTAGCGATGCATCTCTAAAAGGGCTTGGGTGTGTCCTCATGAAAAATGACAAGGTCATTGCTTATGTATCTCGACATTTGAAGACTCATGAGCAGAACTATCCTACGTATGATCTGGAGATGGCTGCGGTCGTTTTTTCTCTGAAGATATGGAGACACTATCTTTATGGGGAGAAATGTGATATATACACAGACCATCAAAGTTTGAAGTATATTTTCACACAAAAGGAATTGAACATGAAACAAAGGAGATGGTTGGAACTCCTTAAAGACTATGATTGTTCAATCCATTATCATCCCGGAAGAGCAAACAAAGTCGCTGATGCATTAAGCAGGAAAGACCTAGTTGTTCTTTCCATGACGAGGATTCAAAAAGATCTTCTGATCAAGGACCTAGTAAAGCTGGACATGATAATTATAAGAGAAGGGAAATCTTTAACCCTAATCCAAATGATTTCTCAACCGTCATTACTAGAGAAAATCAAGAAATCTCATAAAGAAGATCATTTGTTACAGAAGAAGTTTGAGGCTGTGAAGGATGTGAAGTTTCCTGAGTTCAATACTGATCAAGAAGGTGTACTGAAATTTCGTACAAGACTATGTGTTCCATCTATTTCAGAAATAAAGAAGGAGCTGATGGATGAAGCTCATAGATCTACTTTCTCTATACATCATGGTAGCACAAAAATGTATAGGGACCTTCGTGATCATTATTGGTGGGATAATATGAAAAGGGAGATTGCTGACTACACTTCAAGGTGCCTAGTATGTCCGCAAGTGAAGGCAGAGCGACAACTTCCTAAAGGGGTATTGCAACCACTACCCATACTAGCATGGAAGTGAGACAATATCACTATGGACTTTGTCTGTGGTCTCCCGAGAACTTCCAAAGGAAATAATGCGATATGGGTTATTGTGGACTGTCTCACCAAGACTGCCCATTTTATCTCTATTCGGGAAGATTTTTCTCTTGATCAACTTGCCAGGATTTACGTGACGGAAGTGGTAAGGCTGCACGGAGTTCCACTTTCTATCGTATCTGATCGTGATCCAAGGTTCACATCAAAATTATGGAGAAGTCTTCAACAAGCTCTGAGCAATGAATTGAATTTCAGTACGACCTATCACCCCCAAAATAATGACCAATCTGAAAGAACTATTCAAACACTTGAGGACATGCTGAGAATTTTCTCAATGGAATTTAAAGGTGGATGAGATCAACATCTCTCTTTAGTTGAGTTCTCTTACAACAACATCTTCCACTCGAGCATTCAAATGGTAGCCTATGAAGCTCTATATGGGAAGTGATGTATTAATCCTACTTTTTGGGATGAAGTTGGTGAGAGAAAGTTTCTTGGGCCTGATCTTGTGCAAGAGATGACAGAAAAGGTTCATGCCATCCAACAACACATTAAGGCTGCTCAGAGTCGGCAAAAGAGCTATGCCGACAACCGTCGAAGGGACTTGGAGTTTGATGTTGGTGACAAAGTCTTTTTTCGGATTTCACCTTGGAAGAGAGTCATGAGGTTTGAGAAGAAAGGGAAGCTCAGCCCTAGGTACATTAGCCCCTATGAAATCCTTGATCGTGTGAGAGCAGTGGCCTATTGGCTTGCACTTCCTCCAAATCTAGCACAATTTCATGATGTCTTCCACGTATCCCTCTTGAGGAAGTACATACCTGACCCTTCACATGTACTAAATCCAGAGGTGGTACAACTAGAACATGACCTCTCTTATGAGGAGAAACCGGTGGAGATCTTGGATCGTAGAGACAAGGTTCTACGCAACAAGACTACCCACCTTGTTAAAGTGTTGTGGAGGAACCACAAATATGAAGAAGTCATGTGGGAATTGGAGGAGTCCATGATACAGAAGTACCCACACCTTTTCCCATTACAGGATACAAGTTAAAAATTTCGGGGATGAAATTTCTTAAGGGGGGAAGAATGTAATGACCTGAACTTTTTAATTATATTTGTTTCCTAATTTTGTGTGTTATTTTATTTTATACTCAACAAAACTATATCCTTTAATTAATGAAGTGGGTATAATTAAAATGAGATCGTTGGGTTTCGACTGTTATATGACCGTTGGTCAATATGACCGTTGGTCAATATGACCGTTGGAAACTATAATCTTAACATTGTGTTTTTATAAATACAGTTATCTTGGTTAATTAATACAGAAAGAAGATTGAATGGCCTCATCCCGTAGACTCGAGTCATATGAAGCCCATCTGTCAGAGCTTGGGAAGGAGGTATCATCACTGGGCTTTGATTTGGACCAAGCGCAAGCCGAACTTCAACGTATGAACCTTGAACAGAATCGCCTGAGCGAGAAGTTCAAGATGATAGAAATCACCACTCGGACAATGTTGTCCAAGCCACCCCAAGATTCTATCACCATAGCACACCTTATACTTATGTCCTATGCTGGTGTTATAAGGGGATATGTAACGAGACCTTAGCTGCTTTGTGTAATCCTTTTATATAAATAAAATTGTTATTTCTTCTTATGGAAAAGTTTGTGAATTTCAAATATCCGGATAAATATAGGATGTGTATTATCGATGAATTTAGGAAAAAGGGGCATTTTAAAATATTTTTGTACTCATTAAATAATTAATAATGTGAAATGATTTTCAAAAAATTGTCTTCTACAGTTGTGATCAGTGATAAATTTAGAGTATAATAAGATCAACTTGGTTTTTAGTGAATAGTAAAGTAGGAATAGTAACATACCCATATGAATAGTAATGAATAGTAATTTGACCAAAAAAATAAGAAACTTCACCCATGAATGTATAAATACATTTTAGACATCTTAAAAGTGAAAAAATGATCATAGTTTAAGTTTTGGTATTTTTTTAAGTCATAAATATTTTATTTTCAATTTTATAATTAATTTAATAATTTAAAATGGAAATGTATCTTCATAAAATTTAATCATAAATTGTTACTTTATTGTATTATAGGTATACGATATTTTTATGGGACCTTGATTACTTTTTTAAGGAGTTATAAAATCAGAGTTTTGAAGTTGTATTTTTGGAATAAATAATAATTTTATTTAAAAATCAAATTAAAAATATTTAAAAAATTATTTTCATAAAATGGACTTCATTTTTGAATTCAGAGCATCGATATTATGTTAGGGTGAATTTTTGGAGTTTTTCTGAAACAGTTGAATTATCAGTGAATAGTAAAAATGCAGTTTTGAGTTTCAAGTGTTTAATGAAATCATTCATGATGTAATAATGATGTAAGCTTTTTGGTCGACTTATGAATAGTGAGATATGCTATGAGGTGTCCCAAATGACCAATACCATGAGCAAATACCATGGACAAGCTCTAGTTTTGAAAATACCACCGATGAGGTGTCCCTTTGAAATTAATAATTTATTCACTCACTTTTCCTATAAATACCAAGCTATTTACCTCATTCATTTCATTCCAAAATCATCCTAAATGAAGTTCTGGTCTCCTTACCTCACAATGAGTCCTCCCAAGGTGCCCTCAAGGCTCCCAAGGTCCCGACCTTCAATCTTTCGAAGTTACTCTTCAAGGTAAGAGATCCTTTCACCCTCATCTTTTAAGTCACGAATTCTTTTATGTCGTGTCTCCTAGTTTCCATCTCATTATGTTGAGGGTATGTTCTTATATGTTCTAATTTATATCCAGTTCTTGTCTAATTGTTGAGAGACCCTTTTCGCTCTCATAAATTTATTTTCTGAATTTTTAAGTGAGGTCGCTAGGCTACCGAATTTTTCGTAAAAGGAATCGCATCTTCTCTTTTTTCATCTTTCCTTTTTATGTGGTATGTCATTCAAATTCTCATACCATGTTCTTATCTCCATGTTATTCTATATTTATACTGTATTATAAGTTATTTATTAGTGGGTTACTCTTGTACCCTCTCTTTTTATTGTTTTCTAAAACCATATTATATAGTTGTTATGCTGCATAATTTTCGTTTCAAAATTTCAGTCTTTCTCTCAAGAAATTCTCTTGTTTTATTTATGTGAATACCCAGACCTATTTCGTTTCTATGAGTGTTCATAAATATATAAATATGATATATTTGATTCTGGAATTGACATACAACCCTCACTCTCTTTCCATGGGTTATAAATGATATAATGATCTTTTTTTAAGAACTTTTAAAACATCACGATTTTAAAATGAAACCCATTTCTTTGATTCTATTTGGGTTATTTATGAAATATTTTATTATGATCTATGTGGCTCACATGAAAGTAAAGACACATTAAGAGTGCGCCCTGATAGCACATGAGACTTAGCCTAGTTGGTAAGGACTCTGAAAGTGCATCCGGGAGACCCAGGATCAAATCCAGGCGGATACATTATTTCCGGGTTACTGTAACAGTACTATAGTAGTTACTGCAGCAGTACTGTAGCAGGTACTGTAGCGGGAACTGTGCAGTACTATAGCAGGTACTGTAGCGGGAACTGTAACAGGTACTGTTTGACACTGTAGCAGCTGGAAATATGCCCCCGTTTGGGCCTTCGGGCCACCGATTGGGTCCCTGATTTCTTTAAGGCCTTCGGGCCACCCATGCCTTCAGGTCAGTAAGGCCTTCAGACCACCTCAAGGCCTTCAGGCCACCTTAAGTGCTGATGCAAACCAGACGACCTATGAGGAACAAGCTCTACAAGGAGGATGAGCAAGGAGCTTTCACCACAACAGAAGCTAAACAGATTGCAAGAATGAGAGGGTATGACAACTGCCATTGGGACAAGCCTGTGCATGCACGAGAATGCCTAGCTGAACAACCATGCAAAGGTGGAGAGCTGATTTCACGATGAAGATGCTGGGGAGGAGAAGTTCCAAGTAGTTAGTCTGGGTTGTTTGTAATATTTGAACCCTACTAGCAAATTAATTCCTCTAAGGCCTATGTGCCATGTAATACTTACGACTACGAGCCTTGTTAGAGTTCCACCTCACCCCTTGAAAGGTGGATTATCAAAAAATCAATAAAAATGAAGGCCTTCGAGCCATTGGAGGAGGGTGCGCCCTGATAGCGCTCCAATGTGTTGGGTAAATAATTAATCTCTGGGGATGACAAGTTTCACGATACCTTGGTGAATAACCTTGGTAATTTTTATGACACATCGGGGATAAACCTTGGTGATATGTTCATGAATGTCTAAATGAAATGTTGTAGCCACATATTTAAGTTATGATTCATGTTCTTTTTATCATAATATTACTATTCTTCCATTACTCATGCATTTTTGACTTTTATCACGTTCTTATTAATATTGCTCAAGATCACATGTCAACTATTTCACTTGTTTTCCTTACTGAGTCTTTTGCTCACCCTTTCCTTTGATGTATGTCTCCAGGTTATGAGATGCAATAATTGTACTTAGGAAGAACTTATGATGAAGCTTTACGAGTGGTTTAGAAGAATGTTTTATGTTGTTTTCATGTATTAGGTTCCTGATTTCCAAGACACTAGACTTTAAAGATCCTCTGTTTGTAAAATTTAATGAAAAGTTATGTAATAAAAAGGCGGGATGTCATATCCATACTTATGTCGCATGTTTAGTGACTAAGTTATTCAAAGGTGTGTTCCTGATCATGAGTTTGAGTCTATTTTAAATTTTTGTCATACACTTGCTTGTGGTGGACACTTTGGATCCCAACAGATAGTTAGAAAAGTTTTAGTCTCTGGATTATATTGGTCTAGCTTATTCCATGATGCCCATGTGTTTTGTAAGTCATGCTCTCGTTGCCAACACACTGAGAACATTTCTAGGAGACATGAGATGCCTAAAAAATCCATGCTATTATGTGAGATTTTTGATGTACGGGGCATCGATTTTATGGGTACTTTTCCTAGATCATTTGGACTTTTGTATATTTTGGTTGCTGCTGATTATGTGAGTAAATGGGTGGAGACTAAGGCCACCAGGACTGATGATTCTCATGTTGTTGTGGACTTTGTTAAGACACAATTTTTTTGTAGGTTTGGAGTACCAAATGCCATCATCAGTGACCAAGGGACACACTTCTGCAATCAGAAGTTGGCTTCCCTCCTTTGGAAGTATGGGGTGACACATAAAACATCAACACCATACCACCCCCAAACAAATGGGCAGACTAAGGTTTCAAATCGTGAGTTGAATTTTTTTTGGAGAAAATCGTGCAACCAAATAGGAAGGATTGGAGTAAGCGCTTGGATGATGCATTGCGGGCTTATAGGATAACATACAAGACACCCATTGGTATGTCCCCATTTCGGATTGTTTTTGGGAAAGTGTGTCATCTCCCCGTGGAAGTTGAGCATCAGACTTATTGGGCTATAAAGAAATGCAACATGGATTTGGCCCAAGATGGAATCCAAAGGACGTTGCAAATTCAAGAGCTTGAGGAGATTCGATTGTCTTCATATGAGAAATCAAGGCTCTACAAGGAAATATAAAAAATATCTCATGTTAGAATGATCCAACAAAGAGAGTTTCATGTTGGAGAGAAAGTCCTCTACAGTTCACGACTGAAGCTGATGCCTGGTAAGTTGCGTTCTAGATAGATAGGTCCTTATGTTGTGACTAATATTTTTCCTTATGGTGCAGTGGAGATCACACAAGAGGACACATGAAGGATATTTACAGTCAATGGGCAACGTTTGACGAAATACATTGAGCGACTTCCTACTGATGCAGTGGATTTCATCACATTGCATGGCCCCATCATCACTTGAGCATAACAGGCTGTTCCTAACCCTTTCACTTTTATATTAATTGTCCTATTTAAAATTCTGCATTTCACGTGCATATATCATCTCATGGGTTCACATTGAGGACAATGCAATATTTTAAGTGTGGGGGAGGGAACCTTTTAGTTTAGTAATTTAAATTGTTTTCCTGTTTAAAAAAAACAAAATAAAAAAATTGTGTTTTTCAAATTTTGTGTGTTTATTTTTCAGTTTTTTTGCGTTTTTTTGAAAATTTTGAGTTGAAATGATTCTCATCACCATTTTGAAATCCATATCAATAAGTGAAACAATTTATCTCTTGAAACCGAGCTTAAATAAATGATGAAAATAAATTTGTTTCAAGTTCAAATCTTTAGTAATTTCATGAAAAGTACTCTGAATTTTGAATCCCATGCCACATCTCACTGTCTTTATATTTGGAATCACTTTCCTGTGAGGCTTCTGAACCATTCTTTTCATATTCTTTACATTCACCTCACTTTTTGAGAGAACCAAACCATGCTTGATTTAACCAGAATTTGATTTATTCTTGTCAAAACTTGAGGGTTTGAGGTACTTATGTTTAAATGATTGAGACATTTGTTTGGTATTAAAGCCCCTATTTCAAGGAATCCTTTTTTTTATAATGGCCTACCTTGAACATTTAATCCTTTTAGCCCTTAGAAGCCATGAACAACCTGTTAGGTTAGCCACATTACAAGCCAATTTTCCCCATCCAACCAACTCTTGAAGTGAAATTGCATAATCTAGTTGAACTTAAATATAGGGGAAGCTATCTTGTGTTGTGCTACGACATTCTGTGATACTTTGGGTGAAAATTTAAATTCTGAAGAGATGTGTTTGTTGCTGAAAAAATCATTCTATTGATAGTTGTGCATTTTCTGGAGCTTTCATGACAAGTGAAGCTGTGCCTTTCTGGAGCTTCTAAAAAGAAATAAAGTTGTGCCTATCTGGTGCTTTCACGAAAAACTATTTTGGAGAATATTGACATTTTTTGTTGTTGAAATGATGAATGGTGTAAAATTCCCATGAATTTTCGTGATGATGGAGCAGAATTGATGATAAGGGTATTAATGAGGAGACCATATTTAAGTGAAAATTAGATTAATGCAATTTTGCTTAAAAAAGAGTTAAGCCCTCATTCAGCCTCAGAGTTTTTCACATCTAAAACTACCAACTAAAAATCACAGAACAACCCTGAAAAGTCCTTATGATAAACATATATCCTTGACTCACATCAGGTGACAATATAGGAATTTATCAAGTCTATGGTGACCCTTGTATGAGTTTGGATGAGAAAGACATTGCTAAAAATTGACATTTGTGTGATAAGAGAAAATTCAAGTGAAGTAAGTGTTTTGTGCATGAGAGGATAAATGAAGTGGAAATATAATGAATGGTATAAATGAAGAACTTGAAATAATGGTTTTTTTATGAGGCATGCTATCTTTTTTTTCTTGGTGTGTAATTGTTGGATCTCAAGGATATGTGTTTTAAAATTTGTTTTGATTTGATAATGATGTTTACTTGATATGAGGTTTTTCCCAGGAGTGCAAAAAGGTAAGTGTGAGGGAGTTGACAAAACACAATTTTATTAAATATTTTACTGATAATAGATGATATAATTTCCTCACATTATGCTAAATATGTTCAATTATTAAATATTTGGGATTAGATCATTCATTTGCAAATTTGATGAAAATTCCAGTTTTACCCTTTTAAAATTCACTGTAGTATTTCGAGCATAAATATTTTTCTATAAATTATTTTGACTTAAAATTTTGTAACTATGTTCCTGACTTAATGGGCTACAAATTATATTCAGGACATGTGAGCTGGATCATGCATTTGAGTGAAGTAAATGGGCCATGAAGAAAAAGTTGGACAGAACCATCCAGATTGGACATTACTTCACCATTTGGGCCGTATCTTCTTCATCAGGGCTTGGATTGAGCCCAAATTCTTTAGGGAAGCTCGGGGACATAATTAGGAACAAATAATCCTTCTAGAAGTCCGGCCAATTCACGTGTTTTGGAGGTCAATGATGCGGTGCAACGTGGAATAAAATATTTGGCCGAGTTTTCATTTCACACTTAATAAAGTTTTGTAACCCTAGCCCTCCACAACTCTATTTAAAGAATGTTTTCACTCTTTGGGAGGGATGTTCGAGGCTTTGGGAAGGTGTGGCTGAAAGGGTGTCTCTTGGGAGCCCCTCAAAACTCTTGGAAGAAGAAGGCTTTGTGCAAACCTCTCTTCCAAAAAAGCTCTCCTCTCCCACCTCCTCTATGTATTTCTTTTCTTTCATGTTTGTATTTTGAATTTTTCTTCAATTAATTTTTATGAGTTCTTCCATTTTATTCTTTTATTAATCTTCCCAATTGGGTTGGAATCAAGAGTGGAGACAAGATTTGGTTCTACCCTTTCAATCCTTTGCTCATGAAAAACGTCTCCACGATGACCATAACGCCCATGGAAGAGTAGTTTTCTTAGTGATCGATCTATCTTCTACCCTCTTAATTTAATTATTTTGAATCATTTATCTACTGTAATTCACTTAATATGATCCATGAATTGCGTTTTTAAATTATAAGAAACTAAGCAAACAATTGAACAATTAACACAAAAACACGCGAGGTCGATATTTTGTGTAAATTGTGAGAGCGCGATTTTAATCGTTAATTCAAGACCACACAAGATAAATTTGTAGAGTTAAAATATAATCCCTAAACAAAATTCATCCTCATTTCCAGAATGGATATGTGCTCTAATTAACCACTGATCATAATCTAACCTTAAAACAACAATCAAAGAAGGGTGCTACGATTGCGTGTTCTGAAGCTAGGCTAGGGCTTGAGTAATTTCATCTTTGTGGTTAAGTTAACTCTCGTAGGGTTCGAGGGTTAACAAATTAGGGGATCATAATTAAGTGAATATTGATTTAAATGATAATGATTAATAAGTAAATGAAGAGGTAGTGTTAGATCGATTACGACTTTTAAATATTTTCTTAAAAAAACATTTTCTTATTGTGTCATTTTAATCGAACTTCATTTGAATACTAAAAAAAATACAATCTTCTTTCAACAAACTTATTCTAGATTTATAAACTATAAACAACCCCTATACTTTCAAGTAGTGTTTTAATTATATTCTATTTTATTTTTAGAATACCTTTAAGAAGTTGTTTTAATTTATTTCCTCCTTTGAGAAATGACATTGGTCAGCCACTCTGCTGCACCTAAGTACCCCAAAAACCACTAATCATTTGAGGGCGCCCACAACAACGCCTTTCAATATTTTTCACAACCTGATCTTCTGCATGAGCTTCAAGCTCATCTCTATTCTTTGTTGATTTTTCTACAGTAGCAGCTGTTACTCCTATGGAAGTTGATCACTCAACTTCTGGAACTTCAGATTATTGTTGCTAAACCACAGGTTCTTATCTTTGTATAGGCCTTGTGATAAGGTCATCAATGTTTTCTTCTTCTGATTATTCTTCAGAAGAATGATGAACATCTCCAATAGTATGTGGAGTACTGGCATATACCTAAAGTCTCACTGTTGCTTCAAAAAAATTCTATATTCTTGATTCTTCTGATTCTTCACCATGCATCATATTGCCCTAATTGATTTCTGAGTACCTGCTCCCCCTAAGAATTAGTACAAAATTCTTGTTGGTCATCAGCACTGACCAGCATCAACTTTTGTTTTGAGGCACTCCAAAAGAAACCAAACTTTCTTAAGGTTCCAACAGAAAGAATATTGCTATGATGATATCTAATGACTTTCTGAATACCATGAATCTTATTTTTCTTATACAAAATTAGATAAATAAGCCTTCTATATGCATAAAAAGACATTCTTGCCTATTTTTGATAACAATGATGCATACACCTTAGCATATATCTACTGAAATTTAACTTGATGTCACTTAACATCAAAAAAATTATATATATATATATATATATATCTGGAAAGAGAATTTTATCTAATTCAGTAATCCTTGTTATTATTGTAGACTGAATAAATTTAACCGACACCTTTTGGCTAGCCTCAAGATCCTTAACGAACATTTTTCATACTAAAGTAGATCTAAAAAGAAAAGACATAATATCCTCATATTTATACTTCTCATCTCTAATAAACCAAAGATTGAAATGAAAAACCCATTCATGGGGACATTGAAAGATCTCTGCTAGTTCTACTAAGGAAATTGAAAATTCCATATCATTTACCTTGGAAATGAAAACATTCTCTGTGTCACAAAAGTCGAACTTGACATTTTCATAAAACTATTTTGTTTCATCATAAAAAACATACTTTGTATTTTCTTCATTTAAAAAAAATTTTAGACCTTGAAAATCTAATGCTTACTTTAACAGAAGATTCATCTGAAATAACCATTCAAAATCGACCACCTTCCCTTGAAGGACTCATATGTCGGTTCCTGAGGTGCGTTGACACTTAACTTCACTCGAACCACCTTCATCTATCCTCTTCGTCTTCACAATTTCGGAAAATTTGAAGGTTTGAGGTTTGAATTTTCAGGTTTTGAAGAAAAAAGACATCTCTAAGTCGAGAGGGTTAAAGATTGAGGGTAAGTGAGAGATACAGAGGTTTGATGGTTTTGGTGATGTCAGTTCAGTTTCTCGAGCCAAATACTCAGATTAATCATTATATATTTTAATTTTGAAGACTTGTTTTTGAAAATAGTAATAAATCCATAAGTTATTATAGAATAATTAAATAAATAATAGATGAATAGAAATAATAAAAATTGATTAAAAATAATTTAAATAAAAAAATAAATTTTATTTAAAACTAAATATTTCTAACCCTTAATAAATACAAAACTTGCAGTGGAAAGTGGTTTAGTGAAAATATTACCAAATTGATATTTAGTATTAAAAAATTCTAAAGTTATATCATTTTTTAAAACATGATCTCTTATAAAATGATGCATTATATCAATATTCTTAGTTATTGAGTGACTTGAAAGATTTTTTGAAATGTTAATTACACTGGTATTTTCACATAAAATAGGAATATTATTGAAGTTGAGTCTAAAGTCCAATAATGTTTATTTCATCCATAACACTTATGCACAACAACTGCCAGTAAAGATTTATTCCGCCTCAGCCATTGACAAATCAACTGAATATTTTTTCTAACTTGACTATGAAATTAACGACTTACCTAAAAAGTGACAGGTTTCTGATGCACTCTTTCTATCTAACCTACATCCTCTAAAATCAGCATTTGAATATGAGATTAAATTAAAATCAAAAGTTTTTGGGTATAGTAAAGATTGAAAAATTGTTCCTTTTAAATATCTATTTTTTTAATAGCAGTAAGATGTGATTCTTTTTTATTTATTTGAAATCTTACATAGAAAAATATAAAACATAATGTCTAGTCTACTTGTAGTAAGATATAACAAACTTCCAATCATACCTCTATATATATTACTGTCAACTAGTTTTCCATCTTCATCCAAAAAAAGTTTTATATTGGTATACATGAGAGTTTTATAAGTTGTACTATTTTATAGACCAAAATTTCTCAACAAATCAATAATATATTTAATTTTATTTAAAATATTCTCATGATCTTTTTGATAGATTTGAAAACCAAGAAAGAAATTTAATTCTCCCATCACACTCATTTAAAATTCTTTTTGCACAATTTTTGAAAAATCATTACAAAGATTTTTATTAGATGAACTAAAAATAAGATCATCTATATAAATATGTACTAATAAAATATCAGAACAAGTAGTTTTCTTATAGAGAGTAGGATCTTCCAATCCTACAAAAAATCCATTTTTCTTAGAAAAGAACTCAATTTTTCATAATAAGCTCTTGGTGCTTATTTAAGTCTATAAAGAGATTTATTAAGTTTGAAAACCAAATTTGGTAGACGAGGATATTCAAAACCTAGTGTTTGTTCAATATAAGCTTTCTCTATTAAATATCCATTTAAAAAATTTGATTTTACATCCATTTGATATAATTTAAAATTTATATATGATCCATAAAATAAAAGGATTCTAATAGCTTCTAATATAGAAACATGTGCAAAGTTTTCATCATTATCTATTCATTCTTCTTGATTATATCCTTTAGCTATTATTTTAGCTTTAATTATAGTAATTATTCCTTGGTCATTTTTTTTATTTCTAAAAACCCATTTGGTTCCTATTATTGGATGATTAGATGACCTATCAACCAATTCCAAAACTTTGTTTTTTTCAAATTGGTTAAGTTATTATCCAACTTTCATCTTTTAATGTTTTTTCTACATTTT